>OY728147.1:1364063656-1365313656 GCA_963277665.1 Viscum album
CAACTCTTCTCGTATTTCATGGCAACCATGTCGAACCTTGCCTTAATTCCTTCCTTTATTTTTCTAGGATAATTTATCAATGTTCCGATTACAGTGTCACATACATTTTTTCCCACATGCATCACATCAAGAAAATCACTGACGTACAAACAATTCCATTATGGTAATTCAAAAAAAACTCATCTAATTTTTCAATAGATTTTCGTAAGGTTTTTCGATAATGGTTTACCAAAAACAGTGTACACTTATTTTACTTTCTCAAAAATAGGATCACCTGTTATTCGAGACGGTGTTGTGCGTTGTTCTGAACTTCCATTGAATGATGTCGTCCAAGATCGGTAATTATGCAGACGAGGTCAAAATCTATGATGTCCTAGAAACCCATATTTCGATGAATGTTTCAACCTAATTGATTCTGTATCTTCTTCACACATGGGACACCCTTGAGTTCCTTTAGTGATATAGCCTAAAAAATTTCCATAAGTAGGGAAATCATTTATTGTCCCATACAATATCTCTCTCAATGTGATGTATTCAATTTTATAAGCATCATACAACATAAAACCTGAATACCACAATAACCTCAAACCCTTGATCAAAGAATCCAGATAAACATCAATATCATTACCTGGATGTTTTGGTCCTAATATAAGCATAGATAACAAGATGAATTTCCACATTATGAATAACCAGGGTGGAAAGTTATAATTTACCAACTTAAAAGGCCATGTACTATGAGTGCTAGTTTGAAAACCAAAAGGATCCACTCCATCTGTAGATAACGCACGATGAATGTTTCTCAGATCCTTCCCAAATTCAGGATACTCATGATAAATTTTCTTCAATTGAGGATAGTCAGCCAGATGGTGTAATTTCCCATCTTTATTTCTTTTATCTTTATGCCATGACAATTGTCTTTCAGTTTCTTCACTTGCATTTTGACGCCTAAACCTTGGAATGATTGGAAAGTACCATACATCTTTCATAGTATTGGATTCATCTTTCTTGTATCAATAAACACCACACTTTGGGCATTCTATAAGTGATTTGTTCTCCTTTAGAAAAAATTTACAGTATTTCAGGCAGTCATGTATTATTTCAGAAATCATACCCATTGAGCATAACATTTGTTTAACTTGATATGTCCAACTTGGGAGCTCATTATCATCAAGGAGCATGTAATTCAAGAGAGAATGTAGTTCCGTAAAACTAACATCACTCCATCCATTGTCTGCTTTCAATTTATACAACTTTAGTATAGCTAAAAATGTTGTATACTTGGTGCAACCAACATACAATGGAGTCTTTTCACAACTCCTTAACTTCTCAAACTATTTTGGGCAATCACGGAGTTTATCTTCAATTGTCTTTGTCATTTCCTCAATACGATCTTCATCATCATTGACACCTGTAATCACATCCTCCATATGGTCTTCTTCATTATCCATATTTGTATTCATATCTGATGATCCATAAAATATAGTTTTATCCTAGCCAGTAGCTACATTCACTTTTTCTCCGTGTTTATTCCAACATTTATAACTCCAATATATTCCGTGACATATCAAATATTCTTCCAACTCCTCTGGAGTATGTAGTCTAGAATAACAACAACATAAACACAGAAAAATGATTTGAGAAGGATCATTTGTGTGATCCTTTGCAAACTTGATGAACTCTTTCACTCCGTTCTTGTATTATATTGTCAAACGATTAGCATCCATCCAATCTTTATTCATCTTCATCTTATTTGAATCTCAAATATTAGTATTTATGGTTCAAGTACAAAAAATAAGAATTAAAAATACAATATAAGAGAACCACTTCCTTATAGAAATAGAGATTAATAGAGGGTAGCCATTTACAATAATGATTTGGAAATCAACAGAACCTGGATAGACCCCCCATCAAAATCAACATAGTTTCCCAACAAAAAGGGGTTTTCGGGGATAATCACTTGTGTCATAGATGGTAAAAATCACACGTCATCATCCTCTAGGGCTCATACTCTTCTATCAGGTCAACCCTTCTATGGTCTACTAGTCCATCCTTTTATACCTCACCAACCTAAAATACATATGGATGAAAACCAGTAGCCAACTCTATAAGTAATGAAAGGATTCTCATAATCTCTAAAATATGAAATTCCTTAAATATAATTACATTATATTCATTATAGTTTCCTCAAATCACCTAGTCCAAACACAAGAATAATCAAGAATGATACATCTACCACTCCTAGGTCTCTGCCCAATATTCAATATCATAATGCCTGAATACCCATATATCCACACATACACATGTCACAAACACATAAAAAAACATATCCACATCAGAACCAAAGTACCCATATGGATTTCAATCAGGTTACTTGACTCAAGTGGTGGTGTGTAAGAAATAGTAAAAAAATATAATAACCATATAGTTACACATAAATCTCAAACTAGTGTTAATAATCTAATAAACACAAGGTATTATTCAATCTATCAGAATACTCTGAAGGAGCCCATATATGACAGTAGTCCTAGGTGGTGAAGATTCCTGAGGAGGAAGGGGCGATCATGCACCTATCAGGGTTCGAGGTCAGGTCACTGAGGTTGATCGTGGCCCGATACTCTTACAAGGGTTCATTATATATTTCACAAACCATGTCCTAGTACCCTATGGTGTTAATCCACTACTGGTGGAAGTGAAATAATTCATGATGATCATTCCAAGAAAAAATGGAAACCAAGCAGGGGGAGTGGTTCGAAATACTTCAAGCAAGATGGAAAAACATGGTATTTTAGAATAGGTTAGTGGATTTCATGTTGGATAGACACCAATCCAATAGACTCCACAAGCGTTGATGGCCCCTGTAGTTGTTGCACCAGGTGAAACTATCACCTGAGAAGCTGAGATTAATGAGGCCCTTCCTAGCCATGAACTGAACAAATTCCATGATGGAATTCCTCTGGATTGGGATTCTACCTTTCCTTTCCTTTGGGTTGGAAATGAAATTAAAGTCACTCCCAACAAAAAATGGATGGTGGCCAGGATCGAAGGTATTTTGTTCACTACATAAATATTCCCTTTGAAGAGGGTCATAGATTCCAAAAACAAAAGTCATAAGGAAGGAGGTGTCAACGTTGGACACCTTGGTAGTGATGAATTGATTGAATTCTTGAACATTCTCAATAACATATATATTATGCTAAAATAACCATTTTTGTCTATTGGAGGTGTCAGAGTGTAGAAATATATGAAAATTAATCATCCAGGATAATTCTATGAGTATTATAGGGGTTTATGTGTTATTTGAGAACAATAACAATGACATTATTCTTTTTGATTTCTATGGTGAGGAAGTCTGATTTAACATGGGCACTAAGATCATGAGCATTATATATGAAGATAATAAAGATGGGTAGGATATGGTTCTGGCATTGGATCTAGAGCTAGTAGCCATATTGAAATGGGAGGATGACCTCTCATTGAGGTCCCTTGATTTGAACATGTTTTTAATCCCTTATGGTTGGTATGCTTCATATGAGTGGGAGATGAGGATCCTAAGGGGGAGGGAAAGGATGGGTAATGAAACATGAGGGCTGGTGAGGGAGTTCTCTTTGGATCCATAAGTATTTAGAGCTAGATGATAGGCTCAGAGCCAAGGGAGACAAAACAAACACCACTAGGAAAGGGCCTGGCCACTTTAGAG
Source organism: Viscum album (assembly GCA_963277665.1). Lineage (NCBI taxonomy): Eukaryota > Viridiplantae > Streptophyta > Magnoliopsida > Santalales > Viscaceae > Viscum > Viscum album. The sequence continues at coordinate 1,364,067,354 of OY728147.1, forward strand.
AAGCAGTCAGTAACCTCAGTGGGGGAGAAGAACAGATATGGAAGTAAGAGTGGCAAGGATAGAAAGCTTAGTGGTCTAGGAATCATACCATACAGGTTCACTCCCAGACAAAGTCACTTATATAGCATGAATGAAAGAAGGGGGGGGGAACCCCTCGAATAAAATAGGGTTCAAGCATTGGATGACCTAGAAAAGCATCAGAACCGGTGGTGTTGTCCTTATAGAAAAAGGTTATCCTTCATTCCTTACTTTACGGTGACATGGTGTTGGATCTAAGGGAATCGATGATACCTAGGAGGAATCTAGTGAAATTGGAATCCAAGTGGGAAGGACCTTAAATTTTTCATAAACTTCACTCTAATCGTGTAAACTCATTTATTTCCATTGATGATGATCATATCAATCTTTCCACCAATACAAGTTTTCTCAAGAGATATTTCACATGAATAAATCATCCCATTAGTCTGTGATATATGGATTTGAACTCAAAACCCAACATCCTAGTTATATGTTGTCAAATTATATGGTAACTTCTGCAGTGCATGATGTGAAACTTCTACCATGTGTGATAAACATGAGATGCCTCATATGATAAATACAGGATGATTTATGTTAGAACTATGTGTGTATTTATTCCAAACCACAATAGTATATTTAATGATGTTTTGAACATTTGTCTTTAACCCAAGTAACAAATCCACACCCTATGTTACAAGCATATGATGCCTCCTGTGAAAAATAAGAAACACCCTATGCATTAATAATATTATTCATCATGATAAAATTATGTGATGATTCCAAAAAAACCCCATTGGTCTCCTCATTTGGTGCAAGCCCCAATTGTATTATTCCCACTATTGGGTTAAAAATGTAAAATATATTTCTACCAATTCCAATCAAATTATTAGGGGGTGTAAATTCTAATAAAATTACCATATACTATTCATAGGTTGTGATTCCCATAGGTCCTGATACGAGGAAGATAGAATGGGAAGATCAGTAGACTGGTTTCAGGTTCGAAATCCTCAAAACACGATTTTAAAATGTATCCTTATCTAGTGTCATGTACATAATATGCCTCACACGATAAATATGATATGACATTTAGTCCAAGATTTTTGAATTTAAACAATGAAGTTGACAACCTAGTTTCTTGATGTGAAATTGTGTGAAATCTTTGTCAAATCTATTCGACTGTAGACTACAAAAACTTATTCATAATCATAAGTCATTCAAATGCATGTCCAAATTTCTTTCCACATGATGTTAACATTCATGATTCATTTCCCCATTTCATGATGTAAAACTATGTAATGCCTTCATCCCTCACTCGAGAGAGAACACCCTCTTGGTTTTGGTCTCCAACAACACTTATTTTTATAACTACATATGAATTTATTTCAATTAATAGTAGATATGCATGGATTTTCAAGGTAATATCTCAAGACCAACCCGTCCATTGATCATTTTTAGGGTTGTTCCCCTTTGGGATCATGTCCAACACCATTTAAATAGTGCCCCTATTTAGTGCATTCAAACACATGATGGGATAACTATATATTTATGAAATCAATGCTGAAAATATACTCATCACCTCCTTAAAATCTTTGAGTTTACCTAAATTTGATCTTCATAATCCTATTGCATCTTAATGGGATCCTTATGGTAATGGTGTATGGACTAAATATGCTAACATCCCACCTATGTGAAATCCCAGATGGACCCCCAACAATAGATGGTGGTTCCCCTGTTTCAAACATAGTGATGGAACATGGAAAAAATAGGATCTCCTACTACCTAGGCACACATGTTGGAAGGGACATATTTGGCAGAATGGTTTGGGAACCAGTGTTTCGAAAATGTTCAATGGTCATCCTCAATTTATCTACCTCTACTCTTAAATCCAGACCATCAAGGACATGATTTACATATCAACATTCTTTACCGACATAAGTGTAACTATAAAAACATTGGTATTACACTTTCATGACCCATACACATCGTTGAGATGTATCAAATCCTTGGGATTAAATTTCTATATATTCTAGAAGAGTATGTGTAATAGGGGATGGAAAAAACACTGCACACCTGGTCCAGAAATGCAAAGATCGAGGGTGGCAGAGTTCTAGCAACGTGAAGATTGAGGGCGGCAGAGGTTTGGCAACATGAAGATTGGGGGCGGCAGAGGTCTGGCAACACGAAGCTCAGGGGGCAGTGGATGGGAGTCACAGGGTTTCAGTACTATGAGAGCTTTAGGTCATGATAAAATGATGACACTGTGTGATCAGTTTTATAAAATATCGAACTACAGTTTTTTCAGCGCAAAAAAAGTGCTGATAAAGATTACCTTTATCAGTGCTAAAAAATCACTGATAAATCCTTCCTATATGAGAAATAAAATTTTAGCGCTGATACATGGATTCTTTATCAGTGCTTTTATAGCACTGATAATGGGTCTCTTTATCATCACTTTTTTAGCACTGATAAAGGTTACCCTGTATCAGCACTAGAAAAGTAGTGATAACAAATCCATGTATCAGTGCTAAAATTTTAGCACTGATACAGGGTTTCCTTATCAGCGGTGTTTGCTTATCTCTTATATAAGGTGGCACTTCCCTTTTCCATTTTTGAAGTTGTAATATTATATAACAATATATATGTTTTACCTCATTATCAGACCATATGATTCCCATTATATAATATTTAATTATATAAATATTAAGGGAATTATTCATTAAATATACTACTTACACTAAATCCTTACAGACTATATTCGTAATTAAAATTATGGTAAAACACATTCAATATATTTAGAAATCATATCAAAAAAATAAATAGATAAAAATCAAAAATCCTTTTTATAAGATATACTAAAATTTCTATCAAATTTTAACAAATAATTTGTATCAAAATGAATCCACATTATCATATCTTTATGTAAAAACATATAATTGTTTATAATTGATAAGAAATTATAAATTTATAACCAAAATTATATAATTATCCCAATAAAAATTCTATTACTACTAAAGCTACAAACTGTTTTTATGTGATATCCATCAAACACATGTATCTTCCTGAAATCATTTACACCACAAGTATTTCTATATAATATGTTATTCATGCAATAGTTTTTCCCAATAAATAGATTATATCCTAGAGACCTTTAACATGCCAATCTCATATATGTCAACTCATTCATTATTGATTCTTAGAGTAAAATTATTTAATATATGAATAATCACATACAAATCATTCAAATTAAATGAAATCATCATTTGCCACATAACAAGATATGAATAAAAATTACTTATTTCTAATTAGTAAAGGGATCAAATATCATTCTCGAGATATAAGAAGTAGAATCCCTTCTTTTTTAATAAATAAACCATTGGAATATTAGCAACATGCCCATTCAACCTCTAATTAGTATAATCTCAAGATTGTAGAAATAAAGGTATCAAAATAAATAGGATAAAATTTAGGATAACATGTTAGTATCATGTTTTGGAGATTTATATATAATGTAAGCCACAATTATAAAAATCTAATTATATATGAAATTTCTTATGTTATACTTAAGTAAGCTTGTCTATAAACAATTCAGTCTTGTCACTCATGAGTGACTAATGTATATTCATACATACCCAAACCCCTACCAATATTAACAGAGCACCAAAACTCATAAATTTACAAGTATATAAAAAATTAATATTAAAACATATTTTGGTCTTGAAGGTTTTTTTAACCTTTTAACTCCGATATAACAATGTCCATAAATAAGAAAGAATGTCAAGTTGAAATTTTTATTAAATGTAAAACCTATATATAATATACATTCCTAAGGTTTGATCCACATTAAAAACTATCTAGAATATTTAGAAACTATAATGAACCAACCTATGGTATCATCTAACCTAGTCCCAAATCAGTATACCATAAGGCCCAAAGGTAATTATCGATTCCCACAAGCTGGAAACTAGTTTCAGTGCATCATAGAATGTACATTGGGAATTATTTTACCCTGATAAAATGATATAATAAGTAGTGTAACTAGAATAAATATACATATAATAGAATATAAACAAAACTAAATTTCTAAACATGATATACAAATGATAAATAAATAAATTAAAAGTGAAAAAATTATACATAATCCATAAAACAAAATATGAGAGGATAAATGGAAAATACTAGAAGTCAAGATGAATAAAAATCCCAAATCATCTACAATGAGACTCCAAATGAACCATAATAACCATCTAACCATATATCATCCTAAAAATATCAACATTGATAAGGAATAACTTGAACAAAACTAAATCTATAGAATTTAGGCATGTGTTAAATAGCCTAGTTGGTTACTAAAATGATGTGGATCAAAACATTTTATTTTATATTACATCCTAAAATATTTCATTTTAAAATTCAATAGAAAAATAATTATTTTTCAAAATGATTTTCAAAAGAAACCAAAATAAATATATTTTTTCTTAAAACAATTTTCTAATTTTTTCATTAAATGAAAAATATTACTTGGGAAATGACTTCCATAAATAATTCCTCTTGTAGAAAAAACCATTTCAAAGAAACACTTTAAATCAATTTCATCATTACTTATTTTTAAAAAACAATTTAAAATACCCAAATGTGGTTCCAAATTTTAACATGGTTTTCTAAAAAACAGCTTTGAAAACCAATAATTCCATAGAACTAGGAACATCATCCTAAAAACACATTTTTTGAACCCACACATGATTAATGATTCAAAAATGATCCAACTATGATTTTACCTTAAAACCATTGACAAATTTTTGTAAAACAACATTCTACGTTTTAAAGAACAACCCCTTCAAATCCATTTTTACAAAATAGTTCGAAGGAGATTTTAAACCATGGTTTCTCATTACTTATTTTAAAAACCATTTCCAAAATATTTTAAAAAATATAAAAATTAAACCACACAAATAAATAAGAAAGTACATAGTCCATCACCACTATATGAAGTCATCCAACAAGGATAAAACATGAACATAGGTGAAAAATAATAATCCAAATATCATAAGATATAATTAATACACAAGTAAATATCCCACAAAATGATCCAAAAAATAACATAGATTCATGTCTATAACCAATGGTCTCTAATGAATGAAAACTAGATGAAATAGAATAACTCTAGGTCCATATATCACTCAAAATTCAAATAAATTTTTTATGTACTCTAGGTTATCCCTAGGAACTCCCAATCCGCACTTGGGATATCCCACTCCCCTCTTAGGGTCTCTCAGTCCCCACTTCCCATAATCCATCTATGTAGATGGGGGAAACTCCCATTTTATGGGCTCCCTCATTCTCATTCAATGTTCCTTAACAAATATTAGCATTGGTTAGGGAATATTCCACCTAAATCACCTACCCAATTCCCTATGGTCTTCAATGAAAAGTAAAAGGTGGTGATCACAATACAGTAATTATATAGATCAAATATAAAAAAATTAAATCACACACACCACAACACCCATACCATCACAAAAGAGTATCCCCATTTACATCAATATAATAGAATGATATAAAAATAAAACAATAATGAATATAACCTCCTAGGATTCTAAGACATCATGAGAATTCAAGATTCAAAAGATGACCAAGAGGGTCTCATTCCATTTTTGAAATCTCATTTTCCAAAAAATTAAACATATGACATCTCTTTTAAAACATACTTGGAATTCCAAGATAACTCACCATTTACAAAAACTTCATTAATAAAAAATTAGGACCAATTTTATTAAAATACATTTGAAACTCACAATTCCATTTTAAAATACATTTTAAACAATTAAAACCACTAATGAATTTCAAAACATAATCTATTAGGGATAAATTACCACTTTCAAGAGAAACATCCCACATTATTATTCCAAAACTTATATACAACCATAACCTTGGATATAAGAGTAAATAAATGTTAAAAAATAATTCAAATATAGTAAAAATGGTTACAACACATTTTTAATGATAAAAAACATTAAAAATATGTTCAACACATTTAAAAATACAAAATACTAGGATTAAAAGTAAATTAATGCAATAAATATTTTAAAAAACTGATGTTTCTCCTCACCACTACATTTAAAACAAAAATAATTCTTTAAATTCCATTTAATAAATATCACAAACACTAGGCATGGAATTCTAAACCATGAAAATTTATTTAATGACATTAAATAACTTTTTTCCCTCATGGGTTCAAAATATAATCAAAATTTAAATGAAAAACTAATTTAAAAATATCAAGGATATGAAGGATTTTAAGAGAAAGTGAAAATAATGAAACACCTACCTCAGTTCAATGATGATCATGCTATAAGTTTTCTCCAATGATGGATAACACTCCCACAAGCTTAGAAATTCCCACTAAAACCCATATATGAGATAAAATCCCATGATTTAGACCAACCCAAACACCAAAATCATCCAACATAATGATTAGGGTTTAACGAGAGGAACTAAAAATCAAGGGAAAGAATGATTAGAAGATAAGGAGTGGTTTAAGGGGACTAACCATGAATAAAATCGCATGTATCCAAGGAAAGAGGCCACCAAAATGGAGAAATATGGGAATAGTCTTCCAATGAGGAGATTGCTCATCTATTAATCTGAGAGGGGGAGAAATTTCCATATTAAATGAATCTGTTCAAGACACATAGTTTTCAAAATTCATGTTCCAACTATTCATAGTCCATTTCCTATCCAAAACCAGCTCGCTGAATTAACATGTAGTTATCTCATGGTTGGAAAAACCATGACCCAACTATTCCAAATATAATTACAAAATTATTGATCTGATTAACATGATTTTCACATAGTTTACACAATAGTTCATTAGTCTTATGCTATACCCCAAAATCACTAGAAGCCCCGCATGATTTCTCCCAGGACACGAATGGTCTAAGATCAAACCGTGTGATGCTCATGTAACCCAACCCATTATAATTCAAAATTAAATCCACATAAGGTTTTACTAGAACAACATAAGGGTATATTCATAGTTTACACAAACTATACTCCTTAACTGTATGAATCAAACTCCAAAAATTTCAATGTTTGAAGTTCAAACTCCATAGAAACCTAAAATGAACCATAAACACACAAACCATAGTAAATAACCTCTATAGTGACATGCAAGGGGTTACAATTCTCCCCAACATAAAAATTTACATCCTTATAATGTTTTAGGTCCAATTAGAGTTCAATTAAAAATAAATTCTAAAAAAAATTCTCGAATAAAATCATAGGTCCTCAAATGAACAAACAAATCCTCAAACATCTTCAAACATCCTTAAGAAAACCCGATAAAAATCTATCAAAATGAATAAAATAGAGATTATAATAAATTTAATACCTATCATAGGTCTCCCAAATATTTATAATATTTGTAAAATGGTGCATCAATGAGAATATACATTCCAAAAATATTTTATGTAAATCATACCAAACAACCAGTAATATCAATCCATGAAGAATCAGTTTAGAACCAAAAAAGAGGAACTACTACAAGAAACATCCAAATAGATTACTGAATTGGATTACCAATACCTAATATTCTAACATGTAGCAAAAAATTGGAATGAATTCCTCTTTAAGAAATGACACAACTCTAACCTAATAGTTATATATGTCATAAAATGGTGTTTATATCCAAATACACGGAATACCATTCAATGATTATTCTAATAGAAAACACAATGTAGTGGAATCCATGGTCAACTGAAAAAAAATACACCCATAAGTATCTATATATTCAACATAGGTTATTCTAATTTTCAACAAACAAATTAATCCTAACCTACTATTTATAATATCCATGAGAAAAGTTCAATGAGGAATGAATAGATCCCCAAAAGAATCATCGCTCATGATCAGAAACCAAATAATACCCCAATATAACATATGCATGGTTTTTATAAATCCATATATGCTTTAAAATCAATCAGAATATATCCCAAAATGGATTGTCACATAGAATTGGCTGAACCAAGAACCTAAAGGATGTACCAAATTATGGTAAATCATCTATCAAACCGTAAAAAATTCCCAGATCAACCAAGGAAAGCTTTCAAACCTTATCTCACACAAGTGTCCCTAATAGAAAATTATACACACTAATCCAATTTCATTTCATAGGTCTAAACCTTATGGACAAAACGATCCCCAATTGAGTACTAGAGGACCACTTCATCTGATAAATACAAGGTACAACATACCAATAATAAAACAACATATTCCATTACAATTGGATATTGGGAAGTGTTAACACGAGAAGGAGGAAAAACCTCTAATTCAAATATTCTTTAAAAACAGTTGACTTTTATGGGAGTCTTACATTAAATAAACTGATGCATAGACACTTACCTGGACATATCATTAAAATCACCCCAAGATCAACCATAAAAAACATGGGATAACATAAACACACATTTATCTATAATAAGAAATAAAATTAAAAATACACATATTTAAAATAAATGCGGCCTTAGAAAAGGATCCTAAAACATTATTTCAAGACCAACACACCATTAAAAATGGCCTACTTTTCATGAAAATACAAATATAAACCATTTTACAATTAAAATTACAATCCCTAAATGAACTTGAATAATTTATAACATTTCCAAAACAATTTTAAAACAACTGATAATGAGTTTTAAAATAAAAATACCATTTCATGTCTCATAAAAAAACACATTCTCATGTTTTAAAACCACATAAAATCACTTACTCATTTTAAAGAACTCCAAGGGTAATCATAATTTTGATAATAACTAGTTTTAATAAAAATAACAAATTCATATTTCAAAATACCGTGTGTAGTTTCTTCAAAACTACCCATAAGGCCATGTTTAAAATCCAAATAAATATTTTTCTCTTGAAATTTACTTTTTATGCACACAAGATAAATTTCCCATCACATAAAAAATTTCATAAATCAAGTTATAACACAAGACTCAACAAAAAATCCAATATAATGATTCCAACATATCTTATGTCTAACCATGAATCTTTTCACATTACCCCAACATACTATGAAATCCAAGGATCAAGGGATTTGAATAGAAAATTCTATCGAGATGTGGATCCATTCCCGACTTGGCCACATGGTTAATGGTTATCTCCCAATTTCTCATTTGTCCATACAACACACTAGGAAATAATTTTTTGGTTACCGAATGGACATTCAATACCTCTAATCCAACCTCACTCCCAAATCCCCTTTTTTATATCTTCATCCCAAACCTCAAACATGATGGCCCAATGATACTCAAACTATTACATAGATGGTAAAAGTACTAATAAAATTGGCTTCTAACTATAATACATCAATGATAAGTCATAATCAATGTAAAAAAATCCAAAATTCCCATGTAAAAATAATGATCAACATGAGAAAGAGATCGTGACACTCTTAGTAGACCAACCTCGTGATTCCCAAGAACATTATATCTAAACTACCAATACCCCCAATGAAAATAGGGGATTTTAAAACCTAGGCCCCATAGAGAACCAAGATTGTGGTTCAAATTTATTATTAAATAGTCTAGGGTTCCATTAAAACCAGCTCTCAAACTAGTCTACCATAAGTCCCATAGTTTATTCTCGATCCCCATGGGATGGAAACTAGGGATATGGCATCATAGAACATACCTTGGGAATTATTTCACCCTCATACAACAATATACTGAGTAGTGGAAATAATATAAATAAACCTATTACTAATGATAATCAAAATGAGACATCTAAAAAGGGTATATAACTAATACATAAATAAAGAACTAATGTAAATGGATACACATAAGATACATCACAAAATATGGGAAACCCCAACTCGAGTAAGCTAGATCCAGTGCCTAATGTATTATATGATCAAAAGATTAAAGATATCACAATACTAAGGATTGATATTTTTGTAAGTCTTATTGAACCATATACATACTTGATTCCCATATCACATTAGAAATATAAAATACATAGAATAAGAAACATTATTCAATCCATTATATTATTTGTAAAATTCTTATTTATATATTTAGGAATCGGAAAAAAATAAAGGGTTAGATCAAATGCTCAATAAGGGTTACATACAACCAAATATATCAAGAATAATACATAATCAATATAGATATGTAAATAACTTAAAACAAATGACATTTAATCAATTATTTGAGACTGGAATGAATTCATGGATAAAATTAATGAATTAATATCATGGATAATAATATTATAATTCTAAATGAAGGAAATATTAATTGTTTTACTTCATGATCTTAGACAAAATTATATATTTACCATTACTTCCTTGCACATTGATATTTTAATCAATGAGTAACTATACATTAAAAACCCATTTAATAAGGATAACTAACTTTTTTTATCTCATGAGACCTTTCGACGCATTGAGATGATATGTATAACTGAGTACCACCCATTACTAGATATCCAGTTCATTCCTCATATAATTAATGATCAATTTAATTCATAAACAACATTATATATCATCAAATTTTTGTATTGAGTAAATACAATGGAATATCGACATTTCCACAGTCAATCAAATAAATTTCAAAGTAAAAATAATTATTTATAAAAGGTATATGGTTTCGGTAATAATAATATCTATAAAAAATGAATATGTATTTTTATGATAAATGTTACATATATTGATCCTAAGGACATTATTTTTTCAAAGGAAATTTAATTGTGATAATACTATTAAGAGATAAAATATGTCCATCAATTCATCTGAAATATAAGTTTTGTAATAAAATCATATCCTTTGGAGAAGTAAAGGAAATGGAACAGAAATATTTAAATAATATTTTATAAAATATTTTTCTCTATAAAACCATATAATACATATATAAGAATCTAAATACTAGGAAATGGTTATGTTAGTAAGAAAATTAGTAAACTCTATAAGCATTAAAATAAAACATTAATTTTTTAATTTTTGTAAAAGAAAGTGAAAAAAAACTGTTTGGAAGAAATTTTAATGAATAATTCTTATCATTGAAAAAAGTAAATGATAAAATAAAATATTATTAATAATTAATTTTAATATATATAAAATACTATAGTAAAATAATTTTAAAAAATATGTATATGGAATAAAAATATACCTGATCAAAAAGAGAAATAAGACTGATTTTTCTTCAAAAACATCATATGATTGATTCATGTAAAAAATTGTTAAAAAGATTGAATAAAATAGGGAAACTACATAAATATCCTAATGATAACAAAATTTATAGATTTTATAAAGGATATATTATAATATTCTTTTAATTGAAATAAAGGCAATCCCAAAAAACTAAGATTTTAAAATAAATTCTTACATCTTTGGTAACTTTTAAATTGTTACCCATTGAATGAATAAACAAGAATTTAGAAAATAATAATCAATAATAAGTATATATATTCATGTTAAATACAACAATGGTGCAGTATATATACGACATAAATATAAATAGGTTCATAATACTAAATATATCCCAATAAAGATGAAATCAAGAAAAAATCCATTAACTCCAATTCATCTAACTTAAAAAGTGGTATAGCCTCCTTTATAGTTAATTTTAATTTATTTTAAATATATACTACATTAATTTAAATAATTATAATATAATATATGATATAGTTATAACATTTTTACACCTATTTCATAACACCTCGTACCTAGTTACCCAGATTCTGTGCTTTATCACATAATATTGGCATGATACAAGGAATCAAGTCCCAAAGGACCAATAAGTTTAGCAGTCTTGGAAACAAGATACATATATATGTTCGACATTACAACTTGAAAAGAAATACAACACTAATTTATTCTATTAGAAACATCCAAGCCTCCTAGATTATGCATGCAAGTTAATCATAACAAACTTATTCATATCCTGGGGAAATGAAACATAAGAAAAGGGTGAGATGAAACACTAATTAAGGGTAAGAAATACAGTAGAAGATAATATAAACATTAGGAATGGTGAATAATTCAAAACACATGCCTTTATAAATAATAAACATGACCACTTTATGGAATGAATATGAGTTGAGTAAATAATACCACAATAAAACATAGTCATGGGAATTCTACTAATCGAATAACCACATGAACAATCATTATTATTTTCATAATGAGGTAATTTATAATGCCAGAAATTTTAAAAAAGTTTTTCAAGGCCTCCTCCTAGATATTTAAAAATAATTAAGGCCTCAGCCAAAACCACATATTAATTTGTGAAAGGGCTTGGCCAGTTCCATGTCTAATTGTCTAATGAGACCTACCGATGCATCGATGAGCTATAGCGGGCTCCACCTGTCATATAATAAGTTCAAAAAACTCCCCATATTTAAGTGTGAAACAGAATATAAACATTCATATTAAAACTATCATATGAAAAGTCAATATTTTAACCCCAAACCATGAATGACATAAAAATAGCACATCCATAGTCAAACATAACTCATTTAATACAATATTGACGATTGTATTATGAGAAATCAAAATCAATCAAGAGTAAAATACACTAAAGGATATTGAAATAGATGAAAATAGTCATTAAAACTATTTGAGAGAAATATCCCATTTTTCATGAAAACATTTAAATGTCACACTATTTATCAAAGCATTTTTTTAAAGAGATTTTTGAATCAAATTGTCCAATACAACTTTGAATCTTTTAAATGTAATTTTAATTTCAAAAAATTCATTTTCATATAAATAAAAACTTAAAACCATTTTTAAAACATGGACATTCATGAGAATGAATTATAAGAATAAATATTTTAAACATTTAAAATAATAATTTTGTTAATGTGTTCTTAATGAAATAATAGATGCTTGAATACAAGTATTTGAGAAATATCATTAATAAAAACATTATAATATCATGATAATATAAGGATTCATGTTATAATATGTCAAATGATAGTATATATACCAAATAAAGGTTAATTGGTGCATAACAAAAAAGAGGAATCAACGGAATGTAAATTTAGATGAAATACCTTATAAAGACCGTATCCTTAGATTAAGGATATATCAATGAAATAACTGTGTGTGAAAAATATAAATACACTCAATATAATTGGATATTTAGTGTAAATCAATCAAATTACAATCATACATATTCTTATAAAAACATAACCAATGACTTGGATGTTTAACTCAATGAATGGAAATTGAGTTAGATTACCCTTAACAAGTTCATTATTGAGTCAATAAGGTTTTCCTTATGAATTTTCCATTCCTTCATGTTTCGGGAGATTGTTAAGTCAATAAGGATTCCTTATTACGTTACCATTCTTTCTTGTTTTGAACATCAAAAACACCTTATCCTAAGGCAAATTTTATTTTACCATGTGTTTTACTTCTATAAGGAAAATTTTCCTTCCCCAAGAAAATTTATCCTTACCATGTTATTTATTGTTTATAATGTTGTCTAAGTGTAAAATTTGGTTTCATATCTAAAACCTCAGAATCATATAATACTTAGATAAAGAGCATTCTATTTTTAGGATCTGAATTCAGACTCTGAGTTCTCTAAATTCAGACTCCGAACTCTTATGAGTTATTAATCCTAATTCTAATGAATTTAGACTCTGAACGTTGTATGTTTATACTATGAATTATCATGATTTATGACTATGAACTTTGTATGTCTGACTCTAAATTATCGTCAACTCTTACACTAAACTTTGTAAATTCAGACTCCGAATTCTCATGAATTATGACTATGAAATTTGTAATTTCTGACTCCAAATTCTCATGAACTCTTACTCGAAAATTTGTAAGTTCAGGTTCCAAATTCTTGTGAAACCAAATTCTGAATTTCCTTGAAATTTAGACTCCATAATTCTATAGAGGTCAGGTTCCAAATTCCATAGAAAACAGAATCTGAATATCCTTGTATTTTAGACACCAAATGTGTTTTTGGTTAGACTTTGATATTTTATTTTATTACATTCCGAATATTTAATTTTGGTTACGTAACCATATTTTTTTTATTACACTTGTTTTTGTTATAAAACAATGTAGTGAATTCAGTTACTAACTAACTATTTTTTGAGTGACATGTGTATAGGTCCCTCCGAAATTCAAGGAAAAATATTACCATTGGTGTAGTGAGCTGACCGTTGGTGTTGTGACTATAACTATGAGCTCATTTGAAAGAGCTCACAACAAGTTGATAAATCTAGAGATTACATGTTGCTGAAGTGATTTCTAGAGAGAGGCTTTATTTCATTGTGCATACTGATCTTCTTGTTCAGATTTTATTTGTGAGACTCTGATTGTAACTGTGTACAATCAAGGGATTTCAGGGATAGGAAGACAGAGGTGCCGACTACCTTGATGATGAGGGCTTCCTTACTGAGGAAGATAGAGGTGCCGACTACCTTGAAGTTGTGGGCTTACGGGGATAGTAAGATAGACTTTGATCTTCACATTGAGGGTTTACGCTGGTGTGGGTAAGATATAATTTCTAGAAAGTATAAATCCAGGGACCTTTATCCAAGGTTTTTGGATACCCTTCTCTTTGGGTTAAAAGATTTAATACTTGTTACTTGTTTTGTTACATGTTTTCTGCTGCATTTTGTTTGTTGAGAAATGTATAACTATCTTATACATCCTTATACTTGTGCTCTGATATAGCAATATTCTATAATCTTTAAGGTAGAATCATTTTGACTGTAAGCTTTTGTTATGTTTCATTTTCAGAATCACTTTTTCAGAATTACATTCTCGGAATCCTATTTCTGGAATCAAACAAGTGTGCAGAACTATAGGTTTTGGTAATTACTATGTTTAACATTGTTAAACATAACCATATTTAATAGTTCCAAAGGAATTTTATAAAGTAAATAAGTCACCCCCCTTATAGATATTGAGCATCTATATCATTAGATACTATAATCAATATCTTCTTTTATTATTTCGATCATACAATTGGATTTAGAGTAGGTCTCTGAAATACTTATATTCACTTATAAGTTTTCCTTTCTCAAGTTTTCATTGTTCTATTTTCCTTTCATAGGAATATATTCCATGTTTACAAAAAAAAATTGCGAATAAGATTGCGTGGAATGATATTTTGTTTATGATGGTAGGAATCAATGTTGATTCCATAGACAATCTAAATCCAACCAGACCACGTTTTTTTGATGGGAATGATTATGAATGTTGGATGGATCCGATGAAGACATTTATTATCAATACTGGAGTAGATAACATTTTTATGCTTACTGGAGGATATAAAATCCATGACAAGGAAGTTAGTACTTTCACAAATCAAGATAATCATGAATATCAATTGAATTATAAGGTACACAATACTTTTCTTTGTTCTATGAATATATATATATATAGCCAAATTTCATCTTGTGATGTAGAAAATTGTATTTGGAGGAAAATTGAAGTTACTAACTTTGGAACTTCTATGGTTTTTGAAACTAGAGGAGCCATGCTCAGAGATGAATATCATGGTTTCTGCTTTCCTTTTGGAGAAACCATATGTAAGGTGCAACAAAGATTTATGGCTATTGTTAATAGTTTACAATCTATGTATGAGAAAGGATTAGATGATGAAGATCTTGTTCATAAGATCATAGAAATCATACCTAATGAGTGGGAATCTAAGAGGACTGCTATTTATGAGAACAGAAATGTTACTCATATTTCTCTCGATGAACTTTTTTGAACTCTTCTTCAACATGAGAAAAGAATGAAGAGAGATGCTGAAAACATTAAGAAGAAGAATGGGAATGGAAGTGTTTCTTTTAATACAACATCAAATCATATAAAATCCAAGACTCCTGAGAGAGTTACTAGATCTATATATAAGATGATTTTTATACAATCAGAATCTAGTGGATGTTAATCTTTGTAGAATGAATTAGCCAATCTTTCTCGAAGGATGAACAAAATTGTTGGACATAAGAACTTTCAATCCAGATATAAGTATAAGTAAAGGAATGAATAGAAATATTCAAAAGATACATGTCATGAATGAAAGAGAGTTCAACATATAAGGCCCGATTGTCCTATTCATAAGAGAAAAGAAAGAAAGGAAAAACATTCTGAGAGAAATAGAAAGAAGTACTACAAAGATAAAGCTAAGAAAGTCCTGAGAGCTTATGAAACCCTGGAGTGCCAGTGGTGGAAACTCTTCAGATGAATCATTATATTATGAATCTTCCGGATAGAAGAATCTTGGTCTATTAGCGAGACTACCTATTGACAATCATTGCTTAATGGCTAAGGTACACAATGTAGAATCAATGAACAATGTTTCATTAAATGAAAATTATAGTAATGATAAATCTTTTGAATCATAGGATGAAGGATCTTCTTCTGATGAACGTAATACATTACCTACCTTTGAAAACGTTTCTAGGTTTGCTAAGCTCCTTGAGAATGATAATTAAAAACTCAAGAAAAAGCATGATAAGAAAAATTATTGAAATAATATTCTTACTAAGGATATATCAGATCTTTCAAAAGATCTTGATAATAAAGTTTTTGATTTTTAATGTATTTCAAAAAATCTTGAGGACGTAAATTCAGATAAGAATAAACTTTCTAAGGATCTATATAATTTAATTTCTATGAAAAATGTTTTTGAGCCTAACTCTAGTTCAAAAGAAAATGTTTTGGAAGAAAAGAACATAGTTATCAAACTGAAATCTGAATTTTTTTCCTTGAGGAAGTGTATTTCAAACATTACCTTAGTTGTGGAAAATTTTGATAAGACGTATTGTCAAATCCGACCTCTAAGGAATAATTTTGGATTTGGTTATACTAGTTCAAAACCATTTTTTATTAACAATTATTTTGTTCCTCAAAGTTCTCATTTCTGCACTAAGTGTCAGTGTGGTGGACACTGGGAAAAATGTTGTTCTCTAAACAAAACTCAGTTTTTATGATTTCATAAAGCCTATTTTTCTAAGAAAATGTGGGTGCCTAAATTTTTTCTTTCTAAAATCTCCAGATCCAAGAATGTTTGGATTCTGGAAGTCGAACACTTTTGTTATTAGGAAAATAGAGAGATTACCAACAGTAATACTTGGTAATTGGATAGTGGATATTCCCGACATATCATTGGTAAAAAAACTACTTTGAAATGATTATTAAGACCATTGAAGGGAAAATAAATTTCAGAGACAATGCTCAGGGTGAAATTATTTGTATAGGTAACATCGTTCTTCTTGGAAAAACATTGATTTCATATGTTTTATTTGTTAAGGGTCTTAATTAAAACCACATTAGCATAATCCCACTATGTGATGAATGTAACCTTGTGAATTTTAGGAATGACAA
The DNA here is from genome assembly GCA_963277665.1 of Viscum album. Classification (NCBI taxonomy): domain Eukaryota; kingdom Viridiplantae; phylum Streptophyta; class Magnoliopsida; order Santalales; family Viscaceae; genus Viscum; species Viscum album. Next base: position 1,364,084,728 of record OY728147.1, read on the forward strand.
GTGCATAGTACACAATTCCAAGGAATAGTTTATTCTTTCTTCCCATAGGCAAGAGAATATATACACACTAAACATAGAAGACCTTCAGAGCCAAGACTTACCTTGCCTTAGTGCAATGTACGATCATTCTGGGTTGTGTCATAGAAGGTTAAAACACTATAACCTTAGAAAACTATGAAAACTCTAAAAAAAGATTAGTTAAGGATCCACCAGAGAGTAGATTTGATTCTTCAAAAGTATGTGATCCTTGCTAATATAGAAAGAAACATAAATCTTGTTTTAAATTAATCAGTGAAGTCTCAACTACTGATGCATTAGAGTTAGTGCATATGGATCTTTTTGTCCCAACACAAACTAGATGAATTAGTGGAAAATATTATGTATTTCTCTTAGTTGATGAATACACTTGATTTATGTGGGTCTATTTTCTAGCAAATAAGTCTGAATATTTTTTGTATTTTAAAAGTTTTGAAGCCCAATTTAAAAATTAGAAAAATCTTCTATTGAAAAATATTCATAGTGATCATGGTGGAGAATTTCAAAATTCTAATTTTGAAAAAAAAATTAGTAGAAAAGGAATTACACATAACTTTTTAGCACCTAGAAACCTCACAAAAATGGTGTTGTTGAAAGCAGAAATAGAATTCTTCAAGAGATAACAAGAACTATGTTGAGTGAACATTCTATAGCAATACATTTTTGGGATGAAGCTGTAAGTACTACTTCTTATACTCTAAATCTCGTTTTGATTAGAACTTTTCTTAATAAAACTCCTTATCAGTTATTGAATGGTAGAAAACCTAGACATTCCTCCTTCAGGTTTTTGGTTGCAAGGTATTAATCCTAAATATTAAAGATAATATACATAAATTTACACCAAAATCTGATGAAGGAATTTTCTTAGGCTACTCCACAACTTCTAAGGCTTATAGAGTTTTCAATAAAAATAGTTGTACTGTTGAAGAGATAGTACATGTGAAATTTGATGAAACTGATCCCTTTTTTTTTAAACAACCCCATCCAACATCTTCCGATGTGTTTTCAAAAAATGATTATCAACCCCTGATAGAAGATCCTTCTAATAAGGAAAATGCCCAATAAAATGTTTCTAAAGCATTTACCCCATAATATTTCATACCCTATATTGATGAACAGGTTTTACAAAACCCAAATCAGGTGTTTCTTAAGATTCATCCCTGTGATAGTATCATTGGTGATGTGAATCAACTGGTAAGGACTAGAAGTTCCTTAAGAAATTAAGGAAAACATCTATCATTCCTTTCCCTATTAGAACCAAAAATAACTAATGAATCTTTAGGTGATGATGATTAGATTAAATCCATGTAAGATGTTGTAAATGAATTCGAAAGGAATAATGTCTGGACCTTGGTTGAAAGACCTAAGGAAACATCTGTTATTGGAGTAAAATGGGTTGTCAGCAATAAGTGTGATGAAAATGGAATCATAATAAGAAATAAATCCAGGTTATTTTCCAAAGGCTATAATCAATAGGAAGGAAAAGACCATAAAGAAACATATGCTCCAATAGCAAGAATTAAATCTATTCATATTTTACTTTCCTTTACAGCATTCTTCAATTTCAATCTCTTTCCAATGGATGTGAAATGTGATTTCCTTAATGGTTTTTTATAAGAGGATGCTCTTGTTGAACAACCTTCTAGTTTTGAAGATACAAAACATCCTGAACATGTTTTTAGATGTACCAAATCTTTTTATGGACTTAGTCAAGCCCCTCGAGCTTGTTATGATAGAATTACATTATTTTTCCTTCAAAATAATTACGTTATGGGAAATACAGATCCAACCATTTTAATAAATGAAGATAAGAAAAATGTTTTGAGGTTCAAATCTATATTGATGGCATTATATTTGGTTCAACTCAGCAATATTTAACTGATTACTTTGCGGATCTAATGAAATATGATTTTGAAATGAGTATGATGTTTGGGTTAAAAGTTTTCCCTGGTTTTCAAATTTCTCAAAAACTATAAGGAATCTATATATCACAACATAAGTATATTAAAGATATTCTTAAAAAGTATGGATATTACAACACTAAGAGTATTAGTACTCCCATTGGTACCTCAAACACACTTGATCTTGATGAAGCTGGGAAACCAGTAGATCAAACATCTTTTAGAGGTTTGATAGTAAGTTTACTTTACTTGACATATAGTCCTCCAGACATAATGTCTTCAGCATTTTTATGTGAAAGATATCAATATAATCCTAAGGAAACTCATTTATAGGTAGTGAAAAGAATTTTTCACTACTTAAAAGGAATCATGGATTTAGGACTCTTTTATACTTCTAGAAATTATTTTGTTTTAGAATGATTTTCAGATGGTGACATTGGTGGATATAAAATGGATGGAAAGAGTACGTCATGAACTTGTCATTTCTTAAGATATTCTTTAGTTTCTTGTTCTTGTAAGAAGAAACACTCAGTAGCACTTTCCACTACTAAAGCTGAATATGTAGCAGCTGGAAGTTGTTGTGGTCATGTGTAGTGGATGCAACACACACTCACAGACAATGGTATGAGTTTTACCAAAACACAAATTTTGTGTGATAATACAAGTGCCATTTCCCATTGTAAAAAACCTACACATAAATCTAGTGAAAAAAAACATAGATATTAGGCATCACTTTCTTAGGGATCACACACTAAAAAAAGATATCATTCTTCAATTTATTGGAACACATGATCAACTTGATGATATTTTCACAAAATCTCTACCCTCTGATATATTTGAATAAATTAATAAGATGATAAGAATGATAACTGTAAGGTAAGCCTCCTCATTAACTTTCTATTGAATCCAATCTTATTACAGTAATAAACTCTTTTTCATAGGGGGAGTACATTTTCCTGTTAGTTTTTCAAGATTTTCGTAATATAGTTTTTCAATTTTTTCATAATGAATTTTTTCAAAAAAATTCGTAGTAATATTTTTCAAATCATTCATAATGAAAGTTTTTGTTGTGTAAAATTTTCATACTCAAAATTTTATTAATGAATATTTTCATACTCCAAATTTTCGTAATGGGTTTTTTTTTCATTTTCAATTTTTTTTGTAATAAAATTTTTCGGAATCTAAATTTCTTCCAGAATATTTTTTCCTCTGTATGAATAATATTCTTGGAAATATTAAAGGTATGTTTTAATTATTATGTTTTCATATTTATCATTTACATTTTGGTATTTTATTTTGTTTTTAAGTTTTTTCGGATTCTCTTTTCCTTAAATCCGAATTTTTTTCTTAAAAACCTCAAAATATCAAATTCAATCAAATTTTCCTTGTGGCTATTATTTCAACTGTCAAATATAATCAGAAGATTTCTCAATGATTGGATTGACTTTGGATGTTCAACTATCATGTAAAAATACTATATAATGGACCTTCCGATGGTGATCCCTCATCAGATTTCATGCCTTTGCATGCCGAACATCAGCCCCCTTTCAAAACCCCATTCTGAACCACTCAAATCATGCTCAAATCTGAATTTATATTGATGTTCTTTATCAAGATATGTCAACAGTCAAGCTGATTTCTGAGTGGGTGATTTACAGAGAGAGGTTTCTACATCCGAATTTGATTTCCAAGTACGATTCCATTATATCCAAGAACATCAGGTTGAATGGATGGGAAAGAGTTTGTATGTCAATGCCAGGATCTCAAGATGTTGTATATCCATATTTGTTTGTGAAAATTTATGAATCTTTGAGTTTTTTCAAAGAATAAGAGTGGAGTAAATTTTCTTTCAAAAGCTACGTAAAAACTTATTCCCTTTCATACACGAAGGCTGCAAGCTTGGTGGGGTTGTATTATGAAGGGGAAGCTGAATTATATTCCCATTAATTGCCTGATGATAATGGAGGTTTCAATAAGCTAAAGGCTATGGAGTTTCTTCTACTTTTAGATTTCATGACTCTAAAGATTGCTCACCTCTCTTCAAATAATTGGATCCTTGACTTATGGGTTCAAGGATTCATCATTCCGAGAAAGGGTGACATGGACATGTTGAAGAAGAGTGATATGTATTTTTTTGGACTTCTTGGTAAACCAGAGGAAGGTCAACTTGATGAACCATATTCTCATTACGATTGAGAATATTATGTATGGGAACTTGAAAGCTCAGATAATCTTGTATCCATCCATCCTATCTAAACTAATTGTTCTGTGCCTTGAGTCTTTCAGGATTCCATGAATTTCCAAGCCAAGGAATTGCAATGTTATGTTAGTAAGTGATGATACATTGAAGAGAATGAATATTGGTTTCTTTAATGATTCTGAACAATTTTACGACATACCAGAGGAAGAGGCAGAAGCTGTTCCGAAGGAATAAAAAGTTCCTGAACCATCCAAAAAGGTAAGAAAGAGGAGGAAGTTGAAAGAAGTAGTAGTTAAAGTTAATACCCTAGAGGCTAAAGGATCCCAATCCGCACCTCTAAAGACCAAGAAGAAGAAAAAAAGCTTATCCAGATGAGGTTGTAGCTAAATGGAGGGAAGAAAAAAAGAATATTAAAGAAAGGGATCCAAGTTTTGGTTTGGATCCTGCAAAGGCCAAGGATTTAAAAGAGAAGACTGCTAATGAGATTTAGAAGCAAGCTAAAGAAAATAATCGAAATAAGAAAATGACTGAAGTTGAGTTAGTCTAATCTCTTTTTAAGGCTAATGAAATAGAATTCTAGAATATTCTGGTACCAAAATCTTTCATTGTAGAAGAATTACCAAATACTCCGTGTAAAAAGTTTGTCTCTCTGGAAAACCCCAAGAAAATATTGTTGAAGAAAAAGAATGAGATGCAGTAGAATGTAGTGATGACACAACTGATTTGATTAAGAAAGTGGAATACTTTCATGAGAAAGAAAGTCCATCTAAAAAATTATCAATCCGAACCTTTCAAGCCAAATATTCAAATCATTCTCCTCCTAGGATAGATGATAAGGATAAAGATGATGTGAATGAGCTATCAGAAGAAGAGAGTTATAATCATCATTTCATTCATCTATAAGATGTTGAGGTAGGAGCTGAGAAGGAGAAAATAGAGGAAGATAGAATTTTTCAGTAATCTGATAGGGAACATGAATCTCTAGATAAAGAAGCCATTCCGAGAACTAATAAAGGAAAATAGGTGGTGGTAGATACAAATACTAAAGATATTGTGATGAATAAGGATGATGGTTGATATTCAAAGAGGAAAGCTTCTGAGCTAGAGAAAGAAGCCTCACCTAGGAAACTCTCAGATTTGGAATCATCATCTCTAGGACATGATTTTTTTTTGTCTAGTCATTAAAGAAGCTAGTTGGTACCATTCTGATTTTCCCAAGCATAGACTCTAGATGTCAGATGCTTCAACACAAACTTAATCAGAAATCAGATTCATTATCCATGGTGATGGACATGTGTGTAAATCTTGAGGCTGATTTCATGAATTTCTTCATTAACTTAGATGCCCACAAAATATCTTGTAAGAAATTGGTTGGATGTTCAAAAAAAGACAGTAGAAGATTTGAGGGAACATGGTGAGTTTCAAGATGGTGTCAAGGAGAATTTTGACATTGAAGATGGTAGGATCAAAGATCTTACAACTAGTTTTGATGAAAAAATAACTCTTGTGTAGAATAATCGGATTCAAGAAGTGAAGGATCTGAATGGAAAATTTTATTTTGTTTCCCAAAGTTGGAAGAGAAAAAGAGATATTCAGATTGAGATAGAAGATAATATTTTCAAGCAGGAAGAAGTCCTGAAGGCTCAGGCAGAGGCTCTTAAGTCTCAAGAAGAAAGAATCAAGGCTTTAGAGAAGAAAGCTGAGGACCAGGATCAGCTTCTTAAGTGAGCAGAGGAAGATCATAAGGAGCTGAAAAATCTGAACACTATAGTCAAGAAGTTGATGCCAAAGGAAAAGGAAGGATAACTTTTTTTCATTCCGATCTTTTGTTGTACATTTCATCCTTGTAAAAATTATTTCTAATCATAATGAAATTTTTGGTTGCTTGTCTTATGGATGTGTTTCATTAATCATTCAGGTACCATAATTTCTTTTTCATTCCCTTAATCATTTTTTGAAAATCAAAAATGGGGAGAAAGGAAAAAAGAATACTACGTAGAAAAGAAATATCCCTATGTAAGGAGGAGTTTATCTAAGGGAGATTTTTCTTTATAGAAATTTCTGTACTCAAGATAATAAAAAATATCATTCCAAAAATCTAGAATACAATCCTTAGTGTTCCAAATCCTAAGGGGGAGTTAGTCATATTCATCTTTTCCATATGATAGGGGAGATAAGTTTTATTTTCAATGTCTCGAAAAATATTTTCTAAGTCTTTTTATTCTTTTTCTTAAGGATTTTTGTGCTTTCCAAAAGGGGGATATTGTTGAGTCAATAAGGTTTTCCTTATGAATTTTTCATTCTTTCATGTTTGGGAATATTATTATTTCAATAAGGGTTCCTTATGACTGTACCATTACTACTTGTTATGAAAATCACAAACACATTATCTCAAGGAAAATTTCATTTTACCATGTGTTTTACATCTATAAGGAAAATTTTCCTTCCCTTAGAAAATGTATCATTACCATATTTTTCATTGTTTATTACCTTGTCTAAGTGTAAAATTCGGTTTCATATCTAAAACCTTGGAAGCATATTATACATATATAAACAACATTCTATTTTTAGGATCAGAATTCAGATTCCGAGTTCTCTAAATTCGGACTCCGAACTCTAATGAGTTTTGACTCCGAATTCTAATGAATTCAGACTCCGAACATTGTATGTTCAGACTCTGAATTCTCAAGAATTTTGACTCATAACTTTCTAAGTTTAGAATATGAATTCTCATGAATTTTGACTCCAAACTTTGTAAGTTCTAACTCCTAAATCTCATAAAATCTTACACCGAACTTTCTATGTTCATACTCTGAATTCTCATGAATTCCGACTCCGAACGTTTTATGTTATGACTCCAAATTCAAATGAACTCTGACTCTGTACATTGTAAGTTCATGTTCCAAATTCTTGTGAAACCAAATTCCAAATTTCCTTGAAATTTAGAATCTGAAATTCTATAGAGTTCAGGTTCCAAATTCCTTAGAAAATAGAATCTTAATATCCTTATATTTTAGACACTGGATGTATTTTTGGTTATAATCCAAACTTTTATTTTCTTACATTACGAATATTTAATTTTGGTTATGTAACCATATTATTTCATACACATGTTTTTGTTATAAAATGATGTCGTGCATTTAGTTACTAACTAACAGTTGTTTGAGTGACACATATACAGGTCCCTCTGAAATTTAAGGAAAAATATGACCATTGGAAGAGGGAGCCGATCTTTGGTGTTGTGCATATAAATAGGAGCTCATATAAACGAGCTCACAACAAGTTGATCAATCTAGATATTACATGATGTTGAAGTGAATTATAGATAGAGAGGATTTATTTCTTTGTGTGTACTTAACTTATCATTCATATTTTCTTTGTGCGACTCTGATTATTTCTGTGTACAATCGGGGCTTCTGGGGATATGAAGACAGTGGTGCCGACTATCTTGAAGTTGAGGGCTTCCATGCTGAGGAAGAAAGAGGTGCCGACTAACTTGAAGTTGAGGGCTTGTGGGGATAGCAAGACAGACTCTGATCTTCATATCAAGTCCTTACCCTGGTGTGGGTAAGACAGTCTTTCTTGAAAGTATAAATCAAGGGACCTTTATCTAAAGTTGTCAGATACCCTTCTATTTGAGTTAAAAGATTTACTACTTGTTACTTGTTTTGATACAAGTTTTCCGCTGCATTTTTTTTTTTGAGGAAAGTATAACAATCTTATACTTCCTTATACTTGTACTCTGATATAGTAAGATTCTATATGCTTTAAGGTAGAATCATTTTCATTGTAAACTTTTGTTAAGTTTCAGTTTTAGAATCACTTTTCTGGAATTACATTCATAGAATCATATTTCCGGAATCAAGAAAGTTTGTAGAACTAGTGGTTTTGTGAATTAATTTTCTCAACATTGTTAAACTTTACCATCTATAAAAGTTCAAAAGGAATTTTTTAAAGTATACAATTCACCCCCACTCTTGTATATTGAGCATTTATATCATTAGATACTACAATTAGTATCTTCATTTATTATTTCAATCCAACATTCATATCAATGGAATTTGAATTTATCAATGTAATAATTATGTGTGTCAAAGGTATATCCAAATAAAGAGGAGTGGAAATTACTACATAAATAATAAATAGTGATTCCACACATAATCTTGGAGTTAAATAATCAATGAAGTATGCATAAAGCCCAATGAGTGGAAATTGAAATTTGAAATTCCCTTACTAATTTAGTAACATATAAAACATACACCCCATGAAAGATTTATCATAAAATTAAGATGTTAATACCCATAAATTAAAGTATATTACACTAAAAATAAAATCATGGGAAGCACATAAACCACACAAAACGAAATAGTGTCAATAAACCATGAATCTCATGGGAATAAGCAGTGAGATGAAAACCCCTTACCTTGTCCTTTTCCTTAGTCGATGGTATGTTAACCTCATGTATATTAGTTAAAACATTTATATTAAGTTATAAAATAACTATATACATAAATATTATATCATATATGTTCCTTTAATATTTCTTTGTTAATAATATTTTAGTAGTATCAACATTTCGGGTGTCAACTGATTCGTTTTTCCTTACATGATTGGTTACATAAGAAATGTTTATTATGTATAGGATGTATTTGATTCATATAAATAATGATATTATGTTCATTAATATTATTTTTAATCATAATATAAAAATTATTCTTGAATGATTACGATGGGGAATGAATCTCATCGCGTTCGTGGAGACTGTAATCCGTACATACGCATAAGAGACAATATCATTATATTGATAGATAAATAGTAAGTAATTGGATGGTATATCATATATAATTAATCACTAACATGTTATATTAATTATTTACATCAATTTTACTCATTATTATACCCATCCAAATAATTAAGTGTTTGAATAACAAACTACACCTCGACATGGAGACGGTAATCCGTACGTACACACATATGGTGACTTTGTCATTTATAGGATGGATAGAATAATGAATATGGTTGTACCATTTTTATAATAACATCAAAATATATATAAGATACCGTATTTATTATTTTAGAGTGGAAACAACAATGAAATAGGATGTGGAAGTAGAAAAAATCTTTAAAGAGGTGATGAAATATTAACCTCTTCTTCGGGTTCTTCCTTTTGATTTGATCAAAAGGGCTCTTTAGGTGGGCTTGATGACCAAAATAAGGCCTCTAGGATTAAGGGAGTAAATTTGGGAGGATATTTGGGTAGGGTTTGGCTGAGCCAAATGGATTTGGATGTGTTAAATTAAGAAAAGGGGAAGTGCCCTATTATAAGAGAGGTGAGGGTCACTATAGGAAAATCTTTAAATATTATTTTATAATAAATTCATTTTCGGTTTCTAATGTCTCAAAATTAAAATATTTAACTTATATGGTGGGTATGGGTATATAAAATCTCATAAAATATGTTTTATATAGGTTTAGGTCATCATATTGACCTTATATTTTAGATTTAACTCTTAGTTAAATAGTTTGATATTTACCATGTCTCTTTGTATTTTTTTATTATATGGTTAATAAACATATTATAACAATTCCATAGAACCCCATTGGTTCATAATTAATATATATAACCTTATCAAAGTCATTAGAAAAGAATTTAGATTTTTAGGAATATTATATCAATTAATAATTTAATATTTGTTTTAAAAACCTAACTATGTCAATTTTGACACTATTTAGTATTTGTTTTTTTATAAGCCATAAATAATTTATCACTTAGAATAAAATTTATTTAAACAAACCTATCATTCAATAGTAATATTTTGAATTAGTTTAATTCATCATAAGTCTCAATTTCTATTTATTTGGATATTTATAACATCAATTATTTTAAAATTTTATTAATAAGGTAATTACTGCATCATCATTGTGTCATAAATAAATTAAATTATTTAATGTATAAAAATTATAAATAAAATACCATTATGTAGTTAATATTTTAATATTTATAATTAATATTTATAGTATAATAGATAACTTAAATAGACCCATGTAATAATTGTTTTACTAAAAGATATATGTTTTTGTCATCTTTGTCTTTACATTAAATTAATTAATATAAAGTGTCATTATCACTCTCAAGTGGCTCCATGGGGTCCCAAATAAAACAAAAGGATGCCCATGGTCGAATATTTATCAAAAAATAGTAATAGAAAACATGTTAGGGTCATTTAATATTATTATAATATTATTTTTTTACCCTTATTTATCGGATTTCCCCTTAAACCATGGTAAACAAACTTTTAGTGAAGTAAATATTCATAATGTATAAAAATAAAATTTACCTATTTAAAAAAAAAATTAACTATGGATTCAAAATATGGAATCCATTTTTTCAAATTCAAAACATATAAGTAGAAGAAATTAATTTAAAATTAAATCCTGTTGTCAGAACAAAGAGCGTGTTTTTATGAAATAATAACTATCTAAAGACAGGCACTTGTTTTTCTCCAATTTCATACTAAAATTAAATCCAATGAGCAAAATTAGATTAAATGGTAAAAATATAATATAATTATACTTCAAACCCATTCAAATGCATAATTTTACACAGTAAATTATTTTAATTAAAAAAGTTGTTTTCAATTAAAATTTGGTATTTTTCACTATTTATCAAAATATGAAAGTTATCAGGGAAAAACCAGAATCTTATCCAAACTAAATTTGATTGTCCTGATTCTAAAGAATAATTTTATTTTGTAATATTTAATATATATATATAAATTGTCAAGTATTTTGTTTATAAATGGTTTGACATTAAAAGGTGGTATAAATTCATTTTTTGAAAAATAATTGTTTTATCTGAAAAATTGAATTTATTCTTATATAATGTCTAAATAACCCATTATATGGATTCTAAAATTATATTTAATATATAAAATTTAAAATCAATTTAATACTATTAATAAACACATTTTGAATGGCTAGTTTGGTAAGTCGTTGTGCGCTCAAACTCGGTGTGGTGTGTAACTCAAGCTATTAAATTACTCTAAAGAAGATAACTTACTATGAAATCATGGGGTGTTACATTCTTCCCCCTTTTGGAAATTGAGTCCTTGGTATTTTTAAAATTGGGCTCGAGAATAGCATTGAATGTCCAACATCGGAAAAATAGTCAATAAAACTATCACTTAAAAAAAGAGAAGCAAAAAGGTCACTAGAGATAACCTATAATATGATTCCATATAGGAAAACATGGATATGGAAGATAATATAAGTGTCAAGATCTAATGGAGATGGATCAAAAACATGATCATGAGAAAGTAAACAACAAGAAAACCAGAAACTTGTGATGTGATTAACGGTCGTTATTTTCCAAGTAGGAAAAGTAAACAGAAAACATTTTATGGGTTTATGATCCATTTCATAAAGTTTAGGAATTTATTTATGATATTGAATAAGAACATAAAGATATATACTTACTTTTTATGTAGAGTTTCATTCTTTAATAAATTTCTACCACTAACTCTTCTTTTTTTAAAACGATGAGTATTCAAGATGACTTGGTCACACCTAAAGAGCTAGAATCATCTTCTAGAGAATAACATGATCCAAAAAGGATAAAATATATATTTACCATGTATTTAGAGATTATCCAAAACCAAAATGGTTAGTACAAGAACAGATGATCCCCAGAAAGGATAATTCTTTTTGGGAAGAAATACTAATCATAATTTCTAAAATTAAACCAACAATACCAAGAGTTCAATAAATACCATTCAATAAACAATTGTCCTTAAAATACTTCAATATAATCCAAACTAATATTGAAAATTAAAACATTGAAGAATTTTATTATGTAATCTTCTACGTTAAATTGTATCTCCAAATGACATAGACTACACTTAAATTCACATACTTATAAGTATTTAACCCAATATAATATTATCTATGATAGGTTTATCATTTCAATAAATAACCCAAATCACTATAAATCCACAATAAAATATAGAAAAAAAATTCACCATTACTCCTCGAATGAAATCCTATAGTATTCTATTTTCCGTAGGCATATAGTGTTCCCAACCGAGCGAACGACTTCCAAAATAACATTTATCACTTAATCACCAAATCATTTTTCTATAATAAGGGTATCCATTTGATAAGACATAAGATCTCAAATCAACTTATTATTGATTAATAAAATAATTTAATTAAAAATAATTAGTCACACTAACCAGGGACTTCATGTAGTCCAGTGGTAGGTGATAAATCTTAATCGCACTCTGGTTGTGGGCTTGATTACCACATCTTTGTCCAATGCGACGAGTTGTCACAAGGTCTTCATGTTGTCCTTTTTCAAAAACAATATTTTATAACATCCACAAAATGAGATAAATTCTTGAAAATAATCAAAAAATAATTTCACCACAAATTTTATCTCATACCTCCTATTTTTTGTCCCAAAATTTAATAACATGTAATTGCCTCAAATTCAAGGATCATATAAACCCAAATGGTTATTTTTAACTATATAGAAAATATAAAAGACAATTCTACCTAAAATAAAATTTTCACATAACAAACTGTAGGGTTACACATACAAGAAAAAATTTCTTCCAAAGTAATCCCATCCAGAAGGAGCACTAATACTTTTAAACATTTATACATCCATTTATTTCTACATAGGTTCTTCCTTGAACCAGAGGTTATCCTATGGAATAGGTAATTCACTCAGGTAATGCCCAGGTCCTCTAAATTTATAGAAAATTACTGCAAAATGATTATTGGGATCATTTTTATTTTCTTCCATAGTACTCTTCATTTTTCCTTAGCAATTCTATACTTTTTGTCCTTCTTTCCCACACATAAAGAATTTCTTTTTTCCATTGAGACAATTTCCTAGGTGTCTCCTTCCACATTTCCGGCAAGATGAAAATTGAGATTTCTTTTCTCCAAGGTCCCCACTACGAGAGCTCTTATCATTCACCGCCTTTCTATTATTTGTTGAGACTTGGAGTTGGTTAATATATATATTGTTGATCATATTTTTGGAAAACTGATTTGGCATGAACACGATATCTTTTACACCTATCATCATTCCATTTCATTTCTCATAACCATCGTGCCCACCTTGTACATCATGTTCAATGTTACTATGACTTCCTTGGAATCTATCCATTGAATAACACAAAAAAGAATAGTGTGAGTCGTAAAATCATTTAGATAATATCATAACACCTTATTTTCAACCAAAAACACCTTAAGATTAACATAGGTTATATATTCTCATCTTATATTAAAATCCTTCAAATCGGTTTGTAAATAAAATGTGAATTATCCTAAGAATATCCCATGGGAGTGTCATAACCAAGAGTGAAGCAAGGCCCATTGTCGTGCACCAGTTCTCATTCGAGTCTAGCTCAAAGTAGTTTTTTCAGGTTTTACCCCTATGTACATCTGTGCCAGAGCCGCCTCTACATGCTCGTATCCAGACAGTGATGTATTTCTTGGAAAACACACAAAATATCTATAGTACCATAATTCTTGGAAGTTCATCAATACTAATTCTCAATGTCTATCTTAGGTTAATGTTCTCTAATCATAATTTTTATAAATCTAGTTTCCATGGTTTGTACTAAACAATCTTTGATATCAACTGTAACACCCCGACCCCCTTTACCTAGAGTCGGTTCTTTATTACATAACATTGGCATGATACATGGAATCAGGTCCCAAAGGACTGATCAATTTAGTAGACTTGGAAACAAGATAAACACATAAGCTCGACATTACAATTTGAAAAAGATATACAACACTAATTTAATCCATTAGAAACATCCAAGTCTCCTAGATTATGCATGCAAGTCACTCATAACTAACTTCTTCATATCCTGGGAAAATGAAACATAAGAAAGGGGTGAGCTCAAATTCTCATTATGGGTATGCAGTACAACAGAAGATAACATAAATATTAGGCATGATTAATAATTCAAAACACATTCCATTACAAGTAATAAACATGAACACTTTATGGAAGGAATATGAGATGTGTAAATAATGCCATAATAAAACATAATCATGGGTATTTTTCTAGTCGAATAACTACATGAACCATCATTAATATTTTCATAATGAGGGAATTTATAATTCCAAAAATTCTAAAACATTTTTTGAAGGCCTTGGACAAGACGTCTAAAAATGATTAAGTCCTCGGACAAAACCATATATCAAATTGGGAAAGGCCTTAGCCAATTCCACAACTAATTGTCTCATGAGACCTACTGATGCATCGAGGAGCTATAGCAGGCTCCAACCACCACATTCTAAGTCTAATAAATTCCTCATATGAAAGGTTGAATCATAAATTAAACATTCGTATTAATTCTAGCATACGAAATACAAATATTTTAACCACAATCTAGGAATGGCATAAAAATAGAACTTCAACAATCAAACATAACTAATTTAATACAACATGGATGATTGTATTATGATAAATCAACCTCAATCAAGAATACAATACACTAAAGGATATTTTCATAGATGAAAATAGTTATTAAAACAATTTGAGATAGATATCCTATTTTTCGTGGAAACATTTAAATGTCGCAGTATTTATCAAAGAAGTTTTTTAAAAGAGATTCTTGATTCAAAGTGTCCCATACCAATTTGAAACTTTTAAAAGGAATTATATTTTCAAAATATTCACGTCCATATAAAAATATACTTGAAACCATTTTTAAAACATGGACATTAATGAGAATAAATTAGAAGAATAAATATTTAAAACATTTAAAACAATAATTTTGTTAAAGAGTTCCTAACCAAAAAAAAGACACATGAAAACAAGTAATTGAGGAATAACATTAATCAAAACATTATAATATCATGAGAATAAAAGGATTCATGATATAATATTTCAAAGGATAGTATATACACCATATAAAAGTGAATTGGTGCATAAGGACAAAGCGGTCCCAAAGGAATTTAAATTTAGATGAAATACCTTATAAAGACCATATCCTTAGATTGAGGATAAATCAATGAAATAATTACATGTGATAAATATAAATACATTCAATATAATTGGATATTTATTGTAAATTAATAATATTACATTCACACATATTCTTGTGAAAACAAAACCAATGGGTTGGATGTTTAACTCAATAAATGGAAATTGAGTTAAAATTACCCTTAACAAGTTCATATCAACGGAATGTGAATTTATCAATGGAGTAATTATGTGTATCAAAGGAATATACACATAAAATAGTGTTTAAATAACTTCATAAATAATAGATAGTGATTCCACACATAATCTAGGAGAAAAATAATCAATGAAGTATGTGTAGTGCCCAATGAGTGGAAACTGAAATTTGAAATTCCCTTACTAATTTGGTAACTTACGAAACATACAACCCATGAAATAAGTATCATAAAATAAAGATAAAAATACCCATAAATTAAATAGTAGTACACAAAAAATACAATCATGGGCAGTACATACACCATAGAAAAAGAAATAATGAAATTATAGCATGAATCTCACAGGAATAAGAAGTGAGATGAAAACCCCTTACCTTGTACTTTTCCTAAGTAAATGGAATAGAAACCTCCTGTATATTAGTTAAAACATTTTTATTAAATTATACAATAACTATATACATAAAAATGACTGCAAATAATTTTTTTCCCATTTTCCAAAGCCGGTTTATGGGTTCTCGGTACCCGAACAAACAATCCCCAAATTCCATATTTCAGTACATACAGAAAACAACCAAATTCAAAATTCAAAATATGATCCAACCATGATCCATTGTACACCATGCGTTGTACCTCGAGCTACAATCCCATCCTCAAACATCACCATCCTTTTTGGACATCACCATCCTTGTAGGTACATCAACATCATTATAGGGCGCCTGAGAGATCATCGGGAACAATTTTCGGAATGTCCACAGCATACTGAACCCCCTCCAACATCCAAATTCATACCAAATTTCAAAATTCAAAATATTTCATGAAATTAAAGCCCACCAGCATCACGCTACACCGACAAACGCATCACTTCGAGTCACCGCAAAACCTTCGCCACAACATCCACAAGCCTGAACCGAAAAACCCGTCACCGCCTTTGATACCGCACATGGAGACCAGATCCACCCAACATGCCCAAAGCTAGCTCAGACACATAGAGTCACCTTCACTACAGAAATTGGAACTCGAACATTGGATCCTCACTGCGCCGCCAAGATAATCCCTCTCCAGATCGAAGGGTAGGGCGTGAAAAAGGCTGGCAGATGGTGAGTTGCGCCAAGATGAACGAGCCCACAAAGAGAAGCCACCACAGGTGGAGACACCGCCTGCCCCAAGCACGCTATGAGTCAACAAGAGGATCACATCCAGTCCACAGCGTGGGGGAGGAAGGCGGTGATGGGGATAAAGAAACTCTAATATTGCATTGTTAATAATATTTCAGTAGCATCATCATTTCAGGTGTTAACTGATTCGTTTTCCTTTACATGATTGGTTACATAAGCCATGTTTTTTATGGATAGGATGTATCTTATTCATATAAAAAATGATATTATTTTAAAAAACATTATTTTTAATCATAAAATGAGAATTATTCTTGAATGATTAAGATGGTGAATGAATCTTATCGTGTTCGTGGAGACGATAATCCGTACGTATGCATTAGTGACAATATCATTATGTTGATGGGTAGAATATTTGTAATTGGATGATATATTATATATAAATAATCATTAAAAAATTTTATTTATTATTTAAATCAGTTTTACTCATTATTATACCCATCAAAATAAGGAAGTTTTTGAATAACAAGCTACACCACGACGTGGAGACGGTAATCCGTACGTACGCATGTATGGTGATTTTGTCATTTATAGGGTGGATAGAATAATGAATATGGATGTACCATTTTTATAATAACATCACAGTATATAAAATATAATGGAGTTATTATTTTATAATGGAAACAACAATGAAAGAGGAAGTGGAATAAGAAAATAACTTTAAAGAGGGGATGAAATATTTACCACTTCTTCGGGTTCTTCATTTTGATTTCATCAAAAGGGATCCTTAGGATGGCTATGTGACCAAAGTAAGGCCTCTATGATTAATAGATGAATGTTGGGAGGATATATGGGCAGGGTTTGGCCGATCCAAATGGCTTTTGTGGTGTGAAATTAAGGGTAGGGGAAGTGCCTTTTTATATGAAAGGTGAGGATCACTTTAGGAAAACGTTGAAATATTATTTTATAATAAAATAATTTTTGGTTTATAATGTAAAAAGAATGAATTATTTAAAGGCTAAGGTTGTTATGGGTCACAAACCTCTCATCCAATAGGGTTTAGACATGTTTAGGTCATCGTATTAACCTTATCATTTATATTTAACTCTTAGTTAAATGGGTTGACATTACCATGTCTCATTGTATTTTTATATTATATGGTTAATAAACATACTATAACAAGACAATAGACCCCATGTGGTTCATTATTAATATATATAACCCTATATAAGTCCTTTGGATGAACCTTAGGTTATTAAGAATATTATATCAATTAATAATATAATATTTGTTTTAAAAACTCAATTATGTCAATTTTGACACTATTTAGTATTTGATTTTTTCGAAATCTATAAAAACCTTATCACTTTGAATAAAATTTATTTAACATACACTAAAATGTCATATTAACCTATAAAATTATTTTAATTCATCATAAGAATCAATTTACATTTATTCATATATTTTAAATATCAATTATTTTAATATTTCATTAATAAGTTAATTAATGCATCATCATTGTGTCATACATAAATTAAATTATTTAACATCTAAAAATTAAAAATAAAAAAAAATTATTTAGGAAATAATTTTATATTTCTAATTAATATTTTTAGTTGAAGATACAACTTATATAACTCCTTTTAAAAAAATTACTAAAAGATATAGGTTTTTGTCATTCGTGTCTTTACTTTAAATTAGTTAATATAAAGTGTCATTATCACTCTCATGTGAAAATAGGGTCCCAAAATATACCCAAGGATTCCCATGGTCGGATATGTATCAACCAATAGGAATAGGATAGATTTTTGAGTAATTTAATATTATTATAATATTATTATTTTATTATTTTTTATCAAATTTACCCTTTTTACCACAAAAAATAATATATTTACTGATATAAATATTCATAATGTCTACAAATAAAATATATCTATTTACACAAATTATACCTCCTAATTCTATATATGGAATCCATTTTTTCAAATTCAAAACATAGAAGTGGCAGAAATTAATTTAAAATTAACTCTTGTTGTCAAAATAAAGAGCGTGTTTTTAAGAAATAATAACAATCCAACGATTGGCACGTGTTTGTGTCCAATTTCTAAGTGAAATTACTTCCAATGACCAAAATTAAATTAAATGGTAAAAATATAATCTAATTATACTTCAGAGCAATTAAAATGCCTAATTTAACACTATAAATTATTTTAATTGAAAAATTTGTTTTTAATTAAAATTTAGTATTTTTCACTATTCATCAAAATATTAAAGTTATCAGAAAAACACTATATTTTTATCCAAACCAAATTTATATGTACTGATTATAAAGAATAAGTCTATTTTTTCAAATTGAATAAATAAAAAAATTGTCAAATATTATATTTAAAAAATAATCGCCATTAAAAGGAGGTTACATTGCATTTTTTTGAAAAATACTTCTTTTATATGAAAAAATAAATTTTTTATTATATAATGTCTATAAAATGCATAATATGGATTCTAAAATTATATGTAGTATAAAAAATTTAAAATATAGTTAATAATATTCATAAACACTTTTTAAACGACTAGTTTGGTATGTTGTGGTGTGCTCATACTCGGTGTTGCATGTAGCGCAAGCTATTGAATTATGTTAAAGAAGATAACTTACTACGATATCTTGAAGTGTTACCTATTTATTAATACTTTTTTATTAAAATTTCCATTTATTGTTGTTAAAGATTTCATTTTTCATTATAATTTTACTTCAGTAGTTCATATCCTAGTTATGCGATTATGGTTCTATCATATTCAAAATATTAATCCTGGTATAATTATCATATATATTTATTATATATATTTATAGTCATTCACATATTATAGAGAATGAAAAATTAATTACACCATTCATGGATATGGTAAGTCGTACATACACATGAACACTATTTTAATTTTTTGATGGATGGATTAAAATAAAGGTAAATAATAATTAAATTATAACAAATATATATTATATTATCTATACCATATATATTCATGAAATTTAAACTTATTAAAATCTATGTAATGTGGAAATGAAAAATAGATCACATATCTTCGTTGAGGTGGTTCTTCACACATACACAAGAGCGATGTTATCGTTTTCCAAAGGATTGCAAGGTAAGAAGGTTTATATGTTATTATAATTAAAAAATAATAACTATTTAATAAATATCCCATATATTCATTATTTAAATCTTTATAACCTTCCATGCAATGTGGTTATTAAAAATTAATTACACAGCTATGTAGATATGGTAAGATGTAGGTATGTATAAGTGATGCTTTCACTTTCTATATAATAAAAAAGAGGTGGAAATGGTTGAACGTTAAAAATAATATAATATAATTATATTTATGATACTAGAGATATTATTTTAGGATTATTAAAAAATATTTTTAGGAAGTAGAAGAAGTAATTATCTTTAAAGAGTCAGTAAGGATGACTATCTCTTCTTTAGTAGAATTCATTTTGATCCCTTCTTATGGACCCTTGAAATGATCTTTATTGAAGAAAGTATCCACTAATTCATGTATTGAAAATTTTAGAAGATAACTGGAATAGGTTTTTTCTAATCTAAATTTTTTATGAATGTGTAATGAAAATGGAAAAAGGGATTCCTTTTATAAGTGTGGGGATGGACAGTCTTATAATTTTTCAAAATTTTAAAATATAATAAAGTCAAATTCCTGGCCAAGTGGATAAAAATTACATAGACTAAAATATAATTATTAAATGTTATTTTTATAATTATACATGATTTTATATATAGTTTTATATATCATTTGAATCCTTCTCTTTTTTACTAACCCATTTGTTAACAATTTTTAACTATAATCCTAAAAACTCTTATCTCAATATTAATGGGTTATAATTTTTCTTATAAGGTAAAAATTTGATAATAAATTTTAAATGGATTTTATTTTATAAAATATTTAACCCCTTTTCCTAGTATTTTTTAATGTTTTTTAAATAATTTAAATAAATATCATTTTCATAAAATATCATTAATGTCATTTTCTAAACTATTGAATTAATTTGACTTTTAAGACATTAATAAAAACATTTAGTTAGAATATAAATATTTAAAAAAGATTTAATATGTTATGTTATCTATACAATTAATGGGTAACATTCAATCACACAAAAAATTTTAATTTTAGTGTTTTTTAAACCATTTAACAAATTTTTATACAGCATGCACAAACACTCTGTCTCTGTTGTGTGAAAATCTAATGTAATTATTTAATAAATAAAAAATTAAATATAAATTAACATGATAAAAAAATCTTTCATATTTAAAATAATCCCTAATAACCAAACACAATATGTTTTAATCCCCATCAAAAAATATTTAATACATTAAAATAAAGAAAGTGATATTTTGACTTTATCTTTTACTTAAATATCATAACGTTTAAAAATTAAATAGAACTAAAAAGGTAATATTTTCTATGTTTGGATAATCATTTATGAAATATAGTATTTCAGTGAAATAAAGAAAATCATTTTAATTAGTTTTAATCCTTATGACATTAGTTTTTTATCATTAATTACTTGATTTACCCTTTATCGAGGTCATAAATTTAATTAATGTTACTATTAATATCATCCAAAAATAAAAGGGAACTATAAAAAAAATTAAATAAAATTTTTTTCTTATATTTAATCTCCTTTATCAAATTAAAATCCTATGTGATTCAAAAATTAATTGAAAAATAACCCTACAAAATGACATAAAAATTGATTTTCCTTGAAAAAGATTTTTGAGCCTAAATATTTACTTATATAAAAATAATTGAAAACTTTGATTCTAATGGAATTAATTATATTATTTTAAATAAAAAATTAATTATAACACATTAAATCCAAAATTTGATATTTATTTTTAAATTATAATGAAATGATTTTTTAAAAAATCAGTATTTTTCATTATTCACTAAAAGATATTCATTAAGAAAAATCCTAAAAATTCAAAATAAGAGAATAATGACATTATGAAAAAAATGATATAAGTATCACATAGTATTATTTAAATATTATTACATGGGTTTTAAACTCTATTTTTCATGTAAGTAAAACTATCAAATAAATTTGATTTATTTTAAGAGAAACATATCATAAAATTTCAGGGAGTTCAATTGTACCCTCCATATAAGAATTTCACCCCCAAAATTATATCGTGAAAATCCAAACAAATGAAGATACCACTACCTCATCACATACTTAGGTTAGCACATTACTTACTCATTTTTTTTGTTTCACAAGAAAACATTATCCTAATGAGTGGTCTTGTTTTGTTGCACTTTCTCTCTTTCATCACGGATATCTACTAATTTTTCCTCATAAGATAGATTTTTCTCCCATGGTAAAACCTATGAGTTCAAAACATATAAGGAATAAGTTATGTACTTGTTCAGGATGGATACATGTTATCCATAATGAACATGGGAGAGATTTATTGTAAGAACCAAATAATAATATACCATCATGGAAATATCATATATTTCCAGGGGATTGATATATCTAGTGCTCAAGTTTTTCATTATTTTGAAGTCTTATAAACTTTTTCCAATGAGATATTCATAGTAATAAAATTTCAATAACATATAAGTCCATGTATTATCGAGGATTATTAGTTTAAATTTTTTATTATCTATTGGATTCCCTTATGTGTTGTTGAATAAATTTAACCCTCTCCTTCATTTCCTTAGATATATTAGGTCCCAATATATTTATTTCTCCAACATCATCCCAAAACATTTGATTTATGTAATTCCTTACATATAGTGATTCATAAAGATCGATATTAATTCTTGAGTGATAGTTATTATTGGAATAAAATTTTACAAAATGAAGGTGTTAATCCCAACCACATTTGAAATCCATAGAGAAATCTTGCAATATTTCATTTGGATTTTGAATAGTCCTCTCAGATTGACCATTTATTTAAGGATAATAATAAGTGCAATAATATAAATCTATATCCATATTTTACTGAAATATTTTCTAAAACATTGAGGTAAACCCTATATCCTGATCATATAATATTGAGATTTCAACTTTGTTGAATGTCACATTTTATATAATGTATAACCGAGTAATTTGATCAAGATGTAAATCATATATAATATTGATAAAATGTTCTTAATTAATAAAGTGATCGAAAACAACCCAAATAGAATTATTCCATTTAGATATTTTGTTGAATTTTATGACTAAATCTATTGTATAATTACTACATCCCCATTCTGGTATGACAAATGGTTATAAAATCCCCTTAGAAATTTATCTCTCAGAATTAACATTTTTATACACTGGGAATTGATATAAATAATATTTAATAACCATTTTCATGTTATACATCCATAAATATAGTTTTAGATATCATTACATTTTAATACTTCCAAGATCTATAATGAATGATAAATTATGAGTATCATACAATAGATTATTTTTCAAGTTTGTTATTGGTTGAACACAAACTCTATTTATAAATTGTATCATTCTGTCCTGATCATGGAAGAACTCGGGAACATTCATCACCTTCTTCTATAATTAAAAATATTCCTTATGTACATTCCTAATATTATCATATATGGATGGTTGAATATTCATATGAGAAATATAAGATTTTTCCCTTTTATAATGTTTTAAAGATCAGAATTATGTAAATCTATATCACTGGATCATATTCAATCCTCATCATAAAAAAATAGAATGGTCTCTCTATCTATGAACATCAACCACCTTGTTCACCTCCCTAGGGAAGTAATGTATTAAACAATCATAATATTTGACCAAATTCTACTATATTGTTTTGGAACATATTCAATTATTTCTATGTAAATATGTTCTTCAAACTTTTATGATTTGTATATATATCACACATTTGACTATAGAGATAATTCTTCCATATATTTAATTCATAAATTACCAATATGATCTCTAAATCATGTGTTAGGGAATTCTAAATGGGAATTTTTAATTTGCTAGAGGAATAAGCTATCACCATATAATTCTATATGAGGACGCATTCTAATACCATTATTAATGCATCCCTATATCTATAGCGCATGATAGTGTAGTAATAGGTGTTTGAACCCACCTTCTCTTCAATTTTGTGAAATTATCTTTACATTCATATATCCATAAGAACATAACCCCTTTCATTTTAACTTGGTGAGTGAGTTTTATAGACGTGAGAAATATCTCACAAAACATCAGTTATATCTAGAAAACCCAATAAAACTAGCAATTTCATTTACAATGGTTGGATTAAGATATTTATTAATAAATTCCATCTTTTTAAGATCTACTGATATAACCACACATGAGATTATATGAAATAAGAATGAAACTTTATGAAACCATAATTTAAAATTTGTAAATTTAGAATACGAATTATCCTTCCTTAGGGTCTGAATTACAATTCTAAAGTATTATTCATGCTCTTCCTTTCACATTGAATATATATAAATACCATCTATTATGACTATCACAAATTGATTGAGGTAATCTATAAAGACTATTAATTAAATCCAAAAATATTTTAAGATAATTTTTATGTCAAAAAAGAATTACTATAAATTCATAATGACTATACCTCATTCAATAGAATGTATTGGGTATATCCTTCTTTTTGACCCTTAACTAATGATATCAAGATCGAAGATCAATATTGGAAAAAATATTTAGCTTATTATAATTTATGAAATAGATCATTAATGCAAGGTAGATGATACTTCTTCTTAATAGCGATTCTTAAGTTCTCAATAATAAATGAAAATATGCATTAAACCATCTTAATTATTAATAAATAGAAAAATTACATACCATGTTGATGTGCTAGTGTAACATCCCGAACTAGCTTAACATCGAACCAGTATCCTGACTGGTCACTAGATGACCTCAAGCTTACCATCCCGTATTCCAAAGGCTGACGACTAGTAGTGTGGGTGTAAGGATAGTCAGTGGGGAGACTATACACTCATATTAGAGTTTTAAAAGTTTATAAAAATATATAAATAGATGATAACATCATAATTAGTGTAATGAAATAACAAATTCAGAAGGAGTCGATTGTAATATAAACTCAATAATGAAAATGACTAACACAAGATTATAAAATATATACATGTCATGGTGTTACATATCC
The DNA here is from genome assembly GCA_963277665.1 of Viscum album. Lineage (NCBI taxonomy): Eukaryota > Viridiplantae > Streptophyta > Magnoliopsida > Santalales > Viscaceae > Viscum > Viscum album. The sequence continues at coordinate 1,364,109,362 of OY728147.1, forward strand.
TAAATCAGAAAATAATAATCAGGCTTTACATCTCAGTATAGAATAACATGAAAAGGCCCAAATCCCAAAGGGAGATCTCCATGAGAATCCTGATCACCCTCTTGGTCCTTTTCTCCTAACTCCTAGGTTCAAGGAAACAACAAAACACAATATCCAATGTTCTATAAATATGTAGAGTCTAATCAGGTTCCCCAATGCAATAGCAGCCCAAATAGGGTGGGAGATATAAATCTCAGTAGGCCGAAACCACAATTTTCTAGCCCAATCTATACAATGAAATTAAAATTAAGTAGCATGCAAGTATATTGAAGTAATAACTGAATTGAATAAATAACCAAAAACCCATCACAGGTTCTAAAGGGACACATGACAACAAAAACTACTTCAGCTCATAGCTGGAATAAGAGTCTAAAAAGGAACAATATATATATAAATAATATATAATGAAATATTTATCATGTTATTTAATATTCGTTGTTTATCCACGCAAAAGAATGATCATGTTACCATTATTATATTTCACCCATTTGAATGACATTATCATTCCATAACTCACACACACATGAATGTACACGTTATCATTCCATGCTCACAGAACCATGAATGTCCATGTTACCATTCCATACTCATGCACCCATGTATATACATGTCACCATTCTATACTCACACACCACGAATGTCCATGTTACCATTCCATACTCACGCACTCAGGAATGTCCATCTTACCATTCCATACACATGACCCAAAAATGTCCTTGTTACCATTCCATTCTCACACACCATTGAATTTCCCTGTTATTATTCCATACTCACACACCCATGAATTTCCATGTTACCATTCCATATTCACATACCAATGAATTTCCATGTTACCATTCCATACTCACACACCCATGAATGTCCATGTTACAATTCACTACATCATAATATAATTAATTAATCAATTATTTATCATCATCAATATATTTAATAATTCAATAATTAGATAAACACAACAAGTCATTTAGTTACTCAACAACTATCTTATCACAATAATTAACTTTTCACAAGGAAAGCATTTCAATACCACACAATTGATTCATAAATTAATTATCTCTAAGAAACCATCTCTATACCATGTAATTAATTCACAAATTAATTATCTCAACTTCTCCCCAAATCAAAATCTTTTAATTATTCCCTTGATTATTTATCAATATTTCAAACTCATAACATATAATAAATTTATAATTAATTATCTCAACTTAACTATTTTAATATATCATAATTAATCATTCGATTAATTTTCATCTCAGATCACATAATTAATTATTAATTAATTATCTAAAATTAACCAATTTAATATCTCATAATTAATCTCCGGATAATTATTATCTCAAGGAGAATAATTTATTCACAATTAATTATAACTTCTTAACAAATTTAATATCTCAAAATTAATCCCCTAATTTTTGTTATCTCAAAGAACACAATTAATTCATAATTAATTATATTATCTTACCCAATTTAATATCTCACAACTAATCCCCTGATAATTAATATCTCAATGTACATAATTAATTCAAAATTAATTAACTCATCTAAACCAATTTAATATTTCATAATAAATCCCTCAACACATTATCTCGATTTGAACCTCAATGAATAGAATTAATATAAAATTAATTTTCTCAGCTTAGTTAATTTAATATATCATAATTAATCCCCTAATAATTATTATATCAAAGAAAATAATTAATTCAAAATTAATTATCCCATATTAACCAATTTAATATCTCATAATTAATCCCCTGATAATTATTATCTCAAAGAACATACTTAATTCATAATTAATTATCTCATAATAACCAATTTAATATCTCATAATTAATCCCCAAACTAATTATCTGAATTTCAACCTTGAAGTATATAATTAATTCACAATTAATTATCACATCCCACTGATAATAAATTTATTCCAACATTACAGTCAACATTATCAAAATAAAAAAATCAACAAAACTGTATTTTATTAATTAGAGAACGTTGAGAACCCTACCTATATGAATTTGGCCAATCCAAATATTCCTATCTCAAATCGTAACCCTATCATGTACACACACCTCAACAAATGTGCACAAGCACACATAATTTATCATCTCACCTAACAATAAGGAACTGACACCCATAATTAGTGAGGTGGGGACCAACGCATGCCCAAAACATTAACCACCACCCTAAAAGACCATAAGAATCTAATTCATGTTGTGAGAAACCAATTATTAGGTTTATAGCCTTACCTAAAAATGATGGTGGTGAACTGAATCAAGTCGAACATCTTCTCCTTCGGTGGCAGTCATCGGAATACGGACCAAAAGGTCCCAATACATCTTTCACGTCACCTAGAATTGGAAGAAAAGAAGAAATTGAATTAAACCTGATTATAGGGTCTTCCTCCATAGAGACTGGGTAACAGAGAGCCAAAATAGATAATGGAAATAATGAAAGACATGGGGAAAGACTCACCTCAGTGATATAATCAACTTTGTTGAAGAAACTAGAAGGAGATAGTCGTGCGAAAAGAGAAGGGAGGTAGCGTGGTGTGCCACCCAGGGGTGCTGCACCATGGGTGCGTCGCCATTGATGGAGAGTTGAAACAACCAATATGAACAATGAAATGAATATATAAGGACTCACCTCGCCAAAATAGACAACTTCCGTGAATAGAACACCATGATCCGGTGCACGAAGAGGGAGTCAGGAGGATGGGTGGTGTGCTACCCATGGGAGAGTCGGGGGTGGCTCACCCATGTTGTACGTCTATCCCTCTTTATTTATCTTATAATAATTATATTAATTAATTTAATAATAATAATTATTATTATAATAACACCCATATTATTACCATCATCATTTAATTAAAATTTTTCTTTGATAAACACCAAACTCGCTATTGAAAACTCATTTACACCTCATTTAATAAAAATCCTTTCATCCAAATTTTATTAAAAAATTCCCCAACTCATCATCATTTAATTAAATTCTCTCACACAGTTTAATTATAAAATCCTTAACACCACCTTAATCATCATTTAATTAAATGTTTTACAACTTAATTTAATTAAATAATTTCTCTTATTCATGTTATTTTAATAAAATCTCTGAATACAATTTAATTAAATTAAAAACTCTCACTCATTAACATTATTTAATTAAATTCTCTCAACTTGGATTTTTTTTAAATAATAACCTCTATTTTGCAATGACTATTTAAATTTTTTCTAACCAATTATTTAATTAAATAAAACTTCCATTCCACATTAATTAATTAAATTCCTCATTACCTTGAATTTAATTAAATGGAACCCCATATCCTCATTTACACATCATTTAATATTATCATTTAATATTACCTGTCTTTGATAACCCCCAAATCCTCATTTACATGTTCTTTAATTAAATTCCTATCATCTAAATTCAATTAAATAAATACTCCAACTCCTCATCATTTAACATAAATTTATTTATTTTCATACCAATTTAACTGAATAACTTCTCCATCTCAATTTCATTTAACTGATTAATCTCAACATTAATTTAGTTAAATTAAATCCTCACAAATAATTTAATTAAATTTCTTTCAACCAGAATTTAATTACATTAATTTAACCTGAAACTCAAACCTGGGTAAGCCGCATGGTTTAACTGAAACGGTCTGATATACTATGTGCAGACCATGTTCCCTCTACTGAATACCTATAGTATCCTAAAAGGTTGTCTTGCACAGTTTGACTAACCATGTGTAGCCCGTGCTAATTCCTCTGCCTTTCCTTTTTAAAACCGAGTTTCTGGGTCCCGTGCTCTCGAAACCCATCGAGCTAGTCGAGAAACTCCTAGAGACATTAAACAAGCCTGATATCAATACTTAAAAAACCAAAATTGAGAAACTTCATCGCAAAGCATGGTTTTAAAAGTAACCTGAGAATTAAATGAAAAAGGGGTAAAAAATTAAAATTTAACTCAATTCAAAAACATAGGACTTAAAAATCTACCCACCTAAATAAACTTATCATCCCCGAGAAGCCATCGGGAGCTACTACAACACAATACAACCCAAAAATGTCAAGAAGTATTGTTTGAATGATCGCAATGCATTCACAAATTCCCAATACACCTTTAACTAGTTTAGAACCACAATACATGAGACTTTCATTGATAGACATCGCCGACCCTTGAAACCCATACTAATCGTTAAACTTTTTATGTGCCCTTAAAATGATTTCAACAGCAATCACATGTATATGAAAGTCTTTACCCAATACCTGGGGACCTTCCCAAGACAAGCCATCGCAAGGCTACTTTAAAAATGTCATCCCACAACACAAACAAAGGCATGAACCAATGATCTATGGATCTCGTGTACCACCCAGATAAAAACTAATTACCAAGCTAAATTACTTTTAAAACATTAACATGGTGTAAGAATGATGTTATATCAGTGCCTTTAGTATGAGTTCAAGATAGGGGACATTCTTTTCTCAATCAGAAGAGCACAGTAAGTTTAAACCCAGGTTACACAGAAGGTCAAATGAACTATCACTAGTCAACTCTTTACGAAAATCATGGATTCACCTACCAATGCATCATCAATGAATACTCGAATCCTATTTCACCCAAGAATTTGTGTTCAATAAAATAATTCCACTGACACTATTCGAAACAAAATATGAAGCTTCTAAAAATTTGATCACACCACCAACCTTATCAAGTCATGATCGCAAGAAAGAACCAACACATTTACCGGAATCGATGGGACACTACCCACCTTAGGAGTGTCAATGTCATCGAATAGAAAGACCAATTGCTCACAATTACTATATTTTAGAAACACCTTAAACACACCTGTGATTTTGCATGAACCATTATCACAATGAAATAATCTCACATGAGCACCAACATTTTAAAGTGATTGTCGTGTCGAAACACTTGAGTCCCAAAAATTCATCCAAATTAGTGGGATGATCTTACCTTAACTCCCTAAACACTCTACTCTAGAGTTAACCCAAGGACATATTTAGTGGATGATCATGCCATAGGCATGTCTAGCCTACTGAATCAATCATTCCTCAAGGATTATTCCCACATCAAGAGTCCAAATACATAAAACTCTCCTAAAAATAGGGGTGTTGTTCATTAAAACCCCAAATTCCTACAAGGGACAATGACACTCAAATGGTTCCAACATCAAAAAGCTCACAGCAGAAACAAGGAACCTCAATTTATAAGGTTACTACTTACTATGGGCTAATCCCTTAAGAATCATATGTGTCAACCCTATCTCTTGGTAACAAAAAAATCTCACTAGGATAAAAACCTCCCTTTAATTTCATCCATTTAATTAAATCATTTCAACCTCTAAAAATTTAGAATAATATTCTAACAAACCCAAAGGTAATATTTCACAACAAAGCACTTGGTTTTAAATAAATTCCCTATAGGAAAAATAGGCAAGCTAAAATAAACTCCCTCATAAAAGATTTAACATTCAGTTTCATTTCGTTGTATGTAGGCAACATAGCATCTAAGTAACTTTTAAATAAAAAGGAATCCTCTCAGGGTCCCATTTATTCAATCCAATTTCATTAAAAAAACTACCCCACAAGTCATATGTGTGGCCATCTACCAATCAAAAAATCACCCATAGACTTTACAGGTTGTATTTTCCACCCATTTAACCAAATCAAATTTCAATTTAAAATTTTAACATTAGAAGCCATTTTTTCAATTATTTGAATACCTAGATTTCTATTTTACCCCACCCATATTGTTATTTACACATCAAAACATCTCTAGAATGTTATCATAACCAGTAACATAGAAACATGATATTACACGGAAGAATGACATAATAGAAAAACATGTTAGAAGCATAAATATCATGACATATAAACACCCAAGAATGTTAAATATATTATCAAAACAAGCTATATAATGAGGAATTTTTAAGAAGATCAAAACATGGAATTCCACCTAAGGGAAAAAATCAAAATTCGCAGACATCCTACTAGTGCAACTACATGGAATGCCACGTGCATGTCATGTTATTTTTAAGTGCCTATATGATGCATGTAATGCAACATCCTTTGCATACCAAGACTAAGAAGATTTACAATATTCCAAAATCAATAAGTAACATAAAATACACCTGTCGCTCCATGTGAAATCACATAAACTATAATAGAAAACAACATAAACATCAATTCCCAACCTCGGACACTTGGTCATTTCCCGTACGTGGGGTGATCGATCGACACACGACTATATACTGAGTGCCGAAACATTCCTATTCATCTTTATATCAATCCGAAATAGAAAAAAAAAGGAAAAAAATAAAGAAGACTAGTCCTATGATACCACTTTGTAACATACCGAACCATATTACCATCATACCAGTAGTTGGACCAGTCTCCACATGACCTCAAGCATGCCTCCCTATACGCCAGAGGCTACTGACTAATAGTAAGGGTGTAAGGATAGTCAGTGGGGAGACTATACCCACATATCAGAGTTTTAATAGCTATAATATATATATATATATATATGACAAAACGAAGGTAGTATAAAGCAATAACTAATGTAGATGAATTTAATTGTAATATCAACCCAATAAAAAATTGCAAATTCTAGATTATACAATATATGTATGTAATGGTGGTACATATCATAATGTAGTAAACAAATCAACATGCATTACATATCAGTACAAAACAAATGAAAAGACTTAAATTTGTATGTGCGATCTCCGCGAGCATCCGTAGTACCGACACAGTCCTTTTATCCTAACTCCCAGGTACCGAAAACAACAACAAGACATGTCTAAGGTCTTGTAAACAAGTAGAGTCTACTCGGGTACCCCAGTGCATTGGCAGCCCAAATATAGTGTAAGATATAAATATCAGCAGGCCAGGAACTCTAGTGTCTAGCTCAATCTAAACAATACAATTAAAATTAAATAGCATGAATGTATATAGAAACAATAACATACTTGAATAAATAGCCAACTACCTGTCCAAGTTCTAAAGGGACACCTGACAGCGATACCTTCTTCAGCTCATAGTCAGAATAAGAGTCTATACAGGAACATTATTTATATAAATAATGTACAATGAACTATTTATATAATTATTTAATATTCTTTGTTTATCCACACAAAATAATGTGCATGTTACCATTCTTATATTTCATGAATTTCAATGAAATTATCATTCCATAACACACACACACACAAACTTAAATGTCCATGTTATCATTCCATGTTCACGCACCCACGAATATCCATTTTACCATTACATACTCACTCACCCATAAATGTCCATGTTTTCATTCTATACTCACATGCCATGAATGTCCCCATTACCATTCCATACTCACGCACCCATAAATGTACATGTTACCATTCCAAACTCACACACCATGAATGTCTATGTTACCATTCCATACTCGCACGCCCATGAATGTCCATGTTACCATTCCATACTCAGGAACCCATGAATGTACATGTTAACATCCATACTCATGCATCAACGAATTCCCATGTTACCATTCACTTCTTCATAATATAATTAATTCATCAATTAATTATCAACATCAATCTCATTACTAAATAAAAAATTAGTTAAATACAACCATTCATTTAGTTAACTCAAAAATTAACATATCACAACATTTACTCTTGTTAATTCCATAATTAACATGTCATAAGGAAACCATGTCAATACCACATAATTAATTCATAAATTAATTTCCTTAAAGAAACCATATATGTATCACTTAACTAAATATGAAATTAATTATCTCATCTTAGAACCAAATCAAAATCTCAAAATTAATCCCATGATTAATTATCTATATTAGAAACTCATAACACATAATTAATTCATAATTAAATATCTCAACTTAACCAATTTAATATCTCATAGTTAATCTTCCAATTAATTTACAACTCAAATCACATAATTAATTCACAACTTAATATCTCAACTTATCTAAGTTAATATCTCATAATTAATCCCCCGATAATTATTATCTCAAATACATAATTAATTCATAATTAATTATCTCATATTAACCAAATTAATAGCTCATAATAAATCCCCCAATAATTATTATATCAAAGCACATAATTACTTTTTTATTAATTATCTCATCTTAACCAACTTAATATCTCATAATTAATCCCTCGATAATTATTATCTCAAAGAATATAATTAATTCATAATTAATTATCTCATATTAACCAATTTAATATCTCATAATTAATCCCCCGAATAATTATCTAAATTTAAACCTTGAAGAATATAGTTAATTCACAATTATTATCTCAACTTAATCAATTTAATATCTCATAATTAATCCCCCGATAATTGTTATCTCAATGAACATAATTAATTCGTAATTAATTTTCTTCTCCTAACCAATTTGATATCTCAAAATTAATCACCTTAATAATTATCTCAATTTCAACCTCCAAGAATATAATTGATTCACAATGAAATATCTCATCCCACCAATAAACAATTTTTTCCAACATTGCATTTAAATTTATAAAAATAAGTAAATCAACTAAACTGCATTTTATTAATTAGGCAATGTTAAGAACCCTACCTCTATGAAATTTTTCAAGCTAAAGCTTCCTAACTCAAATTTAAACCGGCTCGCATACAGTCACCTCAAAAAAAGCACATGCACACTCAGAATTATCATATCACCTAATAACTACGAATTGACACCTATAATTAGTGTGGTGGGGACCAACGCATGCCCAAAACATTAACTGCAACACTAAACAACTATAAAAATATAATTCAAGGGGTAATAAACTAATTATCGGGGTTATAGACTTACCTGAAAATGGCAGCAATGAACCGAATCAAGCCAAACTGCTTCACCTTCGGCAGGGTTCATCAAAATACGAACCAGAGGCTCCTAAGACATCTACCATACCACCTAGAACCAGATGAAAAGAAGAAACTGAATTAAACCCAACTATAGGGTTTCAACCCTATAGAGATTGGGCGATGGAGAGATGAAACATCTTTTGTGAATAAAAAAATTCATAGAGAATGACTGAAGTCATCGAGATGAACAACTTTCATGACGGAATGAGAAGATGATAGTCACACAAAGAGGAGATGTGAAGAGGGATGGTGTGCCTCCCATTGGTGCTACAGCATGGGTGCATTGCGGGAAAGAAACTATTTAAAAAACCGATGAAAACAATTAAATGCTTGTAGAAGGACCCGTCTCACCATGATAGACAAACTCCATGATGAGACCACTGTAATCCGACAAGCGAAGAGGGAGCTTGGGGCATGGGTGGTGCGCCACCCATGAGTGAGCCGAGAGGGGGGGGGGGGGTTGCGCCTTACCTAGGCTATGCACCTCTCCCTCTTTATTTCCCTTCCAATACATATAATAATTAATATAATAATAATAATAATAACATCTATATTATTATTATTATCTTTTAATTAAAACGCTTCTTTGATAAACCCAAACCTCCACCTCACTTAATTAAATTCCTTTCAAACAAATTTATTTAAATTAATTCTCTTACTCATCATTATTTAACTATATTATCTCAAGCAATTTAACTAAAAAAACTAACACATAATTAATCATCATTTAATTAAAGTCCTTCCAACTAAATTTAATTAAATAATTTCTCCAATTCATGTTATTTATTTAAAATCAAAGAAATAGATCTAATTAAATTAAAAACTCCAACGCATCAACATTATTTAATTAAATTAACTCAACCTCAATTTAATGAAATAATAACCCCCGTTTTTCAACAACTAATTAAAATTTTTTAACCTTGAATTTAACTATATAAAACCTATATTTCAAATTAATTAATTAAATTACTTTTTACCTTGAATTTAATTAAATAAAACCACAAATCCTCATTTACACATCATTTAATATTACTATTTAATATTACCCTTCTTTTAAAACCCCAATATTCTCATTTACAAGTCATTTAATTAAATTCCTCTCATCTGAATTAAATTAAATGAGGACTCCAAATCATCCTCATTTAAAATAAATTTAATTATTTCCATCTCAATTTAATTAAAATACTTCTCTATATAAACATCATTTAATTATTTTTTTCAAAATTAATTTAATTAAAGGAAACCCCCAAAAATTAATTTAATTAAATTCCATTCATCCATGAATTTAATTACATTAATTTAACTTGATACTCAAAACTGGTTAATTCACACTGTTTAACTTGCACAGTATGATAGACTGTGTGCATACCATGTGCCTGCTACCGGATACATAGAGTATCCTGTATGGTTGGCCCACACGATTTGAATAACCATGTAAAACCTATGTGAATTCCTCTGCATTGCATTTTGAAAACTGATTTTTTGGGTTTGGTTCTCCCAAAACACACTGAGCCACCCAGGAAACTTCTAGAGCCTTTACTCAACCCTATTATAAACACTTCAAATAAACCCAACTCATGATACTTCATCCCAAAGAATTGTTTTAAAACTGACCAAAGTAGTAAATGAATTTTTTTTTAAAAAATCATATTTTAACCCCGTTCAAAAACATGGGACATTACAGCTAGGCCGAATGAATCCCTTATCAATATTCACATAAAATTTATCCTTGGATTTGTATAACTTAATCTTAAAAATTCTATTTGGATTATTTAAAATAGGAGTAACAAAAGTTTAGAGTTTTATTGAAAAATTGACTTCATGATTTAGAGGAATACTAGAAAAATATTCAATAAATACATCAATAATATTATATAAGATATGAATATATTCAATGTTGATTTTATCGATAAACATGAGAGATAAATATCATTCATAAATATGTAGTAAAACCTATTTGGTGGATATAATTTATAATGGGTTTTTAGGTTCATTCTTAAATAGATAGACTATCATAGGTTGATTTGTAATATCAAATATAACATCCCAAAAAAAGAAAATCCTTTAAGATGACCTAATACACTCCTATTATACCAACTGATTAACACATCCATTAAAATATGGATTCCTCTATCAGATAATGTGATCTATAATAGGTGAATCACGGTGTAGAACAACATGTTACATCATATGGGAATGGTTATTCCTCATAACTCAAGTCAACTACTATAATATGTCCAGGATATGATCTGTTATAGTAACAGCTATATTATATTTCTCAATAAGTAATCCCCCACATTTCTTATCGGTGTTGATTAACTTTCATCCATTTGGATCTATTATTGAATAATGGCACAAATTTGGTTAACTGATAATAATCATGAATATGGAGCCATAAAATTAGGATCCCTATAATTGTAATATTTTTAAATACTATAATGGATTATCATAATTTTATTGTTAGATATGTTTATATAAAATCTTTTTCCCATGGTTTTTAATGAACATTCTCTGAAACCAACTGTAGAAACCCCAACTCTGGTAACCTAGTTTTGGTGTGTAATTTATAACTTTTTTGTAAGGTATAAAGGATCACACCACCAAGGATCAATCAATTTTGTAGTCTTGAAGATCCAGATAGATACACTATTCACATATTAAACTAGATATATAAAATAAATAACATAAGAAATATTATCACATCATTTATATTATTCATAATATCATCACTCACATAATGGGGAAAAGAAAATAAATAAACTGTGAGATCAAATTCTCATTAAGGGTTATGTACAATAAAAGCTATCACGAATAAGGTATAATAAATATGGTAAGGTAATTAATTGAAAAACCATTCCATTTAATCAATAACTTGATTAAAAAATATTCTTGTATAATTTTAACTGAATTCTTAGTCAAGAAAATGTTTAATATTTTACATCATGATCTTAGACATCATGATATGTTTACCATCAAGGTTTTTCAATAACATAGTTTTATCAATGGGTAGGTATACACTAAATTCACATTTAATAAGGATATTAAATTGATTTTTCATATGTGACCTATAATTCATTGAGATTCATAATGATATCATTACCATCAAGGCCTTTCACCAAAATGAGTGCTTGAATGAAATAGAATAACCTCAGGCCCATGAAGCACTCAATGATCCAATAAAATTTTGAAGCATACTAGGCTCTACTAGGGATCTCTTAGTATCCAATTGGCCTCTCTTTCAACCCAAATAGGATATTTTAGGCACCAACCCCCACAATCCAACATACTCTTTGGGGGAAATTTTCCATTTACGGGCTCCCAATGTCTTTCTAAACATTACTTAAAAACATTAACTGAGTTTAAGGAATCAACTGCATGATATACCTACCTTATTCCCATAGGTATACCATGACATTTTATAGGATGTTAGCATAATAAACCAACTACAAAGATCAAATATAAAATGATTAAAGTCACATACACCACACCTTCAATACCCTAAAAAATTTGTATCCACTTTTTCATAAAAATATAAGTATCATCTACAAATTCATCAACAATGAACACCCCATAATTGGATTACAATCCACCACAAGTATACATGATTGAAATGGTTATCAAGAGGGTGACAATCATTTTTTTGAAAACCCATTTTCCCTAGAATTCCACATGGGACTTTTTATTAAAATAAACTTCTAATTCCAATGGAAATAAAAAAATTTAAAACCCTCCAAAATATAATATTGCAACCAATTATATTAAAACACCTTTAAAACACAATTGTAACTCACATGCCCTTTTAAAAAACCTTTGAAAACATTCATACCCACTAATATTTTTCAAAACATAATCGATATGTTTTAAATCACCTCTTTGAATTCAAAAAATAACAATCAATTATTTAAAAAGTTTTAAACACCTCAATCAATTGAAATAAGAATCAATTAATGTTACACAATGGTTTCAAATATAGTGAGAAAGGGTTAACACACACACTTTTAACACTAAAAAACCCATGATATTTATTTTAAACACATTAAAAAAATAGAAATACATGATTTGAAAGTAATTTAATAAATAAAAACTTTTAAAAACACTAATTAGGTTCTCCCCACCACATTTAAAAAAAATATTTCTTTAAAATCCATTTAAGAATTTTCAAAAACAATTAGCATGAAATGGAATCCCATTAAAAGGTTTTAAATAACTTTAAATCATAGTTCCCCCTAATGGGTCACACATATAATATTAACTTAAAGGATATTTTTTCAAACTATCAAGAAAATACAATATGAAATAAAAAGTGACTTCAAAGAAACACCTAACATAGTTTAATAATGATCATGTTGTCCATTTTCTTATATGACGTAGAATACTCCCACAAGACAAGAAATGCCCCCTAAAACCCATAAACAATAATTTTTTATTGATTTATTTCAACCAAAAATGAAAATTTTGATAAAATATATATTAGGGTTTATGGGAGAAACTATTAGTCAAGGTAATGAGGGAATAAAAGAGATGAAGTTGTTTAGAGGGTCTTAGTAGGAATAAAACCACTATAATAAAAGGTAGGAGGACACCAAAAGGAGGAATTAGAGGGGATACTGCCAACGAGGAGGAATCTAGTTCATTTGATCAATATTGGGGGGATGGGAGTTGGATACTTAATATCAAAGAGGGGGAAAATAGAATTTCTGCCTTTAATGAATATGAGCAGGATGAATAGTTTGAAAAATCATGCACCAACCATGAGGATGACACTATATAAACAAAAACAACTCACATGTTTTACTTGGAGACCATGAACAGTTTGAAAACCATTATAAAACTATTTCAAATGGCCCTATAAAATTATATATAATTCCACATGCCTTCCGCATTATTTACTAAACCATACGCAAGATATGTTTTTCACCCTATATTCACTAGATATCCCACATTATTACTTTGGGACTCACAATATTTGGACTCAACTCATATAATTATAATAAAAACCAAAACATTCATGTTCAAAATGAACCAAAATTAATGTTTTCTTTTCTATACATAAGGGTGCCTGCACAATTTACCCAAACCTAGATGTTTAATCTTGTTCTAGAAAAAATGTCAAAATATTTACATGTTCTGACCTGATACTCCCTAAAAAATTTAAATGAACGAAAACCTCTTAATAAAACATAAAATAAACTCTACATTTACATTTCATATTTCACATAGACAAAACCTTATATATTATATCCATCCTTTTTATATCAAAACATATAAGGACTTCAAATGAAGTATATTTATTGGTTTCACTAGTGATACTACCATTTAATATACTATGTCAACATGAAACACCAACTACATCATCATGTATCCTCCTAACAAATAATTCTCACTAAAAATTTAAAAAATATTAAATATTTAAAAAATATATTTAAATTTAATGGTGAAATTAGAACATTATCAAGAATTATAGATAACTATAATTTCAAGAATGAACTTATAAATCCATATAATTTCCTTTATTACATACAATATTGTGTTGTGTTTATCTTCATATATATAAATAATAATTTTTTGGAATTATAATTTAACACTATTGAATTATATAAGAAATATTAAAAAACCATAACTAAGATTATTTACTATTAATGTATCCTATTATAATGGTATCTTCTTTACTTCAATAACGTATACATAATCATTCATAAGTACAAAGGATATTCTTGGAAATGATAAAATGATCTATCTAATATTTTATTATTAATTAACCACCTTAGGATAGAACATATTTCCTAAAAAAAGAAAATACATGGCCAAAGATTCACTTATTGATAAATAGACGTTGAAAATTAGTTTAGGGGTACTGATGAGATTATTAGGATTCATTTTAATTTCAACACATCATAGGAAAATAAATCACTAAATTTAAATTAGTAGATAAATGAGACATATGAGCTTGAAATAAAATTTTCGTTGAATTGTATATACATTTATTCTTATATGTTATTCATAAATACAAAATATATCAGACCACCCTTGATCAGAAAAAAATAGATGAATTATTTTATTGCTCATAAATGGAACTTAGATTCCCCTTTTGTACCCATATCCACCATCAAGACTGACCAATACATGAAGTTTATTTTTTATTGACCACACCCTTTATCATACCTCTATCACCGCAAAAATTGGCATGCACACAATCTGTGTATTACTAAGGTGTGACTAGAACATACTCAATAAAAAGTTTCCACATAAAAATAGACATCTACCATTATGTAAAAGATTATATGCTTATTTTTCCATGAATGAAATATCATAGTTACCCCAGTGACCTCGTATATGAATTAAATAAAAAAAATATTTTAAAATATATCATCTTATAAGAAACATGTTATAATAATATCTACCAAAACTTATGTGTTAATTTGTACACAAATGTGTACCATTACAATTTTTGATCCATAATTTTAATAATCACTTGGATGATAGAATCATACTTAACCATTCTGGAAAGAATAATTTAAAATATTAGTGTGTAGAATCTAATCAAAATTAACCCAAATGTAAAAATTCTAGACAGTGTTGGGAGTCATCCCCTCCAGCCTAACTTAAAGAGAAAAATGTTATATAACATCATGAAACATTTTCCCAATAATAACCCAGAGGATAAAATGTCTAAAGAGAATTGGTGAGAATCTAATCATTAATAACATAAAGAGAATAATATTATAGAGTATTAGGAAGCTTGCTATGGTGCTTAACTCAAAAGAAACAATGTTATATAACATCATGTAACATTTTATTAGTCATAAAATAGAGGTAAAAAATCACAAAGTGTAGTGAGAAGTATCTTATTAGTCATATCAAGGAGGTAATGATATAATAGTGTATTAGGAACCTACCTCCTAGGCTTATCGTAGAAGGAGAAATGTCTCAATTACATTTCATAGTCAACACCGTATATCTACCATGAGTCTTATTTCCAAGTTCCATTATTTTCTACTGCACCCAATTATAGAATTTATTAACATGTTACATATTCCATATTGAGACTTACATAATATATATGGAATTCATAATCAATATCATATACTTTACAACCATAATAATAGGAATTATCATCCCAAAAATTCATAAGACAAATAATCATAAAATAGTCTATTAATAAGTGATTAATAATTCTTTTAAATTTATTAGTTAGTTCGATTATCAATTTCATTATAATATATAACCAAATAGTTCATTTCCTTTTTATTTTACATATTCAATATTACATAAAATAGTTTAATTGAATAATGGTTTTCATGATTATGGATTTGGAATATGAACTATTTTGATACCTATATTATTTTATTTCATCCATTTTTAGTATAATGGATTACCAGTTAGGTCACCTACAATCAATTTCTAAAACTAGATCACTTAAAATCACATTCTCAAATGGAATAATCATCTGAGTGTATTTAATTTCCTTTATCTATAAGAAGATTTAAATAATACCTGAAGATGCAGTCCTATTGATGAATTAAACAACTGTAAAATTAATGAAACCTAGAAAAATAGCTACCAAAGGAAAAAAATTTATAAAAAAATATTTAAATAATCAAAATTAGATTGTGGTATTATCTTATATTTATTTCTACATTGTCAAAACACATGAATGTTTTTTATTTTTTTAGTGTTGAGAAAGATCCGTGATGTAAAAAATATAGATAAAGGGAGAAACAATGTTTAAGATAGGGTTGGATTGTGCGATTATGAGGGGGATCAGGGTAAAGATAATTTTAAATTATTTTAATTGAAATGGTTTATAATATACATTAAAAAATATACTACTAGGAATCTGATTGGATTATTAGTCAACCTCATCAAAACATTTGTGTCATACATAAACACTAGTGGACAACTATAAAATCACCATTGGTAGTTTGTAGTGGATGATCCACTACTTGGATGTTTAGAACTCTGGGAGACCAAAACTCTAATGTTTCTAACACTTCTCAATGAACTCCATTTTCTCTCCGTTTTTTCCAAAAAACATCATTAATATCCACTTTCCAAATTTTATATCAATTAAATATATTAATAATATTTTAAATACAATTTTAAATGAAAATACATTCTAAAATGAGGTGTTCATTATAATATTACCACTACAATTTTTATATAGCAGAATAGAATAAAGGAATATACTCAATGAAAAATTCTATCCATTGGAGCTTGATCCCTATTTCCTAATCACAATACTCTTATTAATCCCACCAATGAATTCTTAATACTTATACTTGATACATTATCTTACCCATGAAGATTCTTCTTGCTATGATCCACTATACACCCCAAGATCATGATATATGATTCTTTTTCAATCAATTTAACATTATAATAACAAATAATGAGTGATAAACCATGTTAATAGTTTAATATTAGATACAAAATACTTCATGAAATTATAACATATTATGAGGCAGGACATGCTACTAAGATACCTCTCTAAAAATATCAAGCATATCAAATGGTCCTAAGTACTGTAGTTCCAACTTTTAATATATAGTGAGTTGATGGTGTCTTCATTAATATAAAACTAAAATAAATATGTGATAATAAATTCTAAACTTTATAGGATGAAATTGATGACTTCTATATGAAATATAGTGGATATAAATTCTAGTTAATTGTTTTAAAATCAACAATACCTAATTATTAGTTTCTTATAAAGAACTAATACTTATATATTAATTACCACCTATATGAATACAATGACCTTCGGTGTAACTTATCTTGTAAATATGTTAATGTTTCTATTTCTATTAATTCATAATAACTATTATTATATGAATATTAAAGAATGTAAAAATAATATTGGAAATACCTTTGAATCCTAAAATAAATTCTTATTACATATCAAATAATACCATTAAAGTATTCTCTAAATGTAAATCAATAATGGGGTGATATTTATAGTAACATTTACTTATGTCATGAAATTTTACTATAACCGCTTTATAAAATAGATATGAATTGAGACTCTTTGAAAAAATAGTACTATTACAACAAGGAATTAATAAATCTATCACAAAAAAAAATCTTATATGATCCACTAATTGAATATAAACATGTATCTCATGAAAATATTTTTATATGATATCAAATATATATATCAATCATTTTCTCCCAAAAATCTGGAGTGCTGATTTCCTTTTGAGACATTCTATATAATACATTAAATTAAAAAAAATCATTCTATTTTATTCTAATATTTATATTAGATCCGTATATTTTATTATAATTCTATTACAATGTGGTATATCCTAGGGAAATAAATAAAAGAAATAGTTTTATGAAAATTTTAGTAAGATAATATTTAAGATATTCATGAGGGTGAGATAATACAAGAGTCAATAATCATAATGTGGAATCATAATAGGGGAAGATAAAAAATAAAATCATGGAAACATTAATAATATAGATGATCACATAGAAAATATAAATTATTATAATAATATAATATAGTAAAATTTTAAGGCATTACATTATTAGCATAACAAATGGATCACCGCTAAGACATCATAAAACTATTGATATTGTTTACCAGATTCTTTGCATAAATAATTTTGTGGATAAAACCAAAGTCATCATTCTTATTCATAATGATCTCATGTGATATGAAACATTACCCCAATAATCAGGGGGTTTATAATATCAATCCAATTCATTACATTATAATATTTCATGATTATGTGTGAATCATATAAATTAGATGATAAATGAAACATATGCATGATATGACCAATTGAATGAAATTCGTAAGGGCATGTATCATGATAGCTCTTTAATTTTTGAGTTTTTGGCATTGGAGGTTCCTGGTGGTGGTTTATAGGAGTTTGGAGAATGATTAGAGGAAAATGGGGAGACTGACTACCAACAAATTGAATGGAAGCAGTCTAGAGGTAGGTGTTCTTCTGTATTGTTGGTGGCTACAACATAGTTGACCTTAGCGATGTTGGTGTATCTCAATAGTATAAATGAGGATACTATCAAATTGCGGGTAGCTGTGTTATGGGTTGTAGGCTACAACATGGTCCATTTCATGGAAATGGGTGTTCTGGGAAGTGTTGCTTTTGGATATGACATTACCCAAGATCAACTTTTATAATATTTGGTTTGGATTCTACAAATCACATTTTACCAAGGGTGGATATAGTTTTGTAACTCAGGGAACACCATAAAATTCCCTATGTTATACATTGTTACATAATTTTCCTAGGTGTTGTTCCATGTTATTTAGTTTTGAATTGTTTATTTAAATACCCTAAGACCCCCAAACCCCATTCTTTCCACACCATCCAATCAAATACAGGGAGGCCTAGAGAGGGTTTTTGAATTATTTAAAGCTCTGTATGACTAGGATTTAACAACGACTAATAGAGATAAATATATGGTGATCCAATGTATTGTATACAAATTGTTTATAATAGTTCTCTCAATCTGGGGGTTTTCATCCATTTATTCTTTCCATGTTAAGGAAATTAATCTATGCTATTATTAAAGGGTTTATTCTATTGTTTACTAGTGTCTTTGTGGAATGAAATCATTAGGAGAATGTAGCTCTTTATTAGAGAGGTTAATGGAGATATTTGACATTGGACTATTCATCTGTGAAGCATGTTTACACCTTTGAGGTGGTGGATTCATTTCTTCTCAATTTTTTTTGAAATCATAGAGTTATAATGATTTTTCTCTTTGTATAAAAATGAAATTAACCTAACAAATATTTAACCAAATTAATAAATAATTTTTTTACAATGACATGTCAATTTTTATACCATGATAATGGTTTCCCTATTGATTTTATAGTTAGTGTACTATATATTATATGATTTTATAGAATTTTTCTATTCATGGTTTGGATTTCTGCATTCATTGGAAAATGGAAAAAAATTTAATGATGTTAATTGTAAATTATTTTTCTAAATAATTATTAAAGATGAATTTTTAAATAAATCCAATGTTCCTTTTATTTTTTGGGAATTCAAATTGATGAAATACACATATTATTTGAATGACATTTTCGATGTGATAATGAAATTTATAAAAAAATTTGAAGCATGATAATAATTGTTGATAATGATAAAATAAAAAAGTCATATTAATTGAAAATGATACTTATCCATGTTTGTTGAAATAAGAATTAATGCTTACTTCATGTTTAAAAATATTGATATCTTGTTATAGTTGATGCCTTAGGTTGCTCGTAGTTGAAAATTGTGAATAATGAATTGTTTAACTGAATATGGAATAATAACTAGTTGATTGTTAAAGCTAAATCCTTGGGTCCAAGAGTGCCAATTTTTTTATAAAGCTTGAATGCCTTGTGTCAGGATTCGTGAGAAATCATTTTTATATAACATATCAAATCCTTGGTTCTAGGGACTAGATTTACTTTTTATTATGTTTGGTCTTCATACCTTTTCATGTGTTATGTATGTTAGCTTTTCCATGTGATGTGTTATGAGCTTGGGATGGCCGAGCATTGGATGGCTAATTAGATATGAGCGGGGAGGACTTGATGAAGTAGCAGTGAATAAAATATGTTATAACGAGATGGACCAAGACATTCATGTAGGTGTTAGGGATGGAACCATACATCGTGAAACATGTTGAACATTGGATTACCCATTATTGTAATGAATTCTATGTTATCTCTTGATATAAATTTTCGAAATGGATGATGGTCAAGTTTTGTTTTTATCAACATTCCCTTCCCCACTGTTTTATAAAGATAGATGTCCTTGGTTTCATCTCTTAATTGTAGATTAATATGTTTTCCTAGAGTACCTATATTATGGAATGGAATTAATAATTATTAATAAATTTTTAGCCCCTAATATTGTTAATTTCATGAATGAAAATGATATCCTACTCTTGAGAAACCATGGACTCGGTTTGGATTATGCTTAGAAAGAATAGAGTTGGATTTGACGGAAAATAATATTTAATTATGAGTTATATTTTTAATTAATTATTGTATAATTAATTAATTAAATTAAAAGTGATTATGAAAAGGGAAAGAATAAATTTAATATTTCACTTTAAAATGTTTCTGTTGTTATAAGATATTTAGTCTTAGTGGTGGGAGTTGGGAGTTCGAGTGATGTGATATGTAGTTTCATATAAGACGAGGTTATTCCCATAATGTGGTTATGAAATATATTATATCTTTTATATTCTATGATTTCATATTCTACCCACCCATTTTAGTTAGGGAGTTATACACCTAGTAGACCATGGGCGGGTGTTTTTTCCAACATCCTAGTGGGAGGATGGATGACTGGCTACCCTCTCTCGCCTCACTCTCTTCTCTTTGTAGTATATGTTATATTATGCATGAAAATTAGTTTTCATGTATATTTTTGAATATTATTGTATGGAATTTTTGTTATTTAACACATATTCATCTACAAATATAGTATCCAAATGGCTACTATTTCTATGGAGTGTATTGTATGTGATGACTTGAGGTACCTTACTCGGTTTATGGGTTGTGGTGAATTTACTTATAATACTTGATGTATGATACACATAAAATAGTATATGGTGAATCATATGATATATTTGTTTATTATATGTAGATTTGATATAGGATAGTGTGATGATGTGATTGACAAGGTGGATAATATTATACATATCCCATGTGTCTATAGGCTGGCTTATTTTGAAGAGATATGGGTCATGAAGTGTGAGGTTGGGGAAGAGTGGAAAACTAGTGGTGAAGTGGGAAAAGGTTACCCATAATGTTTTATTAAAATATAATATTCTCTCTTGTATGTGATACATGGTGAGATTTAGCTATAGTGATTCTGGGAACTTAGTATACCAATTTTTGTGAGTTGTTAGTTTAACTGTTGCTCACTATTGTTTAGCCTGATTTCTTTATATTTTTCTAAAAAGTCTCTAGGTAGGATCCAACTGATTAAAATATTATGAACACAACAAATATATAAATATATATCATATTTTTCAATTCAGTTGGAGTACGTTGAAGATCAGGCTGGATATTACTAGCTCAATGTTTTTCAGGAGTTGTTTTTTGCTTCTTGGTCACTATCATATTTACCTTTTTAGTACATGTAGTTTCTTTCATTTCTTTTAGTAATATATGAAGTTAAATGTATAAAAATGGTATTTTATTTATATATATGCCTGATAAGACGTTGATTAGTGTATATTTCATATCTCCCAAATCCACATTTTCTCTTAGAGGGAAATTCTTATCATTGTTTATTTTTTTATACCCTTGGTGCTATTTGCCAAACCAGGACCTATTAGAAATGGGACTCAAGTAGTCATCATCTCCTTTATCCCATGGTTAAACCAGTAGGGTTACCCTTTGGGGGGAGGGGCTGATGAAAGAGTTGTATCAAAGGTTCAGGTTGCGGGATATGGTAGAGTTTTATATTAGGCATAGTTGAGATTGTTTGGGTTGGTAGGGAAACTATGTCTGGTATGTTTAATGAGTGATTTAAGAATAAGATACCAATTGAGAAACTTGTATTTAGGATACACTATGATCTGATTCATGAACCATTATGTTTATTTAATATACTAAATGAAGTTGTATTGGTTATGGAGTAGAGACATATGACAGGATCATGCATCATATTTTTGCCACTTGTGTTTGAAATGGGAAGACCTTGGGAAAACTTCAAATATAAATGAATGTAATTTATTAATTTATTAATTTTAGTTTTACCATATTCTAGGTTTAGGAGACCAAATTGTTTGTTCTTTTGTGAGCAGGGCTCCATGAGTAATTCCTCATCTGGTTCACACCAAAGATGTTCAGTATATTATTCTAGTAGATTTTCAAACAATATAGGTAAATAAAAATGAAACTTGGAGGAGAAAAATCTAACAGTTTTTAAGATAGATTCTATAGATATATGAGGAAATTATTTCAAACTCAGTCATAGAATTCTATTTAGAGGAGGTGTATGTATCATTCAGTTTGATCCATTCTCAGAAGGAGCACTGGGTTTCATTGGTTGTGATGATATGGTGTAAGGAAGCAAAGAATGGGTGTATCTTATTCCTTGGGGATCATGGGAAGTTGAAGGCCTCATGAGATATGTTTTGAGACAATTTCTGATCATATTTAACATCTTTTACTATGATGGTGGATAATCTCAAGTGTCTTCATACTATTTTGACAAGGGATTTCTAGTTTGTGGGATTTTGGGATTCGTTCCATAGCCCTTCTGTGATATGCTTCATTCTTTTTTCTGGATGAGGATGTTAGGGTTGGTTATTTTGAAGAGTCTTTGAATCTATATATCAAGATCCAGGTTACCTTATTCTATAGTTTCGACATATCTATATGTGTTGGATATATCATAGTACATTGAGATGATTTTTGTCCTAAACTCTATCATCATGAGAGGGGATTAGTTTGGATTACTCATAAAATAGTGATGTGGTCCAGGGTTCCCAATTATCAAGAATATATAGTTTTTAGTTACATGGAGAAGGGTCCTAGAACTCATGATCTAATGTATATAGGGTTGGGGACTTTCAAACTTATTCCAAGAGAACAGATGAGTGTTTTATATGTAGAGTTTGAGGTCATCAGTGTCGGGAGTGACCAAAATTTTACGTCCATCAATGTGTGCTAGGTTTTCTACTTTAGGTTCCTCCGGTTGAGGATGTTTTGGGTAAGGAAGTTATAGCATGTAATTAAGGATTGTGATTATAAAAATTGATATTGGGAGACCATAAGTAATATTTAAGATTCTCCACATCTTTAGAGAGAAGATCATGACTATGGAGGTGATCATTAATAGGTTCAAAGAAGCCATAGAGAGAATAGTGGTTAGATTCATGTTTTAGTGTTGCCAGTTCTTGGTGAGCCAGTTGCCGTTTGAGCTACAATTTGGTTATTCTATAAAAGGGTTTATAATTTATTTATTTTTGGAGAGATAAAATTTTTCATATAACCTACTCTTTTCCATGCCTTGGGATGTGAGTTAGAGAGATTTATAGTCTCCTTGGAATTGACTACATGCAACATCCCACCCCTCCTCATTGGCGTGAGAATTTATGAGTGAGATACCGGGCCTTAGGTCACATCCCCAAGACACCAAAGGCTTGAAATAAATACCATTATCTTCTTAAAAAAATAGGATATGATTTATCCTTTGAACAGAAAACAACCCAAAAAATAACCATAAAAATAAAAAACTATATGATGCATGCTAACATTATAATACAACTCAATGTTTACTAAACCAATCCAAACTATAATAGAGTACAAATCCAAAACCAATACCATTACCATAGTACAAAGAATAAACCAAACCAACAAAACACAATGACTTTAAAGAAAAAAAATAAGCAACTTATATCCTACTCTGAGCTCCAACTCCACAATCCATTCCCAATGTGTTACTATTAATCACTAAAGAAATGAGATACATCACCTTTACCTATGTCTCAAAAATAAATATATGAAAATGTACCACAACTCTCATATAGGGGGTGATTATAAAACTGAGTTGGATTTCCCCAACGACATCCCAACGCATTCCACTAGGATAGATCATGATAATAAATTTATATAAAATAACTTAAAAAATATAAATAATTTTATATCATATAAAAAATGGATAATACAAAGTGATTTCCCTTTAATGAAACCAAAAAACCTTTCAAACCATTTCTCAAATTCCATTTTTCCATACCCATTCCTATTCCAAAAATTCAAACATATACACATGCAGGCAACCATTGAACTACCTATACTCATGAGTGGTGATTCATCTTTTCACCAATCCATTATTTGGATAACTATTTTGACAAGGGAATGTTCATACCCTTATCCATCAAAATTTTATGTGGGAACCTTTATACACCTGGCCACCCAAATGCACATGAACACATACAATTTTCATTCCAAAAAACATGCCATGATAATTGTGCCAAACCATTTCAATAAATTAATTATTTTTTAAAAAACATTTTGACAAAAAATTTCCATAAATAAAAACAAAAATATATTTTAAAATCACTATTTTAAAATCATGAAAAAATAAAAATTCTATAAAACAACCAATTTCAATAATTTCACAAACCATCACTAAAGAGGGTTTTCATCACGATTTTTACATCAATTTCATAATTAAATTCAAGAAATTAAAAAAATTTGAAATCAAGTCTCATGTTCTAACTAATAAGAGTTAAGAGTTAATCAACCTACCTTATAAAATTTGAATAAAATGAATAAAAACACAAACACAAAAAACATGTATTAGATCCTCCAAAAAACACTGAGATCTTGCTCCCTATCATCCAAACAATCACATCTATAAATGATCAACATCATACAACATGGATATATCCCAAAAAGATAATATTTATAAATAAATTAGTGGTAATATAAATACCATTAATGAAAAAAATCTAGAATAATCAATTATTAATGGATACATGACTTCAATTCACATATATTTTCCAACGAATTACTATCGAATAAACATAAATGTTCTGTATTGATTTTGGAATTATAGGAAATTGTGATATGTTCTAACTACCAAAAAAATGAGAGATTAATTAGCTGATTCAAATTAAATCCTCAAAATATGGATCTTGTATTTAATTATGCTCAGTTAGGGCACAAAGTTAGGAAAACGTTATGCTAACCATATTCTACCCACTGGCTCTAAAGACCCCTCGCAAGGTTTAATCACATAGTTAGAAAAATCATAAGACAACCATGCTAAAACTACCTTTCAAACATCACATGGTTTTTCCTTGGTAGCTACAATGTTTGTACAAACGATGTGCCCACCCTATGCCCATTATTTCAGTTTCATGGTTTCCTCAAAGTTGTTACATAGTTTTTACTTATTGTGATCAAATTGTGAACCTCTAAAAATCCCCCCAAACATTCCAAAACCACTCAAAATGTCCCGAAACATAAATAAATTTATATATCTAAAATATATAAAAAATGATTAATTACCTGAAACTGGGCTTGCTACATTCTCTCCACCATTGTTATTTTTCATCTAAAAGGTGAAAACCACCTTTGGTCTGAAAGAGTTTTGGCCATTTCTCAACCATTTGTATTTATTGCTTCCATGTTTCTTCCATAATCATAACATGTCTCCAAAAAAACTACACTTGACTAATTATTTTTCCTCACAATACTTTCTCTTACCTATCCAAAATCCCCAATGGCACATGAACCGACAATGTATCTGGATATATATCAATGTGATCCCATAAAATCCCATTTTCAGAATCAGTCTAATACTTCTTTAATTGAGATTCATAAAACACATTGTGCACTAAAATAAACTTTGGTGATAATTCTAACTAATATTCCACCTCACGAAACCATTCAAGTATCTCAAAAGGGCCTATGTATCGAGGAGATAACTTTCCCTATTTCCTAAACATACAATTTCCATTCCATAGAAAGATTATCGAGAACACATGATTAATCACCAAGAACGAAAATGGGTATTGAAGATGATTGGTATATAATTTCATATAACTCATAGACATATCCATCCTTTTTGATGATCAACTAAATTACCTCTATTGTATCCTGAATAAGGATTGGTTCAATAAGTGATTTCTCACAATTTTCCAACCAAAAAATTTTAGAATGAAAAGGATTATAATAGAATGATTCAATAGGATCCATATGTATTGAGGCTTGAGAAACTTTGTTATAAAAGAACTACAATAATAGTTTTTTATCTCCCAGTAAGCCACCAAAATCCATTACACAAGAATAAATCATTTCTTCCAACATTTGTATCATCATTTCAAATTGTACATCCATTTGAAGATGATACTCCATGCTCATTGTCAATTGAGTCCCAAGAGCTCCCTATAAGGATTTCCAAAAATGAGAAGTAAAAATGGGGTCTCTATCTAATACTATTGAAACAAGAATGCATTACCTCTTTAAGAATTATCATATATATATTTTATATGATTCCTCAATTATATTAAAATAAAAAAATATGGATGAATTGGGATGACATTGTGAGACAATCCACTATCACCCATATGGAATCATGTTTTCAAATAATCCATGGTAGAACTATTACAAATTCAACAGCTATCTACTCTGATTTCTGTATATGAATCGGTAAATACTACAATATACTCATTGGTCATTGGTGATTTTCCATAAAAAGATAACATGTTTGGAATATCATGAAAAAACAATCCACTCTTCTTTTCATGCCCTCTCATGAAATATTTTTCTTGCAGTTCCATATATATATTTTGTATTATAGGATGAACAACCCATATAGAATGGTGATAAGCATAAAGTATTTATTCATGAAAAGACATATGTATGACCATCCGATCTCATAACCAAAAAAATAATTCCCCATCCATCTTCCATCCCTCAATGGTTTCCCCACCATTGAGTATTTACCTCACAACAACACATTCATCATTAAATCCCTTTTCTTCTTTCACCTTCACAATAAAATTAGGAACAAAATAATCAGATAGAAAAGCAAAACACTAATGCCGTCTTCATAATCAGAGTTCATGTCATTTATCACCAACATCATCTTCCATTGATCTGAAGCCCCTTTCACTAACTAAGTATACTAATTCCTACTTAATGCATCTTCTACTAAATTTCCATTACCCTATGAATACTTCAATTCAAAGTCACACATTTGGAGATACTCCATTCATATTTTTTTTGTCTCAAATGAAAAAACATTTATAATAAAATGTTCCCCAAACATTTATGATCCCTAAACACCATAAATTTCTCACAAAAAAGGTAATGACGTGTTGTCATAAAAGAATGGACTATAATAGCTAAATATAAATTATGTTTTGGGTAGTTTGTATCACGTAACCATATATTCCTTGTTCCATAAGAATACATGAGAACACATTCCAACCTAGATCTCAAATCATCACAATACACCACATATCTTTATCTTCATTCCATAAATATCAATATCGGTGGTGATGTAAGGCAGAATTTAATCTCTTAAGAATAATTTTGACTGTCCTAATTTCCTTATAATGAATAATGTTTCGTTTTAAAATATATCATTGGTATATCCATTAATGATAATTCTTGAACAAAATTTTAGTAATAACCTACCAAAACAAGGAAATTGCGTATCTCAAATACATTCTTTGGTGGGTTCTATGATATCGCAACCTCTACCTTTTCTGGATCCATATAAACACATTTTTTAGAGATATAATTTCCTAGGAAAGGTTCCTATTAAATCAAAAAATCACAATTTTAAAATATGATATACAGACAATGATCTATCAAGATACACAACAATATAACCAAGTGTTGCTTGTGGTTAGTAATTATCATTTAATACACCAATATGTCATCCATAAACACTCCCACAAATGAATACATATACCATTGAAAATATGATTTGTCAATTCCATAATACTTTGGGTGAATTCATAAGATGGAAAGGAATTACCACACAATTTTAATGGATATATATACTTTTAAAATATATCATTGGAATATCTTCCCTCCAAACACAAAATTGGTGATATCCCAAACAAAATTCAATTTTAGAGAACCAATGGGATTCCCTAAATTGATTTAATATATCAAAAATACATGGAAGAGGATACCATTTATTTATTATGATTTCTTAGTTTACTATTATCTAAAAAAAGATAAAGAGTTCTATCCATATTTTTCATAAATAAAGCTAGTGCATCTCACAGAGTCGTACTAGGCCGAGTGGACCCTTTGATTTCTAACTATTATAAATAGACAGTCAATACCTTTAATTATTTTGGTGTCATTCTATAATTTAGAAGTGATATTATATTGTTCTTTTGTAAGAGATAAATCATAAAATCCACTTCAATTATGGGTATAAACAAAAATAAATTAGTATGAAAAACATTAGAAAAATGATAAATTATTGTTGGAATGTTATTATACTTAATCTCATCCAATGATGCGAAGGTCAAAGCTACTAAATGTTATGAGATAGTTCCAACTATTTGTTCCAAAATTCTTCTTGTACCTATCATTACATTCTAATATCTACTAAAGAGATGCACGATGCCATCATTAGTTGTAAAACTAACCCTTCAGGTATAACAATCGATATGATATTTTAACATTGTCAACCAATCCATACTCATTATTATGTTATATAAATTAATCTCATTCATAGAGAAATAAAACATCAATTTATCCACATGAATAATTATTGAACCTGATTTTCACAAAGAGGCTCAACATTATCTGTGTCTTAGAAGATTTTGAAGCATCCACCAATATCGAGTCATCTCAACAAGAAAACCCAGAAGATCAACAACATGAGAAACAAAAAACGAATGTGATTCACCCATATCAAAAAATTAGTTCATAATGAGAGTTCAAAATAATCCTTACAATCACCATCTATGGGATATATTGGTCATCCATGATCATTTTCTTAGCACCATACAATTGGTTACTCACCACACTATGTTTTTTTGAACTATTGATATTGTACTAGTTGAGGGGTATTTCTTTTATTATATTGACAGTGGATTATTTAGTTATTATTATGAGAGATATTCTTCTATAGTCATCCTATTGAATCATATGATGTTTTCTAAACATGAGATGTGTCCCTAGAACATGACATTGGATCACTATGAAAATAGTGCGGAAGATCCCTTATTTGGTTGTAATTATGAAATGCTCTTGGTGGTTCCATCCAATATTACTTCATGTGATCTTAAGAACCCCATTGAAAAAATATAGACTTAGTCTCTGGTTTTGGAAGAAGATTCTCCAATACCACTTTTTAATTTTGAGTTATACTACAATCTTGGAAATAAGTGTCCCTCATCAGCTAATTCCAAACATTTTCCCATAAGTATAAACATGGATAATCCACTCACATTGCCTGATATGTCTCTTTATTCCACCATCTATCAATTTATCATCTATTTATATCCCATTATAAAATTTATAAAAATCTTGGAGTGAATTAATAGACTCATACCAGATTAAGAAGTGTGTTTCCTCAAGGATACACTTCCAGAAACATCTTATACAAAGAGAACTAAATTTATTAATTCATCCCCAAACTCTATTACTAATATATTCACCTTCTTCGAGGTGAAAATGTTTATTTTTCAAGAAATTATGAACATGTGAGGATATAATCGTTTGTTGAATGATTTTAAAAAAAATACTCCCATACAATTCCTTGGTAAAATTTATCCTGAAATTCTAAATCCCACTACTGTCATGCTAAATCCTATAACAGTTTACATTTCCAACATGAATTTCAACTATTTTGGTGTTCCTTGGAAATCAAATATTTGAATCATACTATTTATCACCACTTATTCTTTTTCTAGTTCTGAATCCCCTTGAATGATGGGTGGATTTTTCTTTTGGAACTGAAAAGAATGATCCACCTACAATTTTTCATCCCTTATAATCCCTTTGTCAATGTCATAAAAATCTTAAACAATAATATAAACTAGATATTGGTTCAGTTGTAGCTTAGGTGAAACCACATTTTTAGTAGCCTCTTCAGGTTTTTTTATTATACACCAAACCATTTCCATTTTTGATAAAAAAAACACTATTTTGTCTCACTCTCTAGAAGTTGAAGGCTTAGAAATTTAAATTTATCTACATCACACATATCTAAATAAGGTCTTCCAAAATTCAATATTTTTTCATTCAGAACCATTTTTTACAAATACCACCGTGGTTTTTGAAAATAAAACCATTTTAAATCATTTTTAAAAATAATTTTTTTTCCATCAAATAACAAATATCTACTGAAAAACGAAATATGCAGTGCTAGTAGAAGTTATTTCTTTAATGCATGTCAAGATTTTCTCATCGAGTAAATCTGTGAAGATGATTTTGAAATTCCTAGATGTGCCTAAAAACACTTATGTACCCAAATCCTAAGTAAATTGATGTTAAACAAAAATATGTTATCTAATTTTCTTTATAATATATAATTGATGTTCCGATGTTACTAATACTTACTAAAAATCCAAATGAAGGTCTAAACGAGTATGCTTTTAAACTCCACGACTGAACTGACTAATAACATTTCTCCAAATTAATGATGGGATAGTCATGAATGATATAATTTGTAACATCATTTCACTCTTCATTAGCTAAATAAGTGAGAGGGGAACTACTAGGCCTTAGGTGAAATCATTAATAAACCAAAGGCTGGAAATAAATGGCAGGGGCTTCATAGAAAATTAGGATATGATTTTACCTTGGAAAATAATACCCAAAAAATAACTATAAGAAAAAAACTATATGATGCATGATAATAATGTAGAAAACTCAAAGGAAACTAAACCAAACCAAACTAGATTAGTGTACAAAGGGGAAACCAAGACTAATATTGGTGTACAAAGTAGAAAGCACACCTACACAACTAAAAGACACCAATGACACCATCATAGAAACTACAAACCAAATACATGATCTAAATCCACAATACCTGCCCAATGTATCCAGATTCATCACTAGAGAATTCATATACATTGACTTTAACTGTGTCTTGATATACAGTATCCATAAATGAAAAAAAGTTCCCAAGTAGGGGGTAAGTATAAAACTCATTAAAATTTCCCCAATGACTTCCCAACTCAATCCATCAGTGTAGAAAATGTTATAAATATTTATATAAAATAGTTTAAAATAATTTAAAGTTGTTTATAACAAAGCCAAAAACATTTTAGGAAAAACATTCAATTTAAAACAACCAAACAAACCTTTAAAAATATTTCTCAATTTTATTTTTGGCATACCCATTCTAATTCCACACATCCACACATCTATACATCCACACATAAATGAATCCATGGATCTCCCTATAATTGAGAGTGGTGATTCATCCTTTCACCAAAACGTCACTTGGAGAACAATTTTTATGGGGGGAAGTTTATACCATTATTCTTCCCACTTTCATGGGGGAAACTTCAAACCATTATCCATCCTAAATTAATATGAATACACACCAACCGTTCATTAAAAAAACCATGAAAACCCAATTGTTCAAAACTATTTTAGTAAAATAATTATTCTATTGAATAATATTTCCACAAATATTTTACATGAATCTAAACAAAACCATATTTTAAAATTACCATTTTATAATCATGAAACGAAATAATTTTTCACAAAATATGAAATTTCCATAATTTCACAAAACATCACTAAATAGGGTTTCCATAAATATTTTGATGTAAATTTCACAATTTAATTATGATAATTCATTAAATATGAAGAAAATACTTCAATTTATATCTAAGGGGAGTTGATAGTGAAGACAACTACCACACAATCTTCGGATAATATTAAGAATGACAAAAAAATCGAAAGACTTGGCTTAGATTTTCCAAATCCTACGACATCATTTTTTACCAACCATACAAAAAAATATCAACATTATTGGAATAATAAAACATGGATATATCCACAACATATTAGATCTATGAATCCTAAAAATGAAATAAGAATAAAACTAAAGAAAATGACTAAGAATGAGAACTTACTAAGGAATCCAAGCCTATATGACATTTAGATTTTCTCACAGATCACACCCAAAGGGAGAATAAGGATCTATGTAGCCATTTGAAAGAGTTGTAATCGTTTTATAGAATAAATAAGGTGAAAATTAAGGATTTATAATTTTTTATGGATTAGATCCAAAAATCCATATCTTATTATTAACGGTGCATGATTAGGGCACAAGGTTAGCCAAACCATGTGAAAACTGTGTGCATGATAGTTCCTCCCAACACCCATCCCGTTATTAGAAAAACCAATCACTGGACATGATAAAATCTTCTTTCTGACATCACAAAATTTATTGGGGTGTCAACAAGGTTTGGACAAACTATATGCCTAATCCTGATCTCCTAGTGCCAACTATTTTAGTTGTATAGTTTCTCGGAAGGTGTTTTATGGTTTCTATTTATCATTATAAAATTGTGAAACTATACAAAGTGCCCAAAAAACGTTCCATAACTTCTCCAAACCACCTAATACTAAACATGATAACCTTATATACTTAAAATATATAAATAAAGGGTTAATATTCAGAAAACATGTGTGATACACTACGCTATTTGGAGGTTTAACTGATTTTCAAAAAGTATGTATAGAACATGAGCTAGTGTTAGGTACAAAAATATATCTGAGTAACTTTTAATGTTTAAGGATATGACCATAAAACACCATCCTTGGTATGGATTTGCTGTATTTATTATAGTCTACAATAGATTGATTTAGGAGAAAAATTGAGTTCTATGATGTTGATGCAGATAAATCAATGTTTTATGGAATTAAAGGATCTTTAATGGATGAGATTCATCTTATTTAATTGTAATATTTATTAAACAAAATGATCATGGGTTTTTGAGAGTTTCAACTGTCAATGTTTCACAATGTTTTGGAAGAATACCCTAATGTCTTTCCTGAGGAGGTTATAGTGCTACCCCATCAATGGGGGGTTTTTTTCAGATCAAGCTACATTCATGTGTGTCTCCTATTTTTATGTCTCCATATATGATTATTACTTCTAGGTTGTGAGTGTTGTGAGTACAACGTGATGATCTATTGTAATAATATTTTTTTGTCCTAGTGTCTCACTTTAGGGTGCACATGTTTTGTTCATGAGGAAGGTAGATGGAATTTTTAATATGTGTATTGATTATCATCACTTTAACCATGTTATAGTGAAGAAAAATATCCTTTTTTTGTATTTATGATTTATTCAATTATTTTATGGGATAAAATTGGTTTCTGATGATCAATTTGTGGTCCAGATATCATCAGATGAAGGTCACAGATGAGGATATTTAGCAGAGAACATTCAATTTCCTAAGTTAGCATTAATATTTCACTGTGATTCTATTTTTTGTGATGAAGTATCCAACAAAATTCATGGGGTTGATGAACATAGTGTTAAGAGAGTTCCTGGACAAGTTCATGGTGGTTTTCATCAGTGACATCCTTATGTACTGTATATCTGAGGAGGAGTATACATATCATTTTCATATAGTTTCGGAAGTCCTTAATCATGAGTATCTATTTGGGAAGTTATTGATGTGTGGTTATTTGGGTTATGATTTCCTTTTCTTAGGTCATTTCAAGTCCCATTATTGTAGATTCTTCAGAGATAGAGGCAGATATTTTGTGGGAAACCCCCAAGATAATGGTAGAGGTGAGAAGATTCATTGGTCTTATATAATATTATAGGAGGTTTATAAACAATTTATATTTGGTTTTCAATCCTCTTATATCCTTTATCTATAATTATTACACATTCTTATTTACTGACTAGTGTTTGAAAAAATTAAGAGTAGCTTAAGGAGATCTTGGTATGTACTCTTATTAGTTGTTTTCTAATAGAAAAATTTCAGTTTGTTGTTTTATTTGATGCTTTACATATTTTTTGAGATATATTATAATTTATCATAGATTTTATGTTTCGTATTGATCTTTATACCTATATCCCCATGACCATAACTATTCCAACCATGATCTTGAGTTGAGAACTATTACTTTTTTCCTTGATGTTGAGGAAACATTACCCCATTAGTGATAATTTTGTGGATTTTACTGATCATCATAGTTCATGGTATATCTTATTAGAGTGTTAATTGACCATGAGAAAAAACCATTTTATGAAATTATTATAGGATTTAAAATTTGAGATTTCATATGTATCATAAAGTTGAAATCTTGTAGCTAATACACTGGGTAGGAAGTCACATAGTGATTCTGTGCATAAATATAGAGATTCATAGAGAGTGATGGAAGAGATCTATTTAATGAATATGGATATGGGAGTGGTTTGAGGAAGGGGTTATTATAGGGTAATCCTTTTATCCCATTGGCAATGTGGAATATAGTTTGCTATGATTTCCATAACAAACCCATTGTGGTATATCCCATTATAAAAATGTTTTAGATAGCTTTTAGGGGTAATTTTTTGGGGTTTCGGTTAAATTGTGCAGTTGAAGAATTTCATTTTGATGTTTGGTCTTCGAGAAGGTGAAGCCTGAGAACCATGTTCCTGATGGTTTTATCCAGCCATTAGATATTCCCTAGTGGATGTGAGAGGACATATTTATGGGATTTGTTACTATTTTACCTCAATTTCATGGAGGATATGATGCTATATGGGTGATAGTAAATCTTTTAACAAAATCACCCCACTTTATAAAATCAGAGAGTCAAGATGTAAAGACCCGGAAATTTCAAGGGAAATTTTTTTTCCTAAATTTTCTTTGAAATTTTTCAAGAGCGCAGCTTCTGATGGCACCTGATTCCGAGGCCCGGTGTGCCTGGAATCATGTTTCGAAGTTTGGCTCAGGTACGTTTAGTGAACGGACGAGCGGGTTTTTCTAACTTTTGAACCGGTGCCCGGAATCAAATTCTGAGGGCACCGATGAAATCGCAGCGCCGGGTTTTGCCTAGAAACGCCTCTTCCGGAGTTGCGTTTGCTCAGGTGTGGTTTTTAAATTTTGGGACTTAAGGTTAAGAAATAAAATAAAGTTGTTACGACAACTTTATTTTTATTTCACTTGAAGCCACTTGAAAGCCACATTAAGCTGGTTAAGCTTAGTTGAAGCGGATAGGGTGCAACTGAAATATCCTATCCTCTTGATAGGATATTTGTGGGTGGGGCCCGCACGAGCCCCGCCGTTTCTTCCGCTAAGTAACGCACCCGCGAAAACTCGTCAATGAAACTGAAAGTCAACTGACGCGGTTTCTTAGTTTATTAACAGACCATTAAATTGGGTTGTTTCTTTCGTCCAATTAATTGGGCGGTTTCTTTGGTAAATTAATTCTTGGAATTAATTGTTCGTTTCCTTTTTTTTTAATCGTTTCTTGTGTGTTAATAAAGTAAGATTACTCTTATTTTATTTTGGGTGGAAGCTTGTGGCGTGGGGAGAATTTGGAGGAGAGCGTTCTTCTTCGGCGAAGAACGCAAAGAATGCCGGCCTCCGGCGAAGAACGCCGAAACCGCGGAAATCAACGACGCTTCTTCTGCGACGTTTCTTCCGCGACGATCGTTCCTGTCCAAGCGACGTTCTCCCTTCGGACGCACCTCGACGACAACGGAATCAACGACGTTTCTCCGGCGACGTTTCTTCTGCGACGATCGTCCTCTTCCGCGACGAACTCGCGAGCGACAACGCTTGTGGTAGGGGTTTTTAACCTTTTTAAAGTTGTTGATCTTTCCTTCGATCTTGAAGGTTCTTTTTTTTTTGTCGGCCCTTGTTTCCGAATCTTTTTATTTATTTTAAAAAGATTGTGATGGATTATCTTTCTAGGAAGGCCGATTGTTATCAATCTAATGCGAGGGGGGTCGGGCCGCACAAACACGGCCGAACCCCCCCCCCCCCTCCTTTATTCTTGTTGTTTCTTGCGGATGGAGCGAGATGGCGTGGTGCCATCGCACCACGCGGGAATCGTACGACAACTATTGAGCGGCGCCGTCGCGCCGCGCTGTGGAACGAAATCAAACAAGATCGAGACGCCTTCACGCCACGCCGAGAAGTCGATCAAGCACGCGACGTCGTCGCGCCACGCCAAAGAGGCCGCAGATTAAATTAATTTTATTTTGTTCTTGAGCGCAGATTGACGGGCGACAACAAACGAGGCCGTAAGTTAATTTTGAGGCCTCCGCAATGAAGGTCGGGTCCCGGGATGACCGTAGGCGCAGACGGGAAGCAAATCGGACCACCGGAGCGTCTCCGGTGGCCCGCGGAAGCCGGCGGCGGCGCGGGTCGCCGGCAAGGCGGCGTCGGCGGCCGGAGGCGGCGGCACCCCGCGGGTGTCCAGGGTGGCACCCCGCGGGTGCCGCGGGGTTGTCTGGCGACACCCCGCGGGTGTCCCGGGTGGCACCCCGCGGGTGCCGCGGGGTTGTCTGGCGACACCCCACGGGTGTCCAGCGCGACACCCCGCGGGTGCCGCGGGGCTGTCAGGCGGCACCCCGCGGGTGTCCAGCGCGACACCCCGCGGGTGCCGCGGGGTTGTCAGGCGGCACCCCGCGGGTGTCCAGCGCGACACCCCGCGGTGCCGCGGGGCTGTCAGGCGGCACCCCGCGGGTGTCCAGCGCGACACACCGCGGGTGCCGCGGGGTTGTCAAGCCGCTCGGCCGAGCCGAGCCGGACCGGCCCTGGCCGGGCGGGGCCGGGCCAACCGGGTCGGACCCGGTTCGGGCCGACCCAGGGGGGTCGGGCCGGGTCGGCCCGGACCCGGACCCCCCCCCCCCCCCGTTTTCAGACCATTTCGGTCTAATTCACATATCTTGAGCTCCGGACGTCCGAATGACGTACCGTCAGCTTTGTTGAATTCCTCTCAGTGAGACGGAACCTTTGGCTTACTCTTCTCGAGGTTTGGATGCCGACGGAGTACGGTCGGGTCGGTTCGTACACAAAACCAACTGGGCCCTCGGAGCGGAAACGCTCATATCTTGAGCTACGGACGTCCGATTGACGTGCCGTCAGTTGCATTGAGTTCCTGTTGACGATACGGAACTTTTGGCATCCTTCGCCCGAGTTTTGGATACAGTTGGTGGTGGCCGGGTTGGATCGCACCCGAAATCCAACCGGGCCCCTAGAACGGGAAAGCTGATATCTTTCAGAAAGGACGTCCGTTTGACGAACCGTCAGCGGCGTTGGTGTTTACGTTGAGTATACCCTATGGGAGTTCGGGGTACAGTTGAGATACGGCCGGGATTGGTTCGTTCACGAAACCAATCGGGCCCCTGGGACGAAAAGGCAAATAACTCACAGACCGGGCGTCCGATCGACGCGCCGTCTGTTGCGTTGAGACCCCTGTGACGAGGAGGTCCTTTGAGATACTTCTTCATGAGACCTTGAGATACTTGGAGTATCGAACAGTATCTCGTGGAGCGGACCCTCCCGGAGATGAGCGTGCGGAGTACGGAGACCGTGTAGCCGGCTGAGACCTGACGACTGCTTGACCGACTCGACTTGGAATGAGTCGACTAGCCCAGTGGACGGAGCGCCCGGTATTTGGAGACAGACCCACGGCGGACGGAGCGCCCGGTAGTTGGCCGCAGACCCGCAGTACTCGACAGGAGGAGTACCTCTGTAGGCTATTTGGGGGAGCGCCCGGTATTTGGCGACAGACCCACAGCGGACGGAGCGCCCGGTAGTTGGCCGCAGACCCGCGGTACTCGACAGGAGGAGTACCTCAGCAGTCTTAGGTTAGTGAGCAGTACCTCGGAGTCGTGACAGGACCACTGTACACTCTAGAGACGGAGCTCTTCAGCAGTTACGGTTTCGATAATGAAAAATCGTGGTTTGAGCTGAGTCAATGAATCTTTGCGTTTCCTTGTGATTGGATGGGTTACTTGATGACTTAGGTATATGTATGGGCATATACCTAAGTAGAGTCTGATGTTACTTCGTGATTGTTGTCTTTACTTTGTGGATATCCATGTTGGATTTAGTGAGACCTTAAGGGTCTCGGGGTCCCTACTGAGTAGCTTATACTCACCCCTGCACGGGCTATGCCCGCACTTCGTTGTGTTGGTTGCAGACGACGAACAGCGCAGATCGCAGTTGAGGCTTGCGGAGCAGGTCGGTACCCGTAGGAGGACCACTGGGCGGACGTACCCGGAGTAGACGACAGGACCCGAGGAGTAGAGGATCTATCTGTACCTACCCTTCAGGTAGGATCCGTGGTGGACGATCCAAGAGCTGAGCCATCTGTACCTACCCTTCAGGTAGGAATCGAGGAGGACGACCCAGGAGCCGCTTCGTTCTTCCAACTGCAGTTTTTCCCTTTCGAGTTGTACTTTACAGTTGGGCTTGTATTTCCGGCCCTTTTACTTTTCTTCGCTTGTGTTTACTTTTCCGCTTGCTTACTCTGTGGTGTTTGTTTGCTTTTGTAATGGCAATGCCTTCCCAGTTATCGGGATTTACGCCATTGGTGCTAGTCGCCAGCCCCTGGCCTATGGAAGGTGGGCTTGGGGTAGTCACGGCACGGGCCCTGAGGTCGGGTCGTGACAGATTGGTATCAAAGGTGGTCGGTTCTTCCGTAGACTCTGATGTTTCCTTTTCTGTGAAGCAATAGTGTTAAGAGTACCGAGTATGGTTTTCAGTTCAGGGAGTCCAGTGTTGGTGCGGGAGGCCGACGTATCCATACACCAGGACCCTGACAACTGAATTCCGACTTTGTGCACGAAAACACTGATTGCGTGTGTGTTTCCAAAGTTTAAAAATGTCAGCTCAAACCGGGTCAGCTCACCAGGTTTAATCGTTGACCGTGTTACGATGTTTCTTTCAGGATGTCTTTTCTCAGACGACCAGCTTTAGCCCAGAGGGATGTTCGTACTGACAGCCTGCCGACCGACGAGGCTTCGGTTCGGGGCCCTCTTGCAGTCGAGGCACCAGCAGAGGCACCAGCGGTACTACCATACGTTGGGCCACCGATGCCACCAGCCCCAGCGGTAGGCGATGCACGCTACTTGAGAGCGCTGCACGAGTTCCAGCGCCAGAGGCCACCCAGGTTCCAGGGAGAGACGGACCCGCAGGCGGCTGAGGTTTGGATGGAGGCTGTGGTGGGAGTCTTCAGGCTAGTGGGGACGCCAGCAGACTTTATGGCGATCTTTGCGGCTAGCCTTCTTCAGGCAGCAGCAGGCAGGTGGTGGAGCCACTTGTTCCAGTTTTGCCGTGGGATGGCCTTCTCTTAGGAAGACTTCGAGACCTCCTTCAGGTTGGAGTATGTGCCAGTATCTCTACACCCCGAGCGTGTTCGGGAGCTGCTGCCTTTGTCACGTGCTTCTCGATCAGAAGCCGAGTCATCTGTGGGCAGTAGACAGATGATGCAGAGGCCCAGAAAGACCATACCAGCAGTTAGACGGTCTCGGGTTTTACGACCGGTGGTGCGGGGCAGCCGGGGTGGGGCCAGAGCTAGGCGTGCCAGAAGCAGGGAACCGACTCCAGTCTTAGAGACTCGAGCCTGTTAAATGTTTAAAGATGGGGAAGCTTAAAGGACAAATGAATCTGCGGAGTAGCAGACGTGGAAGTGGGGCCTTGAGAGCAGCAGGTGGTGGTGTACATCTCAACATGTTACAACCACCCGCCTTTGAAATCCCCGCCAGGCTCAGGGAGTAGGAGGGCTGGGAAGGAGAGTAGCTGCATGCGGTCAATTAGTGTGACCCAGGGGCTCTAAGAATGATTCGGGGTATGGGCTATGTCTACTATGAGCTGCCATATCTTTAGACATAGGTACCAATCATTCTTTCCTTCCACGAATCCTGTCCCAGACCTAGAGGTTCCGGGTAAGTCGTTGACTTGACCCTCACGTCTGGAGATACCTTTGGGAGGAGACTCGATAATCACACTTACGCCGAAAGTGTGATCTGACCACGAGGTGAGAGTTTCGGTTGGAATCTCTTGGTGGCAGCGTCGAGGCCTTGCGACGTTGGTCTGGTTATGGATCGAATTCACAGATCATACCCAGGTTGACTGTTTTAGGCAAAAAGGTTGTGGTTTATATACAATGTTGGGATAGGTTTTCCTTGGTCGGCGAAAAGGAAACCCTGGGCAGCTCAAGATAAACTCATGCACAGGAGGGTGTAGCCGATCATTCTTGGGTCGACCCACCTTACCTTCGTGGCAGCAGGAGTTTTGAGTTTCAGTTCTAATCAGGAAGTAAAGGCCTCTGGAGTTTGAGGGTGGCAGACCACGTTCTTATACAGGTCTCACCTCGACGAGGTTTATGGAGTTGTAGCTGAGGTGACAAGTTACTTCCGATGTTCGACGGACCTTCTGGTCTTTAACAGGGTAGGCGAGGAGGTTTACCTCTTGACCCTACCACCTCAGTTGCACCGGGTGCATAATGTCATCCACGTATCTCAGCTGAGGAGATACGTGCTTGTTCCATCCCACGTCATCGACCACAGGGGGGTTGGACGTCAATGACAGGGCGACCTTTTCGGAGGTTCAGTAGAGATCGAGGATCGAGAAGAGCAGGTTCTGCGTAGACGGACGATTCCTCTGGTGTGCTTCTCCGGTAGCACGAGAACCTCCAGGTGAGCAGATGGGAGCGTAAGGCTCAGATGCGTGCTCAGTACCGCTTTGTTTTCCTTAGTGTGGGTTGAAGCTTTACGGGGACGTAAAGCCCTGAGGTGGGTGTAATGTAAAGACCCGGAAATTTCAAGGGAAATTTTTTTCCTAAATTTTCTTTGAAATTTTTCAAGAGCGCAGCTTCTGACGGCACCTGATTCCGAGGCCCGGTGTGCCTGGAATCATGTTTCGAAGTTTGGCTCGGGTACGTTCAGTGAACGGACGAGCGGGTTTTTCTAACTTTTGAACCGGTGCCCGGAATCGAATTCTGAGGGCACCGATGAAATCGCAGCGCCGAGTTTTTCCTAGAAACGCCTCTTCCGGAGTTGCATTTGCTCAGGTGTGGTTTTTAAATTTTGGGACTTAAGGTTAAGAAATAAAATAAAGTTGTTATGACAACTTTATTTTTATTTCACTTGAAGCCACTTGAAAGCCACATTAAGCTGGTTAAGCTTAGTTGAAGCGGATAGGGTGAAACTGAAATATCCTATCCTCTTGATAGGATATTTGTGGGCGGGGCCCGCACGAGCCCCGCCGTTTCTTCCGCTAAGTAACGCACCCGCGAAAACCCGTCAAAGAAACTGAAAGTCAACTGACGCGGTTTCTTAGTTTCTTAACAGACCATTAAATTGGGCTGTTTCTTTCGTCCAATTAATTGGGCGGTTTCTTTGGTAAATTAATTCTTGGAATTAATTGTTCGTTTCCTTTTTTTTTAATCGTTGCTTGTGCGTTAATAAAGTAAGATTACTCTTATTTTATTTTGGGTGGAAGCTTGTGGCGTGGGGAGAATTTGGAGGAGAGCGTTCTTCTTCGGTGAAGAACGCGAAGAACGCCGGCCTCCGGTGAAGAACGCCGAAACCGCGGAAATCAACGACGCTTCTTCCGCGACGTTTCTTCCGCGACGATCGTTCCTTTCCAAGCGACATTCTCCCTTCGGACGCACCTCGACGACAACGGAATCAACAACGTTTCTCCGGCGACGTTTCATCCGCGACGATCGTCCTCTTCCGCGACGAACTCGCGAGCGACAACGCTTGAGGTAGGGGTTTTTAACCTTTTTAAAGTTGTTGATCTTTCCTTCGATCTTGAAGGTTCTTTTTTTTTGTCGGCCCTTGTTTCCGAATCTTTTTATTTATTTTAAAAAGATTGTGATGGATTATCGTTCTAGGAAGGCCGATTGTTATCAATCTAATGCGAGGGGGGTCGGGCCGCACAAACACGGCCGAACCCCCCCCCCCCCCCCTCCTTTATTCTTGTTGTTTCTTGCGGATGGAGCGAGATGGCGTGGTGCCGTCGCACCACGCGGGAATCATACGGCAACTATTGAGCGGCGCCGTCGCGCCGCGCTGTGGAACGAAATCAAACAAGATCGAGACGCCTTCGCGCCACGCCGAGAAGTCGATCAAGCACGCGACGTCGTCGCGCCGCGCCAAAGAGGCCGCAGATTAAATTAATTTTATTTCGTTCTTGAGCGCAGATTGACGGGCGACGACAAACGAGGCCGCAAGTTAATTTTGAGGCCTCCGCAGTGAAGGTCGGGTCCCGGGATGACCGTAGGCGCAGACGGGAAGCAAATCAGACCACCGGAGCGTCTCTGGTGGCCCGCGGAAGCCGGCGGCGGCGCGGGTCGCCGGCAAGGCGGCGCCGGCGGCCGGAGGCGGCGGCACCCCGCGGGTGTCCAGGGTGGCACCCCGCGGGTGCCGCGGGGTTGTCTGGGGACACCCCGCGGGTGTCCAGCGCGACACCCCGCGGGTGCCGCGGGGCTGTCAGGCGGCACCCCGCGGGTGTCCAGCGCGACACCCCGCGGGTGCGGCGGGGTTGTCAGGCGGCACCCCGCGGGTGTCCAGCGCGACACCCCGCGGGTGCCGCGGGGTTGTCAGGCGGCACCCCACGGGTGTCCAGCGCGACACCCCGCGGGTGCCGCGGGGCTGTCAGGCGGCACCCCGCGGGTGTCCAGCGCGACACCCCGCGGGGCCGCGGGGCTGTCAGGCGGCACCCCGCGGGTGTCCAGCGCGACACCCCGCGGGTGCCGCGGGGTTGTCAGGCCGCT
Organism: Viscum album; assembly: GCA_963277665.1. Classification (NCBI taxonomy): domain Eukaryota; kingdom Viridiplantae; phylum Streptophyta; class Magnoliopsida; order Santalales; family Viscaceae; genus Viscum; species Viscum album. Next base: position 1,364,152,484 of record OY728147.1, read on the forward strand.
CGGCCGAGCCGAGCCGGACCGGCCCTGGCCGGGCGGGGCCGGGCCAACCGGGCCGGACCCGGTTCGGGCCGACCCAGGGGGGGTCGGGCCGGGTCGGCCCGGACCCGGACCCCCCCCCCCCCCCCGTTTTCGGACCATTTCGGTCTAATTCACATATCTTGAGCTCCGGACGTCCGAATGACGTACCGTCAGCTTTGTTGAATTCCTCTCGGTGAGACAGAACTTTTGGATTACTCTGCTCGAGATTTGGATGCCGACGGAGTACGGTCGGGTCGGTTCGTACACAAAACCAACCGGGCCCTCGGAGCGGAAACGCTCATATCTTGAGCTACGGACGTCCGATTGACGTGTCGTCAGTTGCGTTGAGTTCCTGTTGACGATACGGAACTTTTGGCATCCTTCGCCCGAGTTTTGGATACAGTTGGTGGTGGCCGGGTTGGATCGCACCCGAAATCCAACCGGGCCCCTAGAACGGGAAAGCTGATATCTTTCAGACAGGACGTCCGTTTGACGAACCGTCAGCGGCGTTGGTGTTTACGTTGAGTATACCCTATGGTAGTTCGGGGTACAGTTGAGATACGACCGGGATTGGTTCGCTCACGAAACCAACCGGGCCCCTGGGACGAAAAGGCTAATAACTCACAGACTGGGCGTCCGATCGACGCGCCGTCTGTTGCGTTGAGACCCCTGTGACGAGGCGGTCCTTTGAAATACTTCTTCGTGAGACCTTGAGATACTTTGAGTATCGAACAGTAGCTCGTGGAGCGGACCCTCCCGGAACGAGCGTGCGGAGTACGGAGACCGTGTAGCCGGCTGAGACCTGACGACTGCTTGACCGACTCGACTTGGAGTGAGTCGACTAGCCCAGTGGACGGAGCGCCCGGTATTTGGCGACAGACCCACGGCGGACGGAGCGCCCGGTGGTTGGCCGCAGACCCACAGTACTCGACAGGAGGAGTACCTCTGTAGGCTATTTGGGGGAGCGCCCGGTATTTGGTGACAGACCCACAGCGGACGGAGCGCCTGGTAGTTGGCCGCAGACCCGCGGTACTCGACAGGAGGAGTACCTCAGCAGTCTTAGGTTAGTGAGCAGTACCTCGGAGTCGTGACAGGACCACTGTACACTCTAGAGACGAAGCTCTTCAGCATTTACGGTTTCAATAATGAAAAATCTTGGTTTGAGCTGAGTCAATGAATCTTTGCGTTTCCTTGTGATTGGATGGGTTACTTGATGACTTAGGTATATGTATGGGCATATACCTAAGTAGAGTCTGATGTTACTTCGTGATTGCTGTCTTTACTTTGTGGATATCCATGTTGGATTTAGTGAGACCTTAAGGGTCTCAGGGTCCCTACTGAGTAGCTTATACTCACCCCCGCACGGGCTATGCCCGCACTTCTTTGTGTTGGTTGCAGACGACGGACAGCGCAGATCGCAGTTGAGGCTTGCGGAGCAGGTCGGTACCCGGAGGAGGACCACTGGGCGGACGTACCCGGAGTAGACGACAGGACCCGAGGAGTAGAGGAGCTATTTGTACCTACCCTTTTGGTAGGATCCGTGGTGGACGATCCAGGAGCTGAGCCATCTGTACCTACCCTTCAGGTAGGAATCGAGGAGGACGACCCAGGAGCCGCTTCGTTCTTCCAACTGCTGTTTTTCCCTTTCGAGTTGTACTTTACAGTTGGGCTTGTATTTCCGGCCCTTTTACTTTTCTTCGCTTGTGTTTACTTTTCCGCTTGCTTACTCTGTGGTGTTTGTTTGCTTTTGTAATGGCAATGCCTTCCCAGTTATCGGGATTTACGCCATTGGTGCTAGTCGCCAGTCCCTGACCTATGGAAGGCGGGCTTGGGGTAGTCACGGCACGGGCCCCGAGGTCGGGTCGTGACACAAGATCGATGGATGTTTTATAGAGGAAATATCTAGAGTTTGTGGTGAGACTCCACAAAGTCTCATGTATAATCAGCTTTGATCAAGATCCTCACTTTAGCTTTAGCATGTGGGGAGGTTTCCAACATAATTTTGGCCATCACTAATCCCTATGCACTTATTTTCATGTAAATATAGATGGTCGAACAGAAAAAACAATCCAGATTCATGAATACATGGTGCGTTATTGTGTCCTAGATTTTAAAAGTTCATAGATGAGGATCTTTCCCTTGTTTGAGTTTTTATACAATAATAGTATTCACTGCACTAGTATTATGGAACCATTTTAAGGGTTTAACAACTGCCCTTTCAATTTTCCATTATACTGAAATGGGGTTTTATAGTTTGAAATTCTCATAACAGAGCTAGTACATACTATGATAGAGATAGTATAGGTGATTCACAGAAAGTGGAAAGAAACAAAAGTTAAACATAAGTATTATTTTGATCATTAAAGGATACCTCTGGCATTCAATGTTGGATATTATGTGTTTTTTAAAGTTACCCATCATCATTAAAAATTATGGTTTTATCTTTGGAGTAAGATTTATCTGTGATTTGTTAATACATTAGAGGTATTGGTTCACATTGGAGATGTGTCTTATCAAATATCACTTCCCCCATTGATGATATGGATATATGTTTTTTTCATGTTCCATAGCTCCATATTTATCTTCATTTTTACTCTAACATCATCAATTGGGGAGAGATCGATGTTGATGATGATGATGTGAACTTCGTGGGGAAGCCTATAGAGATCCAAGACAACCAAGAGATATTGTTTCATGGGAATTATATTCCCTTAGTTTGTTTCCTATAGTTACATGATGAACAAGAAGAGAGTATATTGGAATGTGATTCATTGGTATGCACTTAGTACCCTGAGATTTTTATTGTTTATCTTTTATATTTTTGTAATGTCAGATGTGGTTGTTGAGACCTTTCTAGTTTTGTGAGATGGTTTTTCTTGTTGAATTTATGTAGGTGACCATTCTCTAGTTTAATAGGAATCTAACATTGTGCAGTGTTTATAATATTTTTATTTTTGTTTCATGGTTTTCATTTTTTTTCCACTGATGATGTGGTTGAGATCCAATGATGGTGAGATCATTGAGAGGTACCTCACGAAGGGATTATTCAGATGAATAATTTTTCTTTATTTAGGTTGGTTTTGAATTTTCAAGTACGATAATGATTTGAGATGTATATGATGTATGGAAAATTGATCTAAGTATCTATTTCCTTTTTTTATTTTTGGTCATTGGATGTTCAATGAATCTTGGGGGAAATTGGGGAGATGTATTACAAAAAATGGCATGTCTCTGGCTTAGAGGTAAGCACTACGTCATAGTGCTGGTGACTACAACATAGTGGAACATGATTCTGTCATAGGGCATATTAGGATGATAAATAAATCTATTTAAAAATTATGGGGGGGGGGTAGTCGGGCCATGGGATGTAGGCTACAAAATGTTCCTTTTAATAGTAGTGGGGGCCCTAAATCATGTTTCTTATCATTACACCAAAACTCCCAGATTCTCATAGTCATAAACGACTCAGGGTAAATTCAACATAATAACATATAAAACACCATATAATTTACATTGTTAGATATTGTAGCATAGTGGTTGAATGGGTTGTCCTATAGTATTCAATTATTCAATGGGTTTATAAATACCCCAAGACCCTCTAAACCCATTCTTTTCCACTCCCACCACTTAAACCCAAGGCAACATGGAGATGATTTACAATGGATTTGAAACCCATTATGATAGGGATTTATCCTCTAATAGTCGATATAAATCCATGGTGAACCAAGGTGAGTTATACTTCTTCTATCTAAAGGTTCCCTTGGTTTTGTTTCATTTTCCTCTTGTTTATTCTTTCCATGTTAAGGAATGTGATCTCTTCTATCTTATGATGTATCTTTTTTCATTTTATAGTGTGTCTGTGGAATGATGTCTTCAAGTGATCATAGTTTCTCTTAATATAGGCGATTAGAGATCCATGATGTTGTTCTATTCTCATGTCAGGAATTCTTATGCCTTTTAGGTAGACAATTCATTACTTCTACTATTTATTTATGTGTAATCATAAATTTATCATGGTTTATCCCTTTGGATGGAAATGGAATTAACCTAATAAACGTCGAACCTAATTAATAAATAATTAGTTAGGGATCACATGTTGATGTTTTAAACCTTGATAGTGGGATTCTTCATGATTTTATAGATATTTTTCTATATAATCTATGATTTTATGACATATTTTTATGCTTGGTTTAACATGTTTCTTTTGTGGGATAATGTTATGGAACATAAATATGATAATTATTAATTTTTTGGATACATATTTAAAAAAATGAATGTTTAAATGAATATAATGATCCCTGTAATTTTATGGTAATCAATTTGATGTAGTGAACATGTTTATTTGAAATTGATATTCCATGAGATAATAAAATTGATAATGCGTATTAATCATTATAATTCTAGTCTATAAGATAAAATAAGAAGTCTTGTTAAATGATAATGGTAGTTATCTAATTTTTTGAAAAACAAAATTAATACTAAGATCATGTTTAAATATTTTTAAAGCTTGTTATATGTAATTCCTCAGGTTTATATAGTTGGAAGCTGTGAATAATGAATCAGTTCATTCTATATTGAATAAGAACTGATTTTTTGATAAATTTATGTCCTTGGGAACAAGAGTTACATTTTACTTGTAATGGCTAAATACCTTCAGGTTGGGATCCATAAGAGATCATTAGTATATAAAGGGTTAATTACCTATTTTTAGGGCCTATATTTCCCTATTGACTATGGTTGTTCTTTCTTCATTATGATGTCCTCTAGATGTGAGCTTTTCCATTTGTTGTGTTATGATCTTTGAATGGATATTTTTGGGATGGATATTGAGATATGGGTTGGGATGACCGAATTATGTGGAAATAGTTGATGTTTGTAATGGGGAGATGCATCAACACATGAATGTGTGTGTTGAGGATGGAAACAGAGATAATGGAATGGGATGAATATGGTTGTACTCATTATTGTGATGAGAGTTATACACTTTCTTATTATGAGTATATTTATAATCCAATGGTTGGTTTCCATGTTTATGTAAATCCCATTCACCACTATTTAGGTAGCATGATATTCTTGGTTTTATCTCTTTATGGTAGTTTAGGATGTTTTCTAAGAGTACCTAGAATATAGAATGATGTTAATAATGAATAATAAATGTTTATCCCATGGGATTGGTTCCTTATAGAATTAAAATGATAGGGTACTCTTGAGAAACCATAGACATGGTTTGGATTATTCCTAGAGGGCTGGGCATGGCTTTGATAGATAATAATGTTTATTGTGGAATAATAATAATGGTTAATTAATGTATAATGAATTAATTAATATAAATAAATCATGAAAATGTAATGATAAATTTCAAAGTATATCTTTAAAATATTGGTGTGCTTATAGGATATCTAGTATTATCCATGGTATTCGGGAGTCTGAGTGACTTTGTCTGCTGTTGAGTCAAGGATATCTATTATTTGAGGTGGCATCTTGGAGTCTGAGTGGAATTATCTGTAGTTGATTCCATGAATAGGTTATACTCATAGTGTGGTAATGAGATATAATATATACTATATATTCTGTGATTTCATATGCTTCCACTTCCATGTTAGTTTTGGTGACTAAAACCATGTAAACCGTGGGAGGATGTTTCCTCCAACATCCTAGTGGGAGGATGGATAGATGACTACCCATTCTAGTCTTACTCTCTTCTCTTAGTAGGTTTATGTGATGGTATGGATGATAGTTAGTGTTAATATATATGTGTGTAGTGGGATAGAATAGATTGTTGTTATTTTACACACATGTATCTCAATATATAGTATCCAAATGGTGATTATACGTATGGAATGTATAGGCTGAGAAGTCTTGAGGTACCTTACTCATTGTATGAGTCTTAATGACTTGAAGTATAAAACTTGTTGTATGATAGATATTATACGAGATATGATAAATCCTATAAATTACCTAGTTACTATATAGATATGTGATATGTGATGAAGTGATGATGTGATGTATGAGGTGCATGTTGCTATACTTATCCAATGATTTTGTTGGTTGGCTTATTTTGGAGAGAGATGGATCAAGACATACTATGTTGTGGAAGAGTGAAAAAATAACATGGAAGTGGGAGCAAGGAACCCTTGATGTTTTATTAGAATATTTTATGCTCTCTTGTATTTGATACATGGTGAGAGTTAGCCATGGGGATGTTGGGAACTTGGTATACCTATCGATGTGTGGACTTAGTTTCAATGTTTCTCACTGTTCATTAGCATGATTTCTATATTTTTTTCATGAGAGGATGCATGGAGAATCATACAAAGTTTACTATTATTCTCACCCCTTGTATATATAAACTATTTTTTGGTCATCTAGAGAAGGTTGGAGATTGGGGTGATCATTAATAGCTCATGGGTTTTCAATATATATCTGGGCTTAATGGTTGCTGTCATCCTTACTTTTTTGGTACTTGTAGTTCCCTTCAGTCGTTTTAGTGATGTATTAAATTAGCTATGTGAACGTTAAATTTATTTGACATTTATTTATGCATAATTATTTATTGACATATATATCTTATATATGTCTTCCGCATGTTCTCTAAGAGGGTAATTCCTACCATTGTATGCTTTTTATACCATTGGTACTAGTCACTGAACTGGGCCCTATGGGAGTCAGGACATGGGCTTTCACCACCTTCGTTCTCTCAATGCCGACCATGGAAAGGCTCCCTTTGGGGGGAGGGGGTTGTGACAATATGGGTTACATAATCATGTTATAAAATGTAATCAAATGAAGTATAATAATGATTCCTAATAAAAGAATGGATTTAGAAATTCTATAAATTTATAATTGAATATTGAATTATTATTTATCAAGATATATATAAAGTGACGAAAATATCGTAATAAAGGGTGAATAAGTAGCAATAGAAATGGTAATCTTAAATAGTTCTTAAAGAGTTGGGTAAAGAACCATTTCATTTATCTTAGTGAATTGGGTTCTCCTCAAAACCAGAAATGACCCAGTATATTTTTTCTTAATATATTTATTTTTAGAAATAATAGAAAATAAAATCATTTGAAGGATTCATATATGAAAATAATTAAGAAACATAAATTTTCTTTTTTATAGGGTTTTCTTTAAAGAAGTGATTGGGGAGGGATATTTAAAAACATATATATATATATATATTAGAGAAATGTAAAATAAAATAGATATATGGAAGAAACATGAATACATAAAATAGAATAAGAATATAGGAATAAGTAAAACAAAGATAGAAAAATATATAGAGAGAGAACTTAAATCAATAGAAGAATAGAGGTTTGGTATTTCCCTTACCTAAAGTGTTGACTCACATAGATTCAAATCTAACCTCTTGAATAGTTAAATTAAATATATTAGTTGAATACTAAAAAACCTTATTAATTTGTATTTAATATACTAAAATTAATTTATTAGAATCTTCTATTTATTTATTATATTGATTTTTGTTATGTTGATTTTTTCGATTACTATAAAAAATTCCAATATTTCATTGTTATAACAACAATAGTCTATGATATTTTTATATAGTTAAATAAACCAAATGAATTAAAATATAAATATTATTCATTGTTATAGTATCATATAAGTTTCATAGTTCAATAGATAGGCCAAATTGATTTCAAATTATTAAAATCGTCTTGATAACTTTGTTTTAGGCGGTTTAAATGAACGTAATTATTTATTGCTAATATCATTAATAATATCCCCAATTATATTTCTATAATATGAATACTTCCATAAAAATTATATTTATCCATGATATATATTTTCAAAACCAATAATTTTATAGAGTAATAGTCGATTGAGAACACCATCTATGTAGATAGCTAAAACCAGTTAAAATGGGATAAATTCTATAAAAATTTATAAAATAGAATTTTCTGAATTATATGATGAGATAAATTCAACACAATTTCTTAATATTATAGAGTAATTATATTTTAGTAATCATATAAGGAGTAATATTAACAAATAATATTATAAAATTCATAGAGTTTCAATCAGAATACTTTCTTCCTTATTGAGATAACTCCTTAAAACTACACCTTAAGTATTACTAGAATGCTATATTTATTAGAAAAATGATTAAATAATGAAAAAATGTGGTTTCAAAAAGGTATTTTGTTATATATTTAGAAACATTATGTGTTTTTGAAGTATGTAGAAATGGATGCAATATGGGTGCATTTATGGGTGAAGGGGAAGGGGCATTTAAAAAAAATCTGATTAATTTATCATTTCCCTAAATATTATGAATTATAATGACTCTCATGACAAAATAATATAATTAATTCATGTGAGGCTATATTAATTTCCACTGACATAACCTATAATGATATGAATCACGTATTTAACGTATAATGAAAAAATACTAGATTATACCATATTTCAAAATTCACCTCTATATTTTACTATTTGTGAAAATATTAAGAATATCACCCCTTATAAATTTTAAAATAAAGATTCCAGAAATAAAATGGTTTTTTAAATATCCATTCTTGAATTAGTTAATATTAATAATTTAGTCTAGTAAAAAATTAATATTTTATTATATCATATAAAAAAGTTTAAAAGGGTATAGTTATACTTATTTTTTAAAATTATTCTAATAACTCTTTTATAGACTTTTGAATCCTATATTTAATTATTAAATTGGTAGTAAAAATTACTTAGAAGTGTAATTTATCATGTAAGATAATGATCATTTTTTTATTTCAATAGTCACATTACTATTCTAATTATTAGGTTATTATTCTAATAATCATTTTTTTAATATCTATAAAATTGTATGCATCTTATAGACCTATTACTTCTATCATTCATCATTCACCTTCTTTTAGTTCAAGTTTATCTTTACATCTTCTATTAAATTCCTATAATATTTCTAATGGTTTGTTTTATATTCATTGTGTTATCCACAAATGTGATATTTCTATGATACCAAGACCTATTGTATTTTAAAATTATAGATATTTTGTTTGTTTCTTTTTATTATATCATTACAACATTTTTAATTTTACTGAGTGTATTTATCCATAATAATTATTTATCTATTTTTATGAAATAATATAGTTTTAATTTTTTGTTATAGGTTTTATTTGATTTTTTTCTTTTAGATTATATCTAATAGGAAACAAAAGTTAATTAAGATAAAAAAATGTTACTGAAAAGTCAAAGTCTTTAAATTATCCCCCTTTATACATTTCATTCTTTAATGTTCAATTAATTATCTATGATGAAAATATATGAGGGTACATTAATTTTCTTACATCCACCACTTCCCATGTTACCAATTTATTCTTTTTTTAATCCATAGTACATTGATAATAAGAGTTATCCTTTTTCATGGATATTTTACTTTAAAATATATAATCTTCCCCAACTATGCCTCAAAAGATAGATCATGATCTAATTACATGATGTTTGGATTCATTACATATGAGTTATCTAGAATGTAGTTCATTAAGCGGAATATATAGAACACATATTGTATATAAGATAAGTTTAGTTGAAGGGATTGTATATATACCATAATTTCAATGTGACAAAAACATAATAAGGGTCTATTTATATGAGTATTTGATTTCGCTTCTTCCAAAGTGTTTTGAATATCTTCCACAGAGATACAAAAAGTAAAACATTATACATAACTTTGAATTCTAGGTTTTTTTATTAATGTTAAAATAGATCTTCTGATAACTTTATGATTCTATAATGCATTTTTTAATGGAGTAGAGCATATCCATAATTTTTTTGACTCATCTATCACTCAAAATATTATGATCTCTAGTATCAACCCATCATTTTGGAATGATTCACTAATTTTATTATAGGGATTCCTAAGGATCTATCTATATACTTTAGTTGAAGATATTTTTGTATGAGAAGTTTAGTAGAGAGAAATATTGATCCTAGACACCATTGAACTCCATAGAGAAGGATCTGAGAATATATTCTAGTAATTCTTAATAGATCCCAGGTATGCATCAATTTATAATTTGTTTTTATTTAAAGTAATTCTATAGGTTTTGGGGGTTTGGTTGTTGAAAATGAAAATTTTTTCAAGAAGATAGGCCATAAAAATTGTTGGGACCTGATTATAACTAAACAGGTGACTTGAACCAAAGAGGATACACAGTCCTGTTGCATGGTTAAAATAACATTGTGTCCCTATGAGGAAACCATGTGGGGTCTGGGTGATTGTCTAGGTGTGTCACATGGTTTGAGCATGATTTTCCCAAACTATGAAACTTGTCCAAGGATACCAAGAGAATTGTCTTCTAAATAGATAGTATCCACACATGGTTGGTACATGGTAAGACTAACTATGTGGCCAAACCATGAGTGGCCCTCCAAGCCTTTAATATTTTCTATTTTCCCCATTATACCTTGATAATTTTATGAAATAATTACTTATAATCCTCATTTGGACATACTTTAACCTTATCCAATTATCTAGAGGATTCTCCCCTAGGATTCTTGGAATAATTATTTCATTCATGATGGATATTTTTGAGGCATGTAGTGTTTTTGATCCATTTTACTTCATCTTTATAGATCATTGAAATATCTATTCTATCTTTATATCATTAGAACCCAATTTGGATTTCTATATCATATATAATGGGTTTTATGGTGTATTAATTTATTTTCTTATGGATGCACGATCATGATGACCTGATCCAGTCTTCCCTAATCTCTGTATTTTTATAGTGATTTTGTTTACAAGAATTATTTATGTAGGTGTATCTAAAAATAGATTTTGTATAATAATTAGTCTATTTTATTGAAAATTCCTATGTTTTATTCCATAACATTAATTGATATATTATTTTAAGGGTTTTACTAAAATAGATTCATGTTTTAAAGGGAATTTTCATTAAAATAAGATATGTTCACACCATGTGTTTGATAAAATGATTAAATGGTGAATTTAGTTCAAAAATGTGTTCGAAATCAAGAAATAGGATTCTAAATTCTATTAAAATGTTTTATAAATTGTGAGGGTGGATTTTAAATGGTTGTTGGAAAACATAGCACATTGAGAGACCATGGTTACATCGAGAAATAGACATGTCACTATTTGTGGGTGTAATGACACAAGAAGTTTTATGACACTTTAGTGTGTCTAATCCCATGATAATTTTCATCCGTTGGATGATTCTTTGACTATTATTTGTGATTTATTCCCTTTGTCTAGCACATATTCCGATAGGTTGGAGCCCAAAAAGTGTGCCTTTTCATTTATAACTGGTTTATCACATGATGGTTAATTTCACAGTTACTTTCTCACAAGCTTATCTTATGGTGTATCGATGGTTAGTTTGAATTATTCATTCATGAACTGTAACATGTAACTTTATTATTCCTTATTATAATAATTTGAATGTATTTTTATGGAAACCAAAGCATGATTCTCGAAAAGGTTTTATATTTTTTATTTTATTGTAAAAGTATATTTATTTTAAATTTAGAATTATTTCATACTTAATATTTGATTAATATAGATTATTTGGTTAAATCCAACTAAGCATTCTTCGTACACACTAATTTTTCCTTTCTTCGTTCATAGATGTTTTTATAGAAATTAGGTACAGTTAAGGGAATTATGTAGCATTCCATTTTCACTTGCTGCCTTCATATTTGTAGTAGAATGCCTTAGAGATGATGGTTGGTCTGATGAAGAATTTTTGGCCTTGTCTCATTTTAATTTTTATGGATTAGCTGGTTTTTCTTGGTTTTGTATGTCTCATGAACATTTATTATTTTCCTCTTCATTGTAATATATTTTATATTTAGTTTTACATGAGAGTTTTTATAATGTATTTCACCTCACCAAATTGCACATCCTATCAGGTGACATAAAAATATTACCTATAAAACACCCCAAGATTTCACAGTAAATTATCTTTTTAAAGTAATTGAATAGCTTGCGCTACACACAATAATGAGTTTGAGTGCACCACGACTTACCAAACTAGCCATTAGAAAGTGGTTATGAATATTATTAACTGAATAATAAATTTTATATACTACATATAATTTTATAATCCATATTATGTGTTTTTGAGAAATAATAAAAGAACAAATTCAATATTCAGATAAAAGAAGTATTTTTCAAAAAATGCAATTTTACCGCCTTTTAATGGAAAACCTTTTTTATATATAATATTTGAAACTTTTTTTTATATTTAATTTGAATAAATAAACATCATATTTATAATCAGGACATAAATATTTAGTTTGGTTAAAATTCTAGTGTTTTTCTGATAACATTCATATTTTGATGAATAATGAAAAATACTAAAATTTAATTGAAAAAAAAAATTATTTAAAATAATTTGTAGTGTTATGTTATAAATTTCAATGGTTTCAAAGTTTAATTAGATTATATTTTTACCATTTAATATAAATTTTTTCATTGGATGTAATTTCACATTGAAATTGGACACAAACAAGTGTCAATCTTTTGATAGTTATTATTTCTTAAAAACACACTCTTTGTTTTGACAACGAGAATTAATTTCTACCACTTCTGTGTTTTGAATTTGAAAAAATGGATTCCATATTTGTAATTAAGAGGTTCAATTTGTGTAAATAGTTATATTTTATTTTTGTACAATATGAATATTTATTTAAGTAAATATATAATTTACTATGGTTAAAGGGGAAAATCCGGTAAATAAGGGTAAAGAAATAATATTATAATAATATTAAATTACCCTAAAATGTATTCTATTACAATTGGTTGATTCAAATCTTACCATGGGAATCCTTTGGTCTGTTTTGGGACCCCATGGAGCCACTTGAGAGTGATAATGACACTTTATATTAATTAATTTAATGTAAAGAAAAAAAATGACAAAAACATATATCTTTTAGTAAAATAATTTTTACAAAGGGTAATATAAGTTCTCCCTTAAAATATAAATATTAATTAGAAATCCAGAAATATTTTCTAAATAATTGTATTTTATTTATAATTTTTAGACATTAAATAATTTAATTTAATAATGACACAATGATGATGCAATAATTACCATATTATTGAAATATTAAAATAATTGATATTATAAATATCCAAATAATTTTCAATTGAGACTTATGATGAATTAAACTAATTTTATCGGTTAATATGACATGTTAGAGTTGGTTAAATAAATTTTTCTATAAGTGATAAAGTGTTTATGTCTTTTAAAAAAATTAAATACTAAATAGTGTCAAAATTGACATAATTTAGTTTTTAAAAGAAATTTTATATTATTAATTGATATAATATTCAAAAATAATAATATTTGGACAAATTAATTATATAAGGATATATATTTTAATAATTAACTACATGGGGTTGTCTTGGGTTGTTATAGTATGTTTATTAACTATAGAATATAAAAATACAAAGAGACATGGTAAATGTCAAACTATTTAACTGAGAGTTAAATCTAAAAGATATGGTTAATATGATGACCTAAACCTATCTAAAACCTATTTTTTGAGAGTTTTTCGACCCATAACCACCTTATAATTTAAATAATTCATTTTTTAGTCATTATAAACCCAAAATAATTTTATTATATAATAATATTTCAAACTTTTCTTAATGTGACCCTCACCTCTCTTAAAAAAGGGCACTTCACCTTGTCTTAATTTCACACCACCAAATCCATTTGGATCATCGAATACCTAAACATATATCCTCCAAAATTTCCTCACTTCATCCTATAGGCCTTCCTTTGGTGATAAATCCAACCTATGGAGCCCTTTTAATCAAATTAAAAGGAAAAAGTCGAAGAAGAGGTAAATATTTCAACACCACTTTAATGATCTTTCCTTATTCCACGTCCTCTTTCTTTGTTGTTTCCATTATAAAATTATAAATCCAGTATAATCTTTATACTATTATGTTATTATAAAAATGGTACAACCATATTCATTATTCGATCCATCCTATAAAGGAAAAACCAAACATACATGCTTGCATACGGATTACCGTCTCCACGTCGTGGTATAGTTTGTTATTGAAGAACTTCATCATTTGGATGGGTATAATAATGAGTAAAACTGATGTAAATAAAAAATAAAAAAATTTAGTTATTCTTTATATATGATATAACATCCAATTACTTTCGATTTCACCATCAATATAATGATATTGTCACTAATGCGTACGTACGGATTATCGTCTCCACGAACACGATGAGATTCATTCCCCATCATAATCATTCAAGAATGAATTTTATTTTATGATTAAAAATAATTTTTGGGAACATAATATAATTTTTTATATGAATCAAATATATCTTCTCAAAAACAAACATGTCTTATATAACCAAGCGGGCAAAGGAAAACAAATCAGTTAACACCTAAAATGACGATACTACTAAAATATTATTAACAATGAAATATTAGATTATCATATATGATATCATATTTTTTAATATAGTTATTTTATAATTTAATAACATTTTTAACTAATATAAAGGAGGTTAACATACCATCATCTAATGAAAAGTACAATGTTAGGGGTTTTCATCTCACCTCTTATTCCCATGGGATTCATGCTTTATTGCAACTATTTTCTTTTGTGTGGTGCATGTACTTCCCCTGATTGGATTATTTGTGTAATATAAATTAATTTATGGGTATTTACATATTCATTTTATGAATATTTTTTCATGGGTTGTATGTTTCGTAAGTTATCAAATCGGTAAGGGAATTTCAAATTTCAATTTCCACTCATTGGGCTTTACGCATACTTTATTGATTATTTTACTCCAATATTATGTGTGGAATCACTATATATTATTTATGTAGTAATTTACAATAAAATTTTTGTGGATATACCTTTTATAAACATAATCAATCCATTGATAAATTCACATTCCATTGATATGAAATTGTTAAGGGTAATCTTAACTTAATTTCAATTCGTTGAGTTAAACATCCAAGTCCTTGGTTTTGTTTTTCCAAGAATACATGTGAATGTAATCTGATTGATTTAAACTGAATATCCAATTATATTGACTGTATTTATAAATTTAACATATAATTATTTCATTGATATATCATTAATCTAATGATATAGTCTTTATAAGGTATTTTGTCTCAATTTACATTAATTTGAGACTTCATTGTCATTTTGAACCAATAAACTTTCATATGGTTTATATACTATCCTTTGACATATAATATCACGAATAATTTTATTATAATGATATTATAATGTTTTGATTAATTTTATTCCTCAATTACTTATATTTAAGCGTCACTTATTAGGTTAGGAACTCCTTCACGAAATTATTGTTTAAAATGTTTTAAATATTTATTCTTATAATTATCTCTCATTAATCCCCATGTATTAAAAATGGTTTTAAGTATCTATTTATGTGGGAATGAATGTTTTTAAATTAAAATCCCTTTTAAAATTTTGAATTTGGTATTTGACACTTTGAGTCAAAAATCTATGTTAAAAAACATCTTTGATAAATAGTTTGACATTTAAATGTTTTCATGAAAATGGGGATATTTCTCTCAAATAGTTTTAATGAATATTTTCATCTATTTAAATATCCTTTAGTGTATTTTATTCTTGAATGAGGTTGATTTATCATAATTCAATCATTCATATTGTATTAAAAGAGTCATGTTTGACTGTTGATGTTCTATTTTTATGCCATTCATGGTTTGTGGTTAAAATACTGAGATTTCATATGATAGTTTTAATACAAATGATTAGATTATGTTTTACCCTTTCATATGAGGAATTTATTGGACTTAGTATGTGAAGGTTAGAGCCCGCTATAGCTCCTTGATTCATGAGTAGGTATCATGATACAATTAGATGTGGAATTGGCCAAGGCCAATACTAATTTGATATATGGATTTGGCCGAGGCCTTATTAATTTTTAGACATCTTGGCTGAGGCCGTGAAAAAATGTTTCAGAATGTCTGGAATTATACAGACCCTAATTATGAAAATAATAATGATGGTTCATGTGGTTATTCGACTAGTAGAATACCCATGTCTATGTTTTATTATGGAATAATTTACTCATCCCATTATCCTGCCATAATGTGTTAATTATTATTATTTTAAAAGACACGTGTTTTGAATTATTCATCATGCCTAATGTTTATGTTATCTTTTGATGTATTTGTTACCCTTACTGTGCATTTGATGTAAATACCTGTAAAATTCAAGGGAATTTTTTTCTTAATTTTCTTTGGAATTTTACAAGAATGCAGTTTCTGACGGCACCTGATTCCGAGGCCCAGTGTGCCTGGAATCAATTTCTAAAGTTTGGCTTGGGTACGTTCAGTGAACGAATGAGCGGGATTTTCTAACTTTTGAACCGGAGCTCGGAATTAAAATCTGATGGCACCGATGAACTCGCAACACTGGTAATCGCTTAAGGGAACCTTTACTGTAGTTGCGTTAGTGCAGGTGAAGATGTTAATTAATGGGGTTTAATTAAAAAGTAAATAAAATTGTTGGATCAATTTTATTTCTTACCAAGGTGGTTAATTTCACCCATGGGAAGTTGGTGGTGGGGCCCACATCAACACAACTTTCCATGTGTGGATAATTTAAGGGGTGGGGCCCACACGAGCCCCCCCCCCCCACCTTTTCAAATCCCTTAACTCCCTAACTCCTCTTAAACCCTCACCTTTTTAACTCCCCATTAATGCAATTTCATTAATTTTTTGACAACTTGTTATAATTAATATGGTGAGTTAATTATTTTCAAACTCTTGAAATTCAAATGGTTATGTTGTGTTAATAAAATTAAGACTTGGTCTTATTTTATTATTGTTAGAGTTTTTGCCACATTGAGAGGTTTGGGAAGCGTGATGTCTTCTTATTCTTCAACCTCGACGTAGAACGTGAAGAAACACCTCTGACGAAGAACACCGTTCTTCAACGAAGAACATCTCCACCGAAGAACGCGATGCCTTCTTCCAACGACGTTTCCTCTTCGAACGCACCTCGACGACAACAGAATCGACGTTCGTTTTCCGCGACGCCCAACTTCCGCGAAGCTCGTCTTCCGTGGCTCGATTGACGTGCACCGTTCCGGAACCATGGTAGGGGATTATTTTATTTAATTATTTCCGTTCATGATTCTTGTTTGTCGATCTTCATGGATATTCGACTAAATTTTATCGTTTAACGAGAGGGGGCCGGACCACACAAACATGGCCGAACCCCCTCCTTTAACCATGTTTGATTATTGTGGATGGAATGGAAGGGCGTGGTGTCGTCGCACCACGCGGGAATCACACGATAAGTATTACGCGACGCCGTCGCGCTACGCCGTGAAGTTGAACGAGGACGCGATGTCGTCGCACCGCGTCGAAGAAAACAGAAGACACTGCGGCCGGAGCGGGGCCGCGCCGGACGAAATAGACCGCTGCCGGTTCTGGGTCGTGGCGGAGCAGGGTGATCGGCGGCCAGCACCAGGCTGCCGGTGTCAGCGATGGAAGAAGGACCGGCCGTCTCCGGTCCTTGTTGACGGAACCGGACGGCTGGTGCAGGCCGGCCGGACACAAGGAAGACGGGGGAAATTAATTCCCCCGGCTGGCTACAAAAACGGCCCCCTTAAATGGGGGGTCGCGGTTACACAGGGGGGGCAGCCCCCCCCCCCCCCCCCCCCTTGCCAACGGCTCGACCGTAGGCCGAGCTGGCCAGCCTGCCGAGCGCGCTGTGCCCAGGCCAGGCCGGGCCGAGCCGGGCTGAGCCGGGCCAGGTCGGGGCGACCCGGACCCAGGTGGGGTCGACCCAGTTCGGGCCGACCCAGGGGGTCTTGGGCTGGGTCGGTCCGGGCCCGAAACCCCCTTTTTCGGATTGTTTGGGTTCAACTGCCCATAACTCGGGCTACGGCCCTCCGATCGACGCGCCTTCAGTGGAGTCACGATCCTTGGAACGAGACGGTCATTTCGACATATCGCACTCAAGGTTTCGGAATACTTTGAGTTCGGCCGGATTGGTTTGTACATGAAACCAACCGGGCCCTCGGAGCAGAAACGCTCATATCTTGAGCTCCGGACGTCTGTTTGACGTGTCGTTGTCTTGGATGAGTTCCTCTTAGTGATACGGATCTTTTGGAATACTCCGCATGAGTTTTGGACGTAGGCAGAGTATGGTCGGCTTGGTTTTGACCTAAAAACCAACCAGGCCCCTGGGACGAAAAAGCCAATAACTCTCAGACCAGGCGTCCGATTGACGCATCGTCTGTTGCGTTGAGTTCCTATTGACGATATGGAACTTTTGGATACATCAACTCTGGACTTTGTGTCAGTTGATGTATCAGCCTCTCGGCTCGTGGAGCGGACCCTCCCGAGCGAGCTTGCTGTGAGCGGGAACCCTAGAGCTGGCTGTGTTTTCTACATTGACTGTGACGAAGACTGTGCAGAGATCCTCAGTGGATTTGACGATGACGACTACAACACTCATTGATCCTACGTGGATCAGTTCTATCGATCCTGTGTGGGTCCGATCCTGTGTGGGTCTGATCCTGTGTGGGTCAGCGCTCAGCGGTTCTGTGTGAGCCAGCGCCTACATATCCTGTGTGGGTTCGATCCTGTGTGGGTCATTGCGGGGGTTAGTTTCCTACCGACCCTCTATGGGTCTTTGCGGTGGTTAGTACCTATCGATCCTTTGTGGATCCGACGACTTAGATGGATCAGTGATCATCTCTATCATCATCTGAAGAAGTATACCTGTGTGAGCTGAAATCTGTTTTTCTTTCCTCTGTGGATTGAGTTGTGCTATCTTGTGTGGACTACGTTTTGATTTTCTGTGTGGAATACGTTTTTCTTTCCTGTGTGGACTGGGTTGTACTTGGGCTCAGAGGTTGGAGCATGTTGGAATTGATGACATAGGTATATGTATGGGCATATACCTAAGCAGTGTCGGATGTTACTTCGTGATTGTATCTATCCTTGTGGTTTATCCTTTGTGGATTTTGGGAGACCTTCAGGGGTCTCGGGGTCCCTACTGAGTAGCTTATACTCACCCCTTCACAGGCTATGCCCACACTTCATTGTGTTGGTTGCAGACGATGGACAGCGCTGATCGCGGTTGAGGCTTACGGAGTAGGTTGGTACCCGGAGGAAGACCGCTAGGCGGACGTACTCCGAGTAGGCGGTGGGACCCGAGTATCTGTGGAGGCTATCTGTACACACCCATCTAGAGGGAATTTCAGTGGACGCCTCGAGGCTACAGTTTTACTTTTCAGTTGTTGTTTTTTCCTTTCAGTTGTACTTTACAGTTGGGCTTGTATTTCCGGCCCCCTTTACTTTCCGCACCTTCTGTAGTTCTCAGTTTTACATAGTATATTACTTCCACTTGTACTCTGTGTGTTTTTTTACTTTTATAAAGGCAATGTCTTCCCAGTTATCAGGATTTACACCTTTGGTGCTAGTCGCCAGCCCCTGGCCTATGGAAGGTGGGCTTGGGGTAGGCACGGCACGGGCCCCGAGGACGGGTCGTGACAAATTGGTATCAGAGGCAGGTTCGGTTCTACCACAGAACTCGGAGCTCTGATCTTTCTACTATATGAAGCAATAGTGTTTAGCGTATTGGGTGTGGTTATCAGTCTAGGTATTCCAGTGTTGGTGCGGCGGCCGACGTATCCATACACCAGGACCCTGACTTCTGATTTCTAACTTAATGCACAAAAACATTGATTGCATGTGTGTTTCAAGTTTTCTTTGTGATTACTTTGTGTCAGCTCACCAGGTATACCATTTGACCGTGGCGCACCTATTTCCTTTTTAGGATGGCCCCATGATGGCAGCCATCTAGGGTTCTGAGAGTTGAGCGTGATGACAGCCCACCGAGCGACGAGGCCTCGGTGCAGGGCCCTTTGTCTGTAGTGGCACCGGTGATAGCTCTACCCGCCGAGCAACTGATACTTCCAGCACCAGCCGCTGACGATGCACGTCACCTCGGTGCACTGCAAGAGTTCCAGTGCCAGAGACCACCAAGGTTTTGTGGGGAGACGGACCCCCAGGCAGCCGAGGACTGGCTGGAGGCAGTGGTATGAGTGTTTCGGTTAGTGAGGACACCAGCAGACCTCATGGTGATCCTCGCAGCGAGCCTACTGCACGCAGCAGCGGGCCGATGGTGGAGTTTGATGCTCCAGGTGCATGATGATTCATCTCTACTCTGGACAAACTTTGAGAGCCTCTTCCGCTAAGAGTTTGTCCCAGCCACCCTCTATGCAGTGCGCATCTAGGAGCATCTTCAGCTGCGGCAGGGTAGCCTGACGGTCGCCCAGTACTCGGCGAGATTCACTGATCTCTCGCGCTACTCTACAGACATGGTACGAGACCCATTATTTCAGGCCCGGACCTTTGAGAAGGGATTGAGAGATGAGATCAGGGCATCACTGGTCTCCCTCAGCATTCCGACTCAGACAGGAGTACTAGAGCGAGCCCTTTTGATCGAGATCTTTCTTGCGGAGTCTACACCAGCACCGAGACCCACCGCAGGGCGGCACGTAGCAGAGTCTTCTACAGCAGGCAGTCGATGGATGACACATGGGTCCAGGCAGGCCAGACCCTCAGGTAGACGACCTCAGGGCACTGGCTCAGCAGTGCGGCGCACACAGCGCAGAGCCAGTCTTTCGAGAGGCAGACAGTGCTACACATGCGGCGGGCAGGGCCACATGGCGCGTGATTGCCCGACCCACCGTGCAGAGGAGAAGAAGACAATTGAGGGACCACCCAGGGAGAGGCAGAGGGTCAACCATGTTGGTCCACAGGGAGGAGGCAGACGAGGCAGAGGAGCTGGCTGAGCAGCAGTTGGTGGGCGACGCTTTGAGGCTCTACCACCACCACCACCAGGAGGTCCACCCCGACCACATAGAGCTGGCGGGCAGAGACAGGCACAGCTCCAAGCAGCGGAGGCCTACGACCACGGTGCACCCAAGATTATTCGAGGTACTATTTGTGTCTACTCTACCCTTGCTTCAGTACTTATAGACACAGGATAGAGTCACTCTTTCATAGCCACTGCCCTTGTTTGGAGCTCGGAGATTCCGACAGAGCCATTGGCTCAATCCTTACGGCTAGAGACTCCTACGGGAGAAGACTCGATGATTACACACTGGTGCCGATAGTGTGAGCTTACTCTAGGAGGCGAGAGCTTCGATTGGGATCTTCTTGTAGCAGCTTCGAGGCCTTACGATTCCATCTTGTGCATGGATTGGTTATCTACGGTTCATGCCCAGATCGATTGTATTAGGCAGAAGGTGTGTTGTGTACGCACCGACGGGAGCAGGTTCACCTTCACCAGCGAGAAGGGAGCCTTAACAGCACAGGATGGACTCTCGTAGAGGAGAGGACATCCCATCACTCATTAGTTGGCTAGCCTCATCCTAGGAGCAGTCAACGTGCGGAGTCCTAGTTTTCCTGCAGTGGTGGATCAGTATGCGGTCATCTTTCCCGACGACGTTCTAGGACTACCTCCTCACAGAGAGGTAGACTTTTATATTGATCAGTACCTTGGGACAGCCCTAATATCCACTCCAATGTATTGAATGGCCCCCGCTGAGCTTCGAGAGCTACGATTACAGTTGGAGGACTTGCTGGACAAGGGATTCATCCGACCCAGTGTTTCACCCTGGGCTTCTCTGATTTTGTTTGCCAAGAAGGCGGACGGGAGCTTGCGACTTTGTGTAGACTATCATCGCCTGAACCAGGTGATAATGAGGAACAAGTATCTTCTACCTAGGATTGAAGACCTCTTTGATCAGCTCAAGGGAGAATGGTGGTTCTCAAAGATAGACCTCAGGTCAGGCTATCATCAGCTCAGAGTTTGAGATGAGGTCGTGCAGAAGACGGCCTTCAGATGTCGGTATGGCCAATATGAGTTCTTGGTTATGCCCTTCACCGTGACCAATGCTCCTGCAGTGTTCATGGCCCTCATGAACAAGATCTTTCAGCCATACCTTGATCGATTTGTCGTGGTCTTCATCGATGACATTTTGATCTACTCGACGACTGAGGAGGAGCACGCCTACCACTTGCGGGTTGTGCTAGACACACTCCGAGAGCAATAGATTTATGGTAAGCTCTCGAAGTGTCAGTTCTGGATATGTGAGGTCCACTTCTTGGGGCACTTCATCTCTGATGTGGGAGTTGCAGTGGATGCCACGAAGATCGAGGCAGTACTAGCTCTGGACCCACCCAGGAGCGTGACGGAGCTACAGAGTTACTTGGGACTAGCTGGATACTACCGGAGATTCGTTCCAGACTTCTCCAAAGTTGCAGCACCACTCTCAGCTTTGACGAAGAAGGGGGAACCCTTTGTGTGGTCAGATAGATGTCAGCAGAGCTTCCAGGAGCTGAGACAGAGATTGACCAGCGCACCTATCTTGAGGTTGCCTAAAGAGGGAGTAGGGTATGTAGTCTACAACGATGCATCAGGGACCAGACTCGAATGTGTCCTGATGTAGGAGTGGGCAGTGATCTCTTATGGATCACGTCAGTTGAGGCTGCATGAGCAGAACTATGCTACCCATGACCTGGAGTTAGCAGCAGTGGTTTTCGCCCTGATGACATGGAGACACTATCTAATGGGCGAGCGCTTTACAGTCTATTCTGACCATCAGAGTCTCAGGTACATCTTCTCTCAGAAGGACCTAAACCTGAGACAGCGGCGATGGCTCGAGTTCCACCAGTACTATGACTTTGAGATAGTCTATACTCCTGGTAAGGGGAACTTGGTAGCTGATGCCCTCAGCAGGAGGACGGGCATTCAGCTACTTGAGGAGGAGACAGAGCAGCTAGCCGCTTTGCAGATATACTTCGTGGATAGAGATGGGGAAGCCTTCCTCCAGTCTCTCACAGTCACTCCTCTACTACTGCATCGGGTTAGAGAGGCCCAGCGTGGGGACGTTGACTGTGAGACACGACGTGCACAGATATCCTATGGACAGGTACCTCATGGTTTATCTTTTGGAGCAGAGCATGACGTCCTTTTCAAAGGACGTACCTTGGTGCTAGTTGCTTTACGAGAGGAGGTGCTGAGAGAGTTTCACACTTCCCCTTTGGCGGTACATCCTGGAGTGGCGAAGATGTACCAGGATCTCAGACGACATCACTGGTGGCCGGCCATGAAGAAGGCTGTGGCGGAGTTCGTTTCTCGATGCCTTACCTGCCAACAGGTGAAGGCTGAGCACCAGGTACCAGCAGGCTTGGTACAGCCCTTGGAGGTCCTGGAGTGGAAGTGGGATGGGATATCTATGGACTTCGTGACTGGACTTCCACACACTTCCAGAGGTCATGACTCCATTTGGATGATTGTTGACTGAATCACCAAGTCGGCTCACTTCTTACCCATCAGAGATCAGGGCTCAGTAGAGAGCTTGGGACATCTCTATGTTCAAGAGATTGTACGGCTTCACGATGTGCCATCTTTTATCGTCTCCGATCGAGATGCCCGCTTTACTTCCCGGCTTTGGAAGGGGTTGCAGGAGGCTTTCAGGATGC
Organism: Viscum album; assembly: GCA_963277665.1. Classification (NCBI taxonomy): domain Eukaryota; kingdom Viridiplantae; phylum Streptophyta; class Magnoliopsida; order Santalales; family Viscaceae; genus Viscum; species Viscum album. Next base: position 1,364,176,043 of record OY728147.1, read on the forward strand.
AGCTACGACTGATCACCGCCTTTCACCCTCATACGGATGGTCAGACGGAGAGGACCATTCAGACTCTCGAGGACATGCTCCGTGCATGCGTCCTCGACTTTGGTCGCAGTTGTGAGGAGCACCTACCCTTGGTGGAGTTCACCTACAACAACAGCTACCACTCCACCATCGGGATGGAACCATACGAGGCGTTGTACGGCTGACCTTGCAGATCTCTTTTGTGCTGGACAGACCCTAGGGAGTCAGCACTTGTGGGACTCGAGATGGTCCAGGCCATGAAAGAGAAGGTCCAGGTCATCCAGGAGCATATGAGGACAGCTTAGAGCCGGCAGAAGTCATACGCTGACAGGAGGCGGAGGCCACTAGAGTTCGAGGATAGCGACCACGTCTTCTTGCGTGTCTCACCTCGATGTGGATTACAGAGATTTGTCCGAGGCAACAAGTTATCTTCGTACTTCATCGGACCCTTCGAGGTCCTCAGCAGGATTGGCAAGGTGGATTATCGCCTGGCACTACCACCTCAATTGCACCGGGTGCATGACGTCTTCCACATGTCTCAGCTGAGGAGATACGTGCACGACCTGACACATATCATTGACCATGGGGAGCATGACATTGACGATGGGGCGACTTTTACGGAGGATCCAGTTGAGATCGAGGATCGACAGGAGCGGGTCCTACATGGACGGTTGATTCCTCTAGTGCACATAAGATGGTAGCACGGGAAACTCCAGGAGAGCACTTGGGAGCAGGAGGCTTAGATGCATGCTCAGTACCCTCATTAGTTTCCCTAGTTTTGATGTATCTTTATGGGGACGTAAATCCCTAAGGTTGGAGTAATGTAAAGACCTCTAAAATTAAATGGATTTTTTTTCTTAATTTTCTTTGGAATCTTACAAGAACGCAGTTTCTGACGGCACCTGATTCCAAGGCCCGGTGTGCCCAGAATCAATTTCCGAAGTTTGGCTCAGGTACGTTCAGTGAACGAACGAGCGGGATTTTATAACGTTTGAACCAGAGCTCAGAATTGAAATTTGATGGCACCGATGAACTCGAAACGCTGGTAATCATTTAAGGAAACCTTTACCGTAGTTGCGTTTGTGTGGGTGAAGAAGTTAATTAATGGGGTTTAATTAAAAAGTAAATAAAATTATTGGATCAATTTTATTTCTTATCAAGATGGTTAATTTCTTCCATGGGAAGTTGGTGGTGGGGCCCACATCCACCCAACATCCCATTTGTGGATAATTGAAAGGTTGGGGCCCACACGAGCCCCCCCACCTTTTAAAATCCCTTAACTCCTTAACTCCTCTTAACCCCTCATCTTCCTAACTCCCCATTAACTCACTTTCATTAATTTTTTGACAACTTGTTTTAATTAATAAGGTGGGTTACTTATTTTCAAACTCTTGAAATTCAAATGGTTAAGTTGTGTTAATAAAAATAAGACTTGGTCTTATTTTATTATTGTCAGAGTTTTTTCCACATTGAGAGGTTTGGGAAGCGTGAAGTCTTCTTCTTCTTCATCCTCGACGTAGAATGTGAAGAACACCTCCGACGAAGAACACCGTTCTTCAATGAAGAACATCTCCGGCGAAGAACGCGATGTCTTCTTCCAACAACGTTTTATCTTTGAACGCACCTCGACGACAACGGAATTGACATTCGTTTTCCGCGACGCTCGTCTTCCACGACTCGATTGACGTGCACCGTTCCTGAACTGAGGTAGGGGATTATTTTATTTAATTATTTCCGTTCATGATTCTAGTTTATCGATCTTCATGGATATTCGACTAAATGTTATCGTTTAACGAGAGGGGGCCGGACCGCAAAAACACGGCTGAAACCCCCTCCATTAACCATGTTTGATTCTTGTGGATGGAACTGAATGGCGTGGTGTGGTTGCACCACGCGGGAATCGCACGACAAGTATTTCGCGATGCCGTCACACTACGCCGTGAATTTGATCGAGGACGCGACACTATCGCGCCGCCTCGAAGAAAACCGAAGACATTGTGTCCATAGCGGGGCCGCGGAGGAAGAGCGCGGTGCCGTCGCACCGCGCCAGACGAAATAGACCGTGGCCGGTTCTGGGCCGCGGCGGAGCAGGGTGACCGGCGGCCCGTACCGGGCCGCCGGTGTCTGCGATGGAGGAAGGACTGGCCATCACCGGTCCTTGTTGGTGGAACCGGCTGGCCGGTGTGGGCCGGCCGGTGTGGGCCGGCCGGTGTGGGCCGGCTAGACACAAGGAAGCCGGGGAAAATTAATTCCCCCGGCTGGCTACAAAAACGGCCCCCTTAAAAGGGGGGTCCCGGTTACACAGGGGGGGCAGGCGCCCCCCCCCCCCCCCTTTGCCAACGGTTCGACCGTAGGCCGAGCTGGCCAGCGCGCCGGGCGCACTGTGCCCAGGCCGGGACGGGCCGAGCCGGGTAGGGTAGGGTCGACCCGGTTCGGGCCGACCCAGGGGGTCTCGGCCCAGTTCGGTCTGTGCCCAAAACCCCCGTTTTCGGATTATTTGGGTTCAACTGCCCATAACTCGGGCTACGGACCTCCGATCAATGCACCGTCAGCGGCGACACGATCCTTGGAACGAGGCGGTAGTTTCGACATATCACACTCAAGGTTTCATAATACTTTGTGTTCAGCCGGGTTGGTTCGTACATGAAACCAACCGGGCCCTCGGAGCGGAAACGCTCATATCTTGAGCTCTGGACATCCGTTTGACGTGCCGTCGACTTGGTTGAGTTCCTCTTAGTGAGAAGGATTTTTTGGCATACTCCTCCTAGGGTTTGGACATAGGCGGAGTACGGTAGGCTTGGTTTTGACCTAAAAACCAACCGGGCCCCTGGGACGAAAAATCCAATAACTCTCAGACCGGGCGTCCGATTGACGCGCCGTCTGTTGCGTTGAGTTCCTGTTGACGATACGGAACTTTTGGATACATCAACTTTGGAATTTTTGTCAGTTGATGTATCAGCATCTTGGATCGTGGAGCGGACCCTCCTGAGCGAGCTTTCTAGGTGCGGTAACCCTAGAGCTGGCTGTGTTTGCTACTGTGACTACGACGACGACTGTGTAGAGATCCTCAGTGGATTCGACGACGACGACTACGGCACTCAGTGATCCTACGTGGATCAGTGCTCCCGATCCTGTGTGGGTCCGATCTTGTGTGGGTCAGTGCTCAGCGGTTCTGTGTGAGCCAGCGCCTACAGATCCTGTGTGGGTCCGATCCTATGTGGGTCATTGCGGGGGTTAGTTTCCTACCGATCCTGTGTGGGTCTTTGCGGGGGTTAGTACCTATCAATCCTTTGTGGGTTCAAAGACTTAGATGGATCAGTGATCATCTCTATCGTCATCCGAAGAAGTATACCTGTGTGAGCTGAAATCTATTTTTCTTTCCTTTGTGGATTGAGTTGTTCTATCCTGTGTGGATTACGTTTTTCATTCCTTTGTGGAATACGTTTTGCTTTCCTGTGTGGACAGGGTTGTACATGGGCTCAGAGGTTGGAGCATGTTGTAATTTATGACTTAGGTATATGTATGGGAATATACCTAAGCAGTGTCGGATGTTACTTCGTGATTTTATCTATCCTTGGGGTTTATCCATTGTGGATTTTGGGAGACCTTCGGGGGTCTCAGGGTCCCTACTGAGTAGCTTATGCTCACCCCTGCACGGGCTATGCCCGCACTTCGTTGTGTTGGTTGCAGACGACGGACAACGCTGATCACGGTTGAGGCTTACAGATTAAGTTGGTACTCAGAGGAAGACCACTGGGCGGACGTACTCGGAGTAGGTGGTGGGACCCGAGGAGCTGCGGAGGCTATCTGTACACACCCATCAGGAGGGACTTCCAGTGGATGCCTCGAAGCTACAGTTTTACTTTTCAGTTGCTGTTTTTCCTTTCAGTTGTACTTTACAGTTGGGCTTGTATTTCCGGCCCCCTTTACTTTCTGCACCTTCTGTAGTTCTCAGTTTTACTTAGTATATTACTTCCGCTTGTACTCTGTGTGTTTGTTTACTTTTATAAAGGTAATGTCTTCCTAGTTATCTAGATTTACGCCTTTGGTGCTAGTCACCAACCCCTGGCCTATAGAAGGCGGGCTTGGGGTACTCACGGCACGGGCCCCGAGGACGGGTCATGGCATTTGAGATCACCCATTTCTTATATTTCATTTTCTAGGATATGAAGAATTTAGTTACGAGTGACTTCTTTGAATAATCTAGGAGGCTTGGATGTTTATAATGGAATAAATTAGTGTTGTATTTTATTGATGTTGTAATTTCAAACTTATGTAGGTATCTTGTTTCCAAGACTACTAAACTGATCAGTCCTTTGGGACTTGATTCCTTGTATCATGGAAATGTTATGTAATAAAGCACTGACTCTGTGTAACTGGGTTCAAGGCGTTACAGTTGGTATCAGTGGAAGATTAGTACAATCCTTGGAAACTAGATTTAGAAAAAATATAATTAAAGAACCTTACCTGAATATAGACGTTGTGGAATAGTATAAAAGAACATCCTAAAATTTTGGAACTGTGGATACTTTGTGATTTTTCAAAGAAATACATCCCTGTTTGGATATGTGTAGGTAGAGGTGGCTCTGGTATAGATATAACTAGGGGTAAAACCCAGAAACACCGCTTTGAGCTAGACTCGAACGGGAACTGGTGCACAACAACGGGCCTTGCTACACTCTTGGTTACAACACTCCCGGGGGATATGCTTAGGATAATTCACATTTTCGTTAAAAACTGATTTAAAGGATTTTAATATAAGATGAGAATAAATAACCTTGGTAAATCCTATGGTGTTTTAGATTTCAAATAACGTGTTATAATTTTCTCTAAATGATTTTTTGACTCACACTATGATTTCTTGTGTTAGTAAAAGGTTGGATTCCAAGGAAGTCATAATAACACTAAACATGATGTAAAAGGTGGGTACAGTGGTGGAAATGAGAAATGAAATGGAATTTTGATAGGTGTAAAAGATATCGTGCTCATTCCAAATTAGTTTTCCAAAAATATGATCAAAATCATATATATTAACCAACTCCCGGACTCAACAAACAATAGAAAGGTGGTTAATGATAAGAGATCCAGCTGTGGAGACCATGGAGAAAAGAAATATTAATTTCTATCATGCAGGAAATATGGAAGGAGACACCTTGTAAAGTGTCTCAACGGAAAAAAGAAATGCTTTATGTATAGGAAAAGAAGGACATAAAGTAAATAATTGACGTGAAAAAATGAAGAGTACTATGGAAGAAAATAAAAATGATCCCTAGAATCCATTTACATAAATTTTCTGTAAATGTAGAGGACCTGGGAATTACCCGAGTGAATTCCCTATTATATAGGATAACATCTTGTTCAAGGAATAACCTATGTGGAAATAAATGTATTGCAGAATGTTTAAAAGTATTAGTGCTCTATGTTTATAGGATTACTTTGGAAGACTATTATTCTTTTATGTGTAACCCTGCAGTTTGTTGTGTGAAAATTCTATTTTAGAAGGAATTACCATTTATATTATTGATATAGTTATAAATAACCATTTGGGTTTATATGATCATTGAATTTTATGCAATTACAAGTTATTAAATTTTAGGATGTAAATGTGAGGTATGAGATAACATTTGTGGTGACACTATGTTTTGATTATTTTGAGGAATTTTTTTCATTTTGGGGATGTAATAAAATACCTTTTTTGAAAAACGATAGCACACAGACCATGTGACAACCCATCACGTCAGGTAAAGCTGTGGGAATCGAACCCATAACCAGAGTGCTATTCAGATTTATTGCCTACCACTGGACTGTGTGAAGTCCTTGGTTAGTGTGACTAATTATTTTTTAGTTAAATTATTTTATTGATCAATAATAAGTTGATTTGGGATCTTATGTCTTATCAAATGGATACCCTAAGTAGAATAAAATTATTTGGTGATCAAGTGATAAATGTTATTTTGGAAGACGTTTTCTATGATGGGAAAACTATATGCCTAAGGAAAATAGAATATTATGGGATTTAATTTTACGAGTAATGGTGTATTTTTATCTATGTTTTTATTTTGGATTTATAGTGATTTTGGTTATTTATGGAAATGATTAACCTATCATAGAGAATATTTGATTAGGTTTATTACTTTTAAGTATGTGATAATAAGAGTAGTCGATGTCATTTGAAGATACAATTTAACATGGAATACTACATAATAAAATTCTTCTATGTTTAGGGGTTCAATATTATTTTGGATTATATTGAAGAATTTTAAGGGATATTTTTTATTGAATGGTATTTATTGGACCCTATGTATTGTTGGTTAAATTTTAGAAATTAAGATTAGTACTTCTTTTGATAGAGGATTATCATTTTTTGGGATCATTATGACACCCTGACCCCGGTAGCCCAGAGTCGGTGCCATGGTTATGGTGTGTAATTTATTTCATACAAATGAAACAAATATGTTACACATCATAACGCTGAAGGAGGAACTTTCTGGTTTAGATCCTGGAGAATCAGAGACAACAGCTTTGCTTCTTTATCGCTGAGCTAAGAACAAAAATCCAAGTCTTCGAAAGGCTCTATCAACCTGTTAAAAAAATTTAACAAAAAACGTAGGGTGAGCAGTGAAATACTCAGTAAGGGGTTTTTGAAAATAAATTCAGCCTTTGAAAACTACTTTGAAAATAATTTTCCATACTTAAAATTTTTTCTTAATTGAAAAATACAAGACGAAACAAATGTCGATGTAACACAGTTAAAGCACTTCATACATATACACTCGAACACTTAGCTGAAACCCACTTAATAGACATGATAAGCATGTTAATAAAAAGGAATGGGTTATACTAAATAAAGTGTCCATAAACAAGAAATGTGTGCATGGACAACAAGGTGTCGACATCATCAGAGATGCGCACAAGCGCATTATCTAAAAAAACACATCATGACATATTAAATGTAATACAGCATTTGGAAAGAAATTCTGGAAAAGAAACAGGACATGCCTCAACATTTCCATATCATATGACTTGTGTACTTTTTTTCTTTTTTAATCTGATACCCCTAGGTAAGGTTCTATAACCAAGGATATTCGTCTAGTCGGAGTAATCACTTGGTTGGTCATATACTAAGAAATGTATGTTGAAGGACTCATGGTCTCTGTGTCAAGGCTTTGTGCCATGACCTAGGGGTAATAACCCTATCTGACTGTCTCGAGAACTATCGATGCATCGAGGAGCTTACTTTTACCGGTCTACAACCCGGAGGGATTACTTTAACCAGTCCCCAACCTGGAGGGTTTTCTCTATACCGGACCCTATTCCGAGTAGTCCCATACATTTCCCACATATTGATAAGGTCATATATTCAAGGTGTCCCATACCACTTTGAATATTTAATTTTCATTTCATATTTCCCTAGGTGTCCCATACCACATTGGTTAATACCATTTTCATTACTCATTATCCAAGGTGTCCCATACCACTTTGGGTAATTTAGTTCTTAGTTCATTATCATATTGAGTCATATGCATGAAAAATATGAATAAGGTAACAATTATATAATTGGTTTGCAAATACATGATATGACAGATAAAATTGAAAATATGGAATAAAAACAGGCATGGTTAAACAAGCATACTATGTCCATAGAATAATTATTTAAGCACATAAAATGATTAATGTGGGAGACTTGCTCTCAAGGGGTATTAAATGATGAGTTTATGAAATTCCAGTACTTGGAAATGAACTACTTGGCATTAACTATTTTTCTACACAGGTCATAGTACTTGCATCAAATCTCCATCCACTAATAATTACTGCGGAATGCTTGGGATAAAAACAATAAACAATTTCAATCTTTAAAATTCCAACACTTGGAAAATAAACCACTTTAAATAAAATACTTGTCATTAATTATTGTTCTTCACTGGTCATAGAATTTGCAGTTAAACTCTGATCACTAAAAATCACTACAGCGAGTTTGGTATAAAAATAATAGAGGATTTCTACATATTAACATAACCCTTAAATCCCTATCCTTTTAATATAAGTTTAAAACAGGCATATCACAAATCAGTTCAAGGGCGACATTAATCAAGTTCATTGGTGTACCCTTAGACACAAAAATATTAAACAGCATAGGCAAGCGCTAAAATCCTATATGCATAAAAATATTAATAACCATTTCTTGAAACTAGAGTTCCAGATATTAATCTTAAAAACACATACATACATAGGGATATATATACACAAAGTATATATATATATAGGGTTTCTCATAAATTAAACATGGTTCACTTGAAATCGGAAAACCTCTAACAATCTATCATTTATTCAGTTTAAAAAGAAAAAAACCTTATGGGATTTAAATGTTCATGAAACTATAAATACATAAATATATAAAACATTGATTTTAACTATAACATGATGGTACCTAAACCAAAGACCTAGTTTGCATCTAATATCATTCATAGACAAAGTAAGAAGAAAAAAATGATTTTTATTGAAATACATGACTTATAAAAATATATAATTATATATATATAAGGCTTACATAAAGATCGTACATGTTAAGAATTTTTTTAAAATAACCCCTTTCAAAAGTATAATCCATAACATATAATGCTGAATTATAAAGAAATCTTAGAAACATATTTTGTATGGTTTCATGTATATTTATGTGTATACTTGAATACCTGAAAACACATATAAATAAGATATGTATTGGTTCTTCTTAAAAGATAAACTTATTTCAACTAATCTTGTGTAATTGTTTAAAAAAATATCAACCTCCTTGGAAACCCTTTAGATGGAAGTGTTTTATGGTGTATTCCTAAAATTATATCAATACCCCTATTTTATCCCACCTATTACAAAATAAAGACTCAAAAGAAACGAAATATTTAAATCATTTAGGGAAAACACCCTTTCGAATCCACACACCCAGTTTTGAAGAAAAGGGCTGAAACGATTCTTATAATATATAATATATATATATATATATATATATCATGTAACCGACTACACACATGGGGGTTCTTCTAGGTTTTCTGTTATATATATATATAAGATAAACAGGAGTACCCCATTAAGGAAAACACCCTTGGAGTCCTTTGTTTAGAAAAATGTTTTGCATGGAATATATATATATATATAAACCTGTAACTAAGCCGTATATATATTCATGTATATAAAAAAACCGAGGAGCACGGGTAGGTTTGGCAAAACACTTTAACAGGATTCCCTTACAGCTTAAGGGAGGAGATCGCCGTGGAGGGATGCTCGCTAGGTGGCTGGAGTACCGGGAGGAACCTGGGTTGCCGGAGGTGGTCTAGTGAGGTCGAGGCCTCCTGAAAACGCTGCAAGGTAGCACCGGGGTGACCAGCGGCGTGGCGCCGGCACTGGTGTGGTCATGCATGGGGGGCGGGGTGCGAACTCGAAGGTGGTTCGTGGGGTGGTGAGGCGACGGCGAGGAAGGTGTCGCGGTGGTGCGGGATGGCTCTGGAGGTCCTCTCTTACACAGAGGCTTCATCGTACTTAAAGAAGAATGAAACTGGGGGTTAGGCCAAGCCTAAGGCATCCTAGGGAGGTGGGTGTGCGAGGTCAACAAAAACAGTGGGGAGGGTAGTGTCTTGGGAAATCCAGGCGCTGGTTCGCGGGACCCCGACGCAAGGTAGAAGACGACAGAATTCACAGGTTTAAAAAAACATGACGGCTGGGATCTGGCTTTGATATATCAGACGGCTTAAGTTAAATGGAATGAAATGAGTGTTAAAAAAACTACAATGGCCATGATTAGTCCCGACTTCAATCGAACAGATGAGGTTGCGCGGGGTGATGAGATGGCCTGCGTTGCATGTTTAAAAAAACAGTTTAATAAATGCTAAAATTAGACATTATACTACTTCAAATATATATATATATATAACCAGAAGATTATAATTTGATTTTGTATAAAATTTAATAATTACTTTTAACTCATCATTTTCAAATCCAAAAATCACATTTCAGTTTAAGTAAACAAATGATACTATTTGATATAACTATTGTTAAAAAGATATATTTTTAATACCAAACTTTTATAACTACTAGGATTTTATAACATTTAAAATCTAAAATCCAATTTATAACATTCTTCACTAGTTGATTAACATAAATTATTTTTAGAAGACCAATAGTTTTTCCCCAGTTCAAAACACATAGTTTTAGAGATCCAATAAGATACATTTTTCAATTATTGCGGATACCCCTTCGAGGCATTTTAAAATACTATGTTTTTCCACCATATAAATATCGTCATGTCTTTCAAAATAGATTCATTTTCAAGAATAATATTTTATTTTAATACTCGAAGATATAATTCTAATATTTCATACTTATTAAAATATTAAAATACCATAATATTATAAAAGCGTTATAAAGACCAAATTTTTATAAAAAGATGCACTTTATCCATTGAAACCCAATGGTCATATAACGGTCATATTCCCTTAGAGGTCCATTATAAAATCAAGGGGTAGGGTGTTTTACATTTTCAATACTCCAGACCTTAGGCGGATGGATCTCCTCATACCACTGGTGCTGAGTGCATGCGCGGTGGTTCTGGCTGTTATATTTTTCACACTGATGGACCCTGAAGACTACGACTACCCGATTACCCGTGTTGTGATTCTCAGTAGTATTGCAATGGCCGTGTTAGGTCTTGTACACGGTACATTCAATTCGATGAGTCTTGTTGCAATGTATCTTTTAAATATATAATAGATTATCGTATTCTTCATGTTTTATTTCCACTCAAATTCTTTATCAGCACACAAAGTATAAAATAAAGCAAAATAGGAGACATCATTAAAAGCATAACATTGTTCACTTGCACCGGTTTATAAAACCTGGGGTGTCACATTATCCCCCTCTTATAAGAATTTCGTCCTCGTAATTCGATCGGCGTACATACGCTGACTTATTCACACAGCTTCCCTGACAACCTTGGTGATGTCCCTCTACCTCCACCGCCCATGGAAGAAGTTACTATTCAACTCAATCCCCAGGGCAGAACAAAGCGGGTGGGTCTCCTCTTCCCAAATACATTTTTGGCAAAGTGGATCATGGTTGAAACCAAGCTCCCGTTTGATACAGGTGGTTTTCCAGAGATGGGAATGAGTGACATCAAGCTTCGTGATATCCGCTTGGATTTGGTTTCTAAAGATCTCTTGAACCACTTCATATCTGAAGGAGTCGATGAAAGACCCAGAATCACAGAGCTCCTCAAGCATGCTGAAGCACAGGATTTGGTACATAAAGACTGCATGGAAGTCCATCTCCTTTGCAGCTTCTCCGAAGGCCATGAAGGCCAACCATTTATTATTCATGGTGAAACACAAGAAGAGTCCCTCATAGTACTTCCCTTTCTTTTTATAATTCTCGAACAATGCATTGGCCATTTGGTTATACACAACTTCCGACCCTCAGAATATTCGAAGGAAATTCGAGATTTTCGATATTTCATAAAGGGTTTTGCACGTGAGCCATAAGTTAACAAAAGGTTGGTAACTTGTTGAGCAGGATTTTGCTACAATAGTCTCTATGATCTCTGTAGGGAGAGTCAAGAGTCTAGGGGTGGTTCTCTGTCTTGCCATCTGAGAAGTTTAAAAAGAAACCCTACTTAGTAAAACATTATTTATGTTTTTGTGTTGTCTTAACTTTCTAGGGTTGACTAGACTATTCCTATAATATCAACTATGACACCCTGACCCCGGTAGCCCGGAGCCGGTGCCATGGTTATGGTGTGTAATTTATTTCATATAGACGAAACAAATAAGTTACACATCATAACGCTGGAGGAGGAACTTTCGGGTTTAGATCCTGGAGAATCAGAGACAACAGCTTTGCTTCTTTATCACTGAGCTAAGAACAAAAATCCAAGACTTGGAAAGGCTCTATCAACCTATAAAAAAAATTAACAAATAACGTAGGGTGAGCATTGAAATACTCAGTAATGGGTTTTTGAAAATAAATCCATCCTTTGAAAACTACTTTGAAAATACTTTTCCATAATTAAAATGTTTTCTTAATGGAAAAATACAAGATGAAACAAAACTCGATGTAACACAGTTAAAGAACATCATACATATACACTAGAACACTTAGCTGAAACCCACTTAATAGACAGGATAAGCCTATTAATTAAAAGGCTTGCGTTATACTAAGTAAAGTGTCCATAAACAAGAAAGGTGTGCATGAACAATACGGTTTAAACATCCTCAGAGTCGCACACAAGCGCATTATCTAAAAAAATACATCATGACATGTTAAATGTAATATAGCATTTGGAATGAAATTATGGAAAAGGAACGGGACATGCATCAACATTTCCATATCATATGTCTTGTGTACTTTTTTTTTCTTTTTTAATCTGATACCCATAGGTAAGGTTCTATAACCAAGTACATTCCTCTAGTTGGAGTAATCACTTGGTTGGTCATATACTAAGATATGTATGTTGAAAGACTCATGGTCTCTGTGTCAAGGACTTGTGCCATGAACTAGGGGTAATAACCCTATCTGACTGTCTCGAGAACTATCGATGCATCGAGGAGCTTACTTTTACCGATCTCCAACCCAGAGGGCTTACTTTAACCAGTCCCCAACCTGGAGGGTTTTCTCTTTATCGAACCCTATTCTGGGTAGTCCCATACATTTTCCACATGTTGATAAGGTCAGATATTCAAGGTGTCCCATACCACTTTGAATATTTAATTTTCATTTCATATTACCCAAGGTGTCCCATACCACATTGGGTAATACCATTTTCATTACTCATTACCCAAGGTGTCCCATACCACTTTGGGTAATTTAGTTCTTAGTTCATTATCATGTTGAGTCATATGCATGAATAATATGAATAAGGTAACAATTATATAATTGGTTTGCAAATACATGATATGACAGATAAAATTGAAAATATGGAATAAAAGCAGGCATGGTTAATCAAGCATACTATGTGCATAGAACAATTATTTAAGCACATAAAATGATGAATGTGTGAGACTTTCTCCCAAGGGGTATTAAATGATGAGTTTCTAAAATTCCAATACATGGAAATGAACTACTTGGCATTAACTATTGTTCTACACAGGTCACAGTACTTGCAACAAATCTCCATCCACTACTAATTACTGAGGCATGCCTGGTATAAAAACAATAAACACTTGCAATATTTAAAATTCCAAAACATGGAAAATAAACCAATTTAAATAAAATACTTGTCATTAATTATTTTTCTTCACTGTTCATTGAATTTGCAGTTAAACTCTGATCACTAAAAATCACTGTAGCGAGTTTGATATAAAAATAATAGAGGATTTCTACATATTAATATAACCCTTAAATCCCTATCCTTTTAATATAAGTTTAAAACAGGAATAATAATATCCTTAAAAAAACAAATTAGTTCAAGGGAGAAATTAATCAATTTCATTGGTGTACCCTTAGATACAAAAATATAAAACAACATAGGCAAGCGCAAAAATCCTACATGCATAAAAATATTAATAACCATTTCTTGAAACTAGGGTTCCAAATATTAATCATAAAAACACATACATACATAGGGATATATATACACAAAGTATATATATATATATAGGGTTTTTCATAAATTAAACATGGTTCACTTGAAATCTAAAAACCTCTAACAATCTATCATTTATTCAGTTTAAAAAGAACAAAACCTTATGGGATTTAAATGCTCATGAAACTATAAATACATAAATATATAAAACATTGATTTTAACTATAACATGATTGTACCTAAACCAAAGACCTAGTTCGCATCCAATATCATTCATAGACAAAGTAAGAAGAAAAAACTGATTTGTATTGAAATACATAACTTATAAAAATATAAAATTATATATATATAAGGCTTACATAAATATCATACATGTTAGGAATAGTTTTAAAATAACCCCATTCAAAAGTATAATCCTTAACATAAATAACTAAATTATAATGAAATCATAGAAACATATTTTGTATGGATTCATGAATATTTATGTGTATACTTGAATACCCGAAAACACATATAAATAAGATATGTAATGGTTCTGCTTAAAAGAAAAACTTATTTCAACTAATCTTGTGTAATTATTTGAAAAAAATATCAACCTCCTTGGAAACCCTTTAGATGGAAGAGTTTTATGGTGTATTAGTAAAATTATATCAATACCCCTATTGTATCCCACTGGTTAGAAAATAAAGACTCCAAAGAAACGAAATCATTAAATCATTTAGGGAAAACACCCTTTAGAATCCACACACCCAGTTTTGAAGAAAAGGGGTGAAACAATTCTTATAATATATAAAATTTATATATATATACATATAGAATGTAACCGACTACACACAAGGGGTTTCTTCTAGGTTTTCTGTTATATATATATAAGAAAAACGGGAGTACCCCATGAAGGCAAACACCCTTGGAGTCCTCTATTTAAAAAATGGTTTGCATGGAATATATATATATATAAACCTGTAACTAAGACGTATATATATTCGTGTATATAAAAAAACCAAGGAGCATTGGTAGGTTTGGAAAAACACTTTAACAGGACGCCCTTACATCTTAAGGGAGGAGCTCGCCGTGGAGGGATGCTCGCTGGGTGGCTGGAGAATTGGGAGGAACCTGGGTGGCCGGAGGTGGTCCGGTAAGGTCGAGGCCTCATGAAAACGCTAAAATGTAGCAGCGGGGTGACCAGCGGCATGGCGTCGGCACTGGTGTGGTCGTGCATGGGGGGCGGGGTGCGAAACTGAAGGTGGTACATGGGTTGGTGAGGCGACGGTGAGGAAGGAGTCGCGGTGGTGCGGGTGGGCTCCGGAGGTCCTCTCTTACACAGAGGCTTCATCGTACTTAAAGGAGAATGAAACTAGGGGGTTAGGCTAAGCCTACGGCGTCCTAGGGAGGTGGGTGTGTGAGGTCAACAAAAACAGTGGGGATGGTAGTGTCTCGGGAAATCCAGGCGCTGGTTCGCGGGACCCCAACGGGAGGTAGAAGACAACAGAATTTGCGGGTTTAAAAAAAAACATGACGTCTAGGATCTGGCTTTGAGAGATCGGACGACTTATATTAAATGGAATGAAATGAGTGATAAAAAAACTACAACAACCGGGATTAGTCTCGACTTCAATCGAACGGATGAGGTTGCGCGGGGTGACGAGATGACCTGCATTGCATGTTTAAAAAAAATAGTTTAATAAACGCTAAAATTAGACATTATACTACTTCAAATATATATATATATATATATATATATATATAACTAGAACATTATAATTTGATTTTTTATAAAATTTAATAAGTACTTTAAACTCATAATTTTGAAATGCAAAAAACCCATTTCAGTTTAAGTAAACAAATGATACTATTTCATATAACTATTGTTCAAAAGATATATTTTTAATACCACACTTTTATAACTACTAGGATCTTATATCCTTTAAAATATAAAATCCAATTTATAACATTCTTCACTAGTTGATTCACAAAAATTATTTTCAGAAGACCAATAGCTTTTCCCTAGTTCAAAACACATAGTTTTAGAGATCCAATAAGATACATTTTTTAATAATTGCGGATACCCCTTCGAGACATTTTAAAACACTATGTTTTTCCACCATATAAATATCGTCATGTCTTTCAAAATAGATTCATTTTCAAGAATAGTATTTTATTTTAATACTCGAACATATAATTCTAATATTTCATACTTATTAAAATATTGAAATACCATAATATTATAAAAGCGTTATAAAGACCAAATTTTTATAAAAAGATGCACTTTATCCATTGGAACCCAACAGTCATATTCTATTAGAGGTCCATTATAAAAGCAAGGGGTAGGGTGTTTTACATTTTCAAAACTCCTGACCTTAGGCGGATGGATCTCCTCATATCACTGGTGCTGAGTGCGTGCGTGGTGGTTCTGGCTGTTATATTTTTCACATTGATGGACCCTGAAGACGACGACTACCCGATTACCCCTGTTGTGATTCTCAGTAGTCTTGTTGTGGCCATGTTAGGTCTTGTGCACGGTACTTTCAATTAGATGAGTCTTGTTGCAATGCATCTTTTAAATATATAACATTTTATCGTATTCTTCATGTTTTATTTCCATTCGAATTCTTTATCAGCACACAAAGTATAAAATAAAATAAAACAAGAGACATCATTAAAAGCATAACATTGTTCACTTGGACCAGTTTATAAAACCTGGGGCATCACAATCATCTGATCTAGTACTAACCATTTTGGTTTTGGTTAATCTCTAAATACAAGGTAAATATATTGTTTATTCTTTTTGGATCATGTTATTCTCTAGAAGTTGATTCTAGCTCTTCAGGTGTGAACAAGTCATCTTGAATACTCATCGTTTGAAAACAAGATGAGTTAGTGGTAGAAAATTAATAAAGAATGAAACTATACATAAAAAGTAAGTAAATATCTTTATGTTCTTAGTCGATATCATAAATAAATTACTCAATATTATGAAATGGAACTTAAAACAAAAAAATGTTGTCGGTTTAATTTTCTTACTGGGAAAATAATGACCATTTATCCCATCACAAGATTGTGGTTTTCTTATTACTAACTTTCTCCTAATCATGTTTTCTATCCCTCTCCATCAAAACATGACACTTAGTTTATCTTCCATATCCATGTTTTCCTATAAGGAATCCTAGTATGGATTATCTCGGCTTACCTTTGTACTTCCATTTTTTTCTTTTAAAGAGATAGTTTTATTGACTCTTTTTTGGATGTGGGAGATTCAATGAAGTTCCCAAGAAAAATTTTATAAATTGAGAGGATGCAATGTCCCAAATTGGGAATAATGTAACACCCAATGATTTCATAGTAAGTTATCTTCTTTAATGTAATTTAATAGCTGGCGCTACAAGCAACACCGAGTTTGAGTGCACTACGACTTACCAAACAAACCGTTCAAAAAGTGGTTATGAAGAGTATTTATTTAATTTTAAATTTTAAATGCTATATATAATTTTATAATCTATATTATCTGTTTTCTAGACATAATATTTGAAAAAATTCATTTTTTCAGATAAAAGAAGTATTTTTTTAAAAAATGCAATTTTATCGCCTTTTAATGGCGAACCTTTTATAAATTCATTATTTGAAACATTTTTTATATATTTAATTTGACAAAATAAAATTATTCATTATAATTAGGACATAAAAATTTAGTGTGGATAAAATTCTGGTGTTTTTCTGATAACATTCATATTTTGATGAATAGTGAAAATACTAAATTTTAATTGATAACAACTTTTATAATTAAAATAATTTGTAGTGTTAAATTATAAATTTGAATGGTTTTGAAGTATAATTAGATAATATTTTTACCATTTAATCTAATTATGGCCATTTTAAGTAATTTCACTTTGAAATTGGACACAAACAAGTTCAAATCTTTTGATAGTTATTATTTTTTATAAACACACTCTTTGTTTTGACAACGGGAATTAATTTTAAAGTAATTTCTGTCAGTTTTGTGATTTGAATTTGAAATAATTGATTCAATATTTCGAATCCGGAGGTCCAATTTGTGTAAAAGGTAACTTTTATTTTCAGAAATTATGAATATTTACATCAATAAATATTTTATTTACTGTGGTTGAAGGGGTAAATTAGGTAAATAAAGGTAAAAAATGATATTATACTAATTTTAAATTACCTTAACATGTGTCCTATTCCTATTGGATGATACTTATACAACCATGGGCATCATGGGGTCTATTTTGGGACCCCATGGAACCACTTGAGAGTGATAATGACACTTTATATTAATTAATTTAAAGTAAAGACAATGATGACACAAACATATATCATTTCATAAAACAATTTTTACATGGGGATATTTAAGTTATCTATTAGACTATAAATATTAATTATAAAGATAAAAATATTAACTATATAATTTTAGTTTATTTAAAAATTTTATATATTAAATATTTTAATTATTTACGACACAATGATGATGCAGTAATTACGTTATTAATGAAATATTAAAATAATTGATATTATAAATAATCAAATAAATGTAAATTACGACTTCTGATGAATTATAATAATTTTATAGGTTAATATGATATTTTAGGGTTGGTTAAATAAATTTTATTATAATTTATAAAGTTTTTATGGCTTTCAAAAAAAATCAAATACTAAATAGTGTCAAAATTGATATAATTGAGTTTTTTTAATAAATATTATATTATTAATTGATATAATATTACTAAAAATCAATGTTTTAGGAAAAGGACTTAGATAAGGTTATATATATTAATAATGTACCACATGGGTTTCTCCTGTTTTGTTATAGTATGTTTATTAACCATATAATATAAAAATACAAAGAGACAGGGTAAATGTCAAACTATTTAACTAAGAGTTAAATCTAAAAGATAAGGTTAATATGATGAACTAAACATGTCTAAAACATATTGGTTGAGATTTTTTCGACCCATTCCCACCTTATACTTTAAAAAATCCATTTTGGATCCATTATAAAATGAAAATTATTTTATTATAAAATAATATTTCAGGTTTTCCAAAAGTAACCCTCACCTCTCTTATAAAAGGGAACTTCCCCTTCTCTTACTTTAACACCTCCAAAGACATTTTTCTCAGACAAAACCTATCTGGATATCCACCCAAATTTCCCCCCTTCATCATAGGGGCCTTAATTTGGTCATAAATCTAACCTAAGGATCCCTTTTGATCAAATCAAAAGGAAGAACCCGAAGAAGCGGTAAATATTTCATCCCCTCTTTAAAGTTCTTTTCTTCTTCCACTTCCTCTTTCTTGGTTGTTTCCATTGTAAAATAATAAATCCATTATCTTCTATATACTGTAATGTTATTATATAAATGTTACAAGAATATTAATTATTATATACATCATAAAAATGAAAAAGTCCCCATACGTGCATATATACGGATTACCATCTCCACGTCGTGGTGTAGTTTGTTATTCAAAAACTTCATTGTTTGGAAGGGTATAATAATGAGTAAAACTGGTGTAAATAATATATATATCATTTTAGTGATTCTGTATATATGATATACCATCCAATTACATACGATTTCTCCATCAACATAATTATATTGTCACTCGTGCGTACATACGGATTACCGTCTCCACGAACGTGATGAGATTAATTCCCCATCAAAATCATTCAAGAATAATTTTCATATTATGATTAAAAATAATATTTATTAAAATCATATAATTATGTATATGAATTATATACATCGTACCCATAACAAACATGGCTTACATAACCAAGCATGTAAAGGAAAACAAATCAGTTAACACATAAAATGATGATACTACTAAAATATTATTAACAATGAAATATTAGAGGATCATATATGATATCATATTTTTGTATATAGTAATTATATAATATAATAACAATGTTTTAACTAATATAAAGGATGTTAACTTACCATTGACTATGGAAAAGTACAAGTTAAGGGGTTTTCATCTCACTTCTTATTCCTGTGAGATTCATGATATATTTCCACTATTTCCTTTTGTTTGGTGTATGTACTACCCATGATTATATTCTTTTTGTAATATACATTAATTCATGAGTATTTACTTCTTAATTTTATGATACTTCTTTCATGGGGTGTATGTTTCGTAAGTTACCAAATCGGTAAAGGAATTACAAATTTTAATTTCCACTCATTGGGATTTACGCATACTTCATTGATTATTTTACTCCAAGATTATGTGTGGAATCACTATTTATTATTTATATAGTAATTTATACTCCCCTTTCTGTGGGTATAACTTTGATACATATAATCACTCCATTGATAAATTCACATTCCACTGATATGAACTTGTTAAGGGTAATCATAACAAAATTTCCATTCATTGTGTTATACATACAAGTCATTGGTTTTGTTTTTATAAGAATATGTGTGAATGTAATATGATTGATTTACACTAAATACCCAATTATATTGAGGGTATTTATCTTTTTAACACATAATTTTTTCATTGATTTATCCATAATCTAAGGATACATTCTTTATAAGGTATTTCTTCTCAATTTACATTCCTTTGAAACCTCTTTGTTGTTATGAACCAATTCAATTTTATATGGTTTATATACTGTCCTTTGACATATTATATAATTAATCCTTTTATTCTCCTGATTTTATTATGTTTTTCTTAGTCTTATTCCTCAATTACTCGTATTCAAGCGTCTTTTATTTGGTTAGGAACACTTTAACAAAATTATTGTTTTAAATGTTTTAAATATTTATTCTCCTATTTCATTCTCATAAATGTACATGCCATAAAAATGGTTTTAAGTATTCATTTATATAGACATAGATGTTTTGAATATAAAATTCATTTTAGCAGTTTCAAAGTGGTATGTGACACTTTGATTTAAAAATCTCCTTTAAATGACTTCTTTGATAAGTAGTGCGGTATTTAAATGTTTGCACGAAAGAGGGGATATTTCTATTAAATAGTTTTAATGACTATTTTAATATATTTCAATATCCTTTAGTGTTTTTTATTCTTTATTGAGTTTGATTTATAATAAGAAAATATTCCATATTGTATTAAATGAGTTATGTTTTACTGTGGTTGTCCTATTTTTATGCCATGCATGGTTTGTGGTTAAAATGTTGACATTTTTTAAGCTAATTCTAATTTGAATGTTTAGATTATGATTCACCCTTTCATATATCGAATTTATTGGACTTATTAAGTGACGGTTAGATCCATCTATAGCTCCTTGATGGATCGGTAGGTCTCATGAGACAATTAGACGTGGAATTGGTTAAGGACTTTGCTAATTTGATATATGGTTTTGGCCGAGGCCTTAATAATTTTTAGAAGTCCTAGATGTGGCCTTGAAAAAATGTTTCATAATGTTCAGAATTATAAATTCCCTTATTACGAAAATTATAATGATAGTTCATGTGTTTACTCGACTTGTAGAATAACCATGACAATGTTTTATTATGGCATTATTTACTCAACTCATATTCCTACCATAAACTGTTTATGTTTATTATTTGTAAAGGCATGTGTTTTGAATTATTCATCATGAATAATGTTTATGTTATCTCCCGCTGTATTTCTTACCCTTACTGATCATTTTATCTCACCCCTTTCTTATGTTTCATTTTCCCAGATTATGAAGAAGTTAGTTAGGAGTGACTTGCAGGAATAATCTTAGAGTCTTGGATGTTTCTAATGGAATAAATTAGTGTTGTATTTATTTTAATGTTTTAATGTCAAACTTATGTATCTATCTTGTTTCCAAGACTTCTAAACTGATCAGTCCTTTGGGACTTAATTCCTTGTATAATGCCAATGTTATGTAATAAAGCACTGACTCTGGGTAACTGGGCTCGGGGCGTTACAACCTCAGTTGGTTCAATATAGAATTTTATCTAAATGAATAACTATCATGCCATACTTTGAAAAATCTAGGGATTGGATTGATATTTTTGGGTAGATAAGAGTTAGGAACATCTAAATTTAGGTATTATGTGCAGGAAGGTGCATGGACCTCTCACTTCCATGTCTGAACTCAAATTACCATGATAGGTTGAGAATTTTTTACAAGATTGGGACCTATTGTTTTAATTCATTTAAATGAACTGAATAAGGGGTTTATTTAAATTGTATTCATCCTTTTTAAGGGTTTTTTCATTAATTTAATGAATTCACAATTCATTAAATTTAAAATTTTCAAAGGAATTTGTATTTGGATTTTTTTGGATTGGTCTAACTATTTGAGAAATTACTCTTGATATGACTAGTCATTTTCTTGTGAATAATATATTATTCTTCCTAATAGATTCCTACCAAATCAAAGAAAGTAATATAAGAGGCCAGTCTTATAAGTGAATCATTTAATGGAACCTTTTTTGGTGGAAACTATATCTACACCATTCAAACTCTAGGTCAAGTGGGTGTTGGAAGCATAGGATGAGTACTGGATCTTGGCACTGAGTTTACCAAGAAGAATCCACCCATATTATATGTTTAAAAGGACAATATGAGTATGAGTAATGGTTTGATCATTTTGAGAAGATAGTTTACTTCATAAATAATTTTGAGACTCTATGATGGGTTTTTTCCCATACATGATTGAGGTACCTTGAAGAAGGTTGTGGAATCTATTATTAAAGCTATGTTACACATGGATCTTACCTATACATTATAAATATATTTGACTATTAATTTTATCTTGAGACATTACATGTGGAAAAGGCTTAGGATTTTCTATCCTTACAGAAATGGGTTCATATATTTATTAGAGTATTCGACCCAATTTTATGATTTTGTGAACATGGAACAATATCTTGTAACTAATGATTATATTAAATCATTGAGTTTTGAGATGGGGATCATGGTATATATTCTGTTGATGTTGATTCTCATGTTCTTTTGAGACCATCATAGAGGTTTTCAATAAACTATTTATGAAATAGGTTGACATAGTTGGGAGAATAGGATTGGGTGTAGCTTTAGTTGGAATAGTTGTTAACCAAGGAATTTCTTCTAGATAGAAGAGGAAGTGTAAGGGTGATCAATTTTCCTCATGACTAGTTTTAGTGGATTTATTAAGGAAACAATATGTTGTCTACTATCTATGTGGAATTCCTTGTCATGCCAATAATAATTGTATGAGGGGTCCCTATACATTTCATAATTTTTGGCAATCTATCCATATGAGGTATTTTGTTGGAAACATATAGCAAGGTAGTAAGGTCAGTTCCACTCTAAACAAGTGTTTTAATGTATGTATTGATATCTACAAGGGTGGTGGGTCTTAATATTAGGCCATGTAGGATATTCATATGGATACTAAATCTCATGGAGGAGATAAGACTAGAAGTATTAATATAGAATATTATGTACTAGATGAATCTAAATTAGGGATTATGAGGTTAGGGGTAAAAAGTTTATTTCATCTTCTATGGTGTGGGATTTGTTTTATAAAGGTGAAACTCATTATTTTATATCATCAATGTCAGTTGATGTGTTTTGATTGTGTTTATATATTATTATTTTCTTATTTTAAATTTCCATTTCTTTGGGAAAGAGGCGCGAGTAAGGTTCTAAATGTCCCATGTGTTCAGTGATGATAGACAACTTCAAAGTGGGGTGGGATTTAATAGTTCTTGACCTTGATATCCATGAACAAATTGTTTGCATGTAATAGATTAGTATTAAGTCCCAAATCAACTTTTATCATCATCAAGTTCAATTTTTATCTCTTGATGGGGTATCTAATACCATTCAAGGTGAATGGGGTTCTAGATTTTGGAGAGCAAGGCATGTTGTTCCTTTTGATATGGTGGCCATCTGTTAGTTTTCAAAGATGTTTCTTGATTGGGTCAATCCTTCATTGGGAATTATAGTTAATGCAGTGCTGTGTTCTTACCCCAAGATCTTTATAGATGTTTTTTTATTATTTTCCATCATATATAGAGTTATGTTCACCATTTAAATGATTCTTCCTATGATACCCATTTCTATGAAATCTTATCTAATAACACCTTTGATGTTGATGGAACATAAATTCCAGCTTACAGAGCACGAGGCTATGAAATCCATTTTTCCATGTGTGTCACCAAGTGATTAAGATATCAAATTTTCTAATAAGGAAGACATGAGCCTTAGACATTTTGTGGATTTCCAAAAGTTATAATTGGTAACTGTTAAGAATAAATATCCCTTACCATGGATTGATGATATATTTTTCCAACTTAGAGGGCCTTTTTGGTTTTCAACGATTGACCTTAAGTTAGGGTAGCACAATTTGAGAGTTTGTAAAGAGTATATATCTAATAAAAAATGTTGATTCAATAATGTGTATTTAATTTTATGGTTATTCCATGTAGCCTCAAAAATTCTATCATGGTATTTATGGTGTCATTGAACCAAATATTTCATCAGTTCTTGGCCTCTTTCATGGTCATTTTGATGGATGATAATTTTGTTTACTCTAAGTTAGAGGAGGAGTACATGGATAATTTAGATATCACTAAAAAAATATAAAGGGAACATTATATATATGGTATTCTTTACAAATGTGAATTTTTGATCCCATAATAATTTTTTTAATAAATTTCATATCTAGGATGGGTTTCTCAGTTGATCATAAAAAAAAATGCAGTTATTTCTTAGGAGTATAACAAAAATGTGTTTGATATCTGAAAATTATTGGGATAAGATTCTTACTATAGATTATTTTTTAAGACTTCTCAAATATCCCATATATGAATATATCTTTAATTCATAAGTGTGTGAAGTTATAGTGGAATAGAAAATGTCTGAAATATTTTGATGAATTGGAGAAGAAGTTGACTTTATCTATAGTTTATATTATTCCCAAACAGGGCTTTGGTTATGATATTTTATGTGATGAATTTGGTATGGGTTTTGGGTGTGTCATGATGTAGGGGGAATAGGGAAAGGACTATGGCTCACTCTAGTTACACCCTCATGAGATGAAATACCCTACCAATGATCTGGATTTGGAATCAGTTATGTATAAACTCAAAACATGGTGTAACTATCTTTATTGAAATAGATTTATGATATATCATAATCATAAAAGTCTGAAGAATAAATAAAATTTGAGGGATATGAAATCACCATAGAGAAACAAGGTTGTGTATCTTTAGAATTTTGATTTTTATATTTCACATACGTATGGTAATGGGAATGTGCTCACTGATGCGTTGACTAGAAAATTAATGAAATAAGTTGTGAAAGAGTGAGTATAGGAGTGGTTTGTGATGCGTTTGTTTGTGGATATGAGCTTAGTAGTGGAAGATTTTGGTGGGAATGTGTTCTTGGATTTAGTAAAGGATAAATAATCTTTTTATTTTTTGATTTTTCTTGATAAGGTACTAGAAACTGAGTTCCAATGCATTATTATAATCACTAATTATGGGGAAACATTTTGTGAGTGGTCTTATTATCATAGTGGAAAATTTTGTTTTTAGTGGAGCTTAGTCATTTTGAGTTCTCTAATGATAGATTTTATGGATAGTGTACACTGAAATTATTGGCTCATACACATTGGGACTACCAATATGTAACATGAATTCATATCTAGGAAATTTTGGGTGGGTATTTGATTGTTGATTGCATATTTTGGTTCGCAATATCTCACTTATAAGAAAAATAAAGTGGATCACTAGAAACCTTCAGCTTTGATGCAAACATTTACCATTTTGGAATGGAAGTGGGAATTTAATTACATTGAATTTTTTATTGGTTTACTATATACTTCTAATGTGAAGGATTTGATTTTGGTGGCCATTGATCAGCTTTTGAAATCATATCATTTAGAACCCATCATAGATATTAAAAAAGTAAAAAATCATATAGGCTATTATGGATGAGATATTATAAATAATAATTGGGTTACCTATAATATTATTTTATAATGTGACACAGGGTTCACATCATGGTTATTGAAATGTTTGAAAGAGGTAATGGGTCCCTAATTATAATTGAACAAGTGATATCACCAAATAATTTATGGATAGACTACGAGATATATCTATGTTCTTAAGGATATGCATCAGGCATACATGCTTTATTTTTGTGGTTCTTGTGAAAATAATATTCTTAGAGTATAGTTTTAGTATACAAATAGTTATAAGTCCAAGATTAATATGAAACACTTTGATGTATTATATGGGTGTCCTTGTAGATGTCCTTTATGATGGGAAGAGTTGAGAGAACAATTCTTGGTTAGAACGAGTGTCATTCAAGAGATAAAGAAAAAGGTGTAATTGATCTAGAATATATTTTTTTTGATATATAGTATTTATAAATACTATAAGAAACCTCAAAATAGTACTATAGCGTTAGAGTTTGGTGTTCTAATATTTCTTTGAGTTTCACATCACTTGAGACATCGTCAGTTGGGTAAGTAGGAAAATTTTTCAATGAGGTTTGAAGACACCATTTTGAATATGTAACAACTTATATATGTCGTGTATTAATTAGAATTTTATTCTATTTTTTTATTGATTCACAAGGTTCTTTACGACTCCCATCTAATGAGGTATCAATGTGATCCTTCCTATGTGCTTGAAGGAGAGGATATTGATCTTGTTCCCAACACCATTGTGGTTGAGAAACCAGTTTAAGTTATTATTCACCCATATATGGTGATTCATAGTAAAATTAATCAATATGTTCTATTTAATATGAATTTGTGGATGGGATACCCATGAGACATGGGAGTGTGACACATTGATGTGGTAGTAGTGGCCTTCTCTTGTAACAAGTCCATGATCTTGAGAAATTTCTAGGGACAAAAATCATTTATGGTGGGGAGAGTTGTAATGCCCAATAGATCCTAGGTATGATTAAAATATAGATTGTTTTTTATTATAGGGTTTTCAATAGATATAATGGGAATGAGGGTTGAAAATGAGAAATTTTGGAGAAAACTTGTCAGGATCATATTTAGCACATAATTATAAATTGGATCTATAATTAACTATGCAAATTGGATTTATGTTGTATCAGAGATTTCTTGCACAGTTATATAATGGTTAAACTAATCATGTGGATCTCAAAGGAAACCATGTGGGGTCTGAGTGATTTTCTAGAGGTTTCACACTATTTGAGAATATTTTTTAAAAACCATGTATATTTTCCTAAGTTATGTGCTTTTTCATTTAAATTGATAGTAACCACACATGGTTGGAGCATGATTTGACTAACCATGTAGCCTAACCATATGTGACCCTACGATCCTTGAAAAGGTTGAATTTTACCATTTTTTATTTATATTTTTATGAACAATCTCTTCATAAAACACATTTGGAATGGCCTAAACATTACCAAAAGATATAGAGGCTTTTCCCCTTGGATTTTTAGAAAAAAGCCTTCATTCATGATGGTTATCTTCGAGGTATGTATAGTTTTAGAAACCATGTTTCCCATTTTATTTATAGATCATTTATATATATCTTCTCCTCTTATCTTGATAGAACCCAATTAGGATATGGATTATATATATAATGGGTTTTAGGGAGAATTTATGTTTTTTATTATGGATATATGATCATAAAGACCCAATATAATCATCCACAATCCTCATTTTTGAAGGCGATTGGTTTTACCACTATTACTAAGGTTGGTTCCTCTATAAAAATGTTACAACATTTTAATTTATTTATATTATTATAAAATCCTTTAGGTTATTCCATGAAATTTATTGATTTGTGACTTTAATGGTTTTATTAAAATAGATTCTTGTTTTTAAAGGGGGTTTTCTTTAAAAATATATTTGTACACACTATGTGTTTGATGAAATGATTCAGTGGTGGGTATGGTGAAAAAATGTGGTTTCACGAAGGAAAAAAGATTTTTTTTTTCTCTGAATTTTTTTATAAATTATGAGCCTGAATATTAAATTGATTTTGGAAAACATATCACATTGAGTAACCTTGGTTTCCTTAGGAAATAGAATTTTTATTCTTTGAGTGTTTAATAACACAAGAGGTTTTCTGTCTCTTTATTGTGTATAATTATATAAGGAGTTGTATTAATTGGATCAACCTTTTCCCTATATTGGGGATTTAATTTCATTTCTAGCATGTATTCTAATATTATAGAGCCCAAATAATGTATTTTTCATTTGTTATTGGTTTATCACCTGATGATTAATTTTTTTGTTATTTACTCAAATGCTTATCTTATAATGTGTTCATGGTTATTTTTTATTATTCATTCATTCTTTATCACATTCACTTTTCATATTCCATGTTTTTTAATATGAAAGTATCATTTTATACAAAATTATGATTTTTGAACAGGTTATATCTTAAGAAATATTTCTAGAACAATATTTGTTTTAAAGTCATATCTAACATATTATTGATATTATACTCTATATAGATTCTTCAATGAAATCCTTATTAGGTTTGTTCTCAAAAACTAATTTTACATCTTTGATGTTGAAAATGTTTTTTAATTTACATAGGTAAAGGTAATGATGTTGTGTAGAGTGCTAGTTTCTATTGTTTTGTTCATCATTGTAGTCAGATATCATTGAGGAGATAGTTGGTCACACAGAAACTTGTTAGTCTTGTATATTTTAACTATTTATTTTTGGTTTAGCCTTTGTTTCTTGGATTTTTATATCTAAGTGATATTACTTATTATATTCCATATTTTACTCTATTTTATCTTCAGTTATACACATTCTTATCTTTTTTTGTTGCACCAAACCACGTGGATGACCCTCTCGGGTGAATTGTGCAGTGCACCCAAGTAGGTTCATTACACTTATAAATTTTGAATAGTCCTTTAAAATAGGTCATATCTTCAAGGATGATATACCATATTGAAGTTCAAATATGTATTTAATTTATTTTATAGACTCCTACAAAACATTGAAGATAACCTTAGATATCGAACAAATGCAATCAATAGTGGTGTTAAATATATCATCACCTTCCTGGATATATATCATTAGAAGTTGATCAAGTGAGAAATTTTCCTAAATAGAGAAAAATTAAATTGTCTATAAAAGATGATCCATCAAAACCCATATATCATTGTTTTCATTAGATGAATTTATAAGTAAAATTAAATAATCCATATTGATTCTCTTTCACTTCCATGTTAGTATGGGTAGTGGTTCAATCATCCCCTTGAACCATTTCCTTTCTGTATCAACTTATTTTATTTCCAAGAACTTGGATAAATTTTTATCAATATACTTATTTATATTTTTATAATAGATGTTATATAAAAAATCTTTATACATCGTTTTGATCCCTATGTAGGTAGATAATATTGAGGTATGGGTATCATTTAAAAGATCCTTATTTATTTTAGGTGTTGATTGTACATATAATCATTTCATAAAATATACCACACCATATTTATCATGTTTAACTCAAATATTTTCCATTTCCTTATTACTTCACACATATTTTATATATCCACACCATTCCTTTATGATTCAATATTCTTCTCCAAGATGGATGGTTGAGAAATCATTTGAATAAGGTTGGATAATTTCTATCCCTTTAAGATTCACATGTGCATCCTTTTAATCTCATAGAATATTTTATTCTATTCAATTTTCGTCATTGATAATGTAATAATATCCTTTATACATTAAGAATATATTACATTATTTTCTTCTCTAAAATGGAAATTGATTGAGCACTAATAGTATTTGGTTAGATATAAACATATTCGTTGGATAATGTTGATATATTTTTATGTGAATATATACATTATATTTTTTTATCAAAATATAAGTCACACTTCTATTAATTTATATATCACTTCCAAAGATTCAATGAAAATAATATTATAACCAACTCCAGATCCTGAGTTAAGTAATTTTCTTTATGTACCTTCATTTTTATTGACGAATAAGGTATAAAAATAGATTTTTTTGATGAGTAAAAAATTAAATACCTTCTCAAAATCATCACTACATATAAAAAATTCTTTCCTACTTGAGGGTACAATTAGCTAAATTTTAGTTATTATCCTCTTCATTAACACTTTGAACCTCTCTATACATTCCCTTATATATAAAAAATATCAATTCTTTTTGTGTGTGTTATCTTGGTTAATGAATTAAATACTTTTGAGAAGTTTCTCTGAATCAATCAATAATACATATCTAATTAAATTTAATTATAGATATTTTTTATATATTAGGATATGTGATATTAGTTTATAAATATTATATTTAATGGTTCAATATGCATCCCTTTATATATGAGAATAGGACCCAAGAATGTAACTATCTCATTATGGAAGTATAATTAACTATACATTTCAAATAAATTATTCATTCATAAAATTTTTATAATACTAATCAAATTATTACTATGTTTTCAATTATTTTATAGAATATGAGAATATAATATATAAATCCAGAAAAAAATTCATTGTAATATATAAATAATTTCCTCATCAGGTCTATAAAAATTTATAGAGAATGAGTGAGTCTAATGGAATAAATATGAACTCATTGTGTTGATATATTATATGAAATATTGTCTTGGGAATATCCTCCCAATTTACATTCAATTAATGATATATAGATCAAATATCTATCTTTGAGAAGTACTGAGCCCCCCACAGCGGATCAAACAATTCATAAATCCATAGTAGTGGTTATGCTTTATTTATATTTATTTTTTATGCCTATGATAATAAATTTAGAGATGCATTGACCCATCCTTATTTTTTATATATAGGAATAAAAAACCACACGGTGAAGCACTGGGGATAATGAAACCTTGATCTAAGTTTTATCTATAATTTATTCTATATCACTTCATGTTCAATGGGAGACATTATACAATGGATTTTTGATATAGCAAAATCTCAACCTGAGTGTTCAACCATGAACTCAACCTCTCGGTTAGAAGATACACTGTGTCACTCTTTAAGCAATGCATCAGTACATCACTTCATGATAGGCATGTCCTCAAGTATAATCCTTTCTTCTGTCTCAATCATTTGAGCTTGATATGGTTTCTTATGAGGAAATAATATCCACACATTAGATGTATTTGACAATAGAGTTTCATAATTATAATTGAACATATATAATATCCAATGATGGTTTGGGATATCTAATATGATTTTCCACTACTAGTAGTTGATATTGGATGAATATAAGGAAACATAATACATGTCCAATATAGAATTAAATTCCCCCAATGTAATAATAACTCAGTTTGATGAAAGATTCTATGAAAAAATGTTAATTAGGGATGATTTATATAATTTATATGTAATGATTATACCAATTTATTTTTTCATAGATAGATGAAACAGTAAGTCTTTATGTGGTTTTTGAATTTTATACTAGACATATATGATATGAAAGAATTCATTGTACCATAATCACATATGATATATACTATTCTTTAACAAATAAGAAGTGTATATTTTACCACTACTTATTTATGATCTATGCCAATAATAATAATAGAATAAGATCCTCTTTGTTCCATATTATTTATATGTTTCGGTCATTAGTTATTCTCTACAACCCTTGGGTTCACGTAATGATTTATATATTGTCCATGTTCTATACTGTTGAAACATTGGACCTTGGTAGTATATTTATTAGATACATTATTTCTTCCATAATATTTATTTCCCTCCACATTACATTATGTACTATTGTGATTTACACCATTATTTTCCTCACTTGAAACATTTCTTCATTCCTTAGATGAATTTTTAGGGTGATTCTTCAATAAATTTAAAATGTGTGAAGTTGAATCATCTTTCCCCTAGATATTTATTTCTACAATTAAATTCATTTATTATATTTCGTTTTCTATAACCCCATGGGAATAATGATATTAACCAATATCATTCTCCATATTAAAATAATATAAAACTATTTCTTCATATATATCGATGTCCCAAATCATTAGTTATTTTCAAAGTCTCAATATTAATCCACTAAAGAAGCGATCAACCTTTATTTTTAGGTCACTAAAAATCCAAAGTCATTCCATACAATCATTTCGATTTTTTTACTTATACTACCATATTGATTTATCCTCCCTTTTCCCGACTCAAAGAAAATAACTCTCTATGATAACTTGTATATTACAAGGAAATTATTTATTGAAATATATTTTCATAAATTCATCTAATTCCATCAAGTTGATTCCATATTTGGGATTAGTATTCTTGATTAGTTTACAAAAAAATTATCTCATCCGATTATGAAATATATGGAGAAAGTTAATTTCTATTCTTTAGGGAATTAAAGGATATAAAATATCCTCTGATTGTAATTAATCCATTACTCCATGATTAGGGGATCATAAGTTCCACTAAAAGAGGGTCTCCACTGACACTTAAAAAACTCAATAGAGAATTATTATCACTTAGGAAAAGTGAGATGATCTAAATAGTTTAGTTTTTTATTCATAACATGGGTCAATTGAGTAAGCACCCCTTGAGGTTCTCGACCACCACTCCTTTCATATTAGGATCATATTTTGGGAAATCATTACATTTCAGATCACATTTGTTATTGTCATGATTCCTCCTAGGTATATTTATTTACTAAAACATTGAAAATATAGCAATGCGAATAATAAATTTATAATATTATAAAACAAAAATTATAAACATATATATAATTTCTCAGAAATAAATTTCATATACTAACTTAATACTTTTTATGTTTCAGTATGAGTCATTATTGTTGTATATTTAAGAGGTATCTGAACAAATTTTGAAAAATATATAGTAATTTTTTAGATAAAATCTATAATGACTCATATCTCATTAATATATTTTTACACAATTTTAAACATAAATACCGATAAAAATTAAAAAACATGCATTTATCCATATTTTTATTTCATGATAACTACATTTATAAACATTTAAAACTTGATTACATGTTTTTCATAAAAACACCAGTAAATAAGGGTGTCTAATTTACATTAATTTATAAACATCCCTACGTTTACATTTCCTATTTTTCTAACAAATGTGGGAAAATCATCAACTTCTTACCCACATACTCATTCCCACGAACACCCCACATTTTCATGCCACACGCATATGCCCTATCCACATTGCGTAGTCTCCCCACTTTCCCTTTCATTATAACACCACTTATTTTTTCCCGAAAAAGCCACGACACATACCTCTCTATATATCAACACCCTACTCACCATCTAGGTCATCAAGGCTTCCTTGTGCACCCACTGACACCATGCCTTTAGGTCTCCCCACCCCTGTTAAAATTATGTTGTGTGTTGTGGTGCTCAAAATTGTGACCCCATTGAAATAAGAAATTTCACAAACCACTCGTCTGGGAAATCATTCTATTATATATTCAAATTATGTTATATTCAAATAAAGTGAAAAAAATTATACTTATAACATTATATATTAATTAAAATATTTATATAATAATTAATATAAAATTTATATATATAATTTCAATAATATATATATATATATTAATATATGATTGGATGTATGCATGTATGTATGTGTGTGTCCATATATATATATATATATGGTAACAATTATTTTTAATGATATGTAACACTATTATATATGAAATATTTTCGTTTATATATATTTATATATATTAACATATACATTAAAATAAATATATCATGAAATATACATATTCATATAAATTTATTAATTAATGACAATTTTGTTTTAACTTTTGTGTTTGTGTGTTTATTTATGTATGTATGTATATATTATTTTTATATAAATTACATTTATTTTTATTACTATATTATAATGTAATATATTTAATATTATTAATATGTATGTATATATTTAATATTATTAATATGTATGTATATATTAATAGAAATACACTTATATGTTTATATATTAATATATATAAATTAATATATATATATATATATATTTTATAATGATAATTTATTTAATTATTGTTAATTAATTATAATTATATATTGGCTTGTGTGTGGGTTTAAGTGTTTGTATGTTTGTATACATCTATATATATAAGTGTGTGTGTGCGCGCATGTGTGTGTGTATATATATATTAAATAAACACTATTTAATTTATTGCATAATTTATCCATATTTTGATAGCATTGTTAAATTTAAGATAGGAAAATTTTAAAAAAGTGGAAAAACTGAGGCTAAATTAGCCATGTTTTTAAGAAAATGTGGATAAATTAATATTTAGGATTGTTTTAGAAAAAAAATTAAATTTTTTTGTATAATCTCTTTTTTCAATAGTTAATATACCCCAAAAAATATAGATTTCCAATTTCATTGTGGGATTACCAATATAATACATCAAATTAAAAATAAAATACATCGTCTTTTTTCATCTTCATATTAGGATCCTATATTTCATTATACTACTATTACAACCTAAGATATCCTAGGGACATACATAAAAGAAGGGTTTATCCAAAACAATCTATTAAAATAATAATAAAGATAACCATGAGGGTGAGGTAAGGTATGAGTCAACAATTATAACATAAAATCCTAAGATATAATGTTGTTAAATTGAATCTTGGAAACATTGAATGAGAGATATGATATAATATGAATATAGTTATCATGAAAATAAAAAATATTGAATAGTAATATGTATTTTTTATCATAAACATAAGTTAAGAATCACCTCTAATACATTATAACATTGTACACAAAGAAAACAACACCATTCCCATGAAATACAGTATAGACAAACTAAACCATATCATGGAAACTCACAAAGATATCATGAGATATGAAGCATCTCTTAGTTTATTTGGTTAATCAATAATTATGGTCCCCCTTATAACATTAAAAAAATTCATCCATATGTGTGAAAAATTGAATAAAAATCATACATGAATCATAGACATGAGAGAACACAAGGAAGAAAATGGGTTCCATAATCCTGTAATAAGGAATAATAAAAGAAATTGTATTAAAGGTTCAGGACAAAATAATCTATTAAGGATTATTATACATATATAATTAAATAAATTATAATTTTTCATGAATATTGAGATCATGTGAGGGAAAAATCATATGAAATGGTAAATAAGTAGGTATATAAATAAAATTGTTAAACAATGTTTTAATAAATGGGTAAAGAATCATTAAAGGAGATAAGATCGTATCATTTTACTCAATAATGGACATTAAACACTATATTTTTATTTAAATTAGAAGTTATTTTTATAAATAAAACAAAATAAATTATGTTAAAATATTGAGTAGGAAAAGGAATAATAAATATAAAGGTTTAATTTTATCATGTTTTCTATAAATAAGAGACTAGGGAGGAAAGTTAAAAAACATTCATATGATAAAAAAAGGAAAAATAAACTAGGTATATATAATTTAAATTTATATAAAATCATAGAAGAATAATATGTGAATACTTGATAGGGGGAGGGATATAAAGGGAGGAAGTGCATAACCATAGAGAAGAATTTCGATTTGGGAATTCATTTACCTCAATTGTCAACTCACTTGGATACATAACAAACATATTGAATAATTGAATTAAATGTGTTTATTAAAGACATAAACCCATAAAAATTATTATTTATATATCAAAAGTAATTTAATATCTTATGTTATTTGTTTATTATATTTATGTTACCCATGTTGATCGTTCAGGGTTGTTTAACACAGAATTCCAATATCGCTTCGATATAATAGTGATGGTTCATGGTATTTGTTACACAGTTCCATAAACTTAATAAGTGTAAACAAATATATTCATTATCACTATTGTTTCATATAATTTTCACAATTAAGTACATGGTCTAAAATGTTGCGAAATTGTGGAAAGAGTCTAAGTTTGCTCGTTTTAGGAATTTTAGATGACCATGTTTTTTTAATGTTAATATCATTAACATAATACCAAATTTATCATTATGGAAACAAAATAATTTCATAAATACAATATTTATTCATTATTTCCATTATTTAATACTATAAATGTATGTTATAAATAACTGATTTATAGGATTGTCTCTTTAGGTGGTCAAAATTTGTTATAATGGAAGAAATGTCATAAAAATATGAATTATTATTTTTGAATTATATAATGAAATAATTTATATTAAATAATAATTATATTCTTAATTTAAATATGTAATAATATTTTATTAAACTTATTAATATAAAGATGAATATATAAAAATAAATAAATTAAAAGAACATAAATATGAAAGTTTACTTTCCTCTTTTAGATAGGTTTATATGACCATACCATAAGGCATCCAAGAGAGAACTTTTTATTATAATACGGATTCTAAAAAATTGATAAGAGGGTTTGAGGATATATTTTGGTAGATATATGGAAAGGATTTTTTTGTATGTTAAGACAAATGGGTAGAATAGGGGTGTATTTATAAGTGAACACAACTCGAAAATATGGATATTGTCACACTTGTGTTGCCATAGTTTAATTAACTGGGGCAGTAGAGAAGTATCCCCCCATGAGTTTTATTTACACAGTGGCCACATCTCACTACCCCAACCCAAACCTTCCTACCTCTCGTGAACCTCTCACGATTGAAGACCTCTCCCTGCCTCATGCGATCAAAGCCCTCTCCCTACCTCATGCGATCGAAGCTCTCTCCCTTCCTGATGCGATCGACGCCCATTCCCTGCCTGCCATGATTGAAGCCCTCTTCCTATCTGCCACGATCGAACCTACTTTCCCCTTTCCCTGCGTCTTTCACAATTGAACCCTCTCTCAGAAAATTGAACCCCCGTTGCTCTCATGAATAACCCTCCCTCATATGATTGACCCCTACTCTCGCTAAAAAGGATCATGAAAAAGAAGTATACCCATTCCCTACTCTCAGGAAATCCTACCCTCTCTGGATTTATCAAAGGAACCCTACCTACCCCTGCTCTTGTGGATGAACCCTATTCACTCCCTTATATTGTGATTCACCCATTCCAAAAGGTAAACTGGTAAGGGTTACTCTATACCAAGGATACCCTAATTTGAACTTTTTTCATTTGATAAATGATACTAATGGTTAATACTAGAGATCCATTCAATTGGAAATGTTGTTTTGGTTGATGGTTTATAGATTCTGGTTTGAGGAAGCTATTATTTGAGAATTTATGAGTACAAATTGTTTAATATATTTAATTTATATGAGTAGATTTGAATTTTTTCTAATGATTTAGTTACATAGAGTTATAATGATGAAGATCATTATATCTATATGGAGAAGTTTTGAATGCATTCTAGAAAATTTTGATGTGTTTTAGAGGATATAAAAATGTCTAGAAAAATATAAAAACTCTATGTATCAGGATACTGATGAAGTGAAAAAGGAAATGATAGGTAATATATTACCATGTTTTAAAAAATTGTCAATGGATATTACCACTAATTTGACATCCATCAAAATTTCAAATTATTTTAGAAACCTCACTACCACTGAGACAAATACTACATCCATTTCTCCTGTAAAACTTAAGAGTCCATATAAATATATCCTTTAGTTTGAATTTTTATATTCTGATAAAGTTATTTAAAAATCATAACAATATTCAACCTAAATACTACTTAATGAGATTTAGGGTATCCTCAAAAAAATTTGAAAAAATCACCCATTATACTTCTACTAATTTAATGATCCTATTCATTCTATAATCTATTCACCCATGCCCAATTAAGGAAAAATATTTTCACATTCTCTCATGGATTAATTATTTTTTGAACATATATTCAATATTCCACCATAAAACTATCTTCTATTACCCTAACAGACTATATTCAAGAAATATTAAGATATAATGGTACTTTAGGATGATGTGATTCATCCTCACATAAAACAATAACTTCTTGGCCATATGCATCACACTAGGATTTCCAAAGTAGAGTTATTTTTATTTTTAGATGATTTCATGCTCCACAAATAGAAATTTTGTCATGGGAGAAATAGAATTTGAATCTAAGATAGTTAAATCCTTACTAAAATTGAACTTCATTATAGATTAGTAATAAAATCATCTAATCATTAAAATAGAACAAATTCAAATCTAGAGAATCCAATAAGAGGTGATTTTGTCTCTAATACCAACTAAAGGGGAGTGGTTATGATATAAACCACATTGAGTGGGGGTTGAATTAATTTTGGTGGATTTTAATTACCTTTTTGTAGTTTTAAATTTTTATCTCTTTTTTTTACCACTATCACTCTTAGGTGAGTGGTTATTTTTCTCTTTCTTCTATTATTTCTTATATCATAATCGAACACACAGACAAATAAGTGGCGTATTAATTTCTATGTTTCAACTCTCAGTATGATATGTTTAATCCTTAGTGTGATCTGGTAACACCTATGGTCAGAAAACCTATTATTAAATACCTATGAGCATTAAAATATAATCTCTTAATAGTATAGAGTGTGTATCCTACACACTTACTTGGTTTTTCCCACACTCAGGTATATCTCATACCTTTACAATTAATATAGGGGTAACAACAAGATATTATAACACCAATTCATAATACTTCCTTATTGTACATGTACTAATCCTTTTTTTTTCTTCTTCCATTGTGCAATAGAAAGTCACATATTTTATTTTTATACATATCTATATATAAAAACTCTTCTTCTTCATTCTATCAAA
The DNA here is from genome assembly GCA_963277665.1 of Viscum album. Taxonomy (NCBI): domain Eukaryota; kingdom Viridiplantae; phylum Streptophyta; class Magnoliopsida; order Santalales; family Viscaceae; genus Viscum; species Viscum album. The sequence goes on from OY728147.1 coordinate 1,364,214,279, forward strand.
CTAATATTCTATAACTTATTCTTTATATTCCATCATGTATTAACTGAAATACACATAACTCATCATCTCTCCCCTCATTTCATGTGTGAACTAGGGGAACATATCTCTTCTTCTTATAAACTTCAAAGGAGTTGGGGTGAAGGGTGGGGGTGCAGTGTGTTGGTGTGTGGGGGGGGGTGAGGGGGTAGTGTACAGTGTGCATGTTGTGGGGGGTGCAGGTGTGTGGGGTGGTGTGGGTGGGGGGGGGGTACAAGTGGGAGGGGGAATTTGGGGTAGGTAGGGAGGGGGGTAGTGGGGAGTAAGTTGGGGGGGAGTGTGTAGGGGGGAAGTGGGGGTGAAAGAGTGGTGGTTCAAGGAAGTTGGGGCGATGGGTGGGGGTTTAGTGGTGGTGAATGTGGGGGGGAGTAGGGGTGAAATGTTGGGGAACTGGGGTGAAGGGGTTTGGGGGGGTTATGGGTTGAAGGGGGCCAAGGTGGAAGGGGGTGAAGTGGGGAAGGAAGGGGGAAGAGTGGTGAAGGGGGCTAGGGGTAGGGGTGAAGGGGGCTGGTTTGGCAGTGTGCAATGGTCGATAGCTCTATGAAGTTCTTGGGTAAATATTTTGTTAGTTTCTACCTGTCTTTCCTAGCTCCTTGCATTTCTGGAAAGAACATACTACATCTGAATGTCTTTACACTGGTTCTCTTACTACCACACATCCACCGTTATAGTTTATCAAATCACAACAAGACATACAAAAAATCAATATGTTATATGAGATTCTCTTAAGTAGTCCTAAAATATTCTGGACTTGTCCAACTTTTATCCTCTAAATATAATTTATAGATATCCTTAATAAGACATACAACTTATTAAATTCACCTCAACTCATCTCCAAACACTACAAATCAACTTTTCTCTTCACTTGTGATCAAAATATGCCTCTCACAATTGAACCCATTCCACCTTCCCCTTTCCCTACCTCTGCCGCAATCGAACCCCTTCCCCTTTCCCTGATTATTTTGTGATGGAACCCCTCCCCCTACCTAGCCTGTCACCCTACCCATCCCCCCCCCCCCATCCAGCCCCTCCCCCTCCACTACCCAACCCCAACCCCTCCCCCTCCCACTGCCCATCCCCTCCCTCTCCCCCTACCCAGCCCCTCCCCCACTAAGAACACCAACACCTCTCTTATACACATATTACAACCCAATATTATTAGAAAACCCATCCTTAATATACAAACCCCATGTTCAACTCTAATTATTTCATTCTAATATGATTCATTACACAATAATCCAACATTTGGATCCATTTCTACTGTATAAGTATCTAATAATGATACCCTTTGTACGTATTATTATATTTTCATTAGGATATAAAATGTTACCTCCACTTATATCTCATGTATTTTAGTATGTCATTTATTTTAGTATATTATTTATAGATAATACAAATCACTAGTGATTATGATTTATTCATTTATAATATTAACAAATATATAGAAATCTATGAACATGCTAGTTACCCATGGTTGACCTATCATGGTGTAATAATAGAGAGTAATAGATTTCATTCTGTATTCTCTTAACATGATTTAAATATTAATTAGTGGATATGGTATAGTTCTTATATGATTATGATTTATAGATCTCATATACTTTAGTAAATCATAACATTATAGTTGATGCATTAAGCCTGAACATTTAGTTATGTTTATCAAGAAGCATGTAAGAAATAGAAGCCTATGAATGAGTCCATATACTACTTCTCTTAAGAATTAATGAGTTTCAATGTTGTTATTTACAATAAACAATTTTACTAACTATTTGTTTCTTCATATTATAATTGATAGAAGATGGATTTATAATGTTGATCGGATCACTGATGAGTTTCAGAAGGAGTTATAATATTTTTTGGTTTTTTCATTCAATAATGGTTAAGACGATGGATTGATTTGATGCCCATATTTTTATTACATTGGAAGACCATGGTAAACACAAGAGGAAGTAAGTTATCAATTCACTAAAAGTTGTTTTTAAAAAGGATATCATGTTTGGTATCACAATGGATAAAAAGTTCAAATAGAGAATGACATTGATTCATATGAAAGTATAGAAATAGAAAATTTGATTTCAGATGAGTTTCCATTTTCTTTTCAAACCGACAATTCATGTAGAGAAGTGGGAGATAAAATTAATATGGGAAGAATGTTTTAATATAGTGATCACAATAATGATGTTGACCATGTTAGAAAGTTGTTAGAAGATGCCAATACCCTAGTATACCAGTCATGTGGAAAAATGACCAAACTATAGTCTTTAATGCGACTGTATCATAGGGAATCAATGTATGGATTTAGTAATACTCCGATCAACTATCTAATTAATCTTTTTAAGTACTTTCTACCTAATTATGCATTTATTCCTAAAAATTATTATATGTCATCAATGTTGGTTGAAAATTTTGGATTTTCAAGTACTAGTGTCCATGCATTCCCTAAATATTATTGTTTACTCTGGAAGGATAATCTTGAGTTAAATGAGTGAAAAGAATGTGTTACATTGATATTAAAGACTAATAAATATGAAACTCAATCTCATGTAAGAGGGGGGACTGGAAGGGGTAGGGGGGACAGGTAGGGGTAGGGGAACGGGTAGGGGTCCTGGAAGGGGCAGGGGGACTTGCAGGCTAACACTTACCATGATCAGAAGTATAATCTTATCAAGTACAGTGAATTTGTGAACAATGAGATGATAATATTTTCAATGGTATACCTTCAATAGTATATTTAGTCAATGGTTGATGGCTTGAATTTGGACAATTTTATATTCTCTTCTGCTCATGCTGGTACATGAGAGAAAACTATGCTCAGCCTCAAATCCCAATTTTCATTTTTCAATGATGATTTTCATGTTTTTATGCAGCTGTTTTCCTTGTCATTCTTGAAGATTTATTTCACCATCGTCTTAAATTATATGATAAGGAAAAATTATGCTCAGATCCTCTAAGGTCTGGTTTATATATAATGCCCATATTTTACTAAAATATCTTACTGTTGCTGCTATGCCGAGAGTGCTCCGGGATAATCTTAAACTGAATATATTGAAATTGGATAAAAAGGTTCAGTTTATTCTTAGGGCGGTGAATGGGGAGATCATTTTGAGCAATAGGAAGAGGAAGGAAAATAGGTAACTAAAGATTGAATCATATCTATATGTCTTATATTTTTAAATTTTATTTCGGTTATGTTTTTTTAGCTGAGTTTTTGTTAATGTTTATCATGAAAAATATTTGGGCTTTCAACTTATTATATGTTGGTCACATGTCAAATCATTTCACTGGTTTAAGGGGTGGGTGGCTAATAAAATTTATGGATATAAAGAGATACTTTTATCCAAGGTAGGGAAGAGAATTTTAATCTAGATAGTGTCATTGTCTCTGAATATTTTTATTATAAGATGAATTCATATTTTACTAAATCCATTTGTAATATTTTTAATTATTTCAATTATACATATTGGTGGAGAGGAGAACTAGGTAGAAGACCTCTATACTTGGATAAGTGGGAGGTTATGTTTCCTGAAGATATTTTGGGAGACTAGGGATGAAAGATATTACAATATCTAATCTATTTTTTTGGATAATCAATGATGATGTCTTCTGTATGAACCAAAAGTACATTGGTGCTTAGTCTTGAAGGCAAGTAGCTTTCCCTGGACTAATTTTATTTTTGTAAATCTCAGGTTGAAGCCATCATATGTTTGGATGGGGGGTGGCATGGTGCAGGAAGCTACTGTAGGGGGAACCAGGTGTAGGGGGGATGCTGTAGGGGGGTTGTGGTGGGGAGGGGGGTTCATGGTAGGGAGGGCTGTTGTAGGGGAGTAGGGGGTGTGGTGTGGGTTGGAGGGCGACAGGGGGTTGTGGGGGTTGTTGTAGGGGTTTGGGGTGTCCAGGAGAAGAAGGGATACAGGGGGAAGTAGGGCTGCTGGGAGTGGCAGTGGGGTGTGGGGGATGTTGGAGTGGGGTGTGGGGTGTGGGTGCTACTTTAGTGAATGTGGGTTGGAGTGTGTGGGGGGGGGTGTCCCAGGGCTGGAGGGCTACTGGGGGGGGAAGTAGGGCTACTGTAGGGGGTGGTAGTCGGGTGTGGGGCTACTGTAGTGGGTTGGGGTTGTAGGTTGGGTGGGGGTGGTCTAGAAGGGAGGGTGTGTCCAGGAGGAGGGCGATCCAGGAGGGGGTAGGGGGTCTATGAGGGGGGTGTTTAGAAATTGTTTCTACAAAGAAGGAATATAAAATCAAGAAGAAGGAATATCATGATCCAAAATATTGTCCAATCATATTAGCATACTAGTTTGAAAAATCTTTGTTAATTGAGTAAGAATAAAAGAAGTAAAATTATATACTTTATAATACTTATAAACTTATATAAACCAAGAATAAAGGTATATTCTAGAAGACAAACTTACTAATGAAATGAAATCTATCACAACAACATTATGTTTTTTACTTCCCATATCATCCTTCTTATACTATATATATTATATGAATTATGACCCTCTAACCATGTCTTATTCTTTGTCCATTTTGTCATAGGCTGCTTCACACAAGTATTATAGATGATTATTACAGAGACTACCACAACCATATTGGAATTTTTGTTTCCCACAAGAACATGATCATTGCATCATGACCATCATAATTCCCTCTTTGATGGGTGTGGCCTTCCTGACTATTTTTCTATCTTCACTATAGCCAAAACTAATCTATTTTTTTCTTATGCTGTGAAATTCTCTCATGATGAACCAATCATGATTTTTGTAAACCTGGAGACTTCTTCACATATAATTTTTAGACATATAACATTATCAAATGATCAATGGATGAACCTTGTGAGAATGACTTCATCATATATATTTATAGAAAATATCCATGTAACTCCAAATGAGAACCTACCACATGAAGATACGTGGATCGACACATGAAATCTTGTTTATCTGTCACACATTTGTTCAGTTAGAGACCGATTTTGTTTTTATATACTTGGTGCATTTATTCAATTCTTGTTTCTTATATGAATACCCTATTCTGGTTTATCGAGTTATATTCTTTGTGGATTTTCTAAGATGTATTATATTACCATAATCTTAGGGGATGATAACTATTATGTTCTACTAAGGGTGATAGGCACTGGTGAGCTGGTTCCAGACTTCTTTGATAGTTTTTCTTGTTGGGAGACTCATGAAAGTTCAATTATGTGCTGTTTCATATTGGGAGTTTTTTAATTATTTTTATGTAAATAGCTTTAGTGTATAATAAAATTTGGACAGTGAGTACCACGTTGATCTTCTATGTGATAAATATAGTAACTCATTCTCATTTTGTAAAATTATTTTAAACCCATGAAATATATTTAGTGTCTGGGAAATTTCACCAATTTTTAGTAGATCCTATAACCTGATACAATTCAATGGTTTGGGATGATAGTAGGGAGGGGGACTAGTAGGAGCAGGGTGGAGGGGGACTGGTAGGGGATGGGGGGAGGTGAAACTAGCATGGTGGGGGGGGGACTTGCTGGGGGTGGGTGGAGGGAAAATGGTAGGGGAGGGGGAAACTAGAAGGGGAGGAGGAGACTGGAAGGGGGTGTAGGGGGTGGAAGGGGGTGGAATGGGGGATTATAGGGGAAGGGGACTGGCATGGGAAAGGGTAGGGGAAAATGGCAAGGGAAAGGACTAGAATGGGGGGGACTGGTAGGGGGTAAGTAACTCGCAGGGGTAGGGGGAGGGGACTGGCTGGTGGAGGGGGTGCATGGGGCAGGGTGGGTGGGGGTGCAGGGGGGGCTGGTAGGGGGATGAAAAGGTGTGGGGGGACTAGTAGGGGAACTAGCTCGTGGGGGGGGGTGCAGTGTTATTTTGCAAGGGGCAGGGGTAGGGTGTAGGGGGAGGGGGAACTTGTAGGGGGAGGGGGAAGGGGACATGCAAGGGGAGGGGGTGCAAGGGGAAAGGTGGGTGGGGTGCTGAGGGGGACTGGCAGGGGGAGGACAAGGTGGAGGGGGATTGGCAGGGGTAGGGGGAGGGGAAACTGGCAGGGGGAGGGGGACTAGTGGTGGGTATATGGGGGACTATAAGGGGTTGAAGGGGGGTAATGGCAGAGGGGGGGGGGACTAAAAAGGGTAGGGGGAGGGGAAACTAGCTGGGGCTAGGTCTGGTAGGGGGCATGACTGGTAGAAGGGGGGGACTAGCAGGGGTGGGGGAACTGGTAGGGGGATGGGGGGAATTGGCAGGGGAGGGGGTGCAAGGGGTAGGGTGGGTTGGGGTGTGGCGGGGACATGCAGGGGGGTGACAAAGTGGGTTGGAGGGGACTGATAGGGGAAACTAACACTTGGGGGAGGGTGTGTTGGGTTCTTTTATAAAGGGTAGGGGTAGGGTGCAAGGGGGTAGGTTTGGTGAAAGGGGTAGGGGGAGGAGTGTAGGGGGTGTCCAGGAGGGGGAGGGGGTGCAAGGTTCCATGGGTGTGTAGGGGGTTATAAAGGGGTGATCAAGGGGTCTGTCTAGGGGGGGTGCATGGTTAAATTAATGAATTGAATGAGTCAAACGGAACCCAACATGGTTAACTTGGCACATGAGAGGTAATGCCCCATGTAGTGAATTATGTAACAGTTACGCCTACTTTTTAAATTTTCACTGGATGGCATGACACTAGATATCAACCCAGGATCCACACATTTTTACCAAATAGTTTTGAATGTATTCCAATATATTGGATTCATGAATAGGTATGGGGGGATACTGCAGGGGGGGTGAAAGTGGGTAGTCTAAGGAGTAATGAGAGTGTGTGTGGGGGGGGTGTTCAAGGGGTGAAAGGGGGATTTCTAGGGGGTTCAAGGGGGCTCTCCAGGGGGCTTGGGGGTGTAGGGGGTGTTCAAGTGGGTGCAAGGGGCTGTCTGGAGGGTTCATGGGGTGTAGGGGGTGTTCAAGGGGTGATGGGGGGGGGGCTATCCGGGGTTGCAAGGGGGCTAACCAGGGGGCATCAGGGTGCAAGGGGGGTTCAATGGGATGAAAGGGGGCTATATAGTGGGTCATGGTGGTACGATGGAGGGGAGTGTTCATCGTTGGTGGAGGGGGGTTTTCCAGGGGGTGCAAGGGGCTGTCTAGTGGGGAATGGGGTGTTCAAGGGTGTGAGAGGGGGCTGTCCAAGGGGGAATGGGGGTGCAGGGGGTGTTCAAGGGGGTGAAAGGGGGCTCTCTAGGGGGTGCAAGGGGGTGTCATGGGGTCATGGGGGTGTAGGGGGTGTTCAAGGGGGCTATCCAGGGGGCATGGGGGTGTAGAGTGTGGGGGTGTTCAAGGGGGTGTAGGGGGGCTATCTATAGGGAATGCAAGGGGGATGTCCAGGGGGCATGGGGGTGCGGGGGGGGGGGGTGTTCAATGGGGTGAAAGAAGGTTGTATCATGGGCATTGGGGTGTGTGGGGGGGTGTTCAAGGGGGGGCAAGGGGCTGTCCACGGGTGCAAGGGGGCTTTCTAGGGGGGAGGGGTGTTCAAGGGGGGTGCAAGGGGTTGCCCAGGGGGTGCAAGGGGGATATCCATTGGGGGAATGTGGGTTCAAGGGGGTATATTCAATGGGGTGCAAGGGGGTGTCAAGGGGTGAAATGGGGATGTACTTGGTGGCATGGGGGTGGGAGGGGGGTGTTCGAGGGGGTGCAAGGGGGATGTCCATGGGTGCATGGGGGTGTAGGGGGAGGGGTAACCAAGGGGGTGAAATAGGGATGTTCAGGGGTGCAAGGGGGCTGTCCTGGGGGGATGAGGGTGCAGGGTGTGTTCACGGGGGTGTAAGGGGGGTTTTCAGTGGGGAAGGGGGTTCTAGGTGTGTTTTAGGGGGTGCAAGGGGGCTGTTCAGGCGGGCATGGGGGTGCATGGGGGAGAAAGGGGGCTGTCCATGGGGGGCATGTGGCTGTGTGGGGGGGGGTCATGGTGGTGCAAGGTGGTGTCAAGGTGGGGTGAAAGGGGTGGTCTAGTGGGCACAAGGGGGATGTCCAGGGGGCACGGGGTGTAGGGGTGGTGTTCAAGGGTGTACAAGGGGGATGTCCATGGGGTTGTCCAGGGGGTGCAGTGGGTGTTCAAGGGGGTTCACAGGGGCTATACAGGGGGTGCAAGGGTGATTTTCAGGTGGCTTGGGTTGCAAGGGGTCGAGGGATGTTCAAGGGGGTTCAAGGAGCTGTTTGGGGGGTTTAAGGGGTTTAATGGGGCTCTCCAGGGGTAGGGGGGACTGGAAGGGTGGAGGTGCAACTAGCAGTGGGGTGGGGAAATAAGGGCAAGGGAGCAAGGAAGAATTACAGGGGTGGATGGAAGGGGAAACTGTTAGTGGGGATGGGGAACAAGGGGCGATTGAGTTTTTTTATACCATGTACATGATATAACCATGGTTTTAACCAAGGTAGTAGGGGCCTACTGCCATGGCGATAAGAGACACAGTTTTCCAAAATCATGGCCACATTCTATTGCAATGGTTTTAGGGCCTACACCCACAATTCTAAACCGTAGTCCTTGGTGGATTTTATATTTGTGGAATGGGATGGGTTTTTTAAATAAAATATTGATGATTTTATCATTTCTTCTCACTTCTACAATAATATTGATTCTTACGACTAGGTATAATAATTGATGCATGTGAGGCTAAGTTAACCGCTACATAAGAAATCCAGGATATAATTACTATTGTATTTAATTTTTTATGAATCATAATATATTGTAGAGTATATCACTATTCACATCCATATTTCACTGTTTATGAGAATTACAAAAAATTTACTTCTAACGAATTTTGTTGTAAAAACAAAAAAATGTATTCATTAAATATTTCTATTAGTTTATAATACATAGAGTACTAAACCAAAATGGAAAAATTATTAATTTCAAGATAAATAATTACAATTAAATTTAAATCTTAAAACATTTTGAGAATGAAATATGAGTCATAATTATGAAAATTAAAAGTGAAAAAAACATAAGAAAATAAAAATTTCATGAATGTATAAACTTTATCCTCTTGGTTTTCTATGAATATCATACCCCCAATTATTAAAATGGAATGAATGGAAAATATGATAAAAGTAATAGACATTTTGAGAGATAAATACAGAAAGAGGATGAATAATTTTTAAGGAACTATATAAGGTTATATGTTAGAGTGAAATGGGTAATATTACTATTGGAAATATATCTTCCCATTGTTTATGAATGTAACCAATATGTATATTAAAAATATGATATTAGAAATATAAAAAATTGTTAGAAAATAAAAATTTATAATAAAAATATTATCAATATGTATATTAAATATATAACATCTATTAAATAAATTGTTTTTTTCAATATGAAAAATATAGCCATTCATTATATAATACAATATTTTTGTTCTAAAAAAATTTATTTTCTAATGTATTATTTATTTTTATATATATAATAAATTTTATAAATTTAGATATTGAATTTTATAAAATTGATTTAGTATTTGGAATAAAAGAACAAAAGTTCAGCATGATGGTCAAATTATCACAAAAAACATAAATCACTAGGATGAATAATGAATGGAATCGGTTCTAAGACACCAAATTTCTACTCAATGAATATTTTAAATAACTTTTTCAATATGAAACAATAATAAAAATGAGTAAATAATTTATTTTTTATGATAAAATATTACAATACATGATAAACTTTAATGTGTTATGAAAAATCAATACGAAACATCATTATAAAAATTACTAAAGGAATACATCCACAAGTACAAAAAAGTCTATAAAATTAAAATATTTGTCCTCATGGTTTGCCTTAACACTCATGAAACCTATTATAATTATATAATGGAGGAATGTGATGATAGATATAATAGTAATATCATGAAAAAAATGTAGGAGTAGGATGAATTAAATTTAGATAAGTATAAACGACAATATAAAAGAGAAGAAAATAGAAATATTACCATTATATAACTTCTAGAAAAATATATTCTCATTTAGAATACATGTAATTAAAGAATATATTGAATTTGGGATAATGGGAAAAAATATAGAAATTAAAAATTAATAATAAATATTATATTACATATTTCTTTAAATATATAACACCTTTTAAATAAATAAGAAATTTTACTATATAAAATATAATCAAAAATTACAAAAGAAATTTCATTTATTTAATAAATAATATCTTTAAGAAGATTTATATATTTGTATGTAAAAGTTAAATTTTATATAATTAGATGTTGAATTTGATAAAATGATTTCAAATTTTTTATAAATGAATTCAAATTATGTAAGTGGGTAAATTTAATTTTTTGTAAGGAATATATATCAATAGATAAAATGTTAAAGGGGTAAAATAAAATATTTAGTTAAAATAATGTATAAAACATATAATAATAAAAATAACATTTTATAATGTAGGGAATCAAGAGAATCCTTGGTTTTTTCCACTATGGTCCACTTTGCATGTAAAAATGGACTTCTTTAATCATTATGGATTGAGAAATTGCAAACATGCCACTAAAATTTACTTATTAAAGGAACCAACCTCTAACCCTCACATACCTATTACATCCTTTGGTTTTCTCTATAATTACATAAAATATTCCCTATACTAATGGTTATTTTTATGTTTATTATATTATATTTCTAATAAGGAGGAATAAACCCTTAATAACAAAATATGTTATTATGAGAGAGAGAGAAATTCCATCAAAGCAACTACTTTTTCTCCATCATTTTTAATTAATTTCTCATATCCTCTATTTTTAAACAGCATTATACACTATATTGGTACTCTATTAAAATCACTATTATTTTAAAGTATTTATATTACAATAATATAGTTCTATACTATCACTCATTCAATAGAATAAAATTTTCTTATTTTTGTCAGTTCAACAACCTACATCAATGATGTTATACCATATTCATAATTTTAAACATGGATGAGTATCGAAACATATATTATGTTAATATTTTATATTAAATATTATGTTATGTTATTGTTATGGTTATGCAATAGTGACATGAAAATGAATTATCATTATAAAGTTCCCAATTTCCTCTGTAAATTTACATAAAACATGAATTTTGTGAATTCTATTCTTGTAAACATAACTCATACCTTCCATTAAAAGAACATGGTTATATATTAATCATTAAAATATTATTATTCTAATACCATTAATAATTTATTAATGATTAATTTGTTCTCAAATAAAGAGGATCGACATATACATATTAAAACTACAATAATAAAACTAATCATAAATGATGAAAAAACAATAATTTTATAATAATTTATAATAAATGTGTTTGAAAAATTATGATATAAATAATCCTTATAGGGGGTGGGGGTGAATTAGTGATCACAAAAATTAAATTTTTTCCCTTATTTTATTCACTTAATCCATTATTATTTTATTCCTATCTTAATAAGAAGTCATTAAGTATATCCTTTTCTCTCACTAGTCTCATATAATAATAAACATTGATATAAAAAGAAATGAATTAAAAAATAAATGGAATTTTAATTGGTTCACCACTTAGGGTTAATATTTTGAGGATATACATAGTGATGTGTTAGTGTACTAGAATCTATAATACTCACTTTATGTGGATTCTTGTATTAGGCCTTGATCACTCTATTCTAAGGTTCATTGCCTTTGTAAGGATTATGAAATAAAAACTATTAAATAAAGGGGAAATACCTCTTATTTTCATATGTGAACTAATTTGAGGAATGAAATGATCATTTTATAAATATTAGGGTCTATCCATTTTCTTCTTTTGGGCCTTCTTACATCATAAATCAATATTCAATTGTACTTTGAGGTCCAAATCTACTGCTCTTCTAATCATCCACATCCAAGTGTTATCAAATCCTCAATGTGAGGGTTAAGTCTTTTTCTTTTATAAAACACTTGAGTAATTAATCTTATATTAATTTAGATAATTCTAAAATATAATTATAATATATAAAATTCTTTCTTACATATCTAGGTATAAAAATGAACCACTATCATCTTCTCTTGACCCTAATAACTAGTGTTAAACCAAATTTTTAGATGAAATAAACTAGGGATTTTTATCTTCCTATATTACCAAAGTTATCAATTTTTTCCCTTTATTTTCTCTTTATTAGATGTATATCATCTAATAACCATTTTTCAAGAACTATTATAATATGTTTTTATAAATCATCCATGAAACCAACCCTATGAACCAAGGATTGCGATCAATCCTCCTTTCTCTAATTATCCATGATCGTGCCATGTGTTCTACACAATTTGTGAGGTCAAGAACATGATTTCAAAATTTGATCAAACTTTTAATAAATCATGTGATATATTAATTTTCTAAATACAATCAAATATTTGATATCATCTAGAAATATTCTATTCCCAACATGTTGATAGTCTCTATGATTGGATATTCTCCTTCAACAACCCAACCACAATGTGCTATCAATTATCATGACTTGGTTCTTAAACCAATTATATATATTTAAAATCTAAAAAATAAATTCTATTTAACTTTTTGAATATAATAGGGTGAACATTAAAATTAATATTTATTCTAGACGAATATTTTGGCATGTAATTCTTTCATTAAATGATGCATCACCACACACCCAGTTGAATTAGTCTTTCTTATAGATCATAATTGCCTCCAAAATCCATTCCTTGGGTATCACTATTTTGAAAAGGATTTTATAATCCCAATAAAAATTATACATTGGCATGGTTTATTATCTCTATGTTTCACATCCACCACAACTTCTACTATAGTTTTTACTTCATCATCAACCCATATCATATTCTCTAGGTACTTTATAATTCTATGTTAAACTGCTTTTATTCCATTTTAACATCCCCTATTTTCCATGATATTCTAGATAAAATACCAATTTTATTTTATGATTAATTAACCATTTTGTTTTTTATTCATGGAATTTTTAATATTCCCATAACATGAATACATGTATATAAAATTATATTATTAATTAAATTTTAGGATTAATAATGTCAGACATAATCCAAGGCTTTCCAAGTATTCACTTAGAATTATAATGGGAAGTTCCTTTATGTATTTCCCCTAACTCATGGAAATGAATTTTATATACCACTCAGGTATCTCGGTTATGTTAACATATACTCTTGATTTACTTTTATATATGATATGGTTTCTTCTTTTATTTATATTCCACTTCTTCTAAAATTACTCTTATATATATAGAGATTTTCCATAAAATATTCAATTTTTAACTGGTTAACCCTTACATATTGATTAATGTTAATATAACATATACATAGTGATTTATTCCTTTTCCATTTTTATCCTATGCCCAAATTATATCTTACACATGATCGGGATATACTTTTATATATAGGGTTAATTTCTTAATACATGGATGAAAATTTCCAAATTCAAAGACCCAGTTCCTAATTATAGAATTATAACTTATATAATTGCAGATTATGGACTTCCAACTTCTTCAATAGCCAAATAAAAATTATATGATTCCATCAAAACAAATCTACCTTCATGAATTATATTATATAGATACCCACTCCCATAAACATTTGAGCATATAATAATAAACTTCCAAAACATATTTATTTTTTTATTAAATTTCATTGTTATAAATTCTCAATAATTCATAAATTTATTTTCAAAAAATTCCAAAAATAACTCATATTTGAAATAATCCATCCCATTGGATTTTATGAAAGATATCTACAAAAATTACACTACACCATTAAACTCCAAATCTAAAAAAATTACAGATTTGGGTTCCATTATGCTCACACCTCCTTTGTCCCTAAAATATAAAGGTGTTGTTATCTATATTTTTTCTTCACAATATCCACCCAATTCAATTAAAATTTTATATTACTATCTTCTTAGATAAAATCCCCCTTTATGAATGAAAGACTTGCTCTATACATTTAATAATATTTAATAGGCTCTTGTTGGCACCCGCTAAGTCTCATCAACACCTTGAATCAAAATTTAGAGTATTTATTCTCCATTTTTCATGAAAATATTTCAATAAAAATTAGATATACATCCCTTAAAACCTCATATTAAAAAATATTCCAATTTATATACCTTATCAGACCCCTATATGGAATCAAAAAATCATGTATCTATTAACAAATAATACATTTCCTTCAAAACACATGCCTATTTTAACCACTTTCTACTCATCCATTTACCATGAACCATTGGATCAATTTTCTACTTTCAAACCTATTGAAGTATTTTTCACTGGTGAAACATTAGATATTTCACTTAATCATTGATTCCACTTGTTGAATAAATTAATTAAAATTTTTTATTTTTCATTCTATAAATCATTACCCCATGACACCTTCATTCTACTAAATTATATTCAGTTAGTGAATTTACCACATGGAAATGGTTCATTAATTCTTTTCCAAGCCTATTGATTCAAAAATCAGTACATAAAATAAGGATTTAATTACTCAATATCATATCTATCAATTTTACTCACTTAAATTTATAATCATGTAAATATTTATCTTTTTAGTACCTTAAAATCACAATTTCATCATAATCACACTTACTTAAAATCATCAATAAATAAATAATAAGGAGATAAGAATGTGATAAATACCATATATTGAACCAAGTGATAAAACTTATTTGCGAAAAAATTTATACCACTTGATATTAAATTTCCATATATTCTATATAGCAATTTTCCTTTCACATATGAGGTGAATGAAAATTCAAGTGAACATGAAAAACAACTCTTGAATTCATTTAGTTCATAACATCATGTATTTATAAAACTTTTAGCATACAAAACCACTTTTTAATTATGAATCTTTCATCTTGAATACTTTATGTATTTTTGAAAAATAATTTTATGATAAAAATCGTTATTAAAAGAATAAATAAACATTAATTCCTTTAATTTTATGTCTTCTCTTCTTCAGTTGTCTTATTATACATTTGGGGGACTATTACTACTTGAAATATAATGTGATTTCATTTATCGATCACAATGTTTTTCTTAATTACACTATAAATTTCATATATATATTTGACACAACATTAACTCTATATAATTCTATATATCATCTAAAAATATTCATCTCATAATGCGCTTCAATTTTTAGATTTGAAAAAAAGTGTTTTTTAGACCCCACATTTATTATTGAGATTAGTCCTTGATACAATTTTGGTTTTTGTCAATGCATGCTACCAATTTAGAATTTTAGTATTTCTAACACAAATTATAGTGATTATATTATTTCTACATAATAACATACTTGTATTTCCTTTTATCACAAAAATACCTCATAAATTATATCTTCCTTTTATATATGAATCACTTCAAGAAACAATTAATATAATTTAAAAATACGAGGAGAGGTGTAATTCTTAGTATTCTATAGTTGAGGAATATAATTGTTTTTTGTAAAAATATTTTTTACTTACATGTTTCTTTAATTATTTTCATGTTGTTATTATTATAACACCACTTCAATATAATTTTCATAGGGTGTTTTATGTTGGGTTATATAACTTATGTATGTTGGGTACCATCTCTATTGCGAGACTACTCTCACTAGAATAAGTTTATTCAATTAATACACCACTATTTCAACATTAACCTAGTTTCCTATTCAATAGAAATTATCATCCATCGGTATTAAATTATTTCTAAATGGTTTGATTTAATAAACCAATAATTCATCCTTCATATCTACACTATTAATTTTTCTTTAGAGTCATCTAAACCTTTTCCATCCATATTGTGTCTTTATTTAAGTGAATTTCCTTTAATATCATAATGGGAATGGATTCCTATTTTTTCATCAGTATCTAAATTTTTTACTATCATGAAGGCTCACATGAGTGTACCATTATTTGTTCTTAGAGAACTATTCATTGAAATCCATTATTTTCCTAAAAATAAGTAAATCTATTTTACATCTTAACAATGTTTTCAGGTCCAAATTTCCATCCCATTTGTAATACGATCGAGGGATTTAATTATGATACATTTTTATTCCTTTTTATAAAATTTAATTCCATTTAATCTCCAAAATAAAAAACAATATCCAATTAAATTCATAGCTCATGTTACAGTTTCTCAATTGAGATTTGGTAATAATAAATTTTATTCTTAATTTAATCCATTGAGCCTCTAGAAACACATTCATTATTTGTCCCAATATTTCACATAAGTATAAATATATATTTACTATATTTTATACATAATCTCCTCAATATTTCTCATGAATATTTTACTTTATCACTAAATCCATATTTAATCATTTTGGTCTCAAATCATTGATGCAAACAAGGGAGGATTTTCTACCTTATCTTTAAATTTAAAGGGAATTATATTTGAATCAAGATCTATTATCCTCAAGTTATTCTCCTTTAATAGATAACCAGTGCTTTACAATCAGGATTCATCTCCATTTCTATAATCTTACATCTCATTATTCTGAGCTTTTAAGGGGATAAAAATTTCTTTCCTCTAATTTTATATGTAAATATATTCTCCTAATTGACATACATGTTCTCTATGTTTTTCAATTTGACCCTTCATAATTACCCTAATTTTAATAATTTTTACATTAAAATTAACCTAAACTATCCTTAATATTATATTTTTCAACGAAATATATTCTATGAATTGAAATTCTATATGATGAATGATTACTAGTTAAACCACTTATAATATAATATATGAATCTTTTCCTGGTCACTAAATGAAAATTTGTTAGTTTTATATTTAGGAGTTCTTTATATTTCAACTTATAGATCATAATCATCTCTAACATACATGGGGGGAATATGAAATTATATATTATAACGTATCATCCAAAGAAAAATCAGATTCAAATTTATCAATAAGTTTATAATTGATCACCATGATTGTAGAGTTTATCATTTCATGTGACTTATTAATATTTCTCCTTTTCTTATTTCATTTCATCATAAGGTGTTTTTCAATGGGTTTTTTAGGAAGAAACATCAATTGTATTGACTTACACTATTTTCTTATAAAGAAGTTCCAATGTATTTAGCAACATTAATTTCATAGAACAATGAGAGGTGTACTTATATACCTCTATAATAGGATTCAATAAATATCTTGAATGTATTTGCATAAAAAATTTATTATATGATCTTTTTTAAACTACAATATCAAATGATTTACTCCATGAACTCATTTATATAAGCCTATAGAAATATAAGAATCTTGTAACAGCCCGAGATTTTATGAAAAATATTCTTTTTAATTTTATTAATGTCTTGTGTTGTACGCTACACCAAAAGGAGCTTGAACAACACACATCCTTGACTTGCCTTTCATTACACGCAATCACGACCTTCCTCGATAGCGTGTGTAGTACGCAATACCGAGTTTCACTAAACAATGATATGCTATTAAAATATTATTATAACTAGCCGTTATGAATAGTAATAACCACCTTTTAAAATTTTATAAATTTTATCTCTCAAAATGGACTTCATTTTTGGATTCGGAGTATTGAATTTAGCCTAAGGTGAAATTTTGGTACTTTTCGGATAACTTTCATATTCTGATGAATAGTGAAAATTACTAAATTATAATTAAAAACAACTTTTTTAATCAAAATAATTAATAGTGATAAATTATAAATTTGAGTGGTTTTAAAGTATATTTAGAATATATTTTTACAATTTAATACAATGTTGGTCATTGGATGTAATTTCACATTTAAACCAGACATAAACAAGTGTCAATCTTTTGATAGATATTGTTTCTTAAAAACACGCTATTTGTTTTAACAGCGGGATTTAATTATAAAATTAATTAATGCAACTTCTATGTTATGAATTTGGTAAAATAGACTTCATTTTTGAATTTGGAATATGAAATATATCTTAGGATGAAATTTTGGCATTGTTCTGAAAAACATCAATTTTTGATGAATAGTGAAACTACTAAGTGGTAGTTAAAAAAACTGAATTTTTCATAAAACATAATTTTACCGCTTCTGTGAATGGAATTTCAAAAATCCGAGAGACACGGTTGATGTCAGTAAGTAAAATGTGGTTCAATGAGATGAAAATAATTTTTGGTGAATAGTAACTTTTTACTTTTATTTACCACGGTTAAAAGTAAATAGGGTAATTAAGGGTAAGAATGATATTAATATTACCCAAACACATGTCCTAATTATATTGGACAAGTGTATCTCGACCAAAAACATCCTTAAGTGTATAATATTATCATTTAGGCTCACTTGGATTAGATTAGGACATTTATTATTAATTTATTTAAAGAAGGGTTAAAATAGTTAAAATCAACGTTTAATAAGTAAATCATTTTTAATATGGGTTTATACAAAATCTAAATTCGACTATAAATATTCATTAGAAAGATAAAATTATTTCCTACATAATGGTATTTTATTTATAATTTTTAGACATTAAATAATTTAATTTATTTATGACACAATGATGATGGAGTAATTATCTTATTAATGAAATATTGACATAATTGATGTTATAAACACCTAAATAAATGTAATTTGAGACTTATTATGAATCCCACTAATTTTCTAGGTTACTATGATATATTAGTGTTGATTTAATCAACTTGGTTCGACCATATAATTCTTTTATGACTTTCACAAAAATCATATATCAAATAGTGTCGAAATTGACACAAAATAGTTTTTAAATCAAATATTATATTATTAATTGTTATTGTATTCCTAAAAATCTAAGGTTCGTCCAAATGACTTAGATAAGGATATATATATTAATAATAAACAATTTGGGGTTCGTTTGGCATGTTATAGTAAGTGTATTAACCATATAGTGAAAGAAAACAAAAAGACACGGTAAAAGTTAAATTATTTAACTTAGAGCTAAATCTAATTGATAAGGTTCAAATAATACCCTAAACTTGTCTAAATCCTATTGGTTGATAGGATTTAGACCCATCCCCACTTTAGCTTCGAAATAATACCCTTTGGAACCATTATAAACCGATTTTGACTTTAATATAAAATAATATTTTGAGATATTCCTAAGGTGCCCCTCTCCTCCCTTATAAAAGGGCACCTCCTCCCCCTCCTCCTCACACCAATTTGAGCACTCAAGCTCGGCCAACCCCTGAAAAAATCCCTTCTCCACTTCCCTAGAATAATCCTAGAGGTCCTGGTATTCTTCAAAGACCAATCTTAGTTCCCTAAGTGGAGGATTCAAAGAGGCGTTTCAAAGAAGAGGTAATATCCATTACCGATCTTTTCAATTTCTTTCTTCTTCAACTTCTTCTTCTTTAGATGTTTCATGATAAAGTAATAACATCAGTATTACTTACATACTGATATGTTATTATAAATATGAAACAACTCTAATTAACCTTCTATCCATCCTACGGAAAAAGGAAATCACCGCGCGTGCGTACGTACGGAATACTGTCTCCACGCCGTGGTGTAATCTATTTTCCGCCACCACATTAATTGGATGGGTATAATGGTTTAATGAGTAACTATATATGATTATTATAAAGTAATATTGATACTGAAATAGTATACAAACACTTCAACACAATTCCACAACCATGGGAATGATATCATCGCTCGTGCGTACGTACGGACTACCGTCTCCACGACGCGATGAGATTCATTCTCAATGATTAACCATTCATGAATGATTATAAAGTATATATAATAAGTACTAATGAAATATATTACATAATAATGATACTGGATTTATTTATATTTATATGTATGTCATCTAAATAATTCCACTCAATTCAATAAGTAAACGAAAACAGCGTTCATGCGTACGTATGGACTACCGTCTCCATGAACGGTGTATCTCATTCCATTTATCAATATATTATTCTGAATATATATTATATATAAATCATGTTTTACATTCTGGATATAAGTAATCATGATCCAAGTAATCATATTAATAATTACAAGTTAAAAACACGAACGAAAAATGAGACGATTTTACCCAAAACGCTACTTTAACATGAATTTACAAAAGAACGGGTAATATAAAGTCATAAGTGGACCATATATGATATAATAACAATGAATATGATTCTGGAATAAGTCAATAACATGATTTAAATCATTATAAAGGAGGTTCGGACACGTACAAAGCAAGTCGGACCTAAGGTAAGGGAAATATCACAATCTCATTTTTATCCGAGATTGTTTATACTTTGGCATTTACTGGGGTGTATTTTATCATCCACATCCATGTTTCCTCAATATGTAATATTTATATCCTTATACAATAGTTTATATTCAATTTTACCCTTCGGTAAATTTTTAGTAAAGGATATGAAAGGAATCTTTTGTCGTTTTTCGTACGAGGTACTTTTTTTACTTTTCCGATAAAAGTACGAGAAGAATGTTTTTTTAACTTATACGGCTTGAATGGATTTTTAAAACATTATTTCCAAGAAGCTTCCTTTAAAAGTTTTCAAGTTTATTTTTAATCATCTTCTTTTATTTTAAAGTCGTATGACATGTTATGAAAGGAAAAATTTTTTTGAAGTAGAAAGGATATTTTCCTCAAGAATGGAGTTCAAGTATTTTATCAAAATTATTTTCCATCTAAGATAATAAAAGGGTTCTGTTTTTATCCCTATTATTACATGGATTTTATTATGTTGTGATGGAAATATTTTTATGAATTCCTTTATCTTATATGAATTGTTTTATGATGTCATGTTGTTTAAGAATTCCATTTTTATTACATGGGTTACGCTATGATGTATGGTTTATGATTATGTGGCACACATAAGAAAAGATTCATTATAAGATGGGTGGGACCTATATCTCCCTCCAATGCATTGGGTAATGATTTTATATATCATGAGATAGACATGGCTGGAATGGTAGGTTATACCGGTTCAGTGAAACAGGATTGAAACGAGGGTGACTCAGTTCAGAAAGGGACTTTGTCCACTAAGATAGTCTTGACAATGAGTCTTGACTAACAAGAAATGATTCTCTATGATTATGTGTGTATGCCACAAAGTTTCATGTTTTATGTTATGATTATTGGGATTACATTTCACTTCTATGATTTATCCCATGTTATGATATTATGAGCTCTCTTTTTTGGAAGCTATGATTTCCAAAAGCGATGTTCTTATGTATATGATGTGATTGATATTTCTTTTGTTTACCCTTACTGAGCATTTGAGCTCACCCTTTTATGTTTTCTTTTCCCCAGGATATAAAAAAAGGTTTTAGGTATAAAAAAAAGAAGATCTTTATGGAAGATGTTGAAGATCTTTCACCATGATTAGAAGATTATATTCCGATTTTCCAAAGACACTAAACTATTACGGTCCTTGTGTGTGTGTTTTTGTTATGTACTAAGTATTCCGCAAAAGTAATGTAATTTCCATGTAAGTCAAGATTCGGGTCTTTACAGTTGGTATCAGAGGAAAGGTTTAGTCAACCTTTTGAAACTAGGATGCGAAAACGTTAGTGAGATCCCTAGAGATATTTCTATGGTATGTCTAGGGATGTCCCTAAGGTTAAGTATACGTATAGGTTATAGTACTAGAACTACGCTAACGATCATAGAATTAAACCTAAGATGTTAGATATTGAAGGTACTCCCCCTTTATTATGTTGTTTTCCCTAGCATGATTTTTGCCTCTCACACTATTCTTTTTGGGTTTTAGATGATGGCTGGAACCCGAAGGAACCGTGTTGATCAATGCAATGGACAATGCAATGATTGTCCTCCTGAACAAACAAATGTTATGGGAGATGGAGTTCAAAATCTTATTTCTATACTTACACAAGCTATGAATCATTCTGGACTTCCAAATGAGCAGAGAAGGGAACAATATTCTATTGAGTCCTTCAGGAGGCAACGCCCACCTTCTTTTAGTGGGTCTTCCGATCCACTTGTTACTGAACAATGGATCAGTACTACTGAAAAGATATTTTCAGTTCTTCAATGTTCTGAACATGATAAAGTCATATTAGCAGTATATCATTTGGAAGGTGAATCTGATCAATGGTGGAATCTTATCAAGAATACGAGGCCAAGAGATGAAATTGAGTCCATGGAATGGGACGAGTTCAAGAACTTATTTTCCTATAAGTACTTCCCTCGTATTCTTCGAACAAAGATGGAGAAGGAGTTTCTTGAACTAAAGCAAAAGGACGATGAATCTGTTGGTATATACGAAGAAAATTTTACAAGACTTGCAAGGTATGCATCTGGCATTATCATCCAACCTGAAAGTAAAGTTGATCGATTTTTCAGTGGCTTAAAACCAAGTCTTCGAAGGGCATTAGCTATAAGAGACTTTAGTAGCTATGAAGAAATTGTGCGTTGTGCTATCAAGGTAGAAGTGGAAGTTGGTGTTACATATCCATCTCATGGTTTTGACAAGAAACGAAAGATGGAGTTCAAGGAGAAATCTCAGAATAATGGTGAAAAGAAGGTGAATGTTTCCTTATGCACAAAGTGTGGAAAGAAGCATGGTGGAGATTGTCTTAAAGGGACTAGAAAATGTTTTAAGTGTGGAAAAGAAGGTCATCGAGCAGCTGAGTGTCGAAGTAATGGAAAAAGGGTTTCTAATGATGTGAATAAAGAAAACACTACAGAGAACGCACCACCAACACTTCAATGCTTCAAGTGCAAGGAAATGGGGCATTATGCTAATAAATGTCCTAATCCAAGGGTTAGTGATGATCAACATGAGCAACCATTGAATGCAAAGGACAAAGGGAAGTCACATGCGATCACTATTGGCGATGTTGAATATGACAACGATGTGGTGGAATGATTAAGTGTTTATGTAATGGGATTCTAAAATAATATTGTATCATGGAGTATTGGAATATTTATGTATTGGTCTAATGTGTTATTCAATGTAATTGAGATATTTTTGGAAATAAGATTATATGCGCATAATTAAGGGAAAACGAGAAAATGAAATGTTTAACAGTATTCATGAGCTCATGATTGATATAAGGACTAAGTGATATCATGGTTTGAGTATATAGAATTTTGAGGATTTTGGTATGTGGAAGGTTTTAACTTTTAACTGCATTCATGTTTTCACTAAGGTTCAATGGGTATTCAAGAGAGTACATGATTAAGGCCTTTGAATGTTTGGAATGTGACCAACAAGATATATCTTATGATATATGGGGATCAAAGATGGTATTAAATCTCTGGTAATCGTTTTCACTATGTTATGAGAGTGGACTGCAGTATTATGGATAAGCCTAAAGATTGGAATGGATTATGTTGGACATAAGTTAGTATTGTTTAAGGATAGAAGTTTTTTCAATATTATTGATGGGATGTTATAGTAATATAGTTTTAGAAAAAGGACAACCTGCAGGACGGACGACAGCCCATCGTGTCGGACAAGGCTGTGGAAATCAAACCCACAACCGAAGTGCGACTGGCCTTTATCGCCTACCACTGGCCTACAGGAAGTCCCTGTTTAGTAGAAACTAGTTTTATTTTATTAAGAATTACTATATATGAAGTATAAGTCTATTTTAGGAACCATATATGATTAATCTCACTATAGATCGACTTATGTTTATAATTTTTGCTAACCTTTTGTTTGAGACAGATGAAATGACCCGTCATTCTATCACATGATCTGCTAACACTTCACGAATAACAAATTCAACTTCATTTATTAAAGAGATGAAGTGGAAATTGTTCAAGGCATGAACAACAGTGAGATTGTACCAAAATAAAGTAAGTATTTATTCTAATTCAAATTCTTCAACTTTAGGGAAATGATCTTGAAAACCAAAAATGTTGTCCTAGTGCTCTTATATCTGATTAATCAGATGGTACCTTATATCGTCACAAATTTATGGATTTTTGATTTTTGTCTTTTCCATAGACATGTTCTCTACCACTCTCCTTCAGAACATGATGGTTAAATTTTTCTTCCATATCCATATTTTCACCTACGTGGAAACCCAGTGATTAGTTTATTTGGGTAACCGTTACGTTTCATACATTCATTTTTAAAGATTGGTTTTTGTATTCCTTTTTACAATGTGGGTTTCTATTAAAGAAACTTTCAAATAGTAAACCATTTATAACCTCGATGAATTTCGTGGGCGAAATTCATTTTAAGGGGGGTAGAATGTAATAACCCGAGATTTTATGAAAAATATTCTTTTTAATTTTATTAATGTCTTGTGTTGTACGCTACACAAAAAGGAGCTTTCACAACACACATCCTTGACTTGCCTTTCATTACACGCAATTGCGACCTTCCTCGATAGCATGTGTAGTACGCAATACCGAGTTTCACTAAACAACGATATGCTATTAAAATATTATTATAACTAGCCATTATGCATAGTAATAACCACCTTTCAAAATTTTAGAAATTTTAGCTCTCAAAATGGACTTCATTTTTGGATTCGGAGTATCGAATTTAGCCTAAGGTGAAATTTTGGTAATTTTCGGATAACTTTCATATTCTGATGAATAGTGAAAATTACTAAATTATAATTAAAAACAACTTTTTTAATCAAAATAATTAATAGTGATAAATTATTAATTTGAGTGGTTTTAAAGTATATTTAGAATATATTTTTACAATCTAATACAATGTTGGTCATTGGATGTAATTTCACATTTAAACCAGACATAAACAAGTGTCAATCTTTTGATAGATATTGTTTCTTAAAAACACGCTATTTGTTTTAACAGCGGGATTTAATTATAAAATTAATTAATGCAACTTCTATGTTATGAATTTGGTAAAATAGACTTCATTTTTGAATTTGGAATATGAAATATAGCTTAGGATGAAATTTTGGCATTGTTCTGAAAAACATCAATTTTTGATGAATAGTGAAACTACTAAGTGGTAGTTAAAAAAACTGAATTTTTCATAAAACATAATTTTACCGCTTCTGTGAATGGAATTTCAAAAATCCGAGAGACATGGTTGATGTCAGTAAGTAAAATCTGGTTCAATGAGATGAAAATAATTTTTGGTGAATAGTAACTTTTTACTTTTATTTACCACGGATAAAAGTAAATAGGGTAATTAAGGGTAAGAATGATATTAATATTACCCTAACACATGTCCTAATTCTATTGGACAAGTGTATCTCGACCAAAAACAACCTTAAGTATAAAATATTATCATTCAGGCCCACTTGGATTAGATTAGGACATTTATTATTAATTTATTTAAAGAAGGGTTAAAATAGTTAAAATCAAAGTTTAATAAGTAAATCATTTTTAATATGAAGTTATACATAAGATAAATTCGACTATAAATATTCATTAGAAAGCTAAAATGATTTCATACATAATGGTATTTTATTTATAATTTTTAGACATTAAATAATTTAATTTATTTATGACACAATGATAATGCAGTAATTATCTTATTAATGAAATATTGATATAATTGATGTTATAAACACATAAATAAATGTAATTTGAGACTTTTTATGAATCCCACTAATTTTCTAGGTTACTATGATATATTAGTGTTGATTTAATCAACTTGGTTCGAACATATAATTCTTTTATGACTTTCACAAAAATCATATATCAAATAGTGTCAAAATTGACACAAAATAGTTTTTAAATCAAATATTATATTATTAATTGTTATTTTATTCATAAAAATCTAAGGTTCGGCCAAATGACTTAGATAAAGATATATATATTAATAATAAACAATTTGGGGTTCGTTTGGCATGTTATAGTAAGTGTATTAACCATATAGGGAAAGAAAACAAAAAGACACGGTAAAAGTTAAATTATTTAACTTAGAGTTAAATCTAATTGATAAGGTTAAAATAATACCCTAAACTTGTCTAAATACTATTGGTTTATATGATTTCGACCCATCCCCACTTTAGCTTCGAAATAATACCCTTTGGAACCATTATAAACTGATTTTGACTTTAATATAAAATAATATTTTGAGATATTCCTAAGGTGACCCTCTTCTCCTTTATAAAAGGGCACCTCCTCCCCCTCCTCCTCACACCAATTTGAGCACTCAAGCTCGGCCAACCCCGTCCAAAATCCCTTATCCACTTCCCTAGAATAATTCTAGAGGTCCTGGTATTCTTCAAAGACCAATCTTAGTTCCCTAAGTGGAGGATTCAAAGTGGCGTTTCAAAGAAGAGGTAATATCCATTGCCAATCTTTTCAATTTCTTTCTTCTTCAACTTCTTCTTCTTTAGTTGTTTCGTGATAAAGTAATAACATCAGTATTACTTACATACTTATATGTTATTATAAATATGAAACAACTCTAATTAACCTTCTATCCATCCTACGGAAAAAGGAAATCACCGCGCGTGCGTACGTACGGAATACTGTCTCCATGCCTGGTGTAATCTATTTTCCGCCACCACATTAATTGGATGGGTATAATGGTTTAATGAGTAACTATATATGATTATTATAAAGTTATATTGATACTTAAATAGTATACAAAAACTTCAACACAATTCCACGACCATGGGAACGATATCATCGCTCGTGCGTACGTACGGACTACCGTCTCCACGACGCGATGAGATTCATTCTCAATGATTAACCATTCATGAATGATTATAAAGTATATATAATAAGTAATAATGAAATATATGACATAATAATGATACTGGATTTATTTATATTTATATGTATGTCATCTACTTAATTCCATTCAATTCAATAAGGAAACGAAAACAGCGTTCATGCGTACGTACGGACTACCGTCTCCATGAACGGTGTATCTCATTCCATTTATCAATATATTATTCTGAATATATATTATATATAAATAATTTTTTACATTCTGGATATAAGTAATCATGATCCAAGTAATCATATTAATAATTACAAGTTAAAAACACGAACGAAAAATGAGACGATTTTACCCAAAACGCTACTTTAACATGAATTTACAAAAGAACGGGTAATATAAAGTCATAAGTGGACCATATATGATATAATAACAATGAATATGATTCTAGAATAAGTCAATAACATGATTTAAATCATTATACAGGAGGTTCGGACACGTACAATGCAAGTCGGACCTAAGGTAAGGGAAATATCACAATCTCATTTTTATATGAGATTGTGTATACTTTGGCATTTACTGGGGTGTATTTTATCATCCACAACCATGTTTCCTCAATATGTAATATTTATATCCTTATACAATATTTTATATTCAATTTTACCCTTCGGTAAATTTTTAGTAAAGGATATGAAAGGAATATTTTGTCGTTTTTCGTACGAGGTACTTTTTTGACTTTTCCGACAAAAGTACGAGAAGAATGTTTTTTTTAACTTATACGGCATGAATGGATTTTTAAAACCTTATTTCAAAGAAGCTTCCTTTACAAGTTTTCATGTTTATTTTTAATCATCTTATTTTATTTTAAAGTCGTATGAAATGTTATCAAAGGAAAAATGTTTTTGAAGTAGAAAGGATATTTTCCTCAAGAATGGAGTTCAAGTATTTTATCAAAATTATTTTCCATCTAAGATAATAAAAGGGTTCTGTTTTTATCCCTATTATTACATGGATTTGATTATGTTGTGATGGAAATATTTTTATGAATTCCTTTATCTTATATGAATTGTTTTATGATGTCATGTTGTTTAAGAATTCCATTTTTATTACATGGGTTACGCTATGATGTATGGTTTATGATTATGTGGCACACATAATAAAGGATTCATTATAAGATGGGTGGGACCTATATCTCCCTCCAATTCATTGGGTAAAGATTTTATATCTCATGAGATAGACATGGCTGGAATGGTAGGTTATACCAGTTCAGTGAAACAGGACTGAAACGAGGGTGACTCGGTTCAGAAAGGGACTTTGTCCACTAAGATAGTCTTTACAGTGAGTCTTGACTAACAAGAAATGATTCTCTATGATTATGTGTATATGCCACAAGGTTTCATGTTTTATGTTATGATTATTGGGATTACATTTCACTTCTATGATTTATCCCATGTTATGATATTATGAGCTCTCTTTTTTGCAGGTTAAGATTTCCAAAAGCTATGTTCTTATGTATATGATGTGATTGATATTTCTTTTGTTTACCCTTACTGAGCATTTGAGCTCACCCTTTTATGTTTTCTTTTCCCCAGGATATAAAGAAAGGTTTTAGGTATAAAAAAAAGAAGATCTTTATGGGAGATGTTGAAGATCTTTCACCACGATTAGAAGATTATATTCCGAGTTTCCAAAGACACTAAACTATTACGGTCCTTGTGTGTGTGTTTTTGTTATGTACTAAGTATTCCGCAAAATTAATGTAATGTCCATGTAAGTCAAGCTTCGGGTCTTTACAAATCTCATTTTTACAACCATCATAATTAGTTCCTCTAAAAAATAAAAGCCTAATCATTGAATATTTGTGTGATAATACCAAAAAAATAGATAAATTTAACATCAAGTAATAAAAATTTGTCTTTAATACCACTTATTAAGTACACGTTATCTTAAATCAAATTAAGAGGGGATAGGGGGATCATGGTGAAAACTGAGTAAATTTTTTTCATTAACATTTAGTTCCCTTTTCCATTTGGATATGTTTCTTGTGTTATTAGGAACTCTTGAAATAACTCATTATATTTTTCTAATCACATAAAATAATATAAATGAATAAATAATACAATGAATTCAAAGAACATGAAGGTTATAATTGATTCACCAATATGGGAAAATCGAGGATAATGGACATTTATATGTTTCAGAGTACCAAAATCTATTATAATCACTTTCGATTTGTGTATGTTTTTAGGTCATTCTGATAATGTGAAAAGGAACACTAACATTAAATTGTTAGGGAAGGACACATTACCAATCATTTATAAACTTCTTCTCCACGTACTCCTCCTATATGGTTTACTTTGGTGATGGAAACAAAAAATTTATATATGTGATATTCTATCCACATTCATCATTTGTGTCTTCATGCATTATAAATCAACATTAGATGCTTTGTTGAAGTCTATACTAATAAATCTTATCATTTTACAAGATATAATGAGTTCAACACCTCAATGTGAATGTTGAGTGTTTTTATTCTATAAAACATCCCTATAGTAACTCTTATATAGATGAACAAACTTTCATACTAGAATTATCTTATAAAAATATTTATTTTCTATAGTTATGTATAAAAATGGATCACTTTATTTTTCTAATTAGCCTTGTCACATGAACTAAATATAAAATTTTAATGGTGTACATTTTGGTTCATGTTCTTATACTATTTTGTTTGTATTAATATTTACATCCTTCTCATCTCTCCACCCGATGTATATCATTCAATAATCATTTCACCATAATTATTGTAATTATTATTTATAAGTATTCCATATATCCATCCCCTTGATAATAAGGTTGGAATATTTCCTCCCTTTTATAATTCTCCCTGATAATACAATATTTACTACATAGTTAGTACGATCAAGAACATTAAATCAAAACCGAGTTAAACTTCTAAATACTTTACCCATATCATTATTTTTAAACTTCTTCTTAATCTAAAAAATTAGGTAGGAATATAATATTCATGGTTGATTAATAATACCATTGATTTGATATTCTATTTTCATAGCTTAACAAGGATTTGTTGCCCACGACCATGAAATGGTGCATACCCAAATTTAAAATACATAATATGAACTAAATAAAATTTTATTTAGCCATCTAAATATCAATTCATAAAATATCAAATTCCTCTCGATTCTTTTAGATTATTGTTACATAAATTGTTTTCATGGTATTCAGTTCATATCATCCTTTCAAAAAACTATTTTTTGGTCTTCGAATTTTCCATATAGTTTTTTAATCCTTCTAACACACAAATTTTTTAAAATATATTTCTCTTTAAATAAATATAATCTATTTTATAGCTTGAAATACATGAAACCTTGATTCTATATGAACTACGATATATTATTAAAATATTATTATTTACTTTGGTAGTTATCATATATTTATTAGTTTGGATGGTATGAATATGAATAAATAAATTATTTGAAACATACAGGTTACACATGAATAAAACAATTCATTTGTAATCAATATATTATAAATGAAAATAAATACCATTTGAAAGTAAAAGAAATTATTTTTTTGAAAAACTATTTTTATCTGCATAATAATTTTTTTACCTTAATAAATTAAAATAATCCCTATTGGTTAATGATTTTAATTAAATTTATATATTGTATTCAATAAAAGTTATCATCATATATATAATTTTTTTCAATAAGAAAGATATAGGTATAAATCTACTTTTATAATTGAAAATGGTATATTTCTAAAAAGTAGTTTTATCATTTTTTTCACACTTAATTTAAAATTAATGTTTCTAATTTAATATTTTTTCTTTTAAAAACTAACTTAATTTTTTTAATCAAAAATTCAAAATTCTCTTATAGTGATTTTTGATCATTTTATGAAAAGATTAATTTTTTTTATAGGAATAGTGAAAATTACTTATTTTTATTAAAAAATGACTTTTTTAAAGAATATACAAATTTACATATTATTAAAAAATTATATAACAAAATTTATTTCAGTTATATTATTATTAATCTGGTTTATGTAATTTGATTTAATTTTATATTGAAGTACAGTATAAATATATTTTATATTTTTGGGAAAAGATTATTTAGAATACCATGTTTTATCACATTTGTAGTTTTACTTTTAAATTAAATTATAAAAATTATATGAATTGTATTAGTAAATGTTGATTCTATATTTGGAATCATAATAGTTATCATTATGTAATAAGGCTAACATAATTTTTGTTTATAATGAATAGTAAAAATAGTAAAAATTAATTACCATGTTTAAAGTTAAAACGAACTTATTGGGGGTGGGGTAAATTAAAACAAGGATTAATTTTCCAATTAATCCTTATTAGATAATATTTTCAGCCATATTTCAATCTTATATTATCCCACCATATAATCTATGGTCATTTGGAAACACATATATTTGTAATGCCTTTATCATGTTGGATTCATCTAGAGAATTTCTAAGTGGGTTCCCTCCCCCACTTATAAAATGAATCCTCCTCTTCTCTTCTATCCACACTTAAAGGAGAATTTGGGTTTAAGAATTATTTACCAAAATCCCTTCCCTAAATCCTCAAAAATGACATATATTCCTTGGTTTGATAAAAGAATCCTCATAATAATGTTTTAGGTATAATCTTAAATTATTTCTATGGATAATAGGTGTAGATCTTAAGAATGCATTTTTATTTTATTTATTCTTATAACTACTTCAAAAATTATACAAATATGTTGAAATAATAACATAAATATATACCATTTGTGGATATTTAATTATGTTAATGTAATAATGTGACGACCCGGACCCAAATGCCACTTAATGGCTGCCATGAGCCCGCTAGGCCACACAGCCTCAAGCGCATCTTTCCAGATGCCAGAGGCTGCTGACTACTAGCGAGGGCCTATGGTGTGTCTGTGGGAACATTGTGACATCATTAATAGAGTGAAGCACATCATATGGAATATAATTAAACTGTAAACAACAAAAGTGATATAAATAAATAGTGGATGCAAATTGATGCAATAGATAAACAAGAATAACAATAACTGTATCAACTGGAACAATGATAATGTAATGTCATTTCACAAGAAAACTGATAAGTATGGATACAAGATAATAGGTATAACATGATCCACAAGCTAAAAGAAAACAAAGTCTACTCCAAGAATCTTGTCTTCTTACTCGGTCATCTTCTATCAATCTCTATCCTCTTAGCACACAATCAATCATTGGAAGCTACATGCTTCCCTTTTTCAATACATGCAACCATGTAATCTACTCTGGGTACCAAATAGCGGCTTGGGAGGGTGTGTGAAAAATATCAGTGGGCCACCTCTAATGGTGTCTATATCATCCTTCTTGTGTAACTGAATATAGTAGTGTGTAGTAATGCATATATAATGTAAAGAAAGTAGAAAAATATCACAAAATAACCAAGTACCAACTTCATCCCTTAGCAGGTGTCTGAACAAGTTTCAGTTAATTAATTAAGGAATTAATATATAATGTTAACAGGTCATGTGAGGCATATCTAGTACTAAAATCACCTCATTATAGTAGAAGTACTGAAGGTCCCAAGACATAACAAGGTAACTAGAAAATTATATCCAGTGAGGGGGTTCTAGTGTAATAAGAAAGGTAACGTAGATCTCATGAATAGCTAACTCAGTAGTATGAGAGTCTAGCTAAAGGGTAAGAGTGTAATATAAGTATATTATTCCATGAAATTTTACAATAAGTCACCAACTGAGTCCTAGGTGATCGATAAAGATAAAATAGGGAAATGAAATGACACGACCCTATAAGATTTTACCATGGCACCTACTAGTCAATGATGGATCCAAGGAGTGTATCCAAGGTATCCTATAATAATGGAAGGAACCCAACTTTAGTATAACATGCATCCATGTAATAGTAAAGAACTAGATTCTAGGTGGGTATCAACCAAACAAAACCATATCTTCGAATCAGAATGGGGTTCCCGAGACCCAAGGTATTCTCCTCTAAGAATCAAAGGATAGATCAAGGAAGTCCATTCCAATTTGATATTTTAATCATGTAATAATTAATTTGGTTGAAGAATTCCCTTCAATTAGGGTGGATAGGTCCAGTAGAGTATAAACCATTTATTTATTAGTCCAATCCTTGTCTTCCATTAGTGGTGATAGGCCAAGTAGCATTGCAACAATTTAATCAAGTCATTGTTATCCATTAAGGCTTATTCAATTATTGAGGTTTACTACACTACCTTCCATCAACATGGAAAGGGGTTCTACAAACATGTAATCTTTATTAAATCTCCTCTATTACGGTCATTTTATATACTTAGTATAATTTCCATTTCACATTTCACTTTTAATAACAATTGGTAAGAACCTGACTTAGACGGGTCAAGTGGTAAGCATAAATGGTACATGCCATTATGAAACTCTCAGTAATAAAAATACATTTGTAATAATAAGACTGACCATTATAAATATTAATTAAAGGCACACCCGAACGATGAATCAAACATGCTGAAACACTAAAAACCCATTTATGGAACAACATTTTACATGGGGAGGATTGAGTTGTGGGTGAAACCACTAACAACTAATCAAATATTAGGAAAGAGCATAAACATATGATTTTAATGAGTATGATCATGGAATGTTAATTTAAGAAACTGTTTCCAACAAAAATAGTGGTACCCACATGAACATTTCAAAAAAAACAATATTTAAGGATGAGGTATAGACCACCCACCATATAGTTGTATGAGCCTTCTCCTCTGATATCGTCGCTTGATTTTCCTCCGATAAGAGTATATCTACTATAAGGTGAAAAACTATCACATGGACATATATAGGTCAAGAGTTAAAGAAAAGAAGAACGGATAAAGGGTACTTGAGTACTTACCATTACACATCCAACGTGTTGAACATAAGCTCGATTGGATGCCGAACTAAGGGGATATCGTGATCCATAGCTTTGGCCTTCAAAAAGCACCAAATTGGTGAAAGAAGATGAAAAAACCATTGGTTCTCATATTATGATGAACGAGTAGGATTAATAGATATTTAAGGGCATTTTGGAAATTTTACATTGGTTTATAGCCTGTGCACGGTTTCTCCGCACGGTCAAACCGTGCGCAAACCGTGTGAGATGGTTCTACCCAAAATGTCTTCCTGGGCACGGTTTGATCAAACTGTGCTCCATCCATGGATGATTACATGGGAAAAAAGGGAATTAATACGGTTTCCATTCATTATTGTGTGCCAACTATTTGAGGTTCCACTGTTCGAAAAAACACCATCCTCCCCGATTTAGCAAACCATGTGGAAATCAAACACAGTTTTCTCTAAACCATGTGCAAAGTTTGTTTTCTCAGAAAATATGTGTTCTCGGATCCGAACAAGACCCATACACCCTCAAAAACTGTTCCAACTCATTAGGCATAAATATTAGGTCCAATGTAAATATTTAGAGAGAAAATTAAAGGATCCATAACTGAGTTAAAAACTGTGTTCTTACAGTCTTCCCCCCTTAAAAGTACACCCCCCGAGTTATCCATCCATGGGTAAGGAAACACTATCTTGGAACAACTATGGTCACTGAGAAGTTACATCTACATACCTCTCCCAAGTCTCATCCTTTACTCATTCATGCTTCCATATCACCCAAATGAGAGGGATAAACTTTCATCGGAGAGAATTCGTGTTTCAGTCGATGATGTGTACAAGATATTCCATAAAAGTAGAATCAGTATCTAACTCAACTTCCTTGATATCAAATGCTTGAGATGGGTCATCATGGAATTTGGAAATCTATGAGACATGAATGACGTTGTGCGTGGCATGATACCTCTGAGGTAGTAGCAACTGATAGGCTACTTGTCTGACTCTCTGTAAATCTCGAACGACCCATTGTAATGAGGCGACAGCTTTCCATGCTTTCTTAATTGTCTAAGCACTATAGTGGGAAATACCCAAAGGAAAACAAGACACCCAACCTCGATCTCAAGAGGTCATCGACTAAGATTGAGATAATATTTATATCTAGACAGAGATGTACTCATACACTTTTTGATCAGTTTGACCTATTTTTAAGTCTCCTGAACGAGATGAGGACCTTTTAGGGATACCTCCCTTGTTTTCAGATAGTATAAGGGTGAACAAAAAGGCCTACCATATAAGGCCTCAAAAGGATCCAACTTAATCATCTCTTGAAAAACTATTATTATATGAAAAATCAACGAGAGGTATATGCTTCTCCCAAGAACCACTGAAATCAAGGATGCATGCTAGGAGAATAACTTCCTGGATTTGTATTGTCTATTCTCATTGTCCATCTATGTGAGGGTGAAAATATGTTCTTAGAAGCACCTGAGTTCCCATAGTTTTCTGCAAACCCAATTAAAACCATGAAGTGAAATGAGAATCCCTATCTGAAATGATAGTACGTGGAACTCTGTGTAGTCGTATTATCTCACAGACATACAGTCTTCTTCGCTCATCAAATGAGAAAGTCTAACGAATAAAAATGAAGTGACATGATTTCTTTATTTAGAAAATGACAATCTAGATTGCATCACTACCCCTCGGTGACCTAGGTAAGATTACTACAAAATCCATATATATATATATTCTCATTTCCATTCTAGGACTGGAAGAGGTTGTAACAATCTTGAAAGTATCGGGTTTTTCTCCTTCACCTGTTGATTGATGGAATAATTAGTGATGAAGACTATAATATAAAATTTCATCCCAAGCCACCAATACTAGAATCATATAGCTCGATACATGTTTGAGATACATGGATGAACTTACCACTAGGAAGTGTTGGACTCTTTCATCAACTCCTCTATCACATCTTTAGGAACCACAATTTGTCCATGTAGACACATGATTTCATCATTATCCATAGACCAATATAGATATTGGTTATCTCCTGATATACTGTCACAGAGAACCAAACCTTCAGGATCTGAAAACTACCTACTCTTCACCTTATCAAAGAGGGAAGAGGTAACTGTTAAGGCTGAGGGGTAAGACTACTTGTGACTGTCGTGAAACTCCAGATGAATTTTATAAAAGAAGACCATTAACTTCCATTCATCACTGATTTTCTATACGACCTACGTTTTAGTTTCTTGACTTTATGCATCAGCAACCAAATTTACTTCACTAGGTTTATAAGCAAGCTCAAAATCAAATTATTTTAGATATTCAACACAAATTCTCTGGCGGATGATATAGTCATGCTAAGAAAATATATACTTGAGGCTATTTTGATCTGTATACACCATAAAGTTCTCACTCAAGGTATAATGTCTCCAGTAACATAATGCATGGACAACTGCTACTAGTTTGAGGTTGTGCATCGGGTAATTTATCTTGTAAGGCCTCAATTATCAAGATCTGTATGCAACAACATTGTCTTCCCACATAAACACATCTCGTAGGACAATTCATGATGCATGACAGAAGACAACTTAACCATTACCTAGTTCTGGAAGAATTTAAAATCGGTGTAGAGACAAGCCTCCCTTTCAGCTCTTGAAAGGATTTCTCACATGTTTCTGACCATGTGAAATTGACACCAGTATTTGTAAGATAAGTAAGATGAGTTTCAAGATAAGATATGTATTGTATGAAATGCCTGTAATATTCAGTGAGTACTAAAAAATTCTTGATATTGAACACATTCTTAGGATGCTCCTTGGAGACTACAACACTAACCTTTTTAGTGTTAACATATAGTCTTCATTCTAAAATACTATGGTTCAAGAAGTGGTCCTTATCAATCCAGAAGTCGCATTTAGGAAGCTTGGCATAAATCTGATTCTCTCTCTATGTAGTCAGAACAATCTAAAGATTTTTGTCATAGTTGTGATGAGTTCGCGAATACACCAACATTTTATACACAAAAACACAAAAAAAGAGTCCAAATAGGGATATAAAACCCTATTCGTCAAATCCATGAAAACGGTAGGTGCCTTCGTAAGACCAAACAATATAAAAAAAATTCATATAGACCATACCTACTACATAAGCTGTAAGAGGTATGTCTGATGGTCTGACTCACAACTGATGATAAACCCATCTTAGGCCGATGTTGTAGAACATATTTTCACCATAGTACTGGTGAAAGAGATCATCTAATCGAGGATGTGGATACCGGTTATTGTCCTTAAGCTGGTTCAACCTTCTACATTCCATACATAAATGGATATTTCCACCCACCTTCTTAGCGAAAATCACAATTGAACCCCTAGAGGATGTACTAGGACGTATAAAGACATTGGACTCTAAGACCTCTATCTACCTCTTGAGATCTTAAATCGTAGTAGGTGACATCTTGTATAGATGAATGGACACTGGAGATTCTCCATGAACAAGATCTATTGGAAACTCTACCTCTATCTTAGGAGTTAGTCTAGAAATGTCATCATGAATGACTTCCCTAAAACAATAAACTACTAGAGGGAAATTAGTTTGAAGAAAACCATGATCCTCTATGAAAATATTTTCAATATGGGTGGTCACTCCACCTAGCACATGATGCTTCGGTCCCTCTCTCTTAGTATAGACATCCCACTCACCTTCAAAAAGATAACCGCTACCTTTCGGTGATGTAAAAGAAACCCTTCGGCGATAACTATCTACCAAGGTATGACAGTAGGCCAACAAATACATCCTGATAATGACATCGAAGCACGTCATCTCGAGAAAAAAGATATTCCACAAGAAATGGTAACTACCTATCTGAAGGGGAAGTCCCTGCACTAGCATATGACCACCACCCGCATTCCCAATAGTGTATCGAGAGTCATTACACCATTATGATACAATATATCTAGTTCGATACTTTCCCCAATAGATACAAAAATAAAAAAAATTGATGCACCTATATAAAAAAAGTAGAGACAACAGTAGAGGAAACTAGAATAGTACCTCATACTGTAGATGGTCCCGCTGCCTGATCCTCAGGTATCAGCTGTAGGGAATGCAACTGACCTGATCAATGGCCTTGTGCAACATATGGACTTCCATGATCATGACTGCTCTACACGTGCTACTGGTGATTGGGGATCAGACTACCATGACCATGAACTCCTCCTCAGTTAGACATGCTGGTGTTACTCCAACTCCCCACCAAATGTAGTGAAAAAGAACTCGCTCCTAAAGGTGGAGCAGAAGATGATCATTTTTTACAAAAAGAAGGTGGAAAGGTTCTGAAAAATCAATGATGATGACCCATAAGTCCACAGGCCTAACACTCCATAGGGTCACTATCACACCGGGGATTATTATGCCTTGGTTTTCCTCACTAATAAAACACTATATAGCTATTAAAATGGGTACTCTGGCTACCACTTCCCTAATAAAAAACCTCAAGGGAGCGTTTCCTGCCACTAGAAGAACTACTGTTCTGACATGACAATGATACTTTAAACTCGGTACTCTCTCCATCCATCGTCTTACAGTCATTAATAAGGTCCCGATCAAATATTTCAGAGAATTTATGAAGGTGAAATACATTCACCTGAGTTTGGATGGCGTACTAGATCCCATCTTCAAAGCTTTAACACGTAAAATCTCATCACCATCAAGAAGCAGTGAAAAGCACTGTAAGTCAGTTAAACATGATGAACATTCCATAACTAATATAGAACCCTACTTGAGATGCATGAACTCTATGGATTTGTTAGCTCTCAGTGACTGAGGGAAAAATGATTATAGAAGGTAAACTGAGAGTCAACCCATAACATGCCCTGATGTTGTCTGGACTAGGTGATGACATCCCACCAACACTTGGCTGAATCCCGAAGCATGTATGTAGTAAGCTTGAATATACTCTATATAAGAATTTACAAATGCTTAAAGGCGGACAGAATGGATTATATCCAAGACCCAGCAGCCTGAGATCCACCATCCCCTAAAAAGTAGAAGGATGTTGCTGCTTCTGGAACTTGCAGGTCAAATCTGCCATCATAGGTGCAACCTGTGGAAAAAATTGCATGGATTGCATCATACGTAGGAAACAATCACAGAATTGAGCATCAGTGCCCAGATTATGAACATTTGGTGATGCCGCATGTGGCAATCTTGTAAGTAAAACTGGCGGCTCAAGGCTCACAATGTTTATTGCATGGTTATCACCACCCTCTTGGCAAACAACACAAGGACATCATGGATTCATTGGTCTATAAATTCCAAGAACACACATTAGAACATTCTTAGAATCAAGGAGATAACATCACTAGTAGAAAATTCTAATACAAAAACTCACTACCCAAGGCATACTACCCAAATATCCCACTTAGAAAACCATGTATCGGTATGTTCTCAAGTATAAGATTTATGTCATTTTTCAGTTAATTCAGAGGTTAACTCCATTACCTTTCATAAACATGACAAGGTAGGATAAGGATGTGAAGAAAAATTCATTTTTGATTTCAAGATTCACTTTCTAATGGATAGTCGTTTTTGATGAATCAGTACCCATACACCTATCACCAGAAATGATACTCATTTACTTATAGCATAATGGATTGACATGGTAAATTACTAATCCCAACCCATGAGCGCCCATACACCTCATGAATTGACACAGACAATCACTCAATCAATGCTAAATTAATATATATAAAAAAATTATCACAACAACACTCAACAATTTCCGACCTATCGAGCAATGCAAAGTTGTGAAATGCAACTATATGGCATGGAAATATGCATGACATTGAAATTCTAGGAGCCTATAATGATGTTTTTTACAATGATCATTTCCCTCATATCATCGAGCTGAGGATGAAATAAATTTTCAACCTGACGAAATACCTAAAACACCATACAACAGGTGTGTCACCCAATAGTGAAATAATATCAATTGTAATAGGTAAATAGAACAACAATTTTATATTAGTAACTTGAATTTTACCCCGAACATGGGTTTCCAATGCCCAAACATGGATTATGAACATGTCCCAAGCATTCCTATTATCATATCTATTATCTCTAAATAGTAAATCGCGAAAAACAAACCTCCTTTGATACCACATTGTGATGACCTGGACCTAGATTCCACTTAATGGATGCCCTGAGCTCGGTGGGCCACATGGCCTCAAGAAAATCTTCTAGAATTCCAGATTCTACCGACTAACAACGAGGTCCTAGGTTGTGTCTATGAGAAGAATATTCCATCATTAGCACAATGTAGTATATCAGAAAGAATATAATGAGATTGTAAACAATGGAAGAAATATAAATAAATAACATAAGAAAATAGATATGAAAGATAAAAAAATACCAATATCTGTATCAATAAGATCAATGATGATGTAATTTTATGTCACTACAAAACTAAAAATCATAGATACAAGACAATAGGTATTACATGTTCCACAATTTAAAATAAAAAAAATTATACTCCACGAATCCCAAGATCTTACTTGGTCATCTTCTATGAAGCTCCATCCTGTCTACACACAATCTTGTATTGGAAGCTGCATGCATCCCGGTTTCAATACCTGCAACCATGTAATTTACTCTAGGTAAAAAACAACACTCAGAGAGGGTGTGAGATAAATTTTAGTGGGAAACCAACCACAATGTCTATATCATCTGACCCGTGTAATCTAGTATAGTAGCGTGTAGGCATGAATATATAATGTCAAGAAATAAATACAATATAACTAAATAACGAAGTACCTGCTTCATCCCTCAGCTGGTGTCTGAACATGTAACCATTTAATTAATTAATAAATTTCCATATAATGTTAATAGTTAACATGAGTCATAGTCAACACTAACATCACCTCGTGATAGTATAAGTAGTGAAGGTCCCACAACATAACAAAGAAACCCGACAATGATATCCAATGAGGGAGTTCTAGGGTAATAAACAAGGTAATTTAGATCACACAAAATGCTAAATTTGTAGTATCTAAGTCTAGATAATGGGTAAGATTGTAATAAAAAGAGCGTAATCCAATGAAATTCCACAATAAGGAACCTACAGAGTCCATGGTTATTGACCAAGGAAAAATGGGGCTATGTAAAGACAGGGCCCTATGGCTTTCACTGTGGCACTTACTAGTCAATTCAGGATCCAAGGAGTGTATCAAAAGTATCCTGTAATAATGAAAGGTACCCAACAGAATTATATCGGGAATCCAAGTAATATACAAGAATCAGAGTCTAGGTGGGTATCAACTTAGGAAAATTGTATCCTTGAATCGGAATGGGGTTCCCAAGACCCAATGTATTCTCTTCTCAAAATCCATGGTGATATTGAGTAA
This sequence comes from Viscum album, assembly GCA_963277665.1. NCBI lineage: Eukaryota > Viridiplantae > Streptophyta > Magnoliopsida > Santalales > Viscaceae > Viscum > Viscum album. The sequence continues at coordinate 1,364,255,176 of OY728147.1, forward strand.
GTCCATTCCAATTTGAAATTGTAATCATGCAATAATTCGTTTGTGACCTGTTTATCCTTTTATTGGTGTGCATAGGTCTAGTGGAGTTGAAAACATTTATTTATTAGTCCATTCCTTGTCTCCATTAGTGTGAATAGGTTATGTAGCATTGCAACCATTTAGTCAAGTATTAGTTATCCATTAAAGCTTATTCAATTATTGAAGTTCTCTCCCCTAACTTCCATAAACATGGAAAGGGGTGTTATGGACATTTAACCTTTATTCAATCTCATTTATTAATAACAAGTTATATACTTAGTATACCTTCCATTTCTCATTTCACATTTCACTTTTAACAACCATTTGGATGCTCTAACCATAGTTAGTCAAGTGGTGAGAATACATGGTACATTCTACTTTAAAATTATTAGTAATGACAACCCATTTATGATAATATGACTCACCATTAGAAAGGTTGTGTAAAGGCACAACTTAACGGTGTCTCAAATATTCTGAAACACTAAAAACCCAATTATGGCTCAACTTTTGGCATGGTGTGGATTGAGTTGTGGGTGAAACCACTAAAAAATAATCAAAAAAGAGCATAACAATACAATTATAATGAGTATAATCATGGATTGTTAATTTAAGAAATGGTATCCAAAAAAATGGTGGGTCCCACACAAACATTCGAAAAAAAAACAAAATTTAGGGATGAGTTATAGACCACCCATCATAGCATCATACGAGACCTCTCCTCCAGTATCGTCCCATGATTTTCCTCAAATCGGAGTAGATCTAAGAAAAGTTGAAAACACTCACACATAAATATCTAGGTTGGTATTGAAAGTGAATAATAATGGCTAATGATTACTTGAGTACTTACTGTTGTGACTCTAATGTGACAAATAGAAGCTCGATCGGATGCTAGATAGAGGAGATCTCTTGATCCCTAGCTTTGGTCTTCAATAAGCTCCAAATGGGTGAAAATGGAGGAAAATCTCACTGGTTCTTCGATTAAGAGGATTGAGGAGGATTAGTAGACCATTAAGGTCATTTTGGATATTTTACACAATTTTTTCTCCTGAGCACAGTTTTTCAAAACATGTGCCAACCATGCAAGATTTTTCTCCCTAGAAAGTCTTCCTCTGTACGTTTTGATCAAATAGTGTGCCATCCATGCACAATTACCTTGGAAAAGGGGGTATTTTTATTGTTTGGATGAATGTTCATGTGCCAACTGTGAGAGGTTCTATTTTCCGAGAAAATACCATCCACATGGTTTGGAAAGCCATGTCAAAATCCCACATGATTTACTCTAAACCGTGCACAGAGTCTGTTTTCTGTAAAAAGAGGGGTTCTGGGCTCCGAACTACCCCCAAACACCCCCAAAACCTTTTATAACTCTTTAGGAATCCATTTTAGGTCCAAGGAAAATATTTAGACCAAAAAGTACATAATGCATACCCGAGTGAAAATCTGGGTTCTTATAAACAACCTATATACCTATCCTCCTCCACTAGGGAAACAAAATCATCGAACATGTGTATGATGCACTACAACAATGCGAACCAATGTTATTTTTTTTCCATCACCACATTTCAATGATGGTTATATTGGTTTATTTAATATATATATATATATATATATATATATTATCTATGAATTAATTATAATTTTTTATTAAAACATCAAATCTACTTTCTTACATTCCATCTCATTTGAAGGCAATTTTGACGCTCATGTGTATGTGTAGATTACCGCCACTATAAAACATTGTAGTATTATTTTAATTTTATATTGAAAAGAATGGTAATAAGGATATATTTAATAAATATATATGAAATATATGATATAAAAATGATTTTAAAGGGGAATTAATATATTAAATTATTTTTTTCCTTCGGTTAAAAAGTTAAAACAGTGTTCATGCGTACATATGACCGACCATATCCATCAATGATGTAATTCATTATACTATCACTAAAATTTACAAATATACATAAAATATATATAAAATGAATATATATTATATTAATATCATGATTAACATTATGAATATCATGGAACCATAATCCAATTATACGAACCAAAAACTACCAAATTGAAACATGAAAAATGAAACAGTTATCACCGAAAACAATGTTTTAATTAAATAATTGTTAACAAACAGGTCATAAAATGATTATAGTTAATTATATATTTTTTAATATATATATATATATATATATTTTGGTTCTATAGTATACATAAAATAAACATATATTTATTATACAGGTGGTTTGAATGTCTTTAAGGAAGTCAAGACTTGAGTTTACATATTTTCGTGTCACTTTTATTTCGGTGGGACATATTCCTTATTCACAAAATTGATTATTTTATGTGGTGTATATAGTTCCCTTGAATATATTTTATAATTAATATCTTAATAATTATTGGATATAAATATCCATACAAGGTTATTTCATTCATGAGGCTTATAATTAAAAAGTTACCAAAATGTTAAGGGTTTTATGTTATAGTCTATTTTCATCTTGTTAAGTACTCAATAGAATGAAATAATGTTTATAAGATAAAATATCATTATTTCAATCTTAGTATGAATTTTTAAAATTAAAATTTTAACATGTTTGATAATTTTGTACAATTTGTTTTAATGTAATAATCATTACATTTTCCAAACAAGGATATTTTTGACATTTTACTAAAAATGTGAATGGAATATTTGTTTTAACATGTTTGGAATAAACATAATTTTCTACCATCATGACCACTAAATTATTTAAAACTTATTTTAAAAATTTTCATGTTTTTATTAAATAAAATATTCCTTTGGAAATTTGGGGATTTTTTATATTTTAAAACGTTATTTTAAATGTGGAAAGGGTATTTTCTTCAAGAATGATTTTAATGATCTTTTAATAGTATTTATATTCATCAATAAAAAATATGTGTGTGATTATACTCTTTATATACTAGGGATATGATCTAGTAAGACCATCCCAATTCGTTCTATAAATGATTTCTTATTATGATGGAAACATGTTTACGAATCCCATTCCTTTTTTACAGGTTATGTTATAATGAATTTATGTAATTATTTTGAAACCAGCTTAATTTTCATGTATTATTCAATTATGAAATGTTTATGATACCAATTTACTTTTCATGGGTTATGATATGATTATTATGTTAGTAATTTGTGGAAAAAACTTTATTGTTTTTATTATGTGATGGGTGGGTACATAATTATATTGCCTTGTAATGTATTGAGTAATGATGGATATCTCTTGAGATAAACAAGGTTGGAATTAGAAGTAAACAGAGTTTAGTAAATGACTCTTTCCACTATGATAATCTTGGGAGAGAACCTTGAAAACTATGATGGTGTGGGGAGTGAACCCATTACATTTGTAATGTTTTGGGAATAATCCTTGAATACCAACGAAATGATTTTATATGCTTATGTTCATGCCAAAATATTATGTCTTATTTAAAATTTATTCTCTCCTGACCCAAGTTTTTTGATTGGTTTATGATTCATGTCTTATGAAGTTCCAAGATTTATTCTATGACTCATTTTTTATCTATGATATCAAATGTGTGGTTTTCAAATGTTATTAACATGTTCCCATACCCTAAGGATTATGTCATGTGCATATATCTCTTGTTTACCCTTACTAAGCATCTGAGCCCACCCTGTATTATGTTTCCTTTCCCTAGGTTATGAATAAATGTATTATGTATGATATATATAAGAAGGATACTAAATATAATGAAATTAGTCAGAGATAATTTATTTTAATTATGAACCATTTATTTATATATCCATGTTTCCAAAGTCACTGGACCTCTATGATTTTAGCTGGAGCACTATGTTATGTAATTAATACTCATATATTAAGATGTGATATCTATGTATGAAATGTGTGAGTATCTATATTTATTATTAGATCATGGTTTAGTTAATATTTAGAAACTATTATGAGAAAACATTAGTGAGAATCATTATGATAATGCTAAGAATAAAACAATATCGTATGTTTTTTTGAATAAAAGTTTGTGATTTTCTTAGAATAGCATCCATTCTAAGATGTAATAAGTAGATGTTGTTATGAAATAGATAAATATAGGTTTAATAAGCCTAAATATAAATTTTTAATATAAATTTTTCATTATTATGGTGCATGATGAGTGCACCATCACTACACATATAGCTTAATACTCTCAGGGAATAAATTTTATTCAATATATTTATATCAAAAAATGTCATAATAATCAATTAGGTAAATTCCAAAAAGTAACAAGAAGATGTTTTAATTGGGAATTTTTTTTCCATCCATTAAAACTCTATCTAAGTAATCTGAAGAAGCCAATCGGTGAAATGAATGAAGAGAGTATTCAACATAATACACCACCCATAGTTCAGTGTAATATATACAAGTAGTTTCAGTATTATATGAATCATTTTCCAAATCCAAGGTCTAATATAGATAATAAGCTATAACAACATTTTAAGATAATGGACAAAGGGAAAGATTATATAATCAAAATAGTTTAAGTGTTTAATGATAATTTGGGTACAATTATCATCCAATCTAGAGTTTTGAATTTCATGTTGGAGTTTTTAAAATTTTCCCTATAAAAATCTTATTGATTATAATTTAGAGATTTTTTATATTATTAGGATCACTTATTATCTCTCTCTATATAGAATATGGAATAATGAAGTCACATTTGATGTTCTAAATCAAACAATGATCATCTATCAGTGAAAGGACAAACCCAAATATCTAAGGTAAATGTTTTTTATGCATAAGACATGAGATTAATTATGTATTAATGGGTGAATTTTCTTTTAGAATCATATATAATTATACTATGACTTTATTTTTGAAATGATTTATATATAAACACATTAGTAAAAGAATTTATGAGTGATCAAAATTAATTTTAGAAAACTATTAAGTTAATCATGGGAGGATGTGAGATTAAATAAATCTAATATTTTGGATTTAATTATTTTCAGACATATTTTGGAGTATACTTACGGTTAATTATTTATGGAATTTATTATGTTGGACTTTGGGTGTTATTTTTGAAGTAATATAACATAATGCATTGTATAAATTTTCCTAAACAATTTAGTTTTCAGAAATATCTAAATATAGGAGGAATAATTTTTCATAATTTTATGGATATTAGGACTAATTTAAAGATAATTTTAGTTCTTTAGGAATGAAAAAATCTTCTTAAGTATTGATTTCTTGGAGTAAGAGTTGATTTTTAAATTGATCCAAGCACAACCAAAATATGAGATTGTTCTTATGGATTGAAAAGAAATCAAGTAAGTATATATTGTCATTTTGTTAATCTAGATAGAAAAAAAACTCAAATTTGGGAAAAGGATCTTGAGAGAAATATTATACAATTACATTCATTTATAATGAATCGATCGTCTTTTCCTCTTATCTGTGGTTCAAGATTTTATGGTCATTAACATTCTCATGATTATTCAATTTATTATGAACAATGATATTTGGTCATTACTTTTATTCTATGTATATATTTTCAATTCCAACTATGTTTATCATATTTAAAAAACTTAATCATGTGTTATTCCAAATTAACTTAGTATTTTTACCCTCCATTCATATAAGAGGATGTTTTATTAGATGTTTTTATTTAATCTCTTGAATATCTTATTATACAAGGGAACATGAATCTAATAAAATCATGGTATACTAGTAAAATATAATTATTTAATGTGATAATTATCTCGTAGACATTTGATTTATAGGTATGAATATGACTAACTAAATTATATAAAATTTATGGTTTTGACATGATTCAAAAAAAGTACATTTGATATTAATTGATTAGAAATTAAAATAAAAATCATTTAAATGTTAAATTTTTGTTTCTCTACCTGAATGTGTTTGGATAGGTATCATCTCGGCGTTTCAGTTTGAAAATAAGTGTTGGATTAGATCTTAATGGCTTAGGTTCCTCTTTCCTAATCAATGTTTGAACGTGCATTGTGTGTTTGGAGATGCAACGTGAAATTTTATATGATACATCATGACCCTATAGATCAGGTAAGAGTTACGTTGTTCTCTAAGTCTTCTTAAGGTTGATAAGTTCTAAGGTGGTAAGGATGAAATGTTCGGTGTTTTTAATCAGATGAAAAAAATGCAGGAAATAATTTTTTTTCATTAACTGGACAGGTCGGTTTTAAAACCAAGCGTCATAACTTGTTGTTTCCGATAGTTGATACTATGATTGTATTTGAAATAAATATTATTAAATTAGTTAGATTAAAATAAAAATTGAAACTAATTAAAAAAATCGTAAAATAATTATTAAAACTTTGGAGTATTTTATGAAATATTTTCAGAGTTAAACAATGAGTCACCATGGGTTTCTAAGACCAGTAGACTCTAAGAAATGATAGATTAAAAATGTTGAATTTATTTTATTCATACGCGTGTGTGTTTTTTTAAATGAAATAACTCTTAAATGGTGCATCGTATAAGAAATTTGAGACCACCGTTAGGTCTGGAACCCGAGTTTAACTGTAGAAAGGGTATAACCATGATTCACATCGGGTGTTTGGCACTGTCTCATATGATAATAGCCTCTTTATTATTAATTAATTAATTATTACCTTTTTTATATAATAAATAATTATTTTTTCACAAACAGTGCATCTAATGAGAAATATGAGACTACCAATAGTTTCGGGACGTGGGGTTTACCCATGTAATGTTATACCCTTTGTGTGCGTCGGACCTTTGGTCATATTTCACCTGGAGATAATTTATTTTGGTGATAAATATTTTTTTGGGCTGTTAGAAATAATAATAATAATTCTATTTTTAATATTATAATTTCTGTTGATGATAAAAAATAGAAATTTGTTTTCACAATTAATAAATTATGTGGTGGTCTAAATAATAACTAATAATTGTAATAGATGTGATAATATTAATTGTTCTAATTAAATAAAAATATACAATAAATATTAATTTAATAGATGATATTTGTTTTTAAATGGTTGTTGTTTTTAAATTATTAATGGTTTCATTAATGAGTTATATTAAATAATAATAATTTTAATTATTCTAACATCTAAACTTAAATCTAGTTGCAGACCATTTATGTTTTTTCCTAAATTCTCAATGTGACATAGGGTGCGCACTTTCACACCCTGTTGCAGGTCTAAATAAGCTAACAAATTAATTAAATAATAGCTCGTGTTTTATGTAAAAATTTTACATTGCATCCTAGCACAATGTTCAAGAAAAATATAATTCAAAATAGTTGAAAGAGAATAAAAATATTTTGATGGAAATTAATGAAATTTAAAGAGGGATAAAAATAAATAATAAAATGGATACTGTTAGAAAGTAATTAAAAATAATTAAAATGGGGTAAACCAATTTTAATTATTTATTTCATTCTTCCACTATTTTTTTATTATATTATTTATCTCCTTTTTATTTATTTACTTCGTTTTTCTTCTCTTATCTTTCCTTGGTATTTCCTTTCTCCTCTCTTTCTCTCCTCCCTCTCCTATGTGTGGCACACCCCTTCACCCTTTGTGGTGCGCACCACCTTGCTCCCTCTTCGAAAGATCACCACGCCTCCATTCCTAGTCTGTATTCTTTGCCGTTAAGTGTGCTCTGAACCTCTCAATAAGGCTTATCCTACGCATCAATAATCATATGATCTCCTTCTCTATCCATTGCACAGTCCGTCTCTGAAGGATTTTACACTATTTTGGGGTTTTTCTATTATCATCTATTTTCTTCTTTTTTAGGTCAAATCAAATCCTACCACGAATCCTATGATCATCTATGAACATAAGGTAGGGAATCTATTCTCTTTCCCTCTATTTTTGTGTTGTTTATAAAAATGCATCATTGTGCCATTAGTCGGTGCCTATTAACTTTGTGAAAATTCACCCAATTTCTTTAATTTATTTGATTGGCCTAATTGTTGCAGTCTTATTGATCATGAATTTAATTTTTTGAATTGTTTCAACATGTTCAGGCACCCCTTTGGGCATGCCGATGTGGTCTGTATTAATTCTATTAGCCCATACATTTAAATTAGTTAACTACACGTGTTGAAAAATCCATTTTTATTGTAATTAATTTAAATAATTATTTTTGATTAATTATAAACCTTGAATTGTTGATATTTGGTAGTTGTTTGTGTTGATTTATTTATTATTAAAATGATCCTTTATCTTCATGTGTTGTGCGGACTATTTTTCGTGTCTAGTTTTCATAATTATGTTAGATTAATTATGAACCTTGAATTGTTGGATCTTTGGTAGTTGTTTGTACATATTTATTTTTTATTAAAAAGTGAATTTATGTGAATTTTTTGCTAAACCTATTTTTATTGTGTTAAATTTATGTAATTAATATAGATTAATTATGAACATTGAATTGTGGAATCATTGTTAGTGTTTGAGTTGATTTATTTATTTATTTAAAAGTGCATTTTTCTACTTATGTTGACACAATATCTTACCTTGTATTGTTTGCTATGATACAATATTTAATTTGTGCCTTGGGATGCACATGTGTATCTGATTAGTTTTCAAGTTGAAATTTGATATGCTTATTATGTCATATCTGCTATTGTGAAAACATTATATTAAATTTAGGGTAGAAAATAAAGGTGAGTCCCATATTAAGGGCCACACTTAGACCCTCCGTTCCAGATAGTTACCACTATGCATCGGGGGGGGGGGTCTTTGGCTTTTCCAGATTGAGAATTTCTCGAGATTTCTAATACTTATGAGTGACAACAGTTTCAAAAGGGCACATAAAGATGGATCCATTGCCAATATGGCTAAGCAAGCCTTGGTTGGTGCTTACCCCTTTTTGCGAGATCAAAATGGACTCATGGTAAAACCACGCCTCAAGCGATACATAGTTTTCTTATGGATTTCCTTGGATGGGTTCAGTGGTATTCTATAATTGAAGGATTTTTTCTAGAGATACATTTGGGAATATTTCAAACTCCAACTCTCAACATAAACCTTTATAGTGATGAACTAAACGATTATATTAATGCCACTTGAGTCTCTTGAGAATTGTGATATATTTCTGGTATGTTGAAGAACACCAGGTTGACATATGACTTAGATCCCAAGTTAATTAATAGGAATGGGGGTGTACCTATTCCTTTTTTACCTTTCATTCCTAGTTTATATATTTGTATATGTGCATTCTAGTTATTAAAAGTAATTCCTTCACACTCTCGACTTAGGCCGAAGCAGGTGATTAGGGACAGGTGTCCTTGGGAACCCGAGATGAGTTATTTAATTGATTGCGCGTAGTTAATTATCTGCATTTATTATATAATGACATAGTGTATTTTATTACTACATGAAATGGAATGGTTTATACACCATGGGTGCCGACATACTAGGATTTTATCTCACACCCTGCTCGGGCGTCGTTAACACATGAGAATATTATATGCTTGCAGGTATTGATAAAGGGAAGTGTGCTGCTTCCGATGCTTGATTGTTTTCTTGCTGCTTAGGATGGGGACTGGGACAAAGGACTGAGCCTTTCTTGTGATTCAGTTTTCACACTTGGTGTCTTTTATTTTTAGATTATAGTATGCTTGGTTTTTTGTTATTTATGTTTTCAGTTTTGAATGACATCAGGGCATGATATTATTTTTTGAGCATCTACACTTGATTATTATTCAAACGGATTATTTATATTTCTTATGCTTTAGTATTTTCATTTATATGCTTCCACTATTTATTATTTAATGGATTTTACTTCGGCTGTGATAATACATATTACCCATGAGGGCATAGTCTCCCCCAAGGACACAAAAAAGGCCCTCATTGCTTGTCGAGACCCTCTAGTATTTGAGAAGATGCGCTTGAGGTCAGGTAAACCACCGATCCAACCACCATCTTAGAGGTGAGTCGGGTCATGATTATACCCAGGTACTTTGAATAATTTTTATACCTAATTCAAAATGTTGGACATTCAACTATGGTACTTACAAAATTTACCATTCTATCTTCTAGAACTACAAAATACAACTTATGAGAAACCATTAAGAAAATTCTTTATTAATAAATTACTACTTCTTCATACCCACTTCCATTAACATACAAACTTCCAGGAATCAGCTTTGATAATATCATTCCTTTTTCATATATGTCATTATTATACATCATCAACAATATAACACTTCTTATCACTAATCAAAACACACAACCACTTGGATAAAAAATTGATTATAATTAAATATTTGAAAAGGAACTAGATATTAGTAAGGATTTGAAATAATTTATTAAGAAGAATATTATTATAATTTATATAGATAGTGAATTTTCAATGTTGTTTAGAGTAATGGTAAGGGTTTTCTCCAAATAAATCTTTTAAAATGAGATTATTTATGTAAAATTTTATATTAGTAAATTGCTGTGAATTTAAAATCTAAATATTCATGCTTATATCCTCTAGTTATGTTTATGTTTTACTTGTCTTTTTTCCATATACCTTCTCACTAATTCATAATTCTCTAAAATGTTGTGTGTAAGTTGAATTACCCTTATTTTTTTGGGAATATTTCCCTTCCATGTCTATATAAATTTTATGGTTTTATTTAATTTTTTATCTATATAAAAATTATTTCTAAAGGAATATTTTTTACATCCTTAAATTACGTAAAAGGGCATGAATGTAATCATTTTATCCCTCCTCCACTATGTTTCATTCTTGGTAATATTACCCAATTATTTTATTCAATTTTATTTATAAAGATTCATTTTCAGGCTTTCATAATTATTAAAAGTAGTTTTTATTTATTATCCCATTATATTTTAAAATAAATGATTTATATAGAAATTAAATTTTAAAACTTTTATTAAAATTTAAAGGATAATTCTATTTTATTTCATAATTTTTTTCTAACGTTATTATTTTTGGATCATAATGTATATACAGATAGAACAATATAGAGGGGGTGAATTGTAGGTTGAAAAACATTATGTTTTTATCCCTAGAGGTATTTAGTTTAAAATAATATAAACTAATTCAATTGACAAAACTTTTTAATGTATAGAAACATTAATCGGACAGGGCCCCAAGTCCATTTATAAATGTATCGTAATCTGATTGATTGGGATTATATAATATTTTGGTTATAAATTAAATTAATTGTACTCATGGGTAAAATAATTTAAATAGAGTAAGCCTTTAATAATCATAATCACTATGTGTATGATGATCAGAGTAAAACAATAAAATGATTCAATCATAAGGCATATTGAATAATATTGAGTAATTGAAAAGATTGTAATCACTACAATCATAATTAGAGTGATCATTACCAGAGTATATTACTAAATTATCACAATTAGATTGGTTACGATAATAAAATTGGGCAATAAAAAAATATTAGATAAACTAATCTACTTTCTATTACAACACATTGGAAATGTAAAGGAATCCAGTTATTTTAATCTTAATGTAATGGTATCTAATAACATTGGATAAAGGCCCCTTGATTTATACATTCAAGAAAGTCTACCTTACCCAAAATAGGGTAATTCTTCGAATCAATGATTGGATTATATCTTTCTATCCCTAAAAGACATCAATTAAAATGTAATCAAATCTTCTGTATTCCTATCCACAGAAGCCCTCAATCCAAAAATAATCGGAGTGTCTGTATTTCTATCATCAGAAGCCGTCGATTGTAATAACCAATGACTGGTGTCAGATGTAGAAAAAAATCTATTGAATATTTCAAGTATGTTGAAAAAGTCGTTCACAATTTTATCACTTCAAGGCTTTCACACAAAGAAAAATTTTCCAAAACTCTTCGAGAGTATTAATTATCCCAAAAGTTCCAAACTCATCCAAATAACATAGTATTTATGATTATTTTCTCCAACGGTCATATTTTCAATAAATGGTTGGATTTTATCCCAAAAATGGAGAGGGAGTTGGACACCTGAAACTACAATATTAGTCTTGTAACTGAAACAATTACATTAGTTTGCAATGTATATCAAAAAATAATTCAAGACATCGTTTTTATTAAAAGGTTCCCTTTTGATACAAAACTATTTCTTAGATACAATAAGGTGGAACCAAAAATAATTCAGATCTTTTGATAAAATACAAATGTGAATGGTAAATGAGTTTGATGATTTTTGGTGAGGTAGTGAGTGCGATTTTACTTGTCAGTATGATAATGAACAGTGTGTATAATGGAAATCATAATCAGATATTCTGATTAAAATAATATTAACTGAGTACATGATAAATCATATTTGGGGTCAGGATGATAATCATTGGCATGATAATCTATGGTACAATAATAATCGTATGCATAAGGAAAAGCATCATGAAAAAAAATAAAGTAATGTTTTAAAGATAGTAAAACATATTTATTCATTGGAAAATATAATTTTTGATTTCAAATGAAAGGAATAAAAAAGTAAAAAGAAGATTTTTGACTCAAAAATTTCACCCATTTTGGAATTAAAAAACCACAAGGTAAAAGAAATAGAGAGTTAAAAAAGTAAATATATTTTGTATTCAAAAGTGAACACTTATATTAATCTCCCTTTGAGTTTTAAAACTCTTTTAAATAAAATTTGAATACAAATATTCTCCCCCATAGGATAATGAAAACCCTAAGGATTGTATTCTATAAGAAATGATTCCCCTTACTAGTAGTATTCTCCATTTGAGAATTTCTCCCCCTTTAAGAGTCATTGTCTCCCTTAACAGCCTATTTATTTATGGTTTCAATAGATTTTTTCAACTCCATTTAACTGTCTATTGATATCAATGGTCTCATCCTTTCACTTATTCATTCTCTTTTTCTTTTCTTCTGCCATGATGATTTACTAGGTACATATATTTTTGTTAAGAGCCTTAGTAGTGTCAAGACCAAATTGGGTGTCACCCATATTTCTTTATGAATTTTTCTTCCACAACTCAGTTGAATATTAATCTAGTAATATTTTTTTCATCTTTGACTTTTTATTCTATTTATATTGGGATTTTCATTCATTCATAGAAACCATCATCACCTATTGTTTTGAATCCTATTTAATTCCTCCAACTGCTTGTTTAGATTGTACAGCCTCAAAATATTTTTAAAACTTCATTAATTATATATTATAACATAGTCTCTGCCTTTCAGTCATATCATCAATGAGAATGGAAAAATTTAAACTCTTTAGTATGAAATTATTTATAATTTACCTAACTATAAGAATTTAGTAAAAAAACATGCTTATAATAATAGGAAACATAATCTATTGAGATATTATGGAACCAGAATTTAATCTCATGATTTTGAAAAGGATGAATCCCATTGGATTTAGTTTTCTCATATTGTATAAATAGTCACCTATGAAAATATCTAAAACCATTAGGGATTCCTCACCCTTTCATGTTACTAAAAGTCCTTACATCCATAGAGCTATAAGACTATTTTCTGAAGGAAGGTGATAAACATTTATTTTATACTCATGAATCTCTAGAAAAAATTCCTCATCCCATTCCCTTACAAATGTTACATTTTATTATAGAAATTTAAGTGAGGGATATAATTCATCTCCTTCCGATGGAACATTTAGGAAATTTTCTGCTTACTTTCTGATATACTAATTTCACTATCATATACATAAAAGTATGCCTTCATGTTTTCATCATAAACCTTTATATATTTAAAGAATTATACTACTTCATCCAAAATTATCAGATCTTGAGTTATTGGTTTCTCAACACATATCACCCCTATCCTTGAAACTGAATGATTCTTTTTAGAGAATAATCGTAATTTTCAAAAAAATATATGGTAAGAAATCATTCATGATACAACATATTATTTGAGAAATATTTAGTACCATTTACTTTGGAGATGTGGCTGGTGACTGGGACATGAGTACAGTTTAATACAAATAGTAAAATGACCGTCAAAATAGGCTATTTGAGGGGCATCAGGGTTTCAAAACAAATCAAAGGATAATCAGTAGGGGATAGAGAGGGGGGTTCTTTTATATAGGTGAAGAAAATATGACTATTTTACTTCTATGGTTTATATTATATCTTGGAGGTCCAATGGTTGAAAATAAATAAAAATTTTATGTTTTATAAAAATAAATTTAAAAACATTTTTGAAGTGAATCTAATGAAATTTTGAAACAAATACCTAAAAATATAAATGTATTGAAAATAAAGTAAAAATTAAAATAAATTAAACCATTATGAATCTCAATATAGATTTATGGTTTCATTAGATTTTTTCTAAAAATAAATTAAAACAACGAAAAAATATTGAATATGAAAAACAATTTTGGTGTTGAAGATATTTTTTTCCAATAAATTTTGGGGTGCTAAAAAATATTCTGGTGCCGAGAAATTTTCTATTACAGAAAATCATTTCATAAATAAAAACATATATAATTACCCTATGAGAAAGTGTAACATAATGTAAGGATATCTTTTAAACAATAAGTATATATTAATGATTACTTTACATTGATCATTCATAGAATGTATTTAATGTATTCAAATCTTTATTAAGGTAATGGTTTTGTAAAAATATAAGTATGTTTTTCTCACATTCTAATGAATTGTGAAGTGATATCATCTTTACGTGTGTGATGCCTAATATCTAATTTTTTTTCACAAGAGTGATGTATAAGGTTTTACATGAATCTATTGAAGTAGGGTTATAACATAGTATTTGAGTTTTTGTAATCTTCATTCTATGATAAGTGAGTGTGTTTCTCCTCCACAACACTTGAGTATGAAAACTTCTAGTTTCCACATATTTAGCTTCAGCAGTGGAAAGTGCTACTGAGTGTGGTTTCATAAAATACCAAGAAACAAATAAATCACCAAATAAATTATAAGTTCCAGATGTGTTTTCTATATAAATTCTATAACCACCAAGTTCATCATCCAAAAAAACATTTCAATTCAAAATCATTTCCAGATGAGTAAAAAAGGCCCAAATACATTGCCCCATTTAAATAATGAAAAATTATTTTAACATATTTTAAATGGGATTCATTTATATTTTCTTGATACCTTAAACACAAGCATATTAAAAACATTAATTCAAGACAAATAACTATTAATTTTAATAGACTTCCTATCATACCTCTAATTTTTTTTTGATTTACTGTTTGTCTAACTTCATCAATTTAAATAACATTTGAGGTACCAATTAGATTAATAATACTTTTAGTATTGTTATAGCAATAATTTTTAAGAATATATTTAATAGAATTATGTTGGGATATATATGTTCCTTCTAGTTTTTGAGAAATTTCAAAACCAAGAAAGATAGTTATCTCAGCCATCATACTTATCTCAAACACCAATTTTATATGATTCAAAAATAAATCAGTTAAATAAGGATGATTTGAAAAAAAAATAATGTAATAAAACGAAATATCAATGATATTTTTTTGTTTTATTAATTTATACAAAAAGTTAGATCAAGATTTTTATTTAAAATTATTTTGAGGAAAAAATCATGGTAATCTATCATACTAGGCTCTAAGGGATTGATTAAGTCTATATATTGAATTTGTAAGTTTGTAAACATATTCAATACGTTTAGAATCTTCCAAAACAAGAGTTTGTTAAAAAAAATTCATCTTGAACATATCTATTATGAAATGAACACTTCACATCCTTTTGAATATTTTTTAAATTAATGAGTGCTACAAATGATAATAGTATCCAAATTGATTCAATTCTAGCTACGAGAGCATATGTTTTTTCATTATCCATTCCCTATTTTTGATCATAAAATTTTTAAACTAATTTTGATTTATTTAGAATGATTATTCCATTTTCATCACAATTATTTCTGAAAACCCATTATAATTCAATTATAGTAGTTTCTTTAGGTCTTTCAACCAAGGTCCAAAATTTATTCCATTAAAATTCATTTAGTTTATCTTGTATTGATTTAAAAAAATATTCATCACTTAAAGCCTCATCAGGACATTTAGGTTCTAGGTGGGAAATAAATTCTAGAGGTTTTACATCATTTATAAAAGAACTTGTAGTCCTTACATATTGATTTACATCACCAATGATACTATCAATGAGATTTTTCATAAGAAAAAACTGATTTGGGTTTCATAAAACTTGTTCATAAACATAAGATAGAATGTATTCTGGAGTGAATACTTCAAAAACAATTATTGATTATTTTCCTTGTTAGAAGAGTATTCTATCAAAGGTTGATAATTATTTGTGGAAAACACATGGGAATATATAGGTTGATATTGTTTAAAAACAAAAGGGCCAGTTTCATCAAATTCAACATGCACTGTTTCCACAATTAAAAAATGATTATGGAAAAATATATAAGCCTTTGATGTAGTTGAAGAGACAAGAAAATAACTTCATTGGATTTGGGTGAAAATTTATTTAAATTATCTTTTAGATTCAAAATGAATACTTGGTATCCAAATGATTTTATGAATGATACATTTGGTTTTCGACCTGTCCATAACATATAAAGAGTTTTATTAATAAATGGTCTAATTAAAACTCGATTTATATTATAACATGCAATAATCATAGTTTCAACCCAAAAATGTTATGTAATAGAATACTCACTCAACATGGTTCTTGTTATATCTTGAAGAATATGATTTATTCTTTCAATAAAACCATTTTGTTTAGTTGTTCTAGGCACTGAAAACATATGTGTAATGCATTTCTTACTAAAAAAAGTTTGAAAATCAAAATTTTCAAATTCCCCACCATGTTCACTATGAATAGTTGTCAATAGAAGGGTTTTTCTCATTTTAAATAAGGATATTTTTTTAAAAAAATAATAGTCTTAAATTTATATACTAGAAAATAGACGCATGTATATTTAGTCTAGTCATCAACTAAAAAAATACCTAATACTTTACTCCAATAATTCTAGTTTCTGTAGGAAAAAATTGATCCATGTGAACTAACTGTAAATAATAATAATTTGAAACTTCACTAATTGTTTTAAAGCTTAACATATGATACCTTCCATATTGACAAGGGTCACATACTTTTAAAGAATCAAATCTATGTTTTAATAGATCCTTAACAAGTATTTTCTTAGAATATTTATATATGTTCCTAACGTTATAATGTCATAACCCTATTTTCTATAACCAATGTTGATATTACATTTCACCAAGGCATGGTATGTCATTGATTCTAAGGTCTTCTATGTCTAGTGTGTATAAATTTTCATGTCAATGGGAAGAATGAATTAATTCATCCTTGGAATTGTGTACTATACATTTACCAATACTAAAATTCACAAGGTAACCATCATCACATAATTAACTTATACTAAAGGTTGTACATAAGACCCTTAATAAATAAAACATTTGGAATCAATTATTTTACAAGAATAAAAATATTACCTATACAAATAATATTTCATTGAGAAATATCTCTGAAGGTAACTCTTCCACCTTTCATTTAAATAATCTATTTAAAGAAGTCTTTGTTTCTAATCATGTTCCTATAACATCCACCATCCATGGAATGTATTTTTTTGTTTCATTTTTAACTTCTTATGTTTTCCTAAAAATAAAATAATTTGATTTTAGGAATCCAAACATTTTTGGATCCATAAATGTTAGAAAACAAAATTTTGGGTACCCACATTTTTCATTTAAAATTTAGATTTTTGGAATCCCAATGATTGTATTTTATTTATGGAACATATTTTATTCTAATGACCTCAGCATTGACATAGGGTACAGAAGGGGGAATTTTTAGGAACAAAATAATTATTACTAAAAAAAGGGTTTGAATGAGTATATCTCATTCTGAAACTATTACCATGTAACTGATGTTTTTTAAACATTTTGTCAATACCTTCTTTACTGGTGGTAAATTTTGTCAAAATTATCATTAAAGAAATTATTTTAGACTCTTATATTTAAAAAAATTCTTTTCCTCATTACTATGAGATGATGATTCAATAAGGATTCCTTATGAATTTTCTATTCCTTTTTGTTTTTTAAATCGCAAACACTCTATCTCAAAAAAAAATCTATTTCCACTAAGATTTATCTTAAAAAGGTAAATTTTCATTCCCCAAGGTAATTTATCCTTATTCTTGTATTTATTGTTCATTTTTTTATTCTCTAAATCTAATTATTTATATTTATAATTGAAAAATTAAGTTTTACATATAAAAACTCGGAATTATATATATTTATAGATATAGGGAATTCTATTTTTAGGATCCTATATCTATGAAATTCAGGTTTGAATTCTCTGAAATTCAATGTCCAAATTCCCCAAAATTCTGACTCCTAATTCTATAAAATTCAGGTTCCAAATTCTATAAATTTCAGATTTTGAATTCTCTGAAATTGAGGTTCTGAATTCAATAAAATTAGAGATCGAAATTCTATGAAATTCAGGTTCCAAATTCTATGAAATTAAGACTCTAAATTCACTAAAATTTAGAATCCCAATTCATCTGAATTCAGACTCAAAATTCCTCCTAATTATGATTCCAAATTCCTCAAAATTTAAATTCTGAATTCCTTATAATTGAGAGTATGAATTCCTCCGAATTCCGACACCAAATGCCTTAGAATTCAGACTCCGAATTCCTTAGAATTCAGATTCCAAATTCTTTAGAATTCAGACTCTGAATTCTACAGAACTAAGATTCCAAATTCATCAGAATTCAGACACTGAATTCCTTAAAATTCCCATTTTGAATTCCTCATAATTCCGATTCGGAATTCCTCAGAATTCAGACTCTGAATTCATTGGAATATAGACTCTGAAATCTATAGAATTCAGATTTTGAATTCCCCAAAAAACAGAATCTAGATATTTATGTTTTTTAATCTCCAAGTGATTATTTACTTCGACTCTGAAATTTATTATTCCATAGATTCATGAAAATAGGATTTGGTTAAGGAACCGTATTTTACTTATCCATGTTATAGTTATGAAAAGATTTCGTGAAATCTATTTCTAATTATCCTTTGTTGGAGTGACACGGGTATAGGTCCCTCCGAGATTGAGGGTAAAATATGACAATTAGAGGAGGGATCCTACCATTGGGATAATGAATATAAATAAGAGCTCATTTGAATGATCTCATTACCATTCCATCAATCTAGAGATTACATGCTGCTGGAGTGATTTCTAGAGAGAGAGACTCTCATTCCTTGTGTATACTGAATATCTTTTTCATCATGCGTCGTGCGACTACAATTTTTTCTGTCTATAATTGAGGACTTCCGGGGATAGGAAGATAGAGGTGCCGAATACCTTAAAGTTCATGGACTTCCGTGGATGGGAATACCAAGGTGCTGACTACTTTACTGTTCGAGGGCTTGCGTGGATAATAAGATAGAATCCGATATTCAAATCGAGGGATTTCCTTGGTGTGCGTAAGATAGAGTTTCTTAAAAGTATAAATCAAGGGGCCTTTATCCACGTTTTTTGGATACCCTTCTTTTTGGGTTAAAAGATTTCATACTTTTTACTTTTTTTGTTTCATGTTTATATTCTGTTGTGCTTTGATAATGAAATAAAGTATAACCTTATTATACTTTCTTGTGTAATGTATACTCTGATAAGTATGATTCTATATGCTTTAAGGTTGAATCTTTTCATTGTATACTTTTATTAAGTTTCATTTCCTGAACCATATTTTCAAAACCTAGAATGTTTATAGGACTAAGAGGTCTTGTAAATTTACATTGTTTAACTTTGTTAAACATAGTTTTCCATAAGGTTAAAAATGAATTTTTTTAAACATACAATTCACCCCTCTTGTAATTGAGCATCTACATTAATATTTTGATCCTAAAATTGGTATGAGAGCAGGTATGTAAAATAATTATATTCACATATAAGTTTTCTTGCTTCGGTTTCATTGTTCTGAATACATTTTCCTTGCTTAGGATTTTTATCCTTGTTTACAAAATTTTCCTACTAACAAGTATTTTTGGAAAGATATTTTATTTTAAATTGCATGAATGAATTTTGGTTTTATTGACAATATAAATCCTACTAGACCACCTATATTTGATGGGAATGATTATAAATACTTGAGAGACATAATGAAGACTTCTTTTTATTAATACTAGAGTGTACAAATTCATTATGATTACTAGAGATTACAAGATTCATAATAAGGAGGTCAAAAATTTTACAAATCAAGATAATTCAAAATATCAACTAAACTACCAGGTATAAAATACATTGATATCTTCCATCACAATGAATATATATAGTCAAATTTCTTCTTGTGAAGCTACAAATTGTATTTGGAAGAAATTGGAGGATACCCATTTTTGTATATCCAAGGTTATATATACTAGAAGAGCTATGCTTAGAGAAGAATATCAAGGATTTCTATTTCTTATGGAGAACTAGTGTGTAAGGTACAACAATGGTAAATGACTATTATTAACAGTTTAAAATCCATGGGTGAGAAAGGTTTAGATGATGATGCACTTGTGGACATGATTATATATATCATGCCTAATGATTCAGAATCTAACAGAAAAGCTATTGATGAGAATAGGAAAGTATCTAAAATTACTCTTGATGAGATTTTTGGCACTCTTCCTAAACATGAGACATGAAATAAAATAGAAGTTGATATGAATAAAAATAAGAATGGCAATGGAAGTGTAGCCTTTAATACTACTAAAGTCAAGACTCCTGAAAGGGTTCCATGATCCAAGTCTAAGAATGTTATTGCTTTATCTAAATCAAGTGAAAGTGAGCATTCTAATAATGAGCTAGCTAATCTTGCTTGATGGATGAACAAGATAGTTGGGAAGTAGGGTCTTTAGTATAGATTCATGAAGAAATAAATAAAGGACAAGAAATACTCTAAACTCACTTGTTATGAATTAAAAAGTGTAGGGAATGTAAGGCCAGCTTGTCATATACTTAAGAAAAGAGAGATAAAGGAAAATCATTCTGAGAAGAATAGAAAGAAGTACAATAAAGCTAAATCCAATAAGGATTTGAAAGATAATGACACCTGGAGTGCCAGTGGTGGAGACTCTTATGATGAAACTTCAAAATATGATTCTTCTGGTTAGAAGAATCATGGTTTACTATCCAGATTACCCATTGAAAATCATTGTCTAATGGATAAGGCACACAATGCTGAATCCATAAAAAATGTATCCTTAAATGATAATTATAGTGAGAATAAATATTATAAATCTTCCTATGGAGAATATTATTCTGATGAAGATAATACATTTCCTACTTATGAAGAAGTTTCTAAGTTTGTAATGTTTGTTCAGAATAAAAATTATAAATTCAATAAAAAGCATGATAAGGAAAATTCTAAAATTTCTATTCTTACTAATGAATTATAAGATATTTCTAAATATCTTTACAAGAAAATTAATTATTTTGAAATTATTTCAAAAAACCTTGATGAAGTAAATTTTGAGAAGGAAAAACATCCAAACGATCTATAGAAAGTAGTTTCTAAGAAAATTATTTTAGAGACTAACTCTGGTGATAAAACTAATGTTTTTGAGGATAAAAACATAGTTATTAAACTATAGTCTGAAATATTTTCCTTAAGGAAGTGATTGTAAAACATTACCTTAGGTAACAAAAACCTTGATAAGATGTATTCCCAAATTATTCCTATGATAAATAGTTCTGGATTTGGTTATACTCATTCAAAACCAATTTTTAGTAATAATTATTTTGTTTCTCAAAGTTCTCTATTTTGCACTAAATGTCAGTGTGGTGGGAATTGGGAAAAAATTGTTCATTAAATAATACTTAGCATTTAGTTTTTCAAAAAGATTATTTCTTTATAAAAATGTGGATACCTAAAATTTTTCTTTCTGAAGTCTCTAGATCCATGAAAGTTTTGGTTCTGAAAGTCTAACAGTATTATTTTCATGAAAAAAGAAGAATGTTCCAATATCAACACATGGTACATAGATAATGGATGTTCATGACACTTGACTGGTAATGAATACTTCTTTTAAAATATAACGAAGATGAAAGGAGGAAACGTAACTTTTGGAGATAATGATGAGGGACAAATTATTGGTATAGGTAACGTTGTTCTTTTTAAAAAAAATAGTGATTTAAAATGTTTTATTTATTAAATGTCTTAAGAACAACCTCATTAGCATAAACCCATTATGTGATGAAGGTTACCTAGTGAATTTTTTGAATGACATGTGCTTAGTACACAATTTTGGGGAAGAGTTTACACTTTCTTCCTATAGGAATGATAATGTATACCCACTAAAAAAATAAAGCCTCAGGAGACAAGATCTACCTTATCTTAGTGAAATGGATGATCATTAGTGGTGATGGAATAGAAGGTTAGAACACTGTAACCTTAGGAACCTATGTAAACTCTCTATGAAAAGACTAGTTAAGTATATACCAGAGCCTAGATTTGATTCTTCAAATGTTTGTGATCCTTGTTAATATGGAAAGAACCATAAATCTGGTTAAAAATCAATTGGTGAACTCTCAACTACTGATGAATTATATTTAGTGGATATGGATCTTTTTCGACCAACAAAAACTGGAAGCATTGGAGGAAAATATTATGTATTTGTCTTAGTTGATGATTACACTAGATTTACGTGGGTTTATTTTCTAGCAATGAAATATAAATCTTTTTCTTGTCTCAAAATTTTTAGAACCCAGGATAGAAATGTGAATATACTTACATTGATAATTATTCATAGCGATCATGGAGGAAAATTTCAAAATTCTGATTTTAAATCTTTTTTGTATTAGAAAAGGCATTACTCATAACTTCTCAAAACCAAGAACCCCTCAATAAAATGGTGTTTTTGAAAAAAGAAATTGTGTTCTTCAAGAGATAACTAGAACCATGTTGAGTGAATATTTGATAGAAAAATAATTTTGGGATGAAGCTATAAGTACTTCTTGTTATAATATAAATCGTGTTTTGATTAGACCTTTTTTAAATAAACCCCTTATTAGTTATGGAATAATAGAAAACCTAGACATTCCTACTTCAAGGTATTTGGATTAAAGGTATTCATTCTAAATACTAAAGATAATTTACATAAATTCACACCCAAATCTGATGAAGGAAATTTCTTAGGCTACTCCACAACTTCTAAGGATTATAGAGTTTTCAATAAAAATACTTGTGCTGTTGAAGAAACATAACATGTTAAATTTGATGAAACTGATCCCTTGGATTTTAATAAACCTCAACCTACATATTCAAATGTGTTTTCAAAAAATTATTATCAACCCTTTATTGAAGGTCTTTCTAATAAGGAAAATGTTCCAGAAAATATTTCTGAAGCATTTACCTCCGAATATTTCCTGCCATATGTTGATGAACAGGTTTTACAAAACCCAAATCAGTTGTTTCATAAGAATAATCCTAATGATTGTATAGTTGGTGATGTAAATCAATAAGTAAGGACTAGAAGTTCCTTATGAAATGAAGTAGAACATCTTGAATTATTTTCTCAATTAGAACCAAAAAATCACCGACGAAGCTTTAGGTGATGATGATTGTATAAAAGCTATACAAAATGTGATAAATGAATTCGAAAGGAATAAAGTCCAGACCTTTATTGAAATAATAAAAAAACTCTATTATTGGAGTAAAATGGGTCTTTAGGAATAAGTGTGATGAAAATGGAATCATATTAAGAAATAATGCTAGATTAGATGCTAAAGGCTATAATCAATAAGAAGGAATATAATATAAAGAAACCTATGCTCCACTAGATAGACTTGAATCTATTCGTATTTTATTTTTCATTGCAGTATTCTTTAATTTTAAACTTTTTCAAATGGAAGTTAAATGTGATATCCTTAATGTTTAGGTTCAATAGGAAGTTTTTGATAAATAACCTCTTTATTTTGAAGATACAGAACATCCTGAACATGTTTTCAAACTTACCAAATCATTATATGGACTTAAACAAGCCACTAAAGCCTAGTATGACTGACTTACATAATTTTTGTTACAAAATAATTACATTAAGGGAAATTCTTATCCAACTATATTTATAAAGAAAGATAAGAAAAATGTTTTTATTGTTGAAATTTATGTTGATGACATTATATTTGGTTCAACTTAACAATCTTTAGCTGATTAGTTTGTGAATATAATGAAATCTGATTTTGAAATGAGTATGATGGGTGAATTAACATTTTTTCTTAGTTTTCAATTTTTTCAAAAACTAGAAATAATTTATATATCCCAACATAAGTATATTAAATATCCTTTTAAAATGTATGGATATTAATACAGTAATATTATTATTACACCCATTGGTACCTAATATTAACTTGATCTTGATGAAGCTGGGTACCCAGTGGATCAAACATCATTTAGAGATACAATTGGAAATTTACAATACACAATATCCAGTCATCCATACATAATTTTTTTAGTATTATTTTGTGCAATAAATCAATCCAATCCTATGGAATCTCATTTAAAGCCAATGAAAATAATTATTCACTACATAAAGTGAACCATGGATATAAGACTCTTTTATACTTCAAGAAATGAATTTTTTTAAAAGGATCTTCGGATACTATACTTTGGGGGATGTATAATGAATAGGGAAAGTACATAAGGATCTGGTCATTTCATAGGTGATTCATTAGTTTCTTGGTCATGTAAAAAGTAATACTCAATTGCACTTTCCAATGCTGAAGCTGAATATGTAGCAGCTAGATAATGTTGTGATCAAGAATTGTGGACACAACACACACTCACAGACTATGGTATGAGTTTTACCAAAACCAAAATATTGTGTGATAATATTAGGGTCATTTATTTAAGTAAAAACCCTTCAAATCACTCTCATGAAAAACACAGAGATATTAGGCATCACATTCTTAGGGATCACACACAAAAAGGAGATATCATTCTTCAATTTATCGAAACACAAGATCAACTTGTAGATATTTTCACAAAATCTTTACCCATTGATAGATTTTAATACATTAAATAGTAGTTAATAATGATAACCATAAGGTAATTTTTGTATTAAATTCTTGTTAAAACCTATTTACTAATAGAAAGAAACCACTTTTTATAGGGGGAGTACATTTTTTTGTTAGTCAAAATTTTTCGTAGTCAAAATTTTTCGTAATAAAATTTTTGTAATCAATTTTTTTTAAATTTTTTTTTAAATTTAATGGATTCTAATGTTCATCAAGATAAATTATCCTCATTACGGGTAATTCCCCTAAGAAATTCTAAAGGGATGTTTCCTTTCTTAAATTTCGTAATCATCTTTTTACTTGTGTGTATTTTTATTTTGTTTTAATTTTTTTGGATTCATTATTTTTCATACATACGAATGTTTATTTTAAAAACCTCAAAGATCGGAACCTACCAAAATCCTTGTTCGTTTATCATCATAACCATCAGATATGATCAAAAGTATTTCAACCTTTAGATTATGTAAGGATGTTGAACCGTTTCTTTAATCACCTATATAAGGCCCCACAATGGTTGTCCCACATTGATCTTCACGCTCTGGTGTGCTAAATACATATTTCTATACATAAGACTAATCCGAATATTCATGGTTTCCTCAATTCTGAATGTCTGCTAAAGACTTTGCATAGAATGAAATGTCGACTAGAAAGGAAATTTTATAATGGTAGATATACTGAGAAATGTTGGTTGATCTGAAATTTTATGCTAAGTATGATTCCATCATTTCAAATAACATAATGATGAATGGCTTGGAGAGCCTATATGTCTTAAAATAATAAGTGCAGGATCCAAACAATCTAGTGTTATTTATTGAATTTTATAAGTCAAAAAGTTTTTTCAACATAGAAGGGAGAGATAAATTTTCTTTCAAGAGTTATGGGAAGACTTATTCTCTTTCATACAGCAATCCTGAAGGTTTTATTGAATTACCTATAAAGTAGAAGCAAAATTTTTTACTCAAAAATTACCATATGCTTCAGGTTCTTTTGATAATAATGAGACTCTATCTTATCTTGGATTAAAAAGGGTGAAGACTATAAAAATTGTTCATTTATCTAAAAACCTTCGGATTCTTGAGTGATGGATCCAAGGTTTTTTCTTTCTGAAAAAAGGGGGAAATGACATCCAGAAGAAAACTGTTATCTATATTACAGAGTTTTTGGTAAAACTGAAGATGATAAACCTTGTAAAGTATATCTTGGTTACGATTGAGAATATCAAGAATGGAAATATGAAGTCCAAAATTATCATGTATTTGGCTATACTCTCAAAAATTATTGTTCTTTGCCTTCAGTCATTCAAATTTTCAAGCAGTTGTAAGCCAATGAATTTCAATGTAATGTTATTGAGTGATGATACTCTAAGGAGCCTAAAGGTTTGTATTAATAGTCATTATAGAGATTTATATGACTTGTTAGAAGCTGAAATCGATGATCTTTCAAGGAAACAAAAATTGGTTGTGAAATCAAAGAAAGGTGGAAGGAAGAAGAAGGCAAAGGAACCAAAAAAGAATGAAAAGACTGATGTGGAAAAGGAAACTCAATCCACACCACTGAAGCCAAAGAAATTAAAGGCTTATTCTGAGGAGGTAGTGGATAAGTGGAGAAGAGACATGAAAATTAGGAAGGATGCGAAGCCTAAATTTGGATTGGATCCAGTTGAGGAAAAAACATTAAAGCTAAAGGCTCCAAAATAACTTGAGAAGCAGCAGAAAGAAAAGAAGAAGGTGAAGAAGTTATCAGAGATTGAAATTGTTCAATAACTTCTCAAGGATTTTGAGAAAGAATTCGAACAAATCCCAGTGCTAGAATCGATTTTGATAGAATCACTTCATGATAATTAGTGAAAGATGGTGGTGATTCTAGATCCAGAACAAGAAGAAGAAATTATTCAGGAAGTGGAAGAAGAAATGGAATACGAATAAGAAGGAGGGAATGACATTGGTGATGTCATAAATAAAGTTGAAGATTACCATGAGAAGGAATGTTCCTCTGTAAAATTGTCAATCCAGAATTCTCAAGATGAATCCACAAAACATGTTTCTCTAGGGAATGAAGAGAAATGTCAGGAATAAGTAAACAAACCTTCTAATGAATAATATAGTAATCATGATTTTGTTCATCCGGAAGATCAAGTGGTTGATGCTGAGAAATAATAAGTTAAGGAAGATAAAATTGTTCAGTTATTGGATAGTGAGCAGGAATCAAATAAACCAGAAGAGTTCATTCAGAGCATTGATAAGGGAGAGTAGGTGTTGGTCCACACACATAGTAAATTTTTAGTGGAAAAGAAAGATGTTGGTACCTCGTCAAAGAGGAAATATGAAGAGTTAAAAAAATAATCCTCACCAACCAAAAATTCCGATTCAGAATCATCCTCTCTTAGACATGATTTTGTAGTACAATCTTTAAAAAATCTGGTGGGTACTATTCCTTTATTACCATATATAGATTCAAGGTGTCAGTTGCATCAACATTTGTTCTATCAGAAATCAGTTTCAGTCCTAATGCATATGGATAAATTTTTCAGACATGAGGTAGATTTCAAATCCTTTCTCATTGGTTATGAGGCTCAAAAAAGGTCATGCATGAGGATTATACGCTGGTAAAGGAATGCTATTGAAGACATGAGATCTTTCGATGAATTTCACGATAATGTCAAATATGCCTTTGACACCGAAGATGGAAAGCATAATGATATTTCTAAGAGCATTGAGGAAAAGCTGACTCTTGGACAGACTTATTAGAAGCAAGAAGTTATTGATCTGTATGGGAAGCTTAATTCTGTGGCCATGAATTGGATGAGAGAAAGGGATATCATAATAGAATTTGAAGAGAATATGGTTAAGAAAGAATAAGTGTTAAAAGATCAAGAATAATGTCTTAAGGCTCAGGAAGAAAAGATTAGAGCCTTGGAAAAGAAAAGAAAATATCAAGATCACCTGCTTAAGCATAAGGAAGAAGATAACAAGGTGCTCAAGAAGCTGAAAACCATTGTCAAGATGTTGATGTCGAAGGAGAAATAAGGATAATTTTTCCAATTTTGATATTTTGTTGAATTTATTTTTTCTACAAACTCTTTCAATCTTAATGATTTTTTGGTTGTTCTCTATATATTTGGATGTTTAGTATTAATATTTCAAGTACCATTTTTTCCATTTCCTCTATTCCTTTTTGAAAATCACAAAGGGGGAGAAATGAATGATAAAAATAATAATAAGTAAAGAATATATTTCCCTATTTATGGGGAGTTCTTCTTAGGTAATGTTCTTACCAATGAAGATTTTCTAATGCATGAAATTGTTAAATTTAATTCAGGAAATCAAGAATAAAATCATTAGGGATTCAGAAACCTAAGGGGGAGTTAGTCATATTCACTTTGATACATATGTAATGGGATATATGTTTTTATTTTCAAGTCCATAAAAATTTTATGTCCTTATATTATTTCTTGTAAGGATGCTTGTTATTTCCAAAAATGGGGAGATTTTTTAGTCAATAAGGTTTCCATATGACTTCTCCATTCTTTTATGTTTTTAAAATCACAAAAACTCTATCCTAAGGAAAAATTTTATTTCATATGAGATTTATCTTAATAAGGAAAAATTTCATTCCCCACGGAAATTTATCCTTATCCTTATTTTCGTTGTTTATTTTATTATTCTCTAAATATAATTCTTTTTATTTTTATGTGAAAAACTGAGTTTCACATCTATAAACGTGGAATTCTATAAATTATTTGATATAGATTATTCTGTTTTCAGGATATGAATTATCTGAAATTCAGGTTTTGAATTCTCTGAAATTCAGGTTCCAAATTCTATGAAATTAAGTTTCCGAAATCTATGAATTTCATGTTTTGAGTTCTCTGAAATTTCGACTCTGAATTCTCTGAAATTCCATCTCCAAATTCCCCAAAATTCAGATTATAAATTCATCAAAATTCAGACTCTGAATTCCTTAGAATTCAGACATCGAATTCATTGGAATACAGACTCCGAAATATATTGAATTCAGATTCCAAATTTCTTGATAAACGAAATATGAATATATATGATTTATAGTCACCAAGTGTTTATTTACATAGACTCCATACATTATTTTTCCTTAGATTCTAGAAAATTGGATTTGGGTAAACAACCATATTTTAGATATCCTTGTTATAGTTATGAAATGAATTCGTGCAATCTATTTCTAATTAACCATTGTCAGATTGACACATGTATAAGTCCCTCTGAGATTCGTGTAAAAATATGATTGTTAGAGGAGGGAGCCTAACTTTGGGAAAATGCATTTAAATAGTCACTCATTTGAATGAGCTCATTACTGATCCATCAATCTAGAGATTACATGCTACTGAAGTGATTTATAGAGAGAGAGACTCTTATTCCTTGTGTGTACTGAACATCTTGTTCAGCCTACTTCATGGGACTCTGATTATTGTTATGTACAATCGTGGACTTCCATGGATTGGAAGACAACGGTGCAGACTATCTTAATGTTTGTGGACTTCCATGGATATGAAGACAGAGGTGCCGACTACATTAATGTTCAATGGCAAGCGAGGATAACAAGATGGATTCAGAATTCCTATCAAGGGGTTACCCTGGTGTGGGTAAGACAGACGTTCTTGAAAGTATAAATCAAAGGACCTTTATCCAAGGATGTTAGATACCCTTCTATTTGGGTTAAAAGATTTCATACTTTTTAGTTGTTTTGTTTCATGTTTTTATTCTACTATTCTTTGATAAAGGAAGAATATAAAACCTTCTTATAAATTCTTGTTCTTTTGTACACTCTGATAAGTAAGATTCTATACACTTTAAAGCAGAAATTTATCATTATAATCATTTATTAAGTTTCATTTCTGGAACCATATTTCCGAAAACTAGCAAATTTATAGAACTTATAGGTCTTTTTAATTTACATTTTATAACACTGTTAAACATAGTTTTTCATTAAGGTTAAAAATGAATGTTTTTAAACTTATAATTCACTCCCCCTCATGTAATTGAGCATCTACATTCATATTTCGAATATACATTAGATTCATAAGCGAGTTTTGAATCTAATACATATTTCATTGAAATAATGTTTTCAAAATATTTTGAAAAATAATTATTCTTAAAATTAGCTTCTTAATGTTTTTAGAAATAGAATAAAATTTAAATGATTTTTTATCCAGATGTTTAGAATGATATGATATTTTTGTTAAAACATTTATTTTAGAATTTCCGTTTTCACATTTCTTATTAAATTTACAATTATTATTTTCCCATAATTTGGATAATCTAGAAACCTATTTATATGAAGGTAAAGAATTTTCTTCTACTGATAAATTTTCGTGTTTATAAGTAATATAACCATTATTATTAAAATAATTTTAAATTAAAGACATATTATTTAATGATTCTATAGTGTTTTCCTTTTCCGTGATTCATTGATTTTCAATAGGTATTTTGGAATGAAAACTAATATTATTTTGCCTATAATTCTCATTGTTTGGGGGATCCTATAAAGAGTCTCCTCAACTAGCACTCCATAAATCATTTTCCTTTAAACTTTTCTTTCCTTTTTAATTATAGTACTTTTTATGATTCATTTTAGAATATATTTTATTCCAATCCTTTCTTTTTTGCATTGAAAAATAGGGTATGATTTTTTCATCTTTCTTTAATTCATAATAAGTAACATCAAAATATTTCTTTTGTTCTATGCCCTTGTAATTTTTCTTATACATGTACTAAAAATCATTCCTTCCAATGATATTATTCATCCTTTGAGAAATATTGGCCAACTCATTCTCTAAATGTTCTGATTCACTTGAGTCTGATTGAACTATAAATTTCACAGTATTTTTAAACTTAATAACTTTCTCAGGTGTCTTGGCTATGATCTGATTTGAAGTAGTAGTAAAAGAAACTCCGACATTATTTTTCATGTATTTTTTTGACACCTCTTTTTAATCTATTTTTTTGTTGCAAAATATTTCCAAACAATTCATCAAGATTAATAGTTATATACTTTCATAATTCATAAAAAAATAGTTCATTTTGAATCCCACACTTTTTTCATGATGTCTATGATCTAATCATCAAGAGTTTCTTCATCTAGTCCTTTATCTCAGACAGATTGTAAACTATTTTAATTTTCTATAAATCGTTGTTTTTTATTTCAAACAGGTTATCCATAAGGAAAGTCAATATTCAAATAGTCTGATCTTAGCATAGATATTCTAGTCTCAACCACTTTAGATGTACCAAAATGGGTAATATTTAGTTTCTTCCAAATACAATTGTCTACATCACAAGAAGAAATATGGATATATATATTTATAGTAAGTGAATATAGTAATGTATTTCATACCATAGAATTCACTTGATAATCTTTCCTATCTTGATTGGTAAAGAGTCTTAATTCTTTTTCAGAAATTTCACACTCTAAAGTTATCATAAAAAATTGACCACTTCGGTGTTGATTACAAAGGTTTTCATTCTATCTCTCCAATATTCCATATAATTTCCATAAAATATTGGTCATCCTGTTAGATTGATATTATCAATTGAACCACCACTGATTCTTTCCATATTTAAAACAATACAAACTTTATTTTCCATAATACACGTCAGTGTAACAAATATTTATAAAAAAAGGATTTTTGAAAAAATATGGAAAACTTGAGAACGTAAGAAATAAAATACATAAGAAGTTATATAAGTAGTGGAAACCTTCTATAATACCAATTGTTGCATCATTAGGTATATACATACAACACAATAAAAGAGGGGAGGGGGTGAATTGTTGGTTTAAAAAACATTTGTTTTTATCCCTAATGGTACTAAGTTTAAAATAATTCAAACTAATTCAATTAAAAAAACATCTTAATGTATTAAAAAATTTATAAGATAGGTCCATGGTTTTGGTTTTAAATGTAATGACCCAGAATTTTCCATGTAATTTTTTTTATTATATGGAATTATTACATGTCTGTGAAAATTGACGGTGTGTGGTTCCGAGGCCCGGTGTGCCTGGAATGAATTTCTGATCTTATTTTTCATGTACATTTAGTGAACCCATGTGCAGAATTTTGTAACTTTTGATCTGGTGGTTGGAATTAAAATCCAAGGACACCATTAAACTCGCATCGCTAATATTCTCTTAAAGAGACCATCACCTTAACCGCAGTAGGTTGAGGGTGGGAATTAGTTTTTCGGATTCCTATGGGAGAAGAAAAATAATATAAATAACTTTTTATTTTTTTTTCTTGAAACCTCATTTTTGAATCATGGTGGTGGGGACCACCCAAACATCGCTTTAAATGTGAGTTAGCTCTTAGAATTCCCCCAATTAATGTGCCTACATTAATTGAATTAATAATCTTAACTCAATTAAAGTTGGATCCATACGTCTCGTGGGAGAGATCATTGGAAAAAAAATTTCTGTAAAACTCTTGGTGGAGGAAACATGAAAGCTCCAATGAAGAACAAATATCTCTTTGGATCAAGAATGTTGAACCAACAATGGAGTGTGGTTCAGAAGTGTGTTGTGGGAGCGACACACATCGTCATCTTCATCATCTTTGTCTTCTTCATCACACCATCTCCAATGAGTAAACAATGTAGGGATGTGTTTGTATTGTTCTTCATGGTTTTAAATTGATTCAAATCCTCTTGAACCACCTGATATCGATTTATCGCTGATGGTGTGGGCCAAAAAAAAATTATGATACTTTTTCTCCCTCTATGTTGACATTTTCTTCTTGGGTGAACTCTGGAATGAGAGGAAGCCCGTTGGTGCCACGTTGCGGAAAACTGACACCGGCAGGGCACAAGGTGGCAACCGACATTCCGGTTGGCCGTGATTGTGGAGGTGGTGCAACCTTGCCACCAGAGGAGGCCACGGCCTTTCAGTCACGTCAGAGGAGGACGGCGGCTAGCACGCCTACAGGTTGCATGGAACTGGGGCGGTACGCGTTTGAGCTTCCAGTAGCAAAGGAGGTCACGGCCCTTCGACCGCGACGGTGAAGTGGAGTGGTCGGCACGACGTCTGGCCATGTGGAGGTAGGGCGGAGCACGTCTATGCCACCAGATGAGGAGGAGGCTGCAACTGGTAAGCCGCGGTAGTGCACCTTATGGACGGACAACACCCCGCTGGCCACGGGAGGACAGTGGCGTCATCACGCCGCGGAAAGGGTGAAACTGGACGAAACTGCCAGCCGGTTGCATCATGTCGAGTGGGACTTCGTTGGTGGGTATCGTGTGCAAGCTGGTGGAGCTACATGGCACCTCCAGGTTGGCCAAGCCAAATAGTCCATTGAACTGTTCAAAATACTGGGGGGGCACTACCCAGTGTCGCTTGGGTAGGCCCTGCCACGGCGGAACACAGCCAGCCTGGCGAACCCCGCCGAGTAGCCCACTCCAAACGGGCCTCTCTGACCCGACCACACCTAGCGAGCCACGCCCTGTGGGCTTGGCCACCCCCATTATGATTTGTTTGGAACCAGGTCATCCAGGTCGATTGGACCGGAACTAGGCCTATCTGGACCCAGACACGCCTTTTTGGCCAAATCATGAGAACCATGCATTCATTTGACGAACCATCTACAACCCTGGGATCCATGGAATGAGACGGTCCCTTGGGTATAATCCACATGAGTTTTAGATATTGTTGGAGTATAACCAGGTTGGATCGAACCCAAATCCAACCAGGCCCTCAGAATGAAAACACTAATAATTTACAGACCGGGTGTCCGATTGACGTGTCGTCTGTTGCATTGGGTCCCTTAAGACATGAAGAAACTTCGTGATACTTATTCATCAGACATAATGGATTTTTAAGTATCAAATGATGTCTTGAGGGGTAGAACCTTCCAGAATGAAGCATGCTTAGTGTGGGAACCCTGTGGATGAATGTACATGAGGAGTCTTCAGTTCCAGTGCAGGTCATCTTCGGATACTATGTGGGTCAGCACTCAGTGATCCTGTGTGGGTCAGTGCATACCAATCCTCTGTGGGTTATCTCCAGATCTTGTGTGGATAATTTCTATATCCTTTTTCGCTCATCTTCGATCCTGTGTGGGTCAACAATAGAGCATCTCAACGAACTGAGTTGATCTAGCAATACGGCTAATCAACTATACTTATGTACTTAAGTTATACCTGGTGTGAGATGAGTCTTTACCTTTGTGGTACAATTCTATGTGGTGATACCTTTGTGGTATTCTTCTATGTGGCGAATCCTTTGTGGTACTTACTGTCATGGTGTTACCTTTGTGGTACATACCTTCATGGTGTTACCTATGTGGTACTTCTATCTTTATGGTGTTACCTGTGTGGTACTTTTATCTTCATGGTGTTACCTTTTTTGTATTCTTACCTCACGTGTGAGATAAGTATATATATTGATAACTTAGGTATATGTATTGGCATATACCTAAGTAGTTTTGATGACTATTTTTTCTTGATTTGAGATTGAGGACTTGTTTTTTTGTTTATCCTTTGTGGATTCTGAGATAAATTCGGGGGTCTCGGGGTCCCTAATCATTATTTTTATACTCACCCCTGCATGGGCTATGCCCACACCATGTTGTGTCTTGTGCAGATTACTGACAACATTGATTGAGTTTGAGGGTTCCACGACTGGACACTGCTCGAAGGTGGACCATTAGACATACGTATCATAGATACGACCATTTGAGAGCTATGCATACCCTTCAGGTAGGATTCTTGGTGAGTGTTCATAGGAGGTGTTTTCAATTTTACTTTTACCTTCCAGTTGGTCTTGTATTCCATCCCCTTTACTTACTGTACTCAACATTTTTACTATATAGTTTACGTTGGGCTTGTATCTTGATATGTTCTTGGATTGTGTGAGATTATAGGATCAAAGGCAATGCCTTCCTAATTTAGGGATATTATTTCCAGTGCTAGTCGCCAGCCCCTGCGCTATGGAAGGCGGGCTTGGGGTAGTCACGACACGGGCCCCGGGGGATGGGTCGTGACAAATTGGTATCAGAGGAGTCGGTTTTACTAAAGAACTTGGATTATAATCTTTTAATTGAAAATAAGGTCAAGATTTTGGAGTGTGTTTATGGGTTTGGGGAACCCAGTGTTAGTGCGGTGATAGACTTATCCACACACCAGGACCCTAACTTCTGATTTCTGACTCAGTGCATTAAAAACACTAATTACGTGTGTGTTTTTTGAATGTTTTCTTTGTGATCACATTGAGTCAGTTCACCATGTATAACTTAATTACTGTGGTGAAACTGTTTCCTTTTAGGATGCCTCCATATAGAAAGCCAACTAGGGTTCCAGGTGGAGTACAAGACAAAATCCCACAGAGCGATGTGAATTCGGAGTAGGGACCCCATTCAGCAGTTGTACCATCGGGTGGTGTACCAGAAGCACCACTACTTGTTGGACCTCTGATGCCACCAACCCCAGTAGTAGAGGGTGCACACCACATGAGATAAATGTATGGGTTTCAGTTCTAGAAGACATCGTGGTTCAGGGAAGAGAGGAATCCACAGGCAGCTAAGGACTGGTTGGAGGCCATGGTTAGTGTTTTTCGACTCGTATGAACACCAGCTGATCTCATGGTGATCCTTTTCGCTAGCCTTCTTCAGGCAGCAATCAGCAGATTGTAGAGCTTGATTCTCCAGGTTCAAAATTATGTCACCCTAATCTTGGCGGAATTTGAGAGCCTTTTTAAGGAAGATTTCTTCCTAGAGACATTACGCTAAGTGCATATACAAGAACATATCCACTTGCTACAGGGTAGCATGACCGTGTCTCCATATTCCGTGAGGTTTAGTAACCATTTTCACTACACCACTAATAGGTTCTGAGACCCTTTCTTCAGTGCTCAAACTTTTAAGAAGGGGAGCATATGGGATATTAGAGCTTCGATGATTTATATGAGCATCCTGATGCTGGTGGGGGTGTTAGAGAGAGCACTCTTAGTGGGGAGTTTACTTGGTGAAGAGTCACCTGCAGTGAGACCCACCACCGGACATCATGTAGAAGAGTTATCTATAGCTGGAAGAAGATAGATGATGCAGAGGTCCAAGAGGACCAGACCTACAGGTGGATGACCACAGTATACAGGGAAGGATTTGGGAGGATCTCGAGACAGAGAAGGATAAGTGAGGAGCAGGTAGTGTTACTCATGTTGTGGGCAGGGTCACATGGATCACGACTGCCTGAATCATGATACAAATGACCAAATGATGGTCGAATGACAATCTGGGTGGAGGAAAATATTCAATCTATGAGGTTCGCAGGTAGGAGGCGGACGTGGCAGAGGAGCTGGTTGTGTAGCAGGTGGTGGGTGATGATTCGTGGTTTTACCGCCACCAAATCTAGGTTGTCCGCCCCGACCACAAGGTGCATGTGGGCAGGGACGAGCCTAGCTCTAGGATGCTGAGGCCTAGTACTATGGTGCTCCGGAGATGATTTGAAGTATGATCTGTGTCAAATATATCATTTTTATAGTACATATAGACACAGGTTCCAGTCACTCTTTTATTTCCCTGGCCCTCGTACGGAGCTCAGAGATTCTAGTGTAGTTGTTGGCTTGATCCTTATGGCTAGAGACTCTTACAATAGGTGATTTGGGGATTACTCACTGGTGCCGATAGTGTGAGCTTACTCAAGGAGGCGAGAGCTTTAGCTGGGATCTTTTAGTAGCAGCGCCGAGGCCGTACGATGTCATCTTGGGTATGGACTAGTTATCTATAGTCCATTCTCAGATCGACTGTATTAGGTGAAAAGTGTGGTGTGTCCGCGAGTATGGGACCATGTTTTACTTCACCAGTGAGAAGGGAAGCATTGCCGCACTTGATGGACTTATTAGGATGAGGGTTCAACTGATCACACATCAGTTGGCTAGCCTTACCCTTGGAGTGGTTAATGTTGAGAGTATGTGCTACCCTGTAGTGGTGGACCATTACTCTGATTTTTTCGCTGATGGTGTTCTGGGTCTACCTCCTTGTATAGAGGTGGACTTTTATATTGAATTGTACCCCAAGACTTCATCGATATCTACACCAGTATATCGGATGGATCCCACAAATCTTTGAGAGCTGCAAGTTTAGCTGGAGGACTTGCAGAGAAAGGGGTTCATTAGGCCCAGTGTTTCTCCTTCGACAACCTCAATTTTGTTTGCATATAAAGTGGATGGGAGTTTGAGACCCTGTGTGAACTATCATTACCAGAACCAAGTGATCTTGGATAACAAGTACCCATTACCGAGGATTGATGATCTTTTTGATCAGCTGATCAGAGCACGGTGGATTTTAAAGATACACCTCAGATCAGGCTATCAATAGCTCAGGGTACGAGATAAGGATGTTCAAGATAGAGGATTCAGATCTTTGTAAGGCCAATATGAGTCTTTGGTTATGCTATTCGGTGTGAATAACACCCTAGTAGTGTTCGTGGGACTCATGAATAGGATCTTCCAACCATAACTTAATCGCTTTGTGGTAGTCTTCACTGATGACATCCTGATATACTCAGCTATGGTGGAGAAGCATTCTTATCATCTGTAGATAGTTCTGGACACACTCCGTGAGAACCAGCTTTATGTTATGCTCTCAATGTTCCAGATCTAGAACCAAGAGGTTCATGTTCTAGGTCACGTCATCTTAGAGGATGGAGTTGTGGTGGATCCAGTGAATATTGTGGATGTTCTTTCTTGAAATCCACCCAGGAGTGTGATGGGGGTGAGGAGTTTCCTGGGACTAGCTAGTTACTACTGGAGGTTTGTGCCTGAATTTTCCAGAGCTGCAGCACCCTTATCAGTGTGGACGAAGAAGTGAAAATCCTTCATGTCGATAGAGAGATGCCAGTGGAGTTTCCTGGAGCTGAGGCAGAGTCTGAAAAGTTCCCCCATCATGAGGCTACCGAATGAAGGAATTGGGTATGTAGTCTACTACGACGCATCAGGGATCGAGCTCATATGTAACCTAATGTAGGATCAAGTAGTGACCGCATATGGTTCTCGATAGTTGAGACAACCTGAGTAGAACTGCACTACCCGTGACCTGGAGTTACCAGCAGTGGTCTTCACCTTGAATATGTGGTGACATTACATTATGGGAGAACATTTTATAGTCTACTCTTATCACCAGAGTCTCAGGTATATCTTCTCTCAGAATGACCAGAACTTGAGACAATGTCATTTCCATGAGTTACTCCAGGACTATGACTTCGAGATAGTCTATACATTTGGAAATGGGAACATAGTAGCAGATTTACTCAGCAGGAGATCTGGTATACATTTTTTGAGTGAGGCGGCAGAGTAGCTATCCTCTTTGTGGATATCCTAAGTGGATCGAGATGGAGTAGCTTATCTTTAGTCTCTGACAGTCACTCCCTCACTCCTTCAGTGATTTAGGGAGGCATTGCTTGGGTACACTAACTACGAGGCTCGATGTACTCAGATATCCACAGGCTAGGCACATGATGGATTTTGTGAAAGTGGGGAGCACGTTATCTACTTTAGAGGACATACTATGGTATTAGTGGTTATTAGGAAGGAAGTGTTGAGGGATTTATATACATCACCTCTAGAGGTATATCCTAGAGTGGGGAAGATGTTCTAGGACCTTCAGGGTCAGCACCTGTGGCTAGAAATGAAGAAATCAGTGACAGAGTTTGTCTCACAGTGCCTCACTTGTAAGCATGTGAATGTATAGAATCATGTTCCAGTAGGATTAGTTCATCCACTAGAGGTTCTATAGGGTAAGTGGGATGGAATTTCAATTTACTTTGGGATAGGACGTCTATGCACATCCAAGGGATATGATTTTATATGGGTGATCGTTGACCGACTCACCAAGTTAGCTGACATCCTATCTATTAAAGAGCAGGGTTATGTAGAGGGTTTCATATGGCTCTACATGTAGGAGACTATACGGCTTCATGGAGTGCCTTCTTATATTATCTCCAATCATGATCCCCATTTTACATCCTGGATATGGAAGGGGTTGCATGGGGAATTTAGGACATAGATTCGATTGATCACTGCCTTCCTTCCTCAGATGGATGGTCAGCAGACAGAACGTACCATTCAGACCCTTGACGACATTTTGGGTTCTTGCGTCCTTGATTTCAGCCATATTTGGTGGATCACTTTCCCTTGGTGGAGTTTGAATACAACAATAGTTATCACTCCACTATTGGTATGACACCATTCATGGTGTTTTATGGTCGACTGTGCGGATCACCCCTACACTAACAGACCCCATGGAGTCAGCACTCATGAGACCAAAGATGGTACGAGCTACCACAGAGAAGCTACAGATCATTCAGGAGAAAATGATGACTGCATAGAGAAGTAAAAAGAATTATGCTGATCGGGGACAAAGACTTATATAGTTCGAGGATGGTGGCTGTGTATTTCTATGGGTCTCACCTCTATGAGGTTTGTGGAGATATGGTCGAGGTAGTAAGATATCTCGAATGTTTATCGGAATCATTCAGGTCCTCAGTAGAGTTTTTGAGGTGGAATACCGCATAGCTCTTCCCCCTCATTTGCATCGGTTGTATGACATTTTTCATGTATCCCTGCTAAGGAGGTATGTGCCTGATCCCTCAGACATCATTGACTGGGGAAAGCTAGATATCAACGATGGGGTGATGTTTTTGGAGGTTCCAGTAGTGATTGAGGATCGATAGAAGAGAGTCCATCATGGGTGATCGATACCTCTAGTGCGTGTTCATTGGCAGCACGAGAACCTACAGGAGAGCACATGGGAGCGATAGGTTTAGATTCATTCATTGTTCCCCCACTTGTTTCCCCGGTTTGTGTTGTGGATTTTGGGTATTCCATTGTAACGCCCCGACCCCAGCTACCCAGAGTCGGTGCATTAATTACATAACATTGGCATGATCATAAGAAAGATCAAATCTCGAAAGACCGATTGGTTTAGTAGCCTTGGAAAATGCCAGATATATTCATAAGTTTTACATTACATTATAAAATGAAAAACTACTACAACAACATAATGTCTCAATAGCCCACACTATTATCCCCTCATAAAATCCCTGCAGGTCATTCATAATTTACTTCTTCACTTCCTGGGAAAAATAAAACATAGAAAAGGGGTGAGCTCAAATGCCCAGTAAGGATAACAATATAGCGGAAACTTTCATAAATAAGAATAAACATTTAAGGCAATGTATAACTAAAACAAAAGCCTTTTAAATATGAACTTTCAACATGGTATGGCATAAATAAAATGAAATAATGCCATTTACTTATTCACATGGATATTCTACTAATCGAATAATCACATGCAAAAATCAATAACCACTTTCATAATGTTGGAATGCATAATGCTAAACGTTAATTTCTTTGTCTAGGCCTCATCCCAAGACCTAGGGGTTACTTCTAACCGGAACCCAACCCGGAGTGCCTCTAATAACCGGACACCAACCCGGAGTGCCTCTAATAACCGGACAACAACCCGGAGTGCCTCTAATAACCGGACACCAACCCGGAGGGCTTACTTTTACCAGTCCCTAACCTGGAGGGCTTACTTTAACCAGTCCCCAACCTGGAGGGCTTACTTTTACCGGTCCCCAACCCGGAACATACTTGTTTAGCACATTCATCTGAAGAAAAGTTTGAAATATAACATAAACATTCGGGTTAAAACTAGCATACGAAATGTCAATAGTTTCACCATAAACTATGAATGGTATAAAATAGCACATCCACATTCAATCATATCACAAAACCTTCAATACAATATAGAAGTTTTGTATTATAATAAATCAACTTCAAATAAGCATAAAATCCATTAAAGGATGTTGACATAGATGAAATCAAAACACTTTTTAGAGAAATATCTCTTTCTATTTTTGAAATCATTTAAGAGCCATATAAAATAAAACATTTTCTTTAAAATATTCTTGTAAGCTTGTAAGGAAAGCTTTGACGATTTTATAACGGCGGAAAATAACCGCACCCGCCGTATAAGTTAAAAAAACATTCTTACCTCAATTCCGTCGAAAAGGTTAAAAAGGACCTTGTTTTGAAAACGACGGAAAGATTCCTTTATAAAACTCTTATAAAAAGTCAAACAAGGGTATAAATGACTTTAACCCATATTCTTGTAAATAGTAAAAATGTTTTGAAATACATTTTTAAGAAACATGGATGTGGATGATAAAGAGATCCCAGTAGATTATTACATATAAACAACCTCGGATAATGAAGAGATTGTGAAATAACCCTTACCTTGTACTTTTCCTTGGTTGGGGTAGGTTAACCTCCTGTATAATGGTGAAATAGTTGTTATTAAATTATACAAGAATCATATATATTAATATGATATCATATATGATCTTTTAACATTGATTTGTTAATAATATCTTAGAATTATCGTCGTTTCGGGAGTTAACTTACTCATTTTCTTTTATATGTTTTGTTACATAAGCCATGGTTGTTGTATCTTATTCATATCCAGAATGATATACAGTCCTTAAACATCATTTTTAAATCATCAAATGATAATTATACTTGAATGGATACGATGGAGAATGAATCTCATCGCGTTCGTGGAGACGGTAGTCCGTACGTACGCACGAGCGACAATATCATTCTTTTGATATTAAAATAATATATAAATGGATGGTATATCATATATACAGAATCATTAACATGTTATATTTATTATTTACATGAGTTACACATCATTATTATACCCATCCAAATAATATTATATTGAATAACAATTACACCACGACGTGGAGACGGTAAGCCGTACGTACGCACGTATGGTGACATGTTATTCAAAGGGTGGATAGAATACTGAATATGATTGTACCATATTTATAATAACATCACAGTATATGTGAGATACTGGAGTTATTATTTCAGAATGGTAAGAACAAAGGAAGAAGAAGTGGAAGAAGAAATGAACTTAGAAAAGGGTGGTGAAATCATTACCTCTTCTTCGGGTTCTTCCTTTTGATTTGATCAAAAGGGCTCCTTAGGTTGGCTTTCTGATCAAACTAAGGCCTCTAGGTTGTATTGAGGGATGTTGGGAGAGTATTTGGGCAGAGTTTGGCCGAACCAAAAGGCTTTGAAGGTGTGAAGAAATGAGAAGGAGGAGTGCCCTTTTATAAGAGGGGTGAGGGGCACCTTTGGAAAAGCTAGAAATATTAATTTATAATAAATTCATATTCGGTTTCTAATGGCTCCAAAGTTTACTATTCAAAGGTTAAGGTGGGGATAGGTCTAAAACCACTCAACCAATAGAATTTAGACAGGTTTGGGTACTTATATTAACCTTATCTTTAAGTATTAACTCTAAGTTAATTAGTTTCACTTTTACAATGTCTCTTTGTATTTTTATATAATATGGTTAATAAACTTACTATATACATCCAAGAGACCCCCAAGTGGTCCATTAATGAGTAACCTATCATAATATAAGTCTCTTGGCCGAACCATAGATTTTTAGGAATTTAATATCAATTAATAATATAATATTTGTTTTAAGAACTCTTTTATGTCAATTTTGACACTATTCAATAGTTGATTTTTTTGAAACTCCTAACAGATTGATTACTTCAAACAAAGTCAATTAAATCAATCCTAATATATCATATTATCATATAAAATTAGTTTAATTCATTAAAAGTTTCATATTATAATTATTTGGGTATTTATAATATCAATTATTTTAATTTTTCACTATTATAGTAATTACTGCATCATCATTGTGTCATAAATAAAATAAATTATTAAATGTCTAAAAATTATAAATAAAATATTATTATGTATGAAATCTTTTTATCTTTCTAATGAATATTTATAATCTAAAATCCAACATATATAACCCTATGTAAAAATTGTTGTTCTAAAAGATATATGCTTGTGTCATTTTTGTATTCATTTTAACTAAATTAAAATAAAGTGTCATTATCACTTACAAGTGGATCCATGGGGTCCCAAAATAGACCCAAAGATGCCCATGGTCGACCATGTATCAACCAATAGGGTTAAGACACGTTTTAGGGTAATTTAGTATTATTATAATATTATTTTTTAACCCTTATTTACCGGATTTACCCTTAACCATGGTAAATAAAATATTTACCGCAGAAATTATTCAAAATGTCTAAAAATAAAAGTTACCTATTTACACAATTTGAACATCCTGATTCCAAATATGGAATCCATTTTCCTAAATTCAAAACACAGAAGTGGCAGAAATTAATTTAAAATTAATTCCCGCTGTCAAAACAAAAAGCGTGTTTTTAAGAGATAATAACTATCAAAAGATTGACACTTGTTTATGTTCGGTTTAATTGTAAAATTATGTCCAATGACCAACATTATATTAAATAGTAAAAATATATTCTAAATATACTTTAAAACCACTCAAATTCATAATTTATCAATATTAATTATTTTGATTAAAAAAGTTGTTTTTAATTAAAATTTAGTAATTTTCACTATTCATCAAAATATGAAAGTTATCCGAAAAGTACCAAAATTTCACCTTAGGCTAAATTTGATATTCCGAATCCAAAAATGAAGTCCATTTTAAAATATAAAATATATATGATTTCAAAAAGTAGGTATTACTATTCACAACGGCTAGTTTAATTAGTTGTGGTGTGTGTTAGAACTCGAGGTTGCGTACAACACACGCTATCGCATTATTCGAAGGGAAACGTACCGTAGAAGCTTGGGGTGTTACATTCTCCCCTCCTTCAAATAATTGCGTCCTCGCAATTTCTAGGGTATTACTGCATAAAAAGACTCGGGTGGTTCTTCATCATAAGTTCCTCG
The DNA here is from genome assembly GCA_963277665.1 of Viscum album. Classification (NCBI taxonomy): domain Eukaryota; kingdom Viridiplantae; phylum Streptophyta; class Magnoliopsida; order Santalales; family Viscaceae; genus Viscum; species Viscum album. The sequence goes on from OY728147.1 coordinate 1,364,299,005, forward strand.
GGTTCCCACGTTGCCTCTTCCATTTTATGATTTCTCCACAAAACTTTTACCAGACGCGTCGTCCGGTTTCTCAGTACTTGTTCTCTTGTATCAAGAATCCTGACGGGCTCTTCGCAATAAGACAGATCGGGTTCCAGTTCTAATTCCTCATAGGTGAGTACATGCGTTGGGTCAGGCATGTATTTTCTCAACAGAGATACGTGGAACACATCGTGAACTTTGGAGAGACTTGGCGGCATTGCCAATCGGTAAGCTACAGCCCCAATTCGTTCTAGAATTTCGAAAGGTCCGATGTACCTGGGACTCAATTTACCTTTCTTACCAAAACGTATGACTCCCTTCCACGGAGATACCTTTAGGAAAACATGATCACCGACTTGAAATTCCAAATCCTTCCTTCTCTTTGAATCATGTGTATTTCTGGAGTTCTCATTCCTTCTACTGGGCGCCATTTCTATACCATGGCATAAACTAGATCAGTTTATGAATCAAAATACATAATCCCATACTTATAAAACACCTAACATAAATTGAACTATTTATGGATATAATCCATAATCATAAGAATGTTTTCTTTGAGGAAGTATATACTCATAATCCCTTCAAAATGATTTGTAAAGAAAATGAGAGTTATCCTAAGCATATCCCCCGGGAGTGTCGTAACCAAGAGTGCAGCAAGGCCCGTTGTCGTGCACCAGTTTCCGTTCGAGTCTAGCTCAAAGCGGTGTTTTCGGGTTTTACCCCTAGGTACATCTGTGCCAGAGCCGCCTCTACCTGATCGTATCCAGACAGGGATGTATTGCTTGGAAAACTCACAAAATCTCTACAATACCAAAATTCTAGGAAGTTCTTCTATACTAATCCTCAAAGTTCATCTTAGGTCTACGTGCTCTAATCAGAGTTTATCTAAATCTAGCTTCCAAGGTTTGTACTAAACTTCCTCTGATACCAACTGTAACGCCCCGACCCCAGCTACCCAGAGTCGGTGCATTAATTACATAACATTGGCATGATCATAAGAAAGATCAAATCTCGAAAGACCGATTGGTTTAGTAGCCTTGGAAAATGCCAGATATATTCATAAGTTTTACATTACATTATAAAATGAAAAACTACTACAACAACATAATGTCTCAATAGCCCACACTATTATCCCCTCATAAAATCCCTACAGGTCATTCATAATTTACTTCTTCACTTCCTGGGAAAAATAAAACATAGAAAAGGGGTGAGCTCAAATGCCCAGTAAGGATAACAATATAGCGGAAACTTTCATAAATAAGAATAAACATTTAAGGCAATGTATAACTAAAACAAAAGCCTTTTAAATATGAACTTTCAACATGGTATGGCATAAATAAAATGAAATAATGCCATTTACTTATTCACATGGATATTCTACTAATCGAATAATCACATGCAAAAATCAATAACCACTTTCATAATGTTGGAATGCATAATGCTAAACGTTAATTTCTTTGTCTAGGCCTCATCCCAAGACCTAGGGGTTACTTCTAACCGGAACCCAACCCGGAGTGCCTCTAATAACCGGACACCAACCCGGAGTGCCTCTAATAACCGGACACCAACCCGGAGTGCCTCTAATAACCGGACACCAACCCGGAGGGCTTACTTTTACCAGTCCCTAACCTGGAGGGCTTACTTTAACCAGTCCCCAACCTGGAGGGCTTACTTTTACCGGTCCCCAACCCGGAACATACTTGTTTAGCACATTCATCTGAAGAAAAGTTTGAAATATAACATAAACATTCGGGTTAAAACTAGCATACGAAATGTCAATAGTTTCACCATAAACTATGAATGGTATAAAATAGCACATCCACATTCAATCATATCACAAAACCTTCAATACAATATAGAAGTTTTGTATTATAATAAATCAACTTCAAATAAGCATAAAATCCATTAAAGGATGTTGACATAGATGAAATCAAAACACTTTTTAGAGAAATATCTCTTTCTATTTTTGAAATCATTTAAGAGCCATATAAAATAAAACATTTTCTTTAAAATATTCTTGTAAGCTTGTAAGGAAAGCTTTGAAGATTTTATAACGGCGGAAAATAACCGCACCCGCCGTATAAGTTAAAAAAACATTCTTACCTCAATTCCGTCGAAAAGGTTAAAAAGGACCTTGTTTTGAAAACGACGGAAAGATTCCTTTATAAAACTCTTATAAAAAGTCAAACAAGGGTATAAATGACTTTAACCCATATTCTTGTAAATAGTAAAAATGTTTTGAAATACATTTTTAAGAAACATGGATGTGGATGATAAAGAGATCCCAGTAGATTATTACATATAAACAACCTCGGATAATGAAGAGATTGTGAAATAACCCTTACCTTGTACTTTTCCTTGGTTGGGGTAGGTTAACCTCCTGTATAATGGTGAAATAGTTGTTATTAAATTATACAAGAATCATATATATTAATATGATATCATATATGATCTTTTAACATTGATTTGTTAATAATATCTTAGAATTATCGTCGTTTCGGGAGTTAACTTACTCATTTTCTTTTATATGTTTTGTTACATAAGCCATGGTTGTTGTATCTTATTCATATCCAGAATGATATACAGTCCTTAAACATCATTTTTAAATCATCAAATGATAATTATACTTGAATGGATACGATGGAGAATGAATCTCATCGCGTTCATGGAGACGGTAGTCCGTACGTACGCACGAGCGACAATATCATTCTTTTGATATTAAAATAATATATAAATGGATGGTATATCATATATACAGAATCATTAACATGTTATATTTATTATTTACATGAGTTACACATCATTATTATACCCATCCAAATAATATTATATTGAATAACAATTACACCACGACGTGGAGACGGTAAGCCGTACGTACGCACGTATGGTGACATGTTATTCAAAGGGTGGATAGAATACTGAATATGATTGTACCATATTTATAATAACATCACAGTATATGTGAGATACTGGAGTTATTATTTCAGAATGGTAAGAACAAAGGAAGAAGAAGTGGAAGAAGAAATGAACTTAGAAAAGGGTGGTGAAATCATTACCTCTTCTTCGGGTTCTTCCTTTTGATTTGATCAAAAGGGCTCCTTAGGTTGGCTTTCTGATCAAACTAAGGCCTCTAGGTTGTATTGAGGGATGTTGGGAGAGTATTTGGGCAGAGTTTGGCCGAACCAAAAGGCTTTGAAGGTGTGAATAAATGAGAAGGAGGAGTGCCCTTTTAAAAGAGGGGTGAGGGGCACCTTTGGAAAAGCTAGAAATATTAATTTATAATAAATTCATATTCGGTTTCTAATGGCTCCAAAGTTGACTATTCAAAGGTTAAGGTGGGGATAGGTCGAAAACCACTCAACCAATAGAATTTAGACAGGTTTGGGTACTTATATTAACCTTATCTTTAAGTATTAACTCTAAGTTAATTAGTTTCACTTTTACAATGTCTCTTTGTATTTTTATATAATATGGTTAATAAACTTACTATATACATCCAAGCGACCCCCAAGTGGTCCATTAATGAGTAACCTATCATAATATAAGTCTCTTGGCCGAACCTTAGATTTTTAGGAATTTAATATCAATTAATAATATAATATTTGTTTTAAGAACTCTTTTATGTCAATTTTGACACTATTCAATAGTTGATTTTTTTGAAACTCCTAACAGATTTATTACTTCAAACAAAGTCAATTAAATCAATCCTAATATATCATATTATCATATAAAATTATATTAATTCATTAAAAGTTTCATATTATAATTATTTGGGTATTTATAATATCAATTATTTTAATTTTTCACTATTATAGTAATTACTGCATCATCATTGTGTCATAAATAAAATAAATTATTCAATGTCTAAAAATTATAAATAAAATATCATTATGTAGGAAAGCTTTTTATCTTTCTAATGAATATTTATAATCTAAAATCCAACATATATAACCCTATGTAAAAATTGTTGTTCTAAAAGATATATGCTTGTGTCATTTTTGTATTCATTTTAACTAAATTAAAATAAAGTGTCATTATCACTTACAAGTGGATCCATGGGGTCCCAAAATAGACCCAAATATGCCCATGGTCGACCATGTATCAACCAATAGGGTTAAGACACGTTTTAGGGTAATTTAGTATTATTATAATATTATTTTTTAACCCTTATTTACCGGATTTACCCTTAACCATGGTAAATAAAATATTTACCGCAGAAATTATTCAAAATGTCTAAAAATAAAAGTTACCTATTTACACAATTTGAACATCCTGATTCCAAATATGGAATCCATTTTCCTAAATTCAAAACACAGAAGTGGCAGAAATTAATTTAAAATTAATTCCCGCTGTCAAAACAAAAAGCGTGTTTTTAAGAGATAATAACTATCAAAAGATTGACACTTGTTTATGTTCGGTTTAATTGTAAAATTATGTCCAATGACCAACATTATATTAAATAGTAAAAATATATTCTAAATATACTTTAAAACCACTCAAATTCATAATTTATCACTATTAATTATTTTGATTAAAAAAGTTGTTTTTAATTAAAATTTAGTAATTTTCACTATTCATCAAAATATGAAAGTTATCCGAAAAGTACCAAAATTTCACCTTAGGCTAAATTTGATATTCCGAATCCAAAAATGAAGTCCATTTTAAAATATAAAATATATATGATTTCAAAAAGTAGGTATTACTATTCACAACGGCTAGTTTAATTAGTTGTGGTGTGTGTTAGAACTCGAGGTTGCGTACAACACACGCTATCGCATTATTCGAAGGGAAACGTACCGTAGAAGCTTGGGGTGTTACATTCATGGCCTGAGGTGGGGGGAATGTAAAGACCCATAACTTTCCATGTATTTTTTTAGTTATATAGAATTATTATGAGTCCACGAAAATTGACAGTGCATAGTTCTGAGGCCTGGTGTGCCCGGAATGAATTTCTGAACTTTTTTTTCGGGTATGTTCAGTGAATGTGTGAGCGTTGTTTTGTAACAATAGAACCGGTGATTAGAATTGAAATCCGAGGACACCGTTGAACTCACAGCACCATTATTCTCTTAAAGAGACCATCACCTCGACCACAGTAGGTCCAAGGTGGGAGTTAGTTTATCAGAATTTCTGGGGATAAGAAAAATAAAATAAATAACTTTGTATTTTTCTTTCTAAAAACCTCTATTTTGAATCTCGGAAGTGGGGACCACCCGAACATTTCTTTTAATGTGAGTTAACTCTTAAAATTCCCCCAATTAATGTGCCAAAATTAATTGATTTAATAAACATAACTCAATTAATGTAGGCTCCTCACCTCTCATGGGGGAGATCGTTCGCAAAATCTTTTGCGGGAGAACTCTTGGTATAGGAAACTTCGAAGCTCCAACGAAGAACGAACAATTCGTTAGATCAAGAACGTTGAACCAACATTCGAGCATGATTCAGAAGTGTGTTGTGGGAGTGACAAAAATTGACATCTTCATCTTCTTTGTCTCCTTCCTCATGCCATCTCCAATGAGAAAATGAGGTAGGGAAGTGTTTATATTGTTCTTCGTGGTTTTATGTTGATTAAAATCCTATTGAACAACCTGCTATCGATTTAATGCGAAGGGTGATGGCCAAAAAAACAAGGTCCAATCCTTCCACTCCCTCTATGTTGACGTGTTCTTCATGGGAGAACTCTGGGATGAGTGGAAGCCCGTCAGCGCCACGTCGCCTGTGACCGATGCCGACAAGGAAGAAGGCAGTAACTGACACTCCATCTGGCTGCGATGGTGGCGGTGGCACAACCGCACTGCCAGAGGAGACCGTGTCCCATCGGCCATGGGGGAGGAGGACATTGGTCGGCATGTAGGCTGTCCACAAGGAATTGGGGCGATGCACATCTGCACCACTGTTAGTAGAGGAGGCCGCGGCCCATCGACCGTGGTGATGAAAGGGAGTGGCTGGCACGCCGACTAGCCACATGTAGGTAGGGCGACACACGTCTGCACCGCCGTCTAAGGATTAGTCTGCAACTGCTTTGACGCGGCGGTGCACATGAAGGGAGGCTAGCACCTGGCTAGCCGTTGGAGGACAATAGATTTGTCGTGCCATAGGAAGGGGGAAACCAGCCCGAACTACCAGTTGGCCACATCATGCCAAGAGGGACCACTTTGGAGGGTCCCACGCACCAGTAAGCGGTGCCACATGGTGCTACCTAGTTGGCCAAGCTAAATGGTCCATTAGACCATTCAGAATTCCGGGGGTGGCTCACTCGGTGTGGCTAGGGCATGCCACACCGAGACAGGTGGACCGCACCTAGCTGGGTGGGCTGTGCCGAGCGGGCCGCTCTGACTGGGACACCCCGTATGCGGTTTGGGATGGACTTAGGTCGATCCGGGTCGGCCCAAGGCCTTTCTGGTCCAAGATATGACTTTTTGACCATATCTTGAGAACCAGGTGTCCATTTGACGAACCATCTACGACACCAGGATACTTGGATCAACACAATCCTTTAGGTATAGTTCACTTGAGTTTTAGATAAAGACGGAGTTTGGCCGAATAGGATCTAACTCAAATCCAACTGGGCCCTCGGAACGGAAATGCTAATAACATATAGACCATGCATCTGGTTGATGCGCCGTCTATTGCATTGGGTCCCTTATGAAATGAAGAACCTTTGTGATACATTTTCATGGGACTTCATGGTATATGACGTATTGACTGATGAATTCAGGAACAGAACGTCCCGAAATAAATCATCCTTATTCTGGGAACCCTATGGCTGACTGTACTTGAGGAGTTTTCCGATCCTATTTGGGTCATCTTCAGATCATGTGTGGGTCAACGCTCAATGATCCTCTGTGGTTCAGCGCATACCGATCTAGTGTGGGTCATATCAAGATCCTTTGTAGTTAATTTTCAGATCCTACGTGTCTCATCATTGATCCTGTGTGGGTCAACAACAGAGATTCTTAATGAAGTAAATTGATCTAGCAGTAAAAATAATCAACAATACTTACGTACTTAAGTTATACCTAGTGTGAGCTAAGTCTTTACCGTTTTGGTACACTTCTTTGTGGTGATACATTCTTGTAATTCTTCTGTGTGGTGATACCTTTGTGGTATTACTTTCATGGTGTTACTTTTTTTGTGCTTACCTTCATGGTGTTACCTGTGTGGTACTTCTATCTTCGCAGTGTGACCTGTGTGGTAATTTTACCTTCGTGGGGTTACCTTTGTGATATTCTTACCTAATGTGTGAGAAAATTATATATATTGATAATTTAGGTATATGTATGGGAATATACTTAAGTAGTGTTGATGAATATAGCTTTGTGCTTTGAGATTGAGGTCTTTTTTGTGGTTTATCCTTTGTGGATTTTGAGAGACCCTCAGGGGTCTTGGGGTACCTACTAAGTATTGTTATACTCACCCCTGCACGGGCTATGCTCGCACATTTCTGTGTCCTGTGTAGACGATGGAGAACATTGATCGAGGCTAAGGGTGCCAACACTGGAGGCTTCTCGGAGGTAGACCATTAGAAAGATGTACTGCAGAGATGACTATTTAAGAGCTGTACCTACTCTTCAGGTTAGATTCATGGCAGGTATTTAAGAAAATGTTGTCAACTTTACTTGTACTTTCCAGCTGGGCTTCTATTCTGACACCTTTACATACTGTACTCACCCTTTTTACTATATAGTTTAATTTGCTCGAGTATGTTGTTGTGTGCATGGATTGTGTGAGATTACCGGATTAAAGGCCACACCTTCCCGGTTTAGGGATATGCCCTTTCGGTGCTAGTAGTCATCCCCAGGGCTATGGGAGGGGGCATGGGGTAGTCAGGGCATGGGCCCCAGGGGACGGGTCGTCACAATAGAAGTATTCTAATCTTATTGATTGAAATAATTTAATCCATAAGTCATAAATAAAATTAATCATATTCATAGTTGAAATGGTTTAAACAGAGTAAGCATGTAAAATATCATAATAACTATGGTTAATATGATCAGAGTAAAACAATACAACGATTCAATCCTAAAGCTTACTGAATTGTATTGAGTAATTAAAAATATCATAGTCACTACATTTTTAATTACATAGATTGTAATTATAGTATATTTATAAGGTTTCGTAATCAGATTGGTTACAATAATCAAAATGAGAAACAGAAAAATGAATATATAATATAATTCACTTTTTATTACAGTATAATGAAAATATAAAGTAATAAAAATCATTTAACCCAAATAGAAGGTTTTCCAATAACCTTGGAAAAAGGTAACTTGATTTATACACTCAATAAAGACTATCTTACTCACACTAGAGTTTGTACTCGATACGATGATTGGTCTCTGTTTTGATATCCTCTCAAGCCCTTGATTAAAAGGTAATCACACCTCTTTCTTCCTGGCCTCAGAATCCCTCCATTGTAAAATTATCGTCACATATATCTTCATTTACCTAGAATCCCTCAATCGTAATAACCAAAGTTTGACGTTGCAAAAAGAAAAACAAAGCTATTAAATATTACAAGTATGTCGAACAAGCTGTTCACAACATGATAACTTCATGGCTTTCGCACAATTCAATTTTTGGTAGAGATCTTACAGAGTATCATTTCTACCAAAAAGTTTGATGCTTATCCAAATGACATGGTATTTATAGGTTTTGACTCCAATGGTCATATTTTCATCTGAAGGTTGTATTTTCTTTTGAAAATGCAGATGGACTTTGAAAATGGAACTCCAACAATCATCTTGTAACTAAAACAATAACATTGTTTTATAATTTTTAACAAAATAGAATACACAAAACCATTTTTATTAAAAGGATTTAATTTCAATTAAAAACCATATTCATGATACAATAATGTGGGACTGAAAATAATTTATATCTTCCAATAAAAAAAATGTGAACAGTAAATGAGTATGTTTTTTTTGGTAAGGCAGTGAGTATGATTTAACTTGTCAATACAATACTAAATGGTGTGTATGATGGAAATCATAACCGGAATATCAGATGAAAATCATATTTAGTGAGGATGATTTCAATTGTATTTGGGATCATGATGATAAGCACAGGTATTATAATCACATGTACGATAATAATTGTATGCATAATAAAGATCATAAATATAAAATTCAATATTTTAAAGTAAGTAAAAAATATGTATTCATTTGAATAGAGAGCTTGTGATTTCATAAAACAAAAAGGAATTGAAAAGTCGAAAAAGACATTTAACTCAACAATTATAATGTGAGAGTTTGTGTTTTAAATCAATTTAAATATCCTTTAATGATTCTTATATCTTATCTAGTATATGTTTTAAATTAAATCGTCCAAATTATTTTCCAGATGATTGGTTTTGAAAAGTTCCAATAGGATCATGTAGTTACTCTTAGTTGGGGGGGGGGGGGGGGGTTGAAGTAATAAGACCATTGTATCTAATTATTTTTTCCTTTTAAACAACCCTACAAATATTTTAACCATTTTTATTAGTATATATATATATATATGGATATAATTAAGAGTACCCATCACACAATTACAAAATTAAAAAAAATAATGGAAAAAACAGAACATGATGAAAATTTTTACATGGTTTAATCCCTATTTGGTTATCTAATCATTGTTTTATCAGGGTTTTGTTTTAGACAAAGATATCCAATATATAACATAAGTGAATACAACAAGATATCTCATGAAAATCCTTAATTGTCATCTAAAATTTTTTTTTCCTCCAAAATTATTTATAACCTCCTAATTATGTTATATATAATGGATTCTTCCAATTTATAGTATATTATCTCAATAATATCCTAGACATGATCACTGATATACTCCAGGATATTGTATCAAATGATCATATACTCTTCCTAAATCATAGTATTTTATATCTAATGGAAAATCTGATACAATCCCTTGAACATCAATATTTTGTAGTATGTAGGATTCCAAACAATATTTAGGATTTGGATTGCTAGACTTTCCTAACTCAATATTCTTTGAGAAAATTTTCTTCTTCAGTCAGATTACCTCTTTAATCTCTAGGAGTCTCATGATAGTTGATCATTTTTTGTATTTAATTCTTTTAGTATCTCTATCATATAGTCTATTATTATTCTTATTCTTATTCTACATTTTCTATGATATAGTGATATCATAGGGAATAAATTTACACCTAGTTATTCTTCATCCTTCATCATTTATTCATTATTATACTATATAATAATATCATAGGGATGGTTTTTACTTCATTCTTCTTCTTCTTATTTTTTATCTTAATTTAATTGTAGGTTATTTTTTCAAGAATATCACTATCATCCCTCTATTTGACACATATAATCTTTAACTATATTAATGTATCAATTTTATATTCTCTATCATTCCCATAAATTTATTTGTTACTATATCATTTATATTCAAAATAATGTGAATATATTTCCCATATTTGAGCTGGGGAATCTACTTAATTCTAAATAACATGAAATTATCCTTTATTCTAGTCAATAATTTTCTAAAAATATATTATAACCCTTAAATCTCATTCAATATCTATCAATGATATCTTATTTTAATATTCTAAGAGGCTTAGAATTATTCTTCTTCAAAATTTACACTTAACACACAAGAATTCAATATCCTTTTCTATCCGATAACATTTAGAGATATTCTTATGGTGTGACAATAATAAATGGTGTGGAAAACCTAATTCAAGATCAACAATCTTCTCCAATAATTATCTCATTAATATTAGCAAGAGTCAAGACGCTTCAACAGTTCATGATATTTTTTTCTAAAGACCAATACTCTATCATCTCATTTGAATCACTATAAATGTGATGTTATGTTATAGAAATATCACTGATTATAGATTGTAGATATCATACCTTATGATTTTATTTTTCTTAATTAGAAATTTTTACAAAATAAATTATGAATCTTATGTACCATAGTGAAGATAATGTATTTTTACAATTTTTCATTATGAAACACTTATGTATGAAATTATTACTCGTTCATATCAGAAAAATGATGTTTTTTCTTTATTTATAACTCTTATTTTAAATATGGTTACTCTTATATATGATTATGTTGACTCTTACATATTCATCAGAAATTTTATTCTGAAAATATTTTAATCCTAATATTCTAGATGAACTTTATATATTTTCAAGAAAATTATAATGACTCACGTGTATCAAGTAATATAATTTTATTTACCATTGTGATCTCCATTACATTACAAATTAACATCTCCAATAGTTAAATTTACACATAACATGGATGTTTCATAATTTCATAATTTATTATATACACTACTTGGGAATTCCTTATGTGTTCCTTAGATCTTGATAATTACACATATGTGTTTCTTATGATGACCTATACATAATAAGTCATTTTTGAATTTTACACCTAATTTTTATAAATATATAATTATTTATGTAAGCTCAAAACATTGGAAAATCAAATCATGTATTCTTACACCACATAATCTGAAACAAATTTAATGGCTATTTAAATTATCAAAAAATTTCATATGCTCCTAAAAATCATTTCCAAAACCAATCATTATATAAATACACTTCTTGAATATTTCCATGAACATTCATTACATCAACACAATAACCATTAAATACGGTATTCTTTATCTAATCATCCAAGATATATTCATTATTTATTATAAAATTCTTTATGCTTAACAAACTAATGATTTATTCTCACTATTCATGATAGCCTGTATTATTATTTAATAACAAATTCTTGTAAATTTTAATAGAAATATTGTGAACAATATATGAAATGTTTTTTAAAATTTTATTTCAATTCCCAGAAAAATTGTATTTTATCAACAATATTTCTAGCTCAATAATCAGTAGAGATTAGGGTTGCTTCTCAAAAAGAATAATCAATATTAATTGCCAACATTTTCATGAAACTTCATTAACATAATCAATGGTTGGTAGCTTTAATAAAGGCGGTATTAAAGAACTACATGATATATCACAAGCCTTTAAATTCATTGGTCTTTTTATCATTCTCAATACATATTGACAACTTCACTTCATAATGGAACCCTTACTCATTGAAAAAAATAAAAACACCATAATCCATTAGTATATTCACTCCCAACATTTTATTTTTTTAATACAACTAAATACATATATATCGATTTGTATCATTAGATATTTTCTTCTCACACTCAATGATAAAAAATTAAATCATAAAAGATTAAAGTAATTTCATTATCAACTCATGTTTCTCCCATAGTTTAAATTACATATTCCCCCCTTAGTAAATACTTGGTCCACCTGATAAAAGGGTGGATTCACATTTCCCTATCCAATAATCAGTAAATAAATAAATGTCTACATGGGCTACCACAGCCTATAAAATATACATGATAAACACTAGTGATATCCATAAAACCATCCAACATGTAAAACCAAATCAAACATTACAATTTTTGGGTTTTCCAACAGAGTTTTACAAGTAATCAATCATATATACCGAACTTTAAAAACACTACTTACATTCATGAGAAAGAATATTAATCACTATTTAACCTATATTTTAATTTATCATACACTCCCTATTAATTATCATATTTTATTTAACCCAAAACCATTATGTAAAAAGTCTTTATTTTAACTCATCCTCATCACTATTCATAAATTATTGATCCACATGAAATAATTATATTTTCTTATCTTTCTCATCATTTTAGTTATTATTAAAGGGATGCGCTCCACCGTGCCTCATCATGGATATTTTTCTTTATAATTCCCTCTATTGATAACTTGGTTGATTCCACATGATATCTTTCAAGAAAGAAACATGATATTAGTTATAATATTTTATGATGGATACCTATTCATGATATATAGTAATTATAACATTCATCTAGATATCTAACTTAATGAATCACATTAAATTACCTAAAAATAAAGAACCAAAAACATATATATATATATATATATATATGAATATGATGGCACTCATTTTCTACTTGGTGTGAAAAAATAAGGATGAGAGTTACTTATCAACCATGATACTCTTATCTCAACTCCTACCTTTTAAGTGAACCCTTTTTAATTTATTTTTTGATTTTAATATCAACTTTTAATTTGGGTGGAATTTTTTCCTTTCTTATATGGAATTACATTTTTTTATTTCATACATCAATGAACATGTATATTAATCTATAACATCACCTTCTTCAACCTTTTTTCAGGATCTGGAAATATAATCAAACAATCCTTTGTGGTATTAATATCTTTCTTGAACCTTCCACACAAATTCTTAAAAAATATTGGTTTATCATCTTTTGTTAACCTATATTAAAATTTGATCTCTTTATATGGAATAAATATTCCCCCTTAATCACATACCCTCACTTGTGATTTATCAGGTTTTCTTTTTGTACATGGGATAACTAAATGATCTTTATTTATTTAAAAGAACGGTTATGCTGTTTATAAAAGCTATATAACTACTCTTGAATCATAAAGTTACCGAATTTGGGGTACTTTTGTGTGGATTACATTCTTCATTAGGGATATTTATCACCCTAAAAATCCACTTATTTCACTATATTATTGAATAAATTCTTTAGTTTTTTAGATTTTTCAGATTTAAATTAATTTCCATGGCCAATTTTTGTTAGTCTATGGTGTAACCACTTCTTCCACAAAATAATAAATTTATTCTTCATAGTGTTTAACCCATATTAATATTATTAGGATTGATATGATTAATATGATTATTTTTCTCATAACTTATGGAATTATCATGATTATTCTTTTTTCATTAATAATATATGGTATTATTACATCAAGTTCTATAGATATATTTTTAGTTGATTTTCCCTAGCATGAAACGTCCCTATTACCACCTTGATTTCAAGTTCCATAATGATTTTCTAGGCATCCAAATATATTATTGGTAGATATATTTAACTTAATATATGAGTCTTGTATTGGTTCTTCCTCTCTCTGCCATGATGTGGTAATTCTATAATCATTATGAGTTGATATGTAATACAAAAAATCATCTTACTAGTGCCAAAATCTTCCAAAAAACTAGATGTAACCAACAAATATTGAACTTTTTTCTTTTACACAATGTATCTATATTTTGTTCCTCAATAATTTTTATGCATTTATACTCCTATTGGGATGAATTTGGGAGGAAAATTCTATTCCTTGTTTTTATATTCAACATATATAAAGTGCTAGGTTTCTCACTAACTTTTTTAACCGATATATTTCCAGTATATGAATTATAACATACGCTATGAATGAAAATAAATTTATTGTGAATGATATAATCCAGAAAAAATGAAACATTTTTGTTTATTAAGTGAACATATTGATCATTAGATGATCTCAAGATATCTTATCCATAGGATGGAGACATTTTAGAATATTTAGTCTCATCAAATTGGTTTATGGAAGAAACATTTCTTCCAATAATTCGTGAATAATTATTATGAAGACCCAAATTTAAAATTATCTAATTATTTAAATTTGACTTAAGGATCAAATAATGTCATATTACAGATATTTTTTTCATCCTCTATATATTTAATTATATCTTAAAATTCATTATTCATCATCATAATATTATCCTTATATTTTTTCATACTATCCTATAATGAATTTTTGGGGTTCTTATTCCATTTTTTGTTGATATTTGTTTATGAATACTTGACACAATTAATGTATTTGTTAGTTTCTTCTAATGCACATATCCTTCCTTCATAATATTTTCTTGATTAACATTTCATACTAAATTAATTTTCAACTATTTTTTATTCTAGGTGAATTTTTCATTATAGAAAAACATGAGTTATTCCTTAGATTTCACAAATTTGATGATAGTTTTTCATTTTCCCAACATCTCAATAAAACTTATTTCCATTTCATTTTCATCCATATATATCTATGAATTTTTATCTTTTAGACCCTTAAAAATATCTAATATATATTTAATTACATAAACCGGATTTATTTTAAAATAATGCTTCATTTATGAATAAAAATTTATACTAGATTCACTACACACACTCTAATTATAAATTGAACTCTGTTTTTAGAGTATTATCATCAACAGATATGGTCAATATATTACCACTTTAATTACCTTAAATTGGTGGTGAACTGTCTTTTTCCTTCAAAGTATTTATCTATTTATTTAAAACTATTTTAGTCATATTTTTTAGGGTTTGGTAGGAAACCTCTATATTTAATTAACATGGATGGAAATAATATTTTTAAAATAATTAAAATGTGAACCTTATTCAAATATAAACTTCATATATAACTAAAATTACACAGGAGAAGGAAAATATATCCAATCATTGAAAACAAGGATTATCTATGATACCACATAAAATTCCCGTGTTTGAATTTTTAGTTACATGGGGGGGGGTCAGTGAATATTAATGAATATTTATATGATTTATATTTTCATTTTAAATTATTCTATCAATATTTGAACTTTTACTATCTTTTACGATGTACGCGATTTTATATATGATTACCTGACACAAAATTTTTCCAAGAAAAATAAAATCATTAGGAAAACATGTGTTATATTTACACGGTTTTATCCTAACATGGGTATTTACTACTATTTTATTTTGGGTTGTGTTAAAACAAGTAAATACATGTGTATATATTTTAAAAAGTATTTACTATCCCCTAATAGTATTATAGTATCCTGACTGACTTATAATATCCCAATTATGTTTTTATACTATCTCCCACTCGTGTACATATTGTTCTCTAAACATACTCCGAATAAGAGCACCGATATATTCAATTATGTCACTAAATAAAATTATTAGATAATTAAATTCAATAAGAGACTTCAAAAACTCATGGTTTATCTAATATAGTCCATGCACATTGGTATTATTTTGAAACCACGATTCTAAATATTATTGAAGATTGTGATAAATGTTCTCAACCAACTCATCATTTTCAAAGCCTTATATGATGTTAAATCATAACAGATCCTCAATATTCAAGGGTCTAGACATAGATGATCATCAATAAAAATGGTTCATATTGGTCTCTCAGTCAAATATTCCCATATTTCTCTTCTTAATCTTATTCTCTGACATAATGATATTATATTATAGGTATTTTCACATTCTTTCCCTTATTTTATCATCCATTCTTCATTCTTATATGATATTGAAATATAATATGTCATACGTTTACTTACGTATTCTTATTTATTTTTATCATTCTTCTTCTTATATGCACATGTTCTTTTTTCATCTATATTTTTAGTTTCTCTCTCTTTGATACATAGATAATTTAATAGTAATGAAGTATCAGAATATCCTCAAAATCATTCAAATGTATATATTTATTATTCTATCATTTTTACTTACAATTATGTGAATATATTTTCTATATATTAATATGGAAAACTAATTTAGTATTAATAATGTGATTTTATCTTATAATATAGTCAATAATATCATCTATGAATCTTCTAGATATTTAAAATTATATAATTTCAATTAAAAATATATTATTTTAATGTTCCATGATAATTGATGTTATCCTTATACAAAACTTCATCTAAATAAAAAATCATTATATATCTACATTTTCATGATAAAAAAGAGTGATATTGTGGTTATGTGACACTCAATCATGATATTCAATCCTTTATAAAATCATATTCCCCTTCTTCACTAATTCTGTTTTTATCATGGTTTGTATCATGGATCGTAAACATATTATGATATTTTGTATTTAAAATCCATTGTAGTATCATCACATTTGAATCACTAGATATAATTTTTTTTATATGGGTATATCATTTATCAAGATACTGAGATATCATAACTTGTAATTTTCTTTTTTCTAATGAGTAACCTTTATTTAATAAATTATTACTTATTTGTATCATGGTGAGAATCTAAATCTTTTTTAATTTTTATTAGTGAAGCCATCATATAGGGAATTTTTACTTTTTCCTATCAATGTATTGTTCTTTGTATTACTGATTACTCTACTTAAGCGTAGAGGTAATCTTATATATTCACTGGTTGAATCTAATGTATTCACTATAAATTTCCCTTCTCAAATATTTTTTTCCACATATTATATATGATCCTTAAGTATTTCATATGATTACTTTTATGAATCATACATATTAAGTAACATACATTTATATATCATAGGGAGACCTATTCCTTTTTCAATTTTTAGTTCATTGAGTAACTTTTTACATATGACAAGGAGGTTTCAAACTCTTCCAAATTCAAACATGATTTTTTTGGAAACCCATACATTTTATTCATAGTTTCATAGTTACCCTCGGGTATTTCATGTGATGAAAATTATATGCATGTAGATTTATTAATTTTCCACCATAAACAAAAAAATTATTGAATTCTTCATGTAATGGAAAACTTTTTCCAATTATCTCTTGTGTTCACCCATAACATATTTGAAAATAAATTAAAT
This sequence comes from Viscum album, assembly GCA_963277665.1. Classification (NCBI taxonomy): domain Eukaryota; kingdom Viridiplantae; phylum Streptophyta; class Magnoliopsida; order Santalales; family Viscaceae; genus Viscum; species Viscum album. The sequence continues at coordinate 1,364,316,512 of OY728147.1, forward strand.
GAATTTTTAAATTATTAGAACGTTCCCAAGGATCTTCAAGTTAATTTTCTAATACTTAATACATAAAAATAATCTTCTTGAATATTTATTCAAACATTCACTGCCTAAACACTTACAGATTCAAACTTAGCCTTCTTGACTCCATCATCTAGGTAGTATTATTTATTTATTTATCAACCATTATTCCTGATAATCATATGATGGATTGTCACTCTTCCATCAAGAAATTATGTTTAATCAATTATATATACCTATGTTTATTAAAAAAAATTATTAAATTTAAAATAAACATGTTGTAGAAGGTTCTTTCACCTTCCATCATCACTTGTCTTTAATCAACATTTTGTAAAACTCAATAATCCACAGACATTAAGGTAGATTCATAGTAAATAAATATCAATACTTATCCAACTTATATATGAATCTTTGTCAACAAAAAAAATGATATGTTACTTTAATAATATTTATCCATAGGAACTCCAACACTCATCTCAATCCTTTTAACTTATTGGGATCTTCTTATTCCCAAATGTTTCACCCTGACCCGGATGACACTTTAAATGGTCCTCAGGGCCAGTTGGGCCTTAGGAATTATGCATGAATTCCCATGTTCCAATGGTTTCTGACTATAAGTGATAGTCTAAGAGGTGATAGTTGGTATAATATACCCTCTTGTGGTGAAAATAATAATTTACATACAAATATAACAGTGGAATAAGACTATAATCAAATACTAGAAACACTATAAAATCAAAAAAAATAGACACATAAAAATCAGTGGAAGAATAAAGAATTATAGTCTAATTATAGGAATCATACCATTTTTTGAAATATAAACATGCTAAAACAAGTCATAATAGGTCATATATAACAATATATATTTGGGTTACATGTGGAAAAACTTTAGTACATAAAAATAAATAAATATTGATGATTCAAAAGGAAAATCCAGATGATATAAGAAACACCATTGTCCATTTCTATCCAACAGAGGAAAAAGATCCAACTTCACCACTAAGGTCTACACGTGAGCCTGATACCTTACCTGATCTCAAACACATAAATTCTACATGCCCACCGAGGGTCCTGTATAGGGTGTGAGAATAAATCATAGTAGGAAACCATTGATGTGTTCTTATAGCATTTCCATTATAATCAAAGTGTATGATAAAAATATATAAATAGGAATCACATATAAATTTAAGAAATACCCACTTTACTTACACTAAGTAGCCATAGAGAAGTGATCACCTACTTTAACTATCAATGTTATCAGTCTAAACATGTAACCCCAATTATATATATGGAATACAATCTCTATCTACATATATATAATTTCATTATTTAGAACCCATGTATTAGGACCTAAGGAATATCCTAATTAATGAAAACATGGTTAAACCTCATATTCCACCTAAAATAATGTCACCTAGAACCTCATTTCATCAGTAAAATATTTGGTACAAAAATGGAATGCCCAATCAAGTCCTTTGTTTCTTGGACCTCAGATCATAAACTCCAAATTATCAAAAAGAATTATATACTAAGGGACAATTATATGTATCCTCCCATATATGTATATAATCGCCATAGGATCAATAGTTGATGTCCCAAGGTACATAGATATCAATCCTCCCAATATTCTAGCCTATAGCCCCGAGTATCATGGTGAGCCTCAGCCCCGTACTGATGGTCTCAACGCCATCAAACAATGGTCGATCACTAACCACATGGATTTATTTAGTGATAACCCCCTCATATTTGATGGTCAACACCATCATCTAAGCAACATAATCTACGATGGCCTCCACTAACCTGATTGGTCAACACCACCTCTATGTGAGTCCTATCTGTTTGAAATCTACTCCAATAGTGAACTATACAAAAAATTGTGAGAGATAATACCTAAATTTTATACGTAACATCATCCAACACTTTGTTCCAGTGTGAGCATGTTGTTAATCTCTGTATGGTCAAAACCATCTCAAATCCATAGATCTATTCCCTTATCCAGATGACCTTATCTCCTCAAACAAATTACCTTGTCACCTAAACCAGGTGATCATCATCACCCCTGTGTCATGTGACACACCCATCCTAGATAACCACATGGAATATATAAACACCCCACTAAAACACTCAAAAATCATGGAAAAATCTTTAAGCCACCAACCTTATACGAGTTTTTGATCACTCATTTGATATCAGCTGGTAAATTGAGATGAATCTGAATAAGTATTCATTTTATACGAACAACCAAGAAGAATCCACAACCAGTAATGGAATAAGGATTGGTGTCTATATGAGGATTTGGTTATAATTATCCAGAGAGTGCAATGGAGGCTCTCCCTCTACTATTATTGCAGGTGAAGAATAAAAGAGGAAAAATGATAAATAAAAGGATGTGTAGAAAAATAGATTCACACTTTTTAAAGGGACACATGGGTCTGCCAAACGGTTTGGATAATAATACACACAAGGTTTGGCCACAAAATTTTTTCAACCATGCATCCATCTCAGTATAAGAACCACACACACAGGCTAGGGACACAGTTTTCCAAACCATGCGCAGATCATGTGAAAGCCTGATGTTGAAAAATACATAAGTGCTTGCATATCCATGCTCCCCCACCCACACCATTTGAAAATCTATGTCTGGTGCTATATTTGGGAAACATAGTTACTCATGGGAGGTTGTATTGTATTTCAAAACTATGTGCCTCAGTCTATTTTTTCCTAAAACCTAATTTCCATGATTTCATGATTCCAAAAACCACATGAAACCCCAATTTAATCTAATTACCATAAACCCTCTCTAACAAGTTGGAATTGGCTCATTAAAAATCCAGAAACTTGGTTTTGATGATCAAATATAAATATTTCTTGATCACAAAAGTCAAAAAGGACAAATTAACCTAAAATATGGCCCGTTTAAAAACATGAGTTGTTACAAATTCCCCACCTTAACATATATCATCACTAAGATACAAATACTTACCCAGTGATAGTACATAACATATCCATATCATTTTTATTAACCCATTCTTGATCGATTATTAATTCATTGGTCAACTCCCCTCAAGGTAATCCCTACCATAGGAGTTAACTACCGAGTCTCTTCCCAACCCAAAAAAGACATTATGATGGTTCATCAAATATCCCTAGACTCAAAAGTCCTATTATGGCACATCATAATTCCTAAACCACATTTGGAGCTCAAATCATGACTATTTCATATCTGAAACTCATCAAATCACATATATCATCAAATGACTATACAAATCTACATCCTATATACAAATGCATTCCAAAAAAATACTCATTCCAAGAAACTCATATATAACCCCCATCGCTTTGATGCGCAAATTCCATCACACCTCATGTATATATATCGCACATCATAACCAATTCCAACCTAATAACCAGTGTATGGTTATTCCAAAATCAATACCCATTCTCCTCAGGAACCAAAACCAGCCAAATAAAAAAATAAATCTTATCATGAATGTAATCATGACATACATCCAACTATATTTGGATCCCCAGCCATCTCTTCCCCTAGAATCTCAACTACGTGCACCTAGCCAAAATATTAGATGCCTGAGGCCTTGTCTCCCAACGAAGATTAACCAAATACCATCCATTGACCCCGCTACTAGGTCCCAATATCTCTATCTTAACCTCCAGTTACATTTAAATCCTAGCTACATGCTCTTGGTACCAGTCTTAGTCTGAACTTATATCTCTGAGTCTACCACAATACCAGGATATATTCCATCCATGAAGTCTTCTTACTGAACCTCTCTAAAAGTACCATCTAATTTCATGATTTAAACTCCTACAAAAATGGGTTACACTATTTATGAACATGCCCCTACTGGCTGCACTATAAGCACACAACTAAAGACCCACTCCATGGGGGTCGGATTGAATACCTAGATAGACTACCCTACTGAGATTCCTCAAGGATCTTATTCTTGATACCTAAATAATCATCCCCAAAATCACATTACATTGTCATCTAACTCATTTAAGAATTTTCCGTTAGATTTCCCTTGGTTATCAGCTCCTTATTGACAACATATAAAAATGACATAATATTAATGATGTTCACTTGAACCTTAATAGAATTCCACAAACCATATTTAATGTGATTTACCCTAGAAATTTTACCACCCACCATAGCAGGTGAGAATCCTGATAAGTAAGTGATATTGGCTTCATAGTCCTTGACTGATGTATCCCCTTTGGGAAAATTCATGAACTCCAAGGCTCAATCCACCCTCTGTTTTTCTAGAAACATGTTATCAAAGAACCTATCATTTTTTCCCTTCTAATCTAGTCCCTCATGTTTTCCAACTTGAATCAATACATCACACCATTATTTTTGTAGTTGTTTGAGCAAGCATGCCGCTAGATTCACCCTCTATAATGGGGGAGTGTCATGCTTGTCGATGATAGTCTAGAAAAACTCAGAATAGTTATCTGACACCTATGATTCACCATCACATGGAAATATAGATTGGTGATGATATGGGAACTCATGAGTCAGATACAGAATAGATTGATCAACTCCCTATGCTTCCTGTCGATGCCCTGTATAATTTAAAATAGGCTCATCATGAGTTTCTCATCAAGACATGGCCCCATGTCTTCCATCTGTACCTGTCCATACTATAATTTATCATGTACCTATATCATAGGATCATCCCACCCTCTGGGGCCTCATCCCATGTCTCAAGGGCCTCATCCTATTCACACTCATGCAACACCATATCATATCCCTCATGATGCTCTGATGGAAGATGTTTAGGTGGAATCCCACTGAATACCAATCATGATTGTAAATAACCATAACAGTATATATATCATATTTTTGAAAAGATATATCAAGAACTGAATCTCAACACTCTTATACCCCTTAATGCACCATGTAACTTGACATCTGGCCTCATGGCCCCTCACCCATCCATATCAAAGTTAGGTGGAAAATATCATCTGGCCTCATAACCCCCTTTCCACCAACATTAGAGTTAGAAATTACATTTAATTCATCCTCCTGACCCCTTTCCTTCCCATAATAGGGTTGGGAATCCCATATAATCTATGTCAGATGTGTAAAATTTCACCAAAAAGGGTATATAAGAAAACACTATTTACTTTGTTTATTGAAACGTAAAACAACTCACACTATATCATAATCCTTTTCAATCCTAATCCGGATCACACTCATATATCACATGCTTATAGAATCACATACAGACATCATTGGAACCACATATGTAGAATGACAAAGTATAATGCCACTAAAATATGATAAGTAGGAAAATGATGTTAATCTTCATTGTGATTGTTTAAACAGACCAAAACCTCTCAGATAATTCCTAGTTATCATTGATAATCATAATAAAATAAACAACATATGAGATTAAGTGCCTATCATGATTCTTAATAAAACCTCCCTTGACCTACTAGGCCGAGGTTCAAAAATATAAAATACATAAACATCACAAAAAAATGTGACACTTGAGGATGACATAAATTCAATTATAAAAGAAAAAAGTAGTACATCAATTTCTCACCCATCAAAACATGATCCATGCCCCATGCATGGGGCTCCATGCACCCAAACCCAAGCTTCATGCATATACTTTACTATATCTTATTCTATGAACTACCACAACCCAAAATATTAAGAACAAAAGAAAGGTAAACATTTAATCCCAATTTAACCATAATATTTTGGCTACAATTAATTATATAAGTCTTATGATACTAATATAATATGCCAACATGAACTAATCTAATTCCATTTGTAGTTCCCTAACCTAGATACCAATTTAAATGGTGCTCTGGGATAGTTGACCCATGGGCCTTAGGTAAACCTCCATGTATACCAATTAGTTCTCACTAGTAGTGAGGTTATGAGATGTGATTGTTGGAAAACTATACCGTATGGTTGTGATAGTACTAATTTCCATACAGTTATTGTATAAGAATTAGCCCATAATTCAGTGGAAGAAACACTATAAAATCAATTTAAGCAACAAATGAAACTCAGAAAAATCATAATTAATAGTAGTAGAATAGTAAAAAAATACCATTTGTAGAACTATAAATATTATAAAACTAGTCATAACAGAATATAAATAACAGATGATAGTAGGGTCAACCATGGTAGACCATCAATACAAACATATATTTAAAAAATGATGATACATAAAAAAATTGAACTCATTCAAGAACCACTATAGTCCCTTTTTGTTGAAATAGTGAGTGCTCTAGACCCAAATATGCAGTTCTTTTGATTACCATATAATGTGTACAATTAGTTATACATGATTTCATCATACCATTATAGTGTAGAATTTTTAGCATCCACTATTGAAATGGTAAGGTCCAAAGATTAATATTCATATCGAGAGGTTATAATAGATCCCAGGCTATAATGAGATCCTTGAGATACTATGAAATTAATCTTGAATATATGTTCTATGGTCTAGATACATCCAAATTATTGGAGACAGTATATGTTTGACTATCAGGTGCTATGGGATCATAATCATTGAGACTTCTTCTCATGAAGTTCACACTTGGTGATCTCTAGAAGTGTGATCATGAGGATATACCTACCTATAGGAACACCACATGTTTTAGTTGTCATTAGTTGTTATTATATATGGACATGCGTATTGGTATCTTGACTTGAGACCATTACCAATGTGTATCATTTGATTTTGTACATTTGTGCAAGGAAAAACCCATGGTATTGAAATCGTGGGGAGGTAGCTTGTGTTAGGTGCATCATTGGTGGTTTGACATTGGTTGAATATTCAAGAAAGGATTTGTCAATTCCATATTTAGGAAGTCATACATCTCAGGCCTGGTTGATCAGGATGGTGCTACCTTCATAAGTCTTTGGCTAAAGCATTCGAAAGGAAAATCCATCCGGTTATATCAACAAATAATAAAGCAAGAAAAAGACGATTACACAAGTGTGCATCTTGCTTTATGAGATATTTAATGACAAAGAGATTATAGTACATAGTCACTGTTTGTAGGTTGGTAACCAATTATATGACTATCCATATCTCATTATGGTACATGATGAGTTTCAAGACTCCACTCTTGGTCTGTGGATTTTATTCACTACTATTGAGATAATGTCATAAATGGTTACACAAAAAAGCATATTAAATAATCCTTCATATTCAGTTGAATAGATATATGGACATGGTGGACCGCTCCATGGGGTCCGAGTGTTGTCCAAGTTATCAATCACTTATAATTAAATAATTCAATATTATTCATATTATGAATAATTGGGATTGAATTTATTTAATGTATTTACATGTTTAGTAAATATGGGAGAATATTAATCGAATGAATATTAATTTAATTTTGAAGGTTCTTTTAATATTAAATGGGATAGCGAGTTGAGTTAAATGATTCAGTTTTTATCACATAATATATTTTTTATCTATTACAAGTATGTAATAAACAATAAATAATATTGAAATAGTTCAGTCTGTCAAAAATAAATATTTATTCAATGTTGAAATAAACGGGGGCCGAGGAACCCAATTGGATATTTCAAAACACCACTATAAATAACGGAGAAGGCTCTCTTTCTCATTGAAGTATTCATTTTCTCATGGACTGTAAAATGAGAACCGCGCTCTCCTCCCACTACCCAGAGAGAGAAGTAGTTGATCTAAGAGCATGGATCAAGATCTTCTTCAAGCATCGAAGGGATATCGATGTGGTGATCGTCGGGACATCGAAGAAATTGTCAAATCATCATACTAGCACTTGGAATTCGACCGTCAACATTCCAACTGATTTTTGAAGCATGTGTGGATGATATGGAGGGATCCTAGTATGGATCCTTCAATGATGATCGTTGACGACAAGTTGCAGTTGATCACACCTTCAAATATGAGATGATATTATTTTTAGTTTATTTTTTGCAATCTATAATTTTCTTGAGATCATCGTATCTTAACAAGTCTCTAATCATTAATGATGAAAAGATCTATCATCCCTTTGATGAATATTTAAAATACCTAGCCCATCGGCTTCCTCCGCAGGCCCCAAAACCTTTAAATGGTATCGGTGCGATCACTTATATTTTATGTGCCTAGAAAATTAAATTTTTATAACATTATGTAGAAGGTTAAAAAATGATCTCATCTATTCAAACCACACATCGATCCGTTCTCGAATGGCCATGTTATAGCCATTTAAAATTTTCATATTTGGGGAAATTTGCGGTTTGATCACAACTATTAATTTTTACTCATTTTTAAGGACCAATCAAGTTTAGAGCATACATTATATATAATTAAAATTATATGAAAATTATAAATTTTACAAATTTTCTACTTCGCATAATAATTTTATTATTCTAGTACTATAATAATAATAAATTTTTATTTTATTATAATAATTCTGTTAATATTATTTTAAAAGGGTGTATAGCCTTTAGAAAAATTTTGGGGTGTGTAAAATTTCTTGGGGGTGACTTGACCTTTTAAAAAAGGAGGATACTTAAACAGATGATACATAAAAGGAGGAGAATTAAAAATAGGGAATAAAAAAACAACAGTTGGGATGGGAGGTCTTTGTGGAAAAGAAAAAAAAAGTAAAAATGGGGTATCCTTTCTCTGCGCGCCACAAAGGGGTGCCACACAGCACTGGCGACCCACATGCCGACCTCCAGGCGCCCTCTCTTACGCCCCCCGCCCTCACCCTACGCACTGTCGGCTTCCTCTAGCCATGGCCACCGACCATCTCAAGATCTCCATCCTCCCATGTCAGCCCCCAAGCCAGATCTCGAACGCCAACCAACTCACAACCACCATCGCTGTCCTCCTCCCACGTGTCACATTTCCCCACAACTAGTGACCCGCGCTAAGCCTGCCCACACCACCGCCCAACTACTAGCTTCATCGGCAAATAGAAAGGCCAACACATGTGACCTTCTTCCTCCTCCCACGCCATAGCTTCACCAGCCTGGTGCCCCTCACATCCACAGATGCCCGCCGCCTTTATCCCACCTCACTCACTATCTATGTCGTACACGGTATCCAGGCACGCTCCACCCACGCCACAGTTTCTGGCCAGATTCTGGTGGATCCGGTGGCTGCTGCCTCACAAGGGTGGGGTTTCGAGACCCGATTCATAATTCAATTAATAAAATTAATTAATTTAACTACATAATTAAATTAAATTACTTAATATATTAATTTTGGTAGAAAATAATTAATTTTAATACCAAGATAAAATTAATTCAATTTTATTGTCAAAATTTTTAGTTTTATTTTCATACTAAAATTAAATTAATTAGTAGATAGATAAATAATTAAATTATTTTGAATTTATTAATTCATTTAATTTAATTATATACCCATCATAGTTTTTAATGCAATTTAATTTTTTATCATTCTTGATTTTCACCCACATACTGGTCTTGAGAACCGACCCTAGTATGTATGCATTTAATTACTCATTTAATTAATTATTTAACTTTGTGCGATGATTATAATTAATAAATGATGGTCTTCGCATCGTATTTCATTTAGGTTAAAATGTAAAAGGCCATGCAAGCCCAATTTTACCTGATGCACAGTTTAATCCCATTAGTCCTCCTCGCCTACGTGCAAGTATTTTAGTACTTCAGACAAAGAAGGAGAATGACATGGACCTCTCCAAGATTAGGCGGTACTCCAAGATGGCATGCAAATCTCGCTAGGATGTGTTGGTACTACAAGATGTGATGTGGAACCCGTTAAGATGAGGCGATATTTCAGATTAGAAGAAAACATACAAGATGCGGTAAAGATGCATTATAAGTCGTGCTTCAACTCAGGTACGATGCCCTTAGGTCGTTTACATGCTCAAGACCAGTCGAGTAATTGTTTACAGTTATACATTTATTTATTATTTTATGCATTTTAGAATAGCAGGAGAAATACATAAAATAATAGATAATAAAATACATAATGAAGTGTCATATGTTTTTCTATTAATTTTTAGTTGTGATCAAGACAACATTGATGAAAAATATTAACATAAATGGATTACATTCGTCGAGAGAAAAAACCCATCCATGTAATATTAAGTCATTATGATCTTCCATTATTCATGTTTGAAAAAAACTAGGTGTTTGGGGTTCCAGTCATGCCATAATTGAGGGTGCCTCTTTCTAATGCGGAGTTCTTATTATGGTGGTGGTTTGAATTAACTAAAAATACATCAAGGAAATATCCATAGTTAGATTGTTGTAATTTTAGAGTTAGTCATTGAGTGAATCAAGTTATGATGTATAAACTTGTACTTCACTCAACAGATTTAGGAGCAAGAAGGTAATGCAAATGGCCTGCCAAAATCCTACCTTCAACCCTCTGAGTAGTTGCATAGCCCTATCTTGTAGACTACGAGAAATGTTCCAGGATATTTTACACTAGAATACTGAAATGACAGAGTATTTAAATTTGTGTACAGAGGTTCCCTAGAAATTGATAAATTAGTGGGAGACATTTAATGATTAAATTAATAGGTAATATCAAATTCAGTAATCAGCATAAAAGAACTGATCTGCTAAAATTTATCTGTAGAAATTTGAAATTAATACCAAAATAAAACTGTAATAAATATTGGACAAAGTTAATGACTAAACTAGCACTAAATCTAAATATAGTACATATGCTTGTGCATGATATTATTATATCAAAAACTCAAGATGCTAGTGTCCTAACCTATTAATCCACCTCCGGATGTGTGGGTTTAAATGCTTATAGGAGACTCATGAGTCAATAATATAATAGTTCATTCATAATTCTATCATCAATGTATAATGTTATTTGCGGTCACTACATCGAGGCATAGATGATATTACATAAAGTCTCCTCTCCATGAAGATTCCAAGGAGATGTTTAAGCAATATTTTACTGTGAGTATTGTAGTGGATTTGGGTAAAGTGAAGGAAAGTTCATAATATTTCATGGAATCCCATTCTTGTTATTTTTACATCATTTACTATATCTTGGATCAAGGATAAAAACAAGTGGTATAGAGTAAGTGCTTCATTACCTTTAAGTTAATATTCTCCAAGAAATAAGAATATTAAATATAACACCATCATTTGTTCTTACGGTGGATAAATTTAAAGACAATATGAAAAGGCCAATAAAAAGTTACGTCAAAGGTACCTTCCTCATTTCCTTCAATGAAAATAGAGGTTGGTTATTTAATAGGAGGTTATTTTCATCACATATAATGAAATAAATTTATGGATGTTTATAAACTCAGTGAACTAAAATATTAGAAGCAAGTACCCACTTCTCATTTAGGTATATTCATCAATATATATTAATGTTTCTAACATACTTCTTGGGAATTGAATACAATATTCCAACAACATTTGTGAATTTGAATACAGTAACAAATTAATTATTGAAACATAAAAATAAGTAAGGTGTATTCTCCAAGCAGATGAGAAATGGGTGATTCCAATGTCAGGGGTGAGAAACACATAACTTTTAATTTCCAAGTCATTGATTAAAATTGAACAAGTTTTTGAGTATAACCAAAACATTTATCTCACATTCCATTTGGACATATTAAGACATTATTCCAATTTTTGGAATGAATGTTTTTTGTGATGTAACATACTCTACAAATAGTTCAGACATACTTGAATCAAAGCCAATATCCAATGAATATAAAATGTAAGAATTACCAAGTTGTGGAAAGATGATTCTTTTTCAAGTAAATCTAAAAGTTGAAAAAACTAAATGTGGTTGTGGGAATATAACCAGTGTGGTATTTAGGCATAACATAGCTAAACAACTATGGTATTATTGACATATTTAGTTTAGACAAAGAATCCTTTAGAAATAATGGTCTTCCACAAAACATCTGGGGTTAGTTCAACAAGAGAGTCTGAAACATTCCAATAGTAATATATAGGTAGAGATACTTCGTAAGATTGCATTATGTTATTATGGAATGTAATAGTGATGTATTTGAATTTTCAAAAGATATGAGTTTCTTTGGATCGGCATGCTGAAAAATATATTGACAAAAAATTAATCGATCATGATAATGCTGTAACACCCGAAGATTTTATAGTACATTATCTCATTAATGTAATTTAATAGACTGCACTACATCCAACTCCAAGTTCGAGCACACCACGTATTATCAAAATAGTTGTTCAAAAGAACTTATGAATATTATTAACTGAATTTTGAATTTTATATACTCCATATAATTTTAGAATCTATATTATGTGTTTCTAAGATATAATTTAAGGACACAATAATTTTTATCAGATAAAAGATGTATTTTTTAAAAAAAATGAAATTTTACCTTTTTTTAATGGCTAACACTTCTTAAAAATAATATTAGACAGTATTATATATTCAATTTAACAATATTAAATAGTTCATTAGAATAAGGATATAAAAATTTAGTTTGGATAAATTTTTGGGGATTTTCTGATAACTTTTATATTTTGATGAATAATGAAAAAAACTAAATTTTAATTGAAAACAACTTTTTTAATCGAATTAATTTATAGTGTTAAATTATGTATTTTAATGGTTTTGAAGTATAATTATATTATATTTTTATAATTTAATACAATTTAGGTCAATATAAGTAATTTCACATTTAAATTCAACATAAACACATGATAATCTTTTTATAGTTTTATCTTTAAAAAAACCCACTTTTTGGTTTTAACAATGGGAATTAATTTTAAATTAATTATGCAACTTATATGTTTTGAATATGGTAAAATAGAATTTATTTTTTAAATTAATAATATCAAAATTATCTTAGGGTAATTTTTTTGTATTTTTCTGAAAACATTCAATTTTTGATGAATAGTCAAAAACACTGTGTTATCATTTAAAATAGAATTTTTATTTAAATAATTATTTATTTTAGTTAAATTTGTTTTAAGTAAAAATAGAAATATAATACCTATATATGTTCAACGTAATTAATTGGATTCACTTTATAATAAAATTAGATTTATAAAATTTTATTGATCTTTTTAAACGTTTTTTACCTATCTTCTAGGAGCATTTACAAATTTGAATAAATCATAATTTTACCTCTTTTATGAATTGAATATCCAAAATCCAAGAGACATGGTTGAAATCAGTAAGTGAAATTTGGTTCAATAAGATAAAAATAATTTTCGATGAATAGTAACTTTTGACTTTTATTTTCCACAGTTAAAAGTAAATATGGTAATTAAAGGAAACAATGATATTTTAATTACCAAAAAACATGTCCTAATTCAAATGAATAAGTTTAATTCGACCCAAAACAACCTTATGAATAAATTATGATCGTTTAGGTCCCAATGGATTAGATTAGGAAATTTATTATTATTTTATATAAAGAAGAGTTAAAAGTGTTAAATTCAATGTTTATTAACTAAGAAATTTTTAATATAGAGTTATACATGAGATAAATTCGACTATGAATATTAAATATAAATATAAATAAATTTCCTACATCATGGTAGTTTATTTATAATTTTTATATATTAAATAATTAAATTTATTTATGACACAATGATGATATAATAATTCTCTTATTAATGAAAGATAAAAACAATTGATATTATAACAATAAAAAATAAATGTAAATTGATACTTTTGATGCATTACACTAAATTTATTGGTTAATATAACATTTTAGGGTGGGTTAGATTTTTTTTGAAGTGATATGGTTGTTATGACATTCACAAAAACGAAATACCAAATAGTGTCAAAACTGACATAAATGATTTTTTAAAACAAATATTATATTATTATATTATATAATATTTGTAAATATCTAAGGTTCAGAAAAAGGGCTTAAATAATATTATATATGTCATTAATGAAAAAATTGAGGTTCTCCTAGATGTTTATAGTATGTTTATTAACCATATAATGTATGAATACAAGAAGACACGGTAAAAGTTGAACTATTTAACTAATGGTTAAATCTAAAATATAAGGTTAATATGGTGACATAAACTTATCTAAAACATATTGGTTGAGAGGATATAGACCCATAACCACTTATTTCCTGAAAGAAATTCATTTTGAGCCATTAGATACTGAATATTATTGTATAATAATACAATATTTCAACTTTTTCCAAAGGTGCCCCTCACCCCTCTTATAAAAGGGAACTTCCCCTTCTCTCAAATTCACACCTCAAAATCCATTTGGCTTGGAAAAACCCTGCCCAAATAACCTCCCAACAATCCCAATTCATCATATAGTCATTCCCTTGAGTTTGAATCCATCTTATAGAGCTCTTTTGATGAAATCAAAAGGAAGCACTCGAAGAAGAGGTAATAATTTCATCACCTCTTTCATAGTTATCTTCTTCTACCACTTTCTATTTATTTCTTATTTCCATAACTAAATAATAAATCCATTAACATAAACATATTGTGATGTTATTATAAATATGGTATAATCATATTCATTATTTTATCCATCCTATGAATGATAATGTCACCCTGCGTGGGTGCGTACGGCTTACCATCTCCACGTTGTGGTGTAATTTGTTAATCAACACTTTGTTATTTGGATGGATATAATAACGAGTAACATATATATAAATAATGGAAATAATAGGATAATTTATTTTTAAAATTTATATACCATCCAATTCCAATATTTTAATCATTAAAGAAATGGCATCGTCGCTCGTGTGTATGTACAACTTACTGTCTCCACGACGCGATTAGATTCATTTCCACATTCACCATTCAACGATGATTATAAAAATATATATTATTAATAAGTATGTAATACATGACATAACAATTGTACTGAAGAAATATAGATATAGATATAGATATATATATCTATATATATATGTATATATTTATGTATGTACTTACATATATCTAATTAACTTACTTCCATTCAATACGATATGAAAACAAAAACAACGTTTATGTGTACGTACGACCTACCATCATCATAAATGGTGTTTTCCATTTCATATATCTGTCTATTATACATATTTATAAGAAAAATATATTTGTTATATAATTCATGTGTTATATTCTGGATGTATATAAATAATGAAAAAAATGACACGATCAAGAATAACAAGTTAAAACACGTACAATAAAGAAAGATATTATTATCCGAAATGTTAATTTAACATGGAAATCATTATTAAATGTGTAGTATAACGTAATAAATGAATCATTTATGATATAATAAATATTAATATGGGTTTATTATTATTTAATAACAAACTATAGTCATTATACAAGAGGTGAAACGTACCATCGACCAAATAAAAGTGCAATATAAGGGTTAATTCATTAATCTCATTACTATCCGACATTATTTGTGAGTAAATATTTTCTGGGACATATTTATCATCAATATACATATTTCATAAAAATGTTCTCAATAGGAATCTTTTAAGGTTTAATGGAAGGGTCTATTTATCTTTATCATCATTTTAAATGTTTTAAATATTTATTTTTCGAAATCTTTTTAATTAATGTCCATGTTTTCAAAATGATTTTAAGGATTTATTTATTTGGACATCATTATTTTAAAATGTTAATTACTTTAAAAGTTTCAATGTGTTATGGGAATCATTGATTCAAAAATGTCTTTAAATTTCTTCATTTCTAAATTATGTGGATTTTAAATGATTTAAAAAAAGATATATTTCTATCAAATAGTTTTGATTTCATCTATGTCAACATATATTGTTGGATTTTACACTTGGTTGAAGTTGATTCATTATGATAAAAATCTTACATATTGTATTGAAGGATTTTTGATATGTTTGACTATGGATATGTTATTTTTATACCATTCATGGTTTATGGTTAATGTATTAACCTTTCATATGTTAGTTTCAATACAAATGATTATGTTATGTTTCATCCTTTCATATAAGGAATGAATTGGAGTTATTATTTGATAGGTGGAGCTCGGTATATCTCCTCGATGCATCAATAGGTCACACGATACAAACTAGTTTCATGGCACCAGGCCTTGACCAAATCTTATTTGTAGTCTTAGCACAAGTCCCAGACTATGTGGTAATGAAGTATGGCATTATGCATTCCATCATTATAAAATTGGATATTGATATTACAAGTGAGTATTCGCCGAGTAGAATATCCATGTGAATATTTAAATAGAATTATTTGATTTATATTTTCCATATTATGATGATGTTTAAGTTTAAAAGTCTTGTGTTTTAGTCTTATACATTACCTCAATTTGTTTTCTTATTTATGAAAGTTTCCACTATATTATTATCCTTACTGAGCATCAAAGCCCACCCCTTTCTTATGTTTTATTTTCCCATGATTCCACGAAGTGTTTTATGATTGATAAGCGGGGTTAATCTTGGGGATTAATGGAATTATCAAAGGATCATTTATGTTGTGTTTTATTTTTTAATTTTTAATGTAACATTCATGTATGTAATCTATCTTCCAAAACTGCTAAACTGATCGTTCGTTCGGGAATTGATTCCTTGTAGTCATGAAAATGTATTTAAATAATGCACCGAATCCAGGCTTCTGGGGTTGGGGATTTACAGTTGGTATCATATGAATTTTAGCAACAAACTTGGAAATATATTTAGATATAATCAGATTAGGGAACTTTATCCTAAGATAGACATTGAGGATTAGTATAGAATAACTTCCTAGAATATTGGTAATGTAGAGATTTTGTGTATTTTCCAAGAAATACATCCCTGTCTGGATACGTGCAGGTAGAGGCAGCTCTGGCACAGATGTACCTAGGAGTGAAAAATCGTACAAGTAGTTTTGGGCTTGACTCGGGGTATCTCGGTATACAACAACAGGCCTTGTTGCACTCTTGGTTATGACAATCCCAGGGGATATGAATAGGATAATTCACATTTTAATTAAAAGCAATTAAAAAGGATTTAAGAGTAAATAATTTCTCAAAGAAAACATTTAATGATTATATATTATATGCATAGTCTTTCCAATTTACGTTTGGTATTTTAGATGATTGGAATTATGCACTGCAATTCATAAACTAACATAGTTAATTCCATTGTTTAAAAATGTTGCCTAGTATAAGGAATGAGAATTCTAGCAGTATGCATGATCGAAAGATTAAGAATGATTATATATTTTATGATATTAAGACAACATTTAAAAGGGAAATTTCCTCACCTGTATTCTCATCATATGAAGAAATATTATCCTATGTTAATACGATAAGTAATGAATTCTCTCAGTCCTATGGCTTTGAAGTGAATCTAGAGAAGAAAAGGATGGTAGAGATAAATATGGATAAAAGGGAGGTGGGAAAGAAGGATTTCTCATATGTGATAAATATGGAAAAAATCACCTTGGTAAATTTTTGAAGGGAATGGGAGTTTGTCATAAGTGTGGAGAAAAAGGACACCATGTACATGATTTCAAGGGTAAGAAAAAGGTTTCACGTGTACAATTCTTCACCTCCATGGAGTTGAGTCATTACGCGAATCAATTTCCCAATCATCAGAGTATACCAAAATGATGCTATTGGATAATAATCAAGTTATGATACTATAACATATGAAGAGGAATTATTAGTGTTCTTATTTTGTTATTAATGAATTGTGTCATTTGAGCATTGTATTAATGATGTAGAAGTTATATGAATTATAGAGTATATAAGGATTGTACTATAGTAATATTTCATTAAATATTTGAGATTATGTGGTTCTATAAAAAGTGAATCAATGTCATGTTAATATTTTTTGAAAATACATTGTGGAAATAAAGATAAACCTTAATATGGTTTTGATACTGAGGTTGTGATTTTGTAAAAAGATATGTTTGATTTGGATATTCAATATTATTGACTAAATTGAAATTAATTAATTGTTTTTTTATTTAATTGTTGTTGGAGTTTACATCATTATTTGATATAAAGTGCATATCCAATATTCTAAAAGATATAATGAATTAAATACCTATTCAAATATGGTATTACGGTAATTCAGTTTATTAGCATATCTTATGAGAATACCCGATGAAGGTATTCACATGTATGTTATGTGAACATCCTTATTAATTTTGGACTGTGAGTTTGGACATAAGTATTTTGGATATGTCTAAATGTTGGAATATATTAAGTTGGATAATGGATACAATTGTTTAAGGTTAAAACATTTCCTAAGATTATTTTTGGATTGTTATAAAAATGACACCACGAAGGTCGGGTGACGACCTGTCACGTCAGACAAGGTTGCGAGACTTGAACCCACAACTGGAGGGTGACAAGGGTGCATCACCTACCACTGGCCCAAGTGATGTCCTGGTTTGTGTAATGTAGTTTTTCTAAATTGGTCTGACATATGAATTATAAATTACTTTTTTATAACCCTATATGATTAGGATAAATAGAATATTTTTGAGTTCTATTATCTTTTAGAGTGAATGATTAGTTTGTGGTAGAAATTAGTTGAAGGATGAAACTCTACATGTAATTTATATATTTTACTCTTATTCTATGAATAAATTAATTCTTAAACTTTAGGTAAGGGATCTTTAAAACAAAAATGTGTTATCCAAATACTTTATATTTTATTAATCCAACAATATTTTAAATCATCATCGATAGATGGCTTTGAGACACTCAATTTTACACTTGTTTGTGATTGATGACCTCAATCACTCCATATAAATTTATGGCATTGAGAACCATGTTTTAGGTTTCATTTGAGTATTTATACTAAAAATTAATGATTTGAAATAATATATAAAACTATAATAAAAAAGTGATTTTTCTGTTCTTTAATAAATAACTGGCATAGCTTTCACCACATCATTTTCGAGATCCATCCATAGGAGTAATGATAACATATACACTTCATTATTCTCTATGACTTAGAGTTTTTATTGATTTATTGTCTCTAAAAATCATTGACATTGGTAGTCCGATTTCATAGTTTTCATGTTCCTTGCAGTTGAAACATTGAAACATAGTCTAAGTATTAATATGAAACTTCTTTTCTTCTTCCATATTATTTGATTTATTTATTTACCTTAAATATTAATTAACATTATTCCCTTATTTTATACATTTAATACATCTTATTATTCCATTGATAATGTTTCCAAGGATATTCTTAGCACACCTTTATATTTTGGGATGTTGGTTTTTCTCTCCACTATGAGATTTCCCTTGTTGATAATCCAAAAAAACTCAATTTTATATGTTCTATTTCATGTCTTACAGGACCACTAAGAGTCAAATATATCAATATCAACTTGAATTAATAATATATAGTCTCTTTATAGCTGTCAAATTCTCTAATTGCTCATTAAATTCATAAGATTGGATTTAACCCACTAATGAAATTGTACACTTTACATTCAGTTTTTAGAAAAATTATAAGGGAAAATAATGAAAGTATTGTGAAGTGTTTCTCATACACCATTATAGAATCATATTCCTTTTACTTAAATACAAGGAAAATATTATCCATTTTATGATGGAATGTTGAGAGAAAATATTTATTGAAAAATAATTTCTTGAATTCTTCCCATAATATAGAATCAATATCATCCTTGTAATTTGTGTTCTTGATTAGTGAGAACAACAGATTTACTTTTACCTCAATGTGATAAATTTCTAACACATTTATCTCTTTTTATAACACCCGGAGTTTTAAGAAATAAACACTGTATTTGATAGCGTACATGATACGCCACATCGAGAATAAAGAAAAATCTAATTATCATTATTAAAATATTAACATTATAACCTATCGATTGGAATAGAAGGAATGAATAATATTAATTTAATTATTAATATATGGTTTAAACATATTTATATAATGATTCTTAGTTTACCAAATTAATTATAAAATAAAAAAACCAATTGAATTTAAAGGATGTGTTTTTATAAAAAAACTATTTAAATGAGATTAATTGTGTTTATAAAACAATAAATCACAATTTATTTATTATATTAAGAATATATATATAATATTCAATGTAATTTTTATAATTTAGTTTATGTGTTCCATAGACATTATATATGAACAAAATCAATTTTATGAATAAAAGAAGTCTTTTTCCAAAAAGGCATTTTTACCTCATATTGATGGTGAATCCTTTTTAAATATATTTATTTTCTCTTTTATATGTTATATTTGACAAAATAAACTTATTTTTTGGAAGTGGGACATAAAAATTTACTTTGGTTTAATTTTTGGAATTTTTCTGATAAAATAAATATTTGAATGAATAGTGATAAATACAGCATTTTAATTCAAAAATTATTTTTTCTATAATTTATTTATATATTTAAATTGTAAATTTAATTGTTTTAGAGTGAAATTAATAATTTTTTTATCATTTAATACATTGTTGGTCATTGGAAGCAATTTAAAATTGAAATAATATATATAAACTTTTTAAACTTTTGAATGTTTCACCTTAGTAACCCACATTTTAGTTTTGTCTGTGCAATTAACGTCAAATCCGATTTTCCAAATTTTATGAATTTAATTATGTATAATGGATTAGATATTTTTAATCCAATGGTATAAATGAGTTTTGTCGTTAAATTTTATTTTTAGTCATAAAAAATTTACCATGGTAAAAATAATATTTACCTTAGTAAAAGTACAATTTTGATAAGGGTTAAAATTAAAAGTTAAAAATATAACATACCTCAAAAAAGATATAAGGGTTGTTGAGGTGTTTATATAATCTAACCAGCCTAATAAAAATTAATTAGAAGTCAAATTTTTGGAATTTAATTCCACCACTAAATGGTTATCTTTTAATATAAAATATTCAACAAATTAATCAATTGAACCCACATCTCTCAAGTATAAATACCACCTCTACACCACCCTTTTATGACCCAAAAAGGCTTATAGATCCTAAAATATATTCCAAGACATCTAATATTCACCCCCACATTAAATTCATTCTGTTTTCACCAAATGAAAAAATCCAAGGTCTTTAATGTTCTTTCAAGGAAGGATATTCAAGAGGTAATTGTCTCAAAGTACATCTCTCAATTTCTTTTAATTTTCAACTTTATAATCACCCAATTCATCTATAAATTAATGACAAATCAAAAATAATATATATACTATAGTTTTATGTTTGTAATATAATATTTGATATCCATTTCATTTTCACATTCTCTTATTCAATGAAACGAAATTGTTGTCCGAGTTTTGCCGGTTAATCATCTCTGTGAATAATGTTTTTGTTCTTTTTTCATTTACCACCCTCATGGATGGTATTAAAAACATCATTATGGTAAAATAATATTTTAATTTGTTTATTATAACTCATTTAAAATTTTATAAATGTTATATTAAACATATCTTAATGCTTTCCATATTTTTGTTATACGATAACTTCATTTGGGGACGTGTAGACTACCACATCCTCAAAATGATATGATTTGTTCACACATAACAAGGAATGTATTAAAGATTGTTTTAGTAAAAAAATATGATATAAATGAAATATTATTTATATGATAATTATATTATTTATGTACACATATTTATATATATTTCTTTTAATGTTCATTCTTTCAATATGATAAGAAAAACAAAAATAGCGTTCATGTGTACGTACGACCTACCATCTCCATGAAAAATGTTTTAGGTTGTCATATAAAATAATGATAAATACTTATATAATGAATATATAATATATTAATATCATTTCTAATATTAAAGAGATAATGGAGTTTTGACCACATGGGCTATTGACATCATACCAAGATCATTTTCGACTCAACTACTGTATATCGACAAAACATACGATGTGAACTTAAATAGTTATATAATTGTAATAACATGATAATAAGTGATATAAAATAAATAATAAAAGTGAAAAAGGTTATAAATAAATTATAAATTAATCTATATTTATTATTCAAGAAGACAAAGACCATTTGAGACATGTCACACTTGAGGTAAGGGATTTTTCTAACTCAATTTCTATTCATTGTGTTATACATCTACTTCATTGATTATATTATTCCCATATTATGTGTAGAATCAATTTTTTTTGTTTTTCTATTTTATTTACACATAACTTTTTGTGTATACAATTTCTATACACAAAATAACCCCATTGATAAATTCTTACGTTATTGGTACAAACATACTAAGGATTTACTCAACTCAGTTTTCACCTTTGGGAGATATATGAATAATTCCACACTAATTAATTTTTAATAGTATATATATACTGATATTTGATGTCAAATATCATTAATGTACTTATATTAATGTTAATAAATTCTTAATTGTATAATTATTATGTTTATGGACCATACGATTCGACAAATTACAAGTGGTAAGGAAACTTCTTAACCCAATTTCCATTCTTTGTGACAAACTTCTAATTCTTGATTATGTTCGGCTATGATTATGTGAGAAATTAATTTTGGAAATTTTTTCTTTTATTTATATTTTATTTATGTGGATTTATATTGAATAGACATAATCAATATATTTTATTAACAACCTAATTTTTTAAGGGACTCTTTAACAAAAACATCGTCTTAAATGTTTTAATGACTTATTATTATAAAACTCTCAAATTAATTTCCACGATTTCAAAATTGTTTTAAGGAAATTTTTATATGGATATAATTTTTTTAAAATTTTAATTCCTGTCCTAAGTTTCAATGTTTTATATGAAAATTTAACTTAAAAATATTCTTTTTAAAAGTTGTCTTTGTGTTTTAAAAATGGGTTTATTGTTTGAATATGTTTGAATGTTTTTTAACATGTACATCCTAAACTAATTTTATCTTTTTTATGTATCTTTAATGAATTTATGTTTTCATTAATTTTTTTCACTTTCATGTTAAAATAATGTGTTTTCATTTATTAGTTCCCTACTTCAAAAAAATTAAATGTTATTTGAAAATGGAAATGTTATATTTCCTTTACGCATGTATTACATGTTATGATTTTGTTTTGGTTCTTGGGAATTTCTTATGTGTACGTGTGGTTCAGTGATAACCTGAGTGAGGGTGAGACCCTGATATCCCTCCAATGCATTTTTTAATGAGATTGAGTTAAACAATTGGGTTTCTCTTAATATTTTTAAAGAATATATTGTGATGGGTATTCCAAACGTAACTATAAAGGTTACTCCCTATGTAGCTGTGTAAGCTATAATGTATATATAATATGGATGTCATAAGATAAATTTATGATTTATATTTTCTAATAAGTATGTTATGGAATCTTATTATTTAAATAGGTATGTTAAATATCTTATGTTTTATGGATGAAAATTATGATTTTTTTAATATGTTTTCTTGAGTTTAAAATATTAATGGAATAACAGTTTCATTCCTTGTTTTATATTCCATAAGAAAATATTTGTTCTAATCCGATGTTTTTGATATGTCTTCCATAGGATATAAGGTTGGGTAAGAGAAAAGATGAAGTCAATATGATATTTATCAAGAAAAATAAATCTCTTTTTATTTTTAAAAGGTTTGGCTTTCTAAAATAATATATAGTGAGTAGAAGTTTCTACTATAAAATCACATGTTTTAAGAAATAAACACTATGTTTAATATTATACATGATACACTACATCATGATTAAACAACAACTAAATATTATTATTTAAATTTTACTATTATAAACAAACAATTGGAATGAAAGGAATGTATATTATTAACAAAATTATGAAAATATAGTTCATGTGTTTATATAATGATTCATTGGTTTCTAAATTTATTAGATATAGAAATAAAAACCAATTGAATATAAATTCTGTGTTTTTATAAAAATCTATTTAAAGGAGATTAATTATCTTTATAAAATCATATCATAATTTTTTGATTATATTAAATAAATTAATAATCATTTTTATTTTTAAAATTCATATCATATGTTTCTAGAAAAGATATAATAACAAAATCAATTTTAAGCTTAAAAGAAGTATTTTTGAAAAAATTCATTTTTCCACCTTTGATGGTGAACCCATTTTAAATATAGTCTTGGACACTTTTATAATTTATATTGGATAAAATTAAATTCTTATTTGTAATTGGGACATCAAAAATTACTTTTATGGAAATTTTGGTATTTTTATGATAAATTTTATAATTTAATGAATAGTGCGAAATACAGAATATTAATTCAAAACCGCTTTTTCATCTAATTTACGATATTGATAGATTGTACTTCTAAATGGTTTTAAGGTGTAATTGGATTAATTTTTTTTCATTTAATCCAATTTTGTTCATCCTAGGTAGATTCACCTTGAAATGTGATATAAACACATATCAATATTTTCATGATTTTTATTTATAAAAAATTTGTTTTCTCGTTTTTTACAATGTTAATTAATTTTATATTAATTAATGAAACTTCTGTGTTATGAATTTTGAAAAATGGATATCATATTTGGAATTATAACTTGCTAATTATTTATATATATCCCTTTTATTTTTGGGCCTTGTGAATTGTTACTTTAGTAATTATTTTTATTTACCATGGTGAAAGGGAAAATAGGTAAATTAGGGTAAACATAATATTATAAAAATATAAAACTACCATAACACTTATCTTAATCCTATTGGACGAGATATATTTTTCCAACAGGACCCTTGGGATGAAAATTTTGCCATTAAAATCTTTTTTGGTGTGATTATGACACATGTAACTTTTAATTTAATGTAAAGAAAAATAAGTTATAAACACATATCTTCTTACTAGAAAATTTTAAATATAGATTTATATAAGTGATATCTTCAATTATAAAAATTAATTAGAAATATAAGACTATTTACAACATCATGGTATTTTATTTATTATTTTTAGACATTAAATAATTAATTTTAATTATGAACAAATTATGATGTAGTGATTGGTTTATTAATGAAGGAATCAAATAAATGATATTAAAATTATTAAAATAAATATTATTTAACATTATTTATGTCATACACAATTTTTATAGGTTAATATGAAAATTTTAGGGACTATAAATGTAACACCCGAGAGTTTTATGTTATCTAAATCATCAAAGGAATCTTTTTCTACACACAACACTTGCTTGTCTTGATTTACACGGAATTGCGACCTTCCTCGATAGCTTGCGTCGTTACGCAATACCGAGTTTCACTAAACAACGATATACTATTAAAATATTATTAAAACTAGCTGTTATGAATAGTAATAACCACTTTTTGAAATTTTATAAATTTTATTATTCAAAATGGACTTCATTTTTGGATTCGTAATATCAAAATTAGCCTAGGGTGAAATTTTGGTATTTTTCTGAAAACTTTCAATTTTTTAATGAATAGTGAAACCACTAAGTGGTAGTTAAAAAAACTGAATTTTTCATAAAACATAATTTTACCACTTCTGTGAGTGGAATTTCGAAAATCCGAGAGACACGGTTAATATCAAGGACTAAAATGCGGTTCAATGAGATGAATTTTTTTTGGTGAATAGTAACTTTTTACCTTTTTTTACCACGGTTAAAAGTAAATAGGGTAATTAAGGGTAAAAATGATATTATTGTTACCCTAACACATGTCCTAATTCTATTGGAAAAATTTCATTCGACTAAAAACAACCTTATGAATAAAATATGACCATTTAGGCCCACTTGGATTAGATTAGGACATTTATTATTAATTTATTTAATGAAGGGTTAAAATAGTTAAAATCAAAGTTTAATAAGTAAATCATGTTTAATATGGGGTTATACATAAGTTAAATTCGACTATAAATATTAATTACAATGATAAAGATATTTCCTACAAAATGGTATTTTATTTGTAATTTTAGACATTAAATAATATAATTTATTTATGACATAACGATGATGCAGTAATTATCTTATTAATGAAATATTGACATAATTGATGTTATAAATACCCAAATAAATATAATTTGAGACTTTTTATGAATTCCACAAATTTTATAGGTTAATATGACATGTTAGTATTGATTTAATTAATTTTTTTCAAACATATCATTCTGTTATGATTTTCACAAAAAATCAATTACTAAATAGTGTCAAAATTGACATAAAATAGTTTTTAAAACAAATATTATATTATTAATTGTTATTTTATTCCTAAAAATCTAAGGTTCGGCCAAATGACTTATATAAGGATATATATATTAATAATAAACAACTTGGGGTTCGTTTGACTTGATATAGTAAGTTTATTAATCTTATAGTATAAGAACACAAGAAGACACGGTAAAAGTAAAATTATTTAACTTAATGTTAAATCTAAATGATAAGGTTAAAATAGGAACCTGAACTTGTCTAAATTCTAATGGATGAGAGTATTTCGACCCCTCCCAACCTTAGCCTCGAAATAAATCAATTTGGAGCTATTTAAAACCGAACTTGACTTTATAATAAAATAATATTTTTAGTTATTCCAAAGGTGCCCCTCTCCTCCCTTATAAAAGGGAACCTCCTCCCTCTCTTCCTCACAACACTTTGAGCCTTCAAGATCATCCAACCCCTGCCACGTTCTCCTCTCCACTTCCCTATAGATATCATATAGGTTCTGTTCTTCTTCAAATACCAATTCTAGTGCCCTAAAAGAAGGTCTCAAAGAACCACTTCAAAGAAGAGGTAATGTCCGTTACCGATTCTTTCTTCTTTATTTCTTCTTCCACTTCTTCTTCTTTAGTTGTTTCATTATGAAGTAATAACATCAGTATCAATAATATACTGATATGTTATTATAAGTATGAAACAACCCTATTTCACCATCTATCCATCCTACGGAAAAAGAAATCACCGCGTGTGCCTACGTACGGAATACCATCTCCACGCCGTGGTGTAATCTATTTTCCACCACCACCTCACTTGGATGGGTATAATGGTGTAAATAATTACTATATATTATTATTATAAAGTGATACTAATTCTGAAATAGTATAAATACACTCCAATACAATTCCACGATCATAGGAACGATATCATCACTCGTGCGTACATATGGAATACCGTCTCCACGATGTGATGCGACTCGTTCTACATAATATTCATTTCATAATGATTATATAAATGAATTGAATGAATTAATATGATACATATTACACTAATACCATTCTGGAAATGAGGTATCTATAACCTAATGAGAAGAATAAGAATTTATTCGACAAAACACGCATAAGAACAAAAAGTTATAAACACCCGAATAACAAGTAGCAATGAAATATTACTACTAAGAAGCTAAGAATATGACCATATATGATATCATAAAAATAAGTATGATTATGGAATAAGTCAATAATATTATTTAAATCATTATACAGGAGGTTCAGACACATACAAAGCATATCAAACCTAAGGTAAGGGAAAAATCACAATCTCATTTTTATTCGAGATTGCTTATACTTTGGTATTTACTGGGGGTGTATTTTATCATCGACATCCATGTTAACTCAATATGTAAAAATATTTCCATCCACCTACAATTCTTTAAATCCAATTTTACCCTTCGGTGAGTTTTTAGTAAAGGATATGAATGGAATCTTTTGTCGTTTTTCGTACGAGGTACTTTTTTGACATTTCTGAAAAAATACGAAGAATGTTTTTTTACATATACGGCATGAATGGATTTTTAAAACATTATTTCCAAGAATATTCCTTTACAAGTTTACACGTTTATTTTTAATCAACTTCTTTTAGTTTATAATTGTATGACATGTTAAGAAAGGAAAAGTGTTTTTGAATCAGAAAGGATATTTTCCTCAAGAATGGAGTTCAAGTGTTTTATCAAAATTATTTTCCATCTAAGATAATAAAGGGTTCTGTTTTAATCCATATTATTACATTGATTTGATTATGTTGTGATGGAATTATATTTTTATGAATTCCTTTATCTTATGTGAATTGTTTTATGATGTCACAATGTTTAAGATTCTCATTTTTATTACATGGGTTATGTTATGATGTATGGTTTATGATTTTGTGGCAGACATAAGAATGGTATCATTATGAGATGGGTGGGACCTATATCTCCCTCCAATGCATTGGGGAAAGATTTTATATCTCATGAGATAGACATGTCTGGAACGGTAGGTTATACCGGTTCAGTAAAGCAGGACTGAAACGAGGGTAACTCGGTTCAGAAATAGACCTTGTCCACTAAGATATTCTTGGCAATGAGTATTGACTAATAAGAAATGATTCTCTATGATTATGTGTGTATGCCAAAAAGTTTCATGTTTTAAGTTATGATTATTGGGATTACATTTCACTACTATGATTTATCCCATGTTATGAAATTATGATCTCTTTTGAAGGTTAAGATTTCCCAAAGTTATGTGCTTATGTATATGATGTGATTGATATTTCTTTTGTTTACCCTTACTGAGAATTTGAGCTCACCATTTTGTATGTTTTATTTCCCCAGGTCAGGAAGAAGGTTATTAAGTAGAATATTCCAAAAAGGGACTCTAGATATGATGAAATAAATGGGAGGCAAATTAGATGCTTTATGAACCAGTTGTTTATGTTTCCCAGTTTCTAAAGACACTATACCTATACTTTCCTTTCTTAGTTTTGTTTTATGTTGTAATAAGTGTGCTTCAATTCTGATGTAATGACAATGTATGTAAAGTATGGGTCGTTATAGTTGGTATCAGAGGAAAGGTATAGTCCACCTTTGGAAACTAGCATGTGAAAGCCTTAGTAAGAACCCTAAGGATAAGTCTAAGCATAGAACACAATCTTAGTGTTTTACAAATTTCTATGAATAACCTAGGATAAGATCTTATGTGTGAAATTTTATTCTTGATTATGTGGTTTTCCTATAATAATTAGTGTTGCTCACACTATTCTTCTTGGTTTTAGTCAATGGCTGGAACCCGAAGGAACCGTGTTAATGCAGAATGCGACAGGAAATGAAATGATAGTCCCCCTAAGCAACCAAACGTTATGGGAGATGGAATGAAAAATCTTGTTTCCATGCTCACACAACATTCTCAAGCTATGAATCATGCAGGACTTCCAAATGAGAAAAGGAAGGAGCAACATTCTGTTGAATCCTTCACGAGATAGCGTCCACCTTCATTCAGCGGGTCTACTGATCCATTTGTTGTTGAACAATGGATTAGTACTACTGAAAAGATATTTTCAGTTCTTCAATGTTCTGATCATGATAAAGTCATCTTAGCAGTGTATCGTTTGGAAGGTGATGCTGATCAATGGTGGAATATTATTAAGAATACGAGGCAAAGGGATGAAATTGAGTCCATGGAATGGGACGAGTTCAAGAACTTATTTTTCAATAAGTACTTCCCTCGTATTCGCCGAACAAAGATGGAGAAAGAGTTTCTTGAACTGAAGCAAAAGGATGATGAATCTGTTGGTACCTATGAAGCAAATTTTACAAGACTTGCAAGGTACGCTTCTGGTATTATTATCCAACCTGAGAGTAAGATCGATCGATTCTTTAGTGGCTTAAAACCAAGTCTTCGATGGGCCTTATCCATAAGGGACTTCAATAGCTACGAGGAAATCATTCTATGTGCTCTCAAAGTTGAGATGGAGATTGGAGTAACCCATCAGTCATATGGGTTTGATAATAAGAGGAAAATAGAATTCAAAGGAAAATCTAAAGAGCACATTGAAAAGAAGATGAGCTTTCACTTATGCTCAAAGTGTGGAAAGAAACATGGAGGGAGTTGTCTTAAAGGGACAAGTAAATGTTTCAAATGAGGAAAGGAAGGTCATCGGGCATTTGAATTTCGTAATGATGGGAAGAAATGTCTAATGATGCAAACAAAGGAAGGGATGCACAGAATGAACCTAATACACTTCAATGTTTCAAGTGCAAGGAGATGGGGCATTATGCTAATCAATGCCCAAATCCAAGGGTTGATGGTGATGGTCGACGTCAACAAACTCATAAGGCTAAAGACAAAGGAAGTCACATGCAATTTCTATCAACGATGTGGAGTACGATAACGATGTGGTGAAAGGTACACTTACCATCCACTCTAAAGTAGAAAATGTTTTATTTGATTTTGGATCCACCCACTCCTTTATTTCTGAAAAATTTTCTAAGGATATCATCGTATTACCTCAACAGTTAGATGTTGAGTTAGCTGTGAAAACCCCTAATGGCACAAGAGTCACATCAAAAGTTTATAATTATTCTCTGATTGAAGTTTGTGGGAAAGGGCTTCCTGCAAATCTTGTGATCCTTCCTATAGTGGAATTTGATGTGATTCTTGGCATGGATTGGCTTTCTCTACATGGAGCTCATATCAATTGCCAAAGAAGGAAAGTCACATTTCATATTCTAGATCAATCTATGATCGTCTATCGATGCAAGGATGAACATAACCTTCCAGTGGAAATTCATTCCATATTATGGGTCTTGATTCCACTAAATGAAGGTTATTTATCTCAAATGGTTGGTGAGAAACTCACAATTAAGAATATGCCCATTGTACAGGAGTTTGATGATGTCTTTCCGGAGGAATTACCGGGTCTTCCACCGAATCTTGAAGTTGAGTTTTCAATAGAACTCATACCGAGTGCTTTGCCTATTTCAAATAAACCTTATAGAATGGCCCCAATTGAGTTGTAGGAATTGAAGAAGCAACTCCAAGAGAATCTTGATAAGGGTTTCATATGCCCTAGTGCGTCACCTTGGGGAGCACCTGTTCTGTTTGTTAAGAAGAAAGATGGATCAATGAGACTCTGCATTGATTATCGAGAACTTAACAAGATCACTATCAAGAACAAATATCCTCTCCCATGCATTGATGACCTATTTTACCAAATACGCGAAGCTCAATAATTTTCCAAGATTGATCTTCATTTAGGGTATCATCAATTAAGGGTCAAAAGGGACGATATACCAATGACGGCTTTCCGTACAAGGTATGGACACTATGAATTTATAGTGATGCCATTTGGTCTTACTAATTCCCCTACTATATTCATGGATCTAATGAATAGAGTCTTTAGAGACTATTTTGATTAGTTTGTGGTAGTCTTTGTAGATGATATTCTTTTCTATTCAAAGAGAAAGGAAGAACATGAAGGTCACTTGAGAATTATATTGAAGACCTTGAGAAAGGAGAATCTTTATGCCAAATTTACCAAGTGTGAATTTTGGCTTCAAAAAGATTCATTTTTGGGTCACATAATCTCAAAAGAGGGGATATCTGTGGATCCTGCAAAAACAGAGGTTATCGAAAGATGCTCGAGACCAACAACAGTGAATGAGATCCGAAGTTTTCTTGGTTTGTCTGGATATTATCGACGTTTTCTGAAAGATTTTTCATGATTATCTAATCCACTCACCAAGTTGACTTGGAAAGGAGTAAGTTTGTTTAGACGGAGGAATGTGAAGAGAATTTCAAGGAGTTGAAAAGAAGGTTATCCAGTGCACTTGTGCTCACACTGCCTTGTAGTGGAGAAAGGTTTGTGATCTATAGTGATGCATCCAAGAAAGGATTGGGGTGTGTTCTTATGCAAAATGATATGGTGATAGCTTATGCCTCACGACAGTTGAAAATACATGAGCAAAATTACCCAACTCATGATTTGGAGTTAGCTGCGGTAATCTTTGCATTAAAGATTTGGAGGCATTATCTTTATGGAGAAAGGTGTGACATTTATACTGATCATAAAAGTTTAAAGTATATTTTCACACAAAAGGATCTAAATATGAACCAAAGAAGATGGTTGGAGCTGATTAAGGTTTACGACTACTCAATCCATTACCACCCTGGGAAAGCAAACAGGGTGGAAGATGCATTAAGTCGACAAGACCATGCCAGTTTATCCATGATGAGGATCACAAAAGATCCAATATTTATGGATATACAAAGGATGGATCTTGGAATTATAATGGAAGGGGGACAATCGTAACTTTCTCAAATGAATGTTCAACCATCTATAAATGTGAAAATTAAAGAGGCACAGAAAGAAGATGTCGAATTACAAAAGAAGGTGAGATATGTTCCTGAATTCAACCTTGATTGTGATGGGATAATAATGTTCAGGAATCCGGTTTGTGTTTCTACCATCCCCGAATTAAAGAAGGAGCTGCTGGATGAGGCTCATAGTTATTCATTCTCTATTCATCCTGGAAGCACGAAGATGTATAGGGACCTGAAAGGGTACTTGTGGTGGGATGGCATGAAAAGAGATGTTGCTGAATATGTCTCTTGATGCTTGGTTTGTCAACAAGTTGAAGCTGAGAGACAGAAGTCTAAGGGGATGTTACAACCATTACCCATACCCAAATGGAAATGGGAAAAAATCACTATGGACTTTGTCACAGGACTTCCTAAAACATCCAAAGGCAATAATGCTATCTGGGTCATAGTTGATCGTCTTACAAAATCTGCACACTTCATTGCTATTAGAGAGGATTTCTCTCTGGATCAGCTTACCAGGATATATGTAAAGGACGTGGTAAGATTGCATGGAGTACCACTTTCTATTATATCTAATCGGGATCCGAGGTTTACCTCAAAGTTCTGGCGAAGTCTTCAGCATACTCTGGATACATAGTTATGTTTCAGCACTGCTTATCATCCTCAGACAGACGGTCAGTCAGAGAGAACAATTCAAACTCTAGAAGATATGTTGAGATCTTGCTCTATAGATTTCAAAGGTGGTTGGGATCAAAACCTACCTTTGGTGGAATTTTCTTATAATAATAGCTTTCACTCCAGTATTCATATGGCTCCTTATGAAGCTCTCTATGGAAAGAAATGCAGGACTCCAACTTGCTGAGATGAAGTTGGGGAAATAAAGCTATTAGGACCTGATCTCGTTGATGAAATGGCTGAAAAGGTCAGATCTATTCAACAACACATAAGAGCAACTCAGAGTCGACCGAAAAGTTATGCCAACAACCGAAGAAAATACCTATAGTTTGAAGTGGGTGATAAAGTGTTCTTACGAATATCTCCCTAGAAGAGGGTTATGAGATTTGGAAAGAAGGGGAAGTTGAGCCCTAGATATATCGGTCCTTTCGAAATACTGGATCATGTTGGGAAGGTAGCTTACCGATTGGAGCTTCCACCGAATCTCTCTCAAGTTCAGGATGTGTTCTATGAATCTCTCCTGAGAAAGTATATACCTGCTCCTTCACATGTACTGAGCTCAGAAGTTGTACCGCTGGAGCAAGATCTTTCTTATGAAGAACAACCGATAGAGATTCTGGATCACAGCGAAAAAGTCCTACGAAACAGGACCACTTTATTGGTGAATGTTTTATGGAGGAACCACTAATTAAAATAAGCTACATGGGAGCTTGAGGATTTGATGAGGGAGAGGTATCCTCATCTGTTTGTTACAAAGTGACGAATTTCAAGGGCGAAATTCATTTTAAGGGGGGTAGAATGTAACACCTGAGACTTTTATGTTATATAAATCATCAAAGTAATCTTTTTTACACACAACACTTGCTTGGCTTGCTTTACACGAAATCACGACCTTCCTCGATAGCTTGCATCGTACGCAATACGGAGTTTCACTAAACAACGATATACTATTAAAATATTATTAAAACTAACTGTTATGAATAGTAATAACCACTTTTTAAAATTTTATAAATTTTATTTTTCAAAATGGACTTCATTTTTGGATTCGTAATATCAAAATTATCCTAAGGTGAAATTTTGGTATTTTTCTGAAAACATTCAATTTTTGATGAATAGTGAAACCACTAAGTTGAAGTTAAAAAAACTGAATTTTTCATAAAACTTAATTTTACCGCTTCTGTGAGTGGAATTTCAAAAATCCGAGAGACACGGTTAATATCAAGGACTAAAATGTGGTTCAATGAGATGAAAATAATTTTTTGTGAATAGTAACTTTTTACCTTTTTTTACCACGGTTAAAAGTAAATTGGGTAATTAAGGGTAAAAATGATATTATTATTACCCTAACACGTGTCCTAATTCTATTGGACAACTGTAATTCGATCAAAAACAACCTTAGGAATAAAATATGACCATTTAGGCCCACTTTGATTAGATTAGGACATTTATTATTAATTTATTTAAAGAAGGGTCAAAATAGTTAAAATCAAAGTTTAATAAGTAAATAATTTTTAATATGGGGTTATACATAAGACAAATTCGACTATAAATATTCATTAGAAAGCTGAAAATATTTCCTACATAATTGTATTTTATTTGTAATTTTTAGACATTAAATAATTTAATTTATTTATGACACAACGATGATGCAATAATTATCTTATTAATGAAATATTGACACAATTGATGTTATAAATACCCAAATAAATATAATTTGAGACTTTTTATGAATTGAACTAATTTTATAGGTTAATATGACATTTTATTATTGATTTAATTATTTTTTTTGAACTTATCATTCTGTTATGATTTTCAAAAAAAATCAATTACTAAATAGTTTCAAAATTGACATAAAATAGTTTTTAAAACAAATATTATATTATTAATTTTTATTTTATTCCTAAAAATCTAAGGTTCGGCCAAATGACTTATATAAGGTTATATATATTAATAATAAACAACTTGTGGTTCGTTTGTCTTGATATAGTAAGTTTATTAATCTTATAGTATAAGAACACAAGAAGACACAGTAAAAGTAAAATTATTTAACTTAATGTTAAATCTAAATGATAAGGTTAAAATAGGAACCTAAACTTTTCTAAATTCTATTGGATGAGAGGATTTAGACCCATCCCCACTTTAGCCTCTAAATAAATCAATTTGGAGCTATTTAAAACCGAAATTGACTTTATAATAAAATAATATTTTTTGTTATTCCAAAGGTGCCCCTCTCCTCCTTTATAAAAGGGCACCTCCTCCCTCTCTTCCTCACACCACTTTGAGCCTTAAAGCTCGGCCAAACCCTAACACTTTCTCCTCTCCACTTCCCTAGAGATATCCTAGAGGTCCTGGTATTTTTCAAAGACCAATTTTAGTGCCCTAAAAGAAGGTCTCAAAGAAGCACTTCAAAGAAGAGGTAATGTCCGTTACCGATTCTTTCATCTTTATTTCTTCTGCCACTTCTTCTTCTTTAGTTGTTTCATTATGAAGTAATAACATCAGTATAAATCATATACTGATATGTTATTATACGTATGAAACAACCCTATTTCACCCTCTATCCATCCTATGGAAAAAGAAATCACCGCGCGTGCGTACGTACGGAATACCATCTCCACGCCGTGGTCTAATCTATTTTCCACCACCACCTCACATGGATGGGTATAATGGTGTAAATAATGACTATATAAGACTATTATAAATTGATACTGATTCTAAAATAGTATACATGCACTCCAATACAATTTCACGATCATAGGAACAATATCATCACTCGTGCGTACGTACGGAATACCGTCTCCACGATGTGATGCGACTCGTTCTACATGATCTTCATTTAATAATGATTATATAAATGAATTGAATGAATGAATATGATATATATTACACTAATACCATTTTGGAAATGAGGTATCTATAACCTAAAGAGAATAATAAGAATTTATTTGACAAAACACACATAAGAACAAAAAGTTATAAACACCCGAATAACAAGTAGCAATGAAATATTACTACTAAGAAGCTAAGAATATGACCATATATGATATCATAAAAATAAGTATGATTCTGGAATAGGTCAATAACAATATTTAAATCATTATACAGGAGGTTAGGACACGTATAAAGCATATCGGACCTAAGGTAAGGGAA
This sequence comes from Viscum album, assembly GCA_963277665.1. Taxonomy (NCBI): domain Eukaryota; kingdom Viridiplantae; phylum Streptophyta; class Magnoliopsida; order Santalales; family Viscaceae; genus Viscum; species Viscum album. The sequence goes on from OY728147.1 coordinate 1,364,352,272, forward strand.
AAATCACAATCTCATTTTTATTCGAGATTGCTTATACTTTGGTATTTACAGGGGTGTATTTTATCATCCACATCCATGTTCCCTCAATATGTAATATTATTTCCATCCAACTACAATTTTTTAAATCCAATTTTACCCTTCGGTGAGTTTTTAGTAAAGGATATGAAAGGAATCTTTTGTCGTTTTTCATACGAGGTACTTTTTTGACTTTTCTGACAAAAGTACGAAGAATGTTTTTTTAACTTATACGACATGAATTGATTTTTAAAACATTATTTCCAAGAAGCTTCATTTACAAATTTACAAGTTTATTTTTAATAAACTTATTTTAGTTTATAAATGTACGACATGTTAAGAAATGAAAAGTGTTTTTGAATCAGAAAGGATATTTTCCTCAAGAATGGAGTTCAAGTGTTTTATAAAAAATATTTTCCATCTAAGATAATAAAGGGTTCTGTTTTTATCCCTATTATTAAATTGATTTGATTATGTTGTGATGGAGTTATATTTTTATTAATTCCTTTATATTATATTAATTTTTTTATGATGTCACGATGTTTAAGATTCCCATTTTTATTACATGGGTTATGTTATGATGTATGGTTTATGATTTTGTGGCACACATAAGAATGGTATCATTATGAGATGGGTGGGACCTATATCTACCTCCAATGCATTGGGTAAAAATTTTATATCTCATTAGATAGACATGGCTGGAACGATAGGTTATACCGGTTCAGTGAAGCAGGACTGAAACGAGGGTAACTCGGTTCAGAAATGGACCTTGTCCACTAAGATAGTCTTGGCAATGAGTCTTCACTAATAAGAAATGATTCTCTATGATTATGTGTTTATGCCACAAAGTTTCATGTTTTATGTTATGATTATTGGGATTACATTTCACTACTATGATTTATCCCATGTTATGATATTATGATCTCTTTTGAAGGTTAAGATTTCCAAAAGTTATGTGCTTACGTATATGATGTGATTGATATTTCTTTTGTTTAACCTTACTGAGCATTTGAGATCACCCTTTTGTATGTTTTATTTCCCCAGGTCAGGAAGAAGGTTATTAAGTAGAATATTCCAAAAAGGGACTCTAGATATGATGAAATAAATGGGAGGCAAAGTAGATGCTTTATGAACCAGTTGTTTATGTTTCCCAGTTTCTAAAGACACTATACCTATACGGTCCTTTCTTGGTTTTGTTATATGTTGTAATAAGTGTGATTCAATTCTGAATTAATAAAAATGTATGTAAAGTATGGGTCGTTATAATGAAATGGGTTTTTTTGAATTTATATCTCTTTTTAGATTTTATTTAAAATCAATAAAATGAACAGTGTACAAAATGACATAATTGATTATTTATAAAAATATTAATTTGTTAAATTATTTAAAAATACAAGAAATATTTTAAAATTCCAAATTTTCTATTATAAGGTCTATTAGTTCATCAATTTTCCAATAATGTGAAATTAACTACATATAATTAAAATTCATAGGCACTTAATAATGAAAATGTTGTTACCACAATTTAAATTAAAAGGGAATAATTAATGGTAATCTTAAAAGATAATATTTAAAATAAACTGAATACATGTCTAAAAATTATTTTAAGATATTATTTAGATATATACTCATCATATCTTCGACACATATCACATTGGTGCCTTTAAAAAAATTAATTTATATTAATTTAATAATTTAAGTGTTCCAAGGTTTCCCCTTCCCTCTCCTATAAAAAGTACCCTATATTCTCTAACATACACACTTCATGATTACATTGGATAAGATAATACCTACCAAAAAAAAATCCTAGAATACATAAACTCATTATAGAAACCTCCTATAGGGAATAAATCCTCTCAAGAAATCCTTTTGGAATAAACCAAATAATGTTACCCAATTAAGAGGTAATGCCTTCTCTCTTGCTTTTTAGTTTCATTTCCATTCTCCACTCCATAAACTCTTTCTAATATGTGCTTACATAACTAAAAATAGATATTAAATATACTAGGATTTTTTTATTCTATGATTTTGATCTACACTTACATAGACCTCCATTTAATGGGTAACAAATATAGTATTTCTATGTACGGTGAACTATTGCCTCACGAAACAATGATTGTTCAATTTTCCCTTACCACCACTCATGTTGTCCATTATAATGGATAGAATTTTTAAATATGATATTTAATATATTTATATTGACTCTAGTATTCCATATTTTTTAATAACATACCTTAATGTTTTCCATGTTGTGCAAATAAGATAATTTCGTTTGAGGAAGTGTGGACTTCTGCCCCCTCAAAGCGATATGACTCATTCCCTCAATACAAGGAATGTACAAAGGATAGTTTCATTAAAACTATGAGGAATATATAAAATTAATATAATATTGGTATTATAATATACATTAATATCATTTTATTATTATTATTTTAATATGAAAAAGAAATGAAAGTATAGTTTATACATACGTAAAACCTACCGTCTCCATGAACGGTGAATTTAACTTATTGTCTCCATATATTATGGATTATTCTAAATACATATATACTATGTATATATGAAATTTAAATAATTAATAATATTCTTGAGATGATGGAATTTTTTCTAGATGGACAATTTACATAAAATATGTTCATTTTTTACTCAATTATCGAATATCAAAAAAAAGTTTGATATGAACTTAAATAGTTATATAATTTTTATAACATGAAAATAAGTTATATAAATGGAATAATAACCTTGAAAAAGGTTCTCAAGAAAGTATAAATTAACCTATGTTTATTATTCAGAAAAAAAATGAACATATGAGACATGTCAGACTCAAGGTAAGGGAAATCTTAACTAAATTTCCATTTATTGAGTTAAATATTAATATCATAGGATTTTTTTCCATGAATATGTGTGAATGAATACACACAGTTTTACACCAAATATCAACTTATATTGGGTTCATTTATATTTTTAAAACATAATTATGTCATTAATTTATCCTTAATCTAATGATTCTATCTTTGTAAGGGACTTCATCTCAATCTTCTTTCATTGAGGCATATATTGATATTTTTCACCTTTATTATCCTATAAGGTGTACATACAACCCTTTTGACACGTTATGTCATGAATTATTATATTATAATGATATTTAATGTTTTATTTAATGTTATTCCTTAATGATTGTTATTAAATTATTTCTCTAGTGGTAAGGTACTCTCTAACCAAAACATCATTTTAAATGTTTTAAAGATTTATTCTTCTAAAACCTTCCACTTCTTGTCCATTTCTTCAAAATGTGTTTTATAAATTTATTTATATGGACATGAATATTTTAAAATGTTAATTTATATCAAATTATTCAATGTTCTATGGGAAAATTTCATTCAAAAGTTACTTTATTAAATGTTTTAAATGGTTTTGTAAATGGACTGAATATTTTAATATCTTGAAAATATTTATTGTGATTATAAATGATATTTTTTGAGTGAAATTTTGAAAATTAAAATTTTTTATGTGTTATGATTATATAATTGTACGTATACATTTGGTGAGTGTTTATGTGATAAACCAAAGATGGCTGGTTATGTGATAAACCCAATATGGGTGGTAACATGATAAACCAAGGATGGGTGGTTATGTTATAACCTCTAATGAATTGGGTATGGAAGTCGGTCATATGGATATTCCATTTGTAAGAGAAATATTTTTTGAATACGACCATATGGTTATTAAATTTTACTATTATTATGTCTCATAATACCATTATATGTTTTATGTTCTTTATATGAGTTTTATGGTAATATTTTTTGTACAAACGGGTATGAAACGATATTATATTTAGGTAAGAGTATTTACAACTTCATAAAGGTGAAATTTTTTACACGATGATAAAGTATTCATGGTTTATATGTTTTCACAAGACTAACATTTATTCATCTTTGTGTATGCGTTACTGATATTTTTTTCCTCATCCCAAGTTTTAAAATTATTTTCAATAGACTTATAGAAGAACTATGTCAAGGTTGGGATCAAGAAAAATTGATGTTTCTTATACCTGAAATGAATCCATGTTTTTTTTAAGTTTTTGATTTATGAAAAAATAGATAGTGAATAGAAGTGTCTACTTTGTAATATTTATGTTTTTATGTAAGAGTTATGACCTAATTCTCTAAATCTATAAACCTTAAAAGATCCTTCATGTTAATTAAAGTAAAATTATTGGCTTATCTCATGATTATGTAATTTTTTAAGTCGATGCCTTATAACTACTTTGTATTATTTAAGTTGATATGTTTGAGTTATGAACTAGTTCTCTAAAAGTATGAACCTAATGTATATTCTTGACCCTACTCAAGATAAAGTAATATTTAAGGCTAGGCTTTTATAGTTGGTATCAAAGGAAAGGTTTAGAAAAATTTAGGGATTATGTGTTTTGGTTAAACATATACTATGATTCTTTGCTTATTATTTTTGTTAAATACTTATTCTATAACTTTTTTAGTTTGAGTAATGTTGGTTAAAAATGAAAGAAAGAGGATCTCAAACAACATTACTATCTATTCCTAATGAAATTATTTCCATAATTTTTTAAAATTCATGTTCGGATGATTACGAAACCTTTTCTAAAATAAAACACTGGTGAAAATAGTTTTATGAGATATCGAACACCTCCCCTATACCTTGATACTATCATGGATCATGGTTTGTTTTTAATAAAATCATTTTTTTAATATTAACATATTTTCAATTAATTTTAAAATATTTAACCTTGTCCCAAGATTATAAAGTATATTATGATATTGAAAAAACTTCTAAATAAGTTGAACCTTGTGTAACCTATTTATACATTCTTTTAAAATATATAATTTCAGAACATACTTATGGTATTTTTAAAAGACCATTTATTGAAATTTTCAAGTAAAAATAACTCTAAATGTTTTATAAAAATCAAGTCTTACTTAGTGTTTTGAAATTATATGTCATATGAGATTATTTTCCAAAATTATTTCTATAAAAACACCAATATGACCCATGTTTTATAGGGTGTATATGGAAAATGGAAGAAAGTAATTTTAAAGAATCTTTAAATAATTGTTGTAATTAATGGTTCCTCTATCTACGTGATCAAAATATGATGAAACTAGTTGGACACCATAAACAAGGTACGATGTTCTTTCTTTTAGGAATAGTTTCATTAAATAATATAGAGGTGAAGTAAAAAAATTAAATATATTTATAACTTTATTAATTAAGATGTTGAGGTCATAATGATTAAGGATAAAAATTAATGGTATAAGACATCGTTTCATGTTAAAACATGTTATGTTTATTTTTGAGTTTCATAAAATGGGACAACCCACAAGATGGGTGACAACCCATCACATCTAGAAAGTATGTAAGAATAGAACCCACAATGGAAGGATGGAAAAAGATGAATCACTTTCCACTTACCAACATGAAGTCCTTGGTTAGTATGAGTTTTTCTTTTTTAATTAAACATTTCGATGCAATATGAATAAGTTTGTTTATGGAACTTATATTTTATCAAACAGATATCCTTGGTATGGGAAAATGATTTGGGTATTATGTGATAAATGATATTTTGGAAGAGGTTCAGTAATTTGGGAACCATATATGACTATGGAAAATGGATTACAATGGGATTTTGTTTCTGGAGTAATGGTTGAATTTTATTTTTGAAGAATATATATTTTTACTGAGGACTTATAGTGATTCAGGATATTTATGAAAATGAGTAATCTATTTAGGATAATATTTGATTATGGTAATTAATTTTTTGTATGAAGTGCGATAATTGTTTTTTTGTAGATAAATTTTAATATTTATCTTATAAGACTATGTAATAAAATTATTTTGATATTTGGTTTTTAAACATAGATTGTAATTTGTTTTGGGATTTTAATGAATATTAATTTTTGAATGGTCTGTGTTGATCTTTTGGTATAACAGTTGAATTTTGGAGACTAAAGGTAGATTTTCTTCATCTAATGGTTTATTATTTTTGGAAAAACATTTTATCTTACCCTAACAATACCAGATTTTGTTATTGTTTTAAGATATGATAAATATATATTAATCCCTTTTGTAGTTTCTGTGATTCTATAGAAGTTGATTCATCTTTAATACTCATCATTTAGGAAAAATGATGAGTTTGGGGTGGAATTTTATTAATGTATAAAAATATACACATCAAGTAATTATGAATAATTATGTTCATAGTAAATGATGTAAATGAATTATACAACTCTAGGGAAAATAATATAAAACAAAAAAGGTTATCCTAGTACCTTATTTTCAAATGAATCAAATGGTCCCATAGATCATCACAGATTTATTGATGTGTGATTGTTAACTTGTTACTGACCATGTTCTCTATCACTCTCCATGTGGAGATGATACTTTGTTTTTCTTCTATACCCTTGTTTTTATAAATGGAACCCTAGTATATGATGTCTCAAGTGAGCTTTTTTACTTCGGATCCTTCATTTAATGTTGAGGTTTTTATAGGCACCTTTTCCAATATGGGATTACAATAAAGGTATTTTAAAAATTCAAACCTTAGTTACCAACCCCACATTAAAATAGTGAAGAAGTAATTGAAAATGGGTGGGAGTGGGGGAATGTAACATCATGAGTTTTATGAAATAAAAACTATGTTCGATAGCATACATTATACACACCATCTATTTTAAACGAACTAAAACATATCATTACTTAAATAAAACCATTATTATCTTGCTGTTGGAATGGCGATAATGAACATTATTAATTGAATTATAAAAATAGGGTTTACAAATGTTCATATAAGGATTCTTATATTAAAAAATATATTAGAAAAGGAAAAATAACAATTGAATATAAAGCATGTGTTTTTATGAAAAACTATTTAAATGAGAAAAATTGTGTTTATAAAATAATAAATCACTATTCTTAGATTGTATTAATAGTATATTCATATATAAAATTCAATTTAATTATTATAATTCAATTTATGTGCTTTCTAGAAATTTTATCGGAAAAAATCAATTTTACAAAAAAATAAATATTAAAAAATGCATTTTTACCGACTTTTGATAGGTAAACCATTTTAAATATATTTCGTGTTAATTTTATATGTCATATTTTACAAAATAAACTTCTTATTAGGATGTGTGACATAAAAATTTAGTTGTTCAATTTTTTTTTATTTTTATTATAAAATTCATATTTTAATAAATAATGAAAAATCATGCATTTAAATTCCAAATTAAATTTTAATTTAATTTATTTACATTGTTATATTGTACATTTAATTTGTTTTATAGTGTAATTAAACTATGTTTTTAACATTTCATCTGAATATTTCCATTGTAATCAATTTAAAATTTAAATTTGATATAAAAACATTTCAATCTTTTTAATGTTTTACTTCAAAACCCTCTTTTTAGTTTTTTTAGAGAATTAATTTTAAATTCAATTTTCCATATTCTATGAATTGAATTTGGTAAAATGGATTCCATATTTGGAATAATAATTTAAAAACTTGTTTTTAAGGAAAATTTCATTTTTATGTATAAAAAAGTAGACGTGGTGAAAAATATTATTTACCTTAGTAAAAGTAAAATTTTATTATGTATTAAAATTAAAAGTTAAAAACATAAAATTCCTAAAAACAAAAGAATTTAAAGGGTTATTGAATTTTTTATCATACATGAAAATCATATATAATATTAATTTTGATCCAATCTCAGGTAATTTAATTCCACATCAATATGGATTTCTTTTAACATAAATTAATCAATAAATTAATCACTTGAATCTACATCTCCTCATGTACAAATACCATCTCTCTGCCACACTATTTCGACCAAAAAATCCTTTTATATCATAAAAATTATTCTCCAACCTCTAATCCTCACTATAACCAGTTCCAAGTGCTGATGGTATCACCTAATGACCAAATCCAATGTCTTTAATGGTCATTCAAGGAGGGGATATTCAAGAGGCAATTTTCCAAATACCACTCTGAATATAATTCTTTATTAATTTATCCTCTCATACATATTAAATCAATGAATGATAACTCCATATTGTTTTATATACTTAATTTTTATGTTTCTAATTGAATATATCATATCCATTTAATTTCTCACCACCTCTTATACAATGAAACTAAATTGTTGTCAAAGTTATATTGGTTAATCGCTTCTGTGAATAATGGTTCTGTTCTTTTTCCATTACTGCCTTCATGTCTGATCTTAAAACCATTATTTTGTTAAAATAATATTTTAAAATATATATTATAACTTATTTAATATTATTTAAATGTTATAATCAGAAAACTTTCATTCTTTCAAAATTCTTGTTATACAATAACATCATTTTGGGATGTATGCACTGTAGCCTCTGCAAAATAATGTGATTCGTTCATGAATAACATTGAATTTATAAAGTATTCTTTAGTAAAAATATATTATATAATTCAAATATTAATTACAATATAATTATATTATATATTTATTCATATTTACATCTATTTCATTTATTTTTCATTCTTTCAATACGACACGAAAAACAGAAATAGCGCTCATGCGTACTTACGACCTAACATCTCCAAGAACAGTGCTTTAATTTGCCTTAAATTATTATTATAAATAATAATGTAATTATTATATAAGATATTTATTTCCTGTTTTATATTATATAGATAATGTAATTGTGACCACATGGACTATTAACATCAAACCAAGTTCATTATCGACTCAAGTACCGAATATGGACAAAACGTTTAACATGAACATAAATAGTTATACATTTATTATAACATGGTAATAAGTGATATTAAATGAATAATAAACTTGAAAAAGGTTATAAAATAGGTATAAATTAACAATATTTTATTATTCAGGAATATAAATAACATACAAGACAAGTAAAACTCGAGTTAAAGAATTTTTATAACTCAATTTACATTCATTGGGTTATACGTCTACATTGTTGATTTTATAATGAAAATATTATGTGTGGAATCAATTTTTATTTGTTTATTTTTTATTTAAACGTATATTTTTGTGGATATACTATTGCTACACATAAAAACCCCATTGATAAATTCTTACATCACTGATACGAACTGTGTAAGGATTTTCTAATCTCACTTTTTACCTCTATGATATATATACATTATTCAAAAATAATTACTTTTATGTGGTGTAAATATGATTAAATTTTAAAGGGAGTATAATGAATATATTTATCTTCCATTTATTAATTGTTTAATTTGATGATTAGTACTTTTATGCGTCATATGATTTGATAGATTACAAGTGGCAGAGGAACTTCTTAACCCAATTTCCATTCTTTGGATCAAACATATAGTTATTGTTTATGTAATGCTATGATTATGTGAGCAATAAATTTTTTATATATTATATTTTATTTATAATTTCATTATAATGATTTATATTTCATACACATAATTGATCAATTTGATTAACAAAATGATCATTGTAAGTTATTCTTTAACTAAAACACCATTTTAACTGATTTAATGATTTATTCCTATAAAATTCTCTTATTTAAGTCAATGTTTTGAAAATGGTTTTTAGAATACATTTATATGTAAATTAATGTTTTAAAAATTTCAATTCTTTTCAATATTTTCAATGATTTATGGGATACTTTTTTTAAAAAAGAAACTTTTAAATGTTTTAATTGGGTTTTAATCATGGATATATTATTTCAATAACATGGATTTATTTTTCCTATACATCATGAACTGAATTTATTTATTTTATATATAATTAATGTCCGGATGTTTACTTTAAATTTTTACAATTTAATTTTCCAATATTTTTTTTCATTTATGAGTGCATGTCTTTGTAAAAATGAAATTTGATTTCAAAATGGAAATTTGATTTTTCCTTTATACATGTTTTATGTGTTATGATTATGTTTTTGTCTTGAGAATTTTTTTTATATAGGTGGTTCCATAAAATACCGAGGTCAGGGGATCATGTGATAGATCTCTAATGCATTGGGTAATGAGACAGAGTTAAGCGATCGAGTTTCTCCTATTAGATTTAGGGAATACTATTTGATGGGTATTCCAGACGTAACCATGAAGGTTACTCCCTAAGTATATGTAAAAGCTACAATGTAAGAATGATATGGATTCCACATGTTACTTTTAATATTTCTTATTTTTATGAAGTATTTTCATGAATCTTATGGTTTCATTTGGAATGTTAATGAGATTGTGTTTTCATGGTTGAAATGTAGGATCTTCAGAAAATGTTTTCATTAGTTTAAAATATTCATGGAATATCTATTACATTATTTGTTTTATATTATTTTATGAGAATTTTGTGCTCATCCTATGTTATTGAAATGTTTTCCACATGATATAAGGGTTAGTAAGAAAATGGAATAAGTGAAGAAGATTTTTATCATGGAATGAAATCATGTTATATTTTTAAAATTTTTTCTTTTGTAAAAAAATTGATAGGTAGTATAAGTGTATACTTTGTAATATTTATGTTTTTATGTATTATTTGCGGTCTAATTTTGTTAAACTGCATAACTAATAACATCTTAAATGTGATTTATTGAATTAACTCAAGATAAAGTAATATTTATGGCTGGGGACTTATACTTGCAATGTGAATTAGTGGATAGAGAATATATTATCCATGTAGTAAATCCATTTTTCATGCTAAGGGGATTATAGGACCCACTAATGGTTGGAGGCCTTTATCAAATATGAGGATCAGCTATAATATTCCATTTTTTTGGAGGAGGGAGTTCTGAATAATTTAAATTATTATTAATAACATGAACAAGTTGGTCTTTACATCTATGATATTTTTAGCTCCCACTCTCATAAGTTTAGCCATATAATTTTGGGTAATAATCACATTTCTTGTCTTGTGGTTTCTTAGGATAGTTTCTCCTATTTCACTCCATTAACCAAAAATTGTAACAAAACATGATGAGAATAAATTAACATACAAAAGGGAATCTAATAAATTAAAATAATTAACTTATAAATGAAAAGTGTATCTTAACTTATGAGTCACTAGTTTTCAATTTAATTTATTCATTTTAATATTTCCTATTAGGTTTTATGACCTATTTTTTCATGTAATTCATAATTGTTGGTAAAAAAATTGTGAATTTTCAAAACATATCCTTTGAGAGATTAAAACTAGGTGTTATTCAAGGACAATTTTCATGCACCAAGTGATGATAAATAAATGTCTGATTTTAATTTTAGAGTAAATAAAAAATAGGCACCAAAAATTCAAGAGCCACATCCACAACTAGTATCCAATAAGGGATATAATTTCATAGAAACCACTCATTATTTCCATCACCAAAATTCTAATACATTTTAATATACATTGAATTATATTTAGGGCTCTCAATAAATTATTCTTGTCACAATTCTAAACAATAACTATACCTCTCTCTTATAACAGCTACATTGAACCAATTATTTTACACATATTATTAAATGAACAGTTAATATAAATATACAATGAGTACAACACAAAAATTGTGATGTCTATGGTATTTAGAACACTGTGTTTATAATACTTCAAACTTAAATTAAATCATGAAATACATATTCTATTCTCCATTATAAAATCATAAATTCATTTTATATTTGAAAAATATATAGGATAAACTTGGTAAAACATAAAAAAAGTGCATTATTAAAATCATATTATCGTAATAAACATGATAATGAAACATAACGTGAGAGTTATAGGTATAAAATGAAACCATTTGGGAGAAGGCTCATGAGAAATAACATTGAAGTTTAACAAAAAGAACACGGTATCATAATATTATATGATCATATTAAATGTGGTAGAAAGATATAACTTGACATAAACATGGGTAAAGGATAAATACATAGAAAATATCAAATGGTTGACAAAATACCATAATAGATTTTGTTTACTTCTAATCCCATACAAATGTCTTATGAGACAATTCCATACCCAATACATTGGCTTGGTATCTAATTTTTCCCAACATAACATGGACCTGATTATGTGTGACACAAAAAGTAAATCAACTATAAGTCATAAAAATTATAATTACCCATGTAATGAAAATGGATTGCATAATCTCTCCTCATATCATAATAATGGAATTTAAAAAATGAACATATGGAATGTATTACCATATAAACAGAATGAATAATAATTTGGGTATATACATGAGAGACATATATACATAATTTATATGAATTACATAACACTAATGAGGGAGGGAGAGAATTTGAGTTTGAGAGGGAATAATTAAAACCCTTGGAAATGGGTGGTTTAGAGAGATGACTTTCCTTGAGCAAGATTCAACACATTCATTATTTATCATCATAAATAATAAAATTATGTTAATTATTTAATTTTCTAAGAACCACTTTAATCATTATTATTAATATAATTTTATTTGATATCATGTTATATTAAATTAATTAATCATTTAGGTTCAATACATACATTTTTTTATGTTTGGATTATATGTCCAAAATGACATTGGAAAATCGAAAAAGGAAATTTTTTTTATTATGTCATTTCTATAATAATAATTTTGAAATAATTATTATATTTAGAGGTCAATTGTTATTTTGATAGCAATCATGAAATAAAATTATGAAAAACGAACTATGTTACAATAATGAAGATGGTATATTGTACATATGCATGAGTAACATTTCCATTTTTCATTAACAATTATGAAAATGGGGAAAATACTATTTAATTATTTTAAAATGATAATTTTATAAAAAAAAATAATAGTATTCCTTTAAATATGTTTATATATTCCATCAATAAGATTATTTAATGAAAAATTAATCACATCAGTTCATAGAGGTGGTAATTTACACGTACACTTGAACAATGGTTTCGTTTCCCATTTTATGGAAGAGGATATGGATGTAGGTTATGAAATTAACAAAATAAAATCTTAGCATATGGGATATACTGGTTTTATTTAATCATTCTGGTTGAATATGATTTAAATGATGTTGAAGAAAAAGAAAAAAAAAATTCTTGATTAATTAATTTACTTCTTCTTCAAACAACCTCATAAGGTTAAAACCAAAAAACATACCTAGGATGAATTTCTGATAAAAAAATTGACTACGAGAAATTTTGATAGAATAAAAAAGGTATTTTTATTTTTATTGTCCAATAAAATGATCTTGATGTGTGTAGAGATGATGATAAGAGGTTTCCCTTTATAATTGGGGGAGGGGACCCACAAAGAATTTTTTAAAAAGAATAAAAAATTATAAATTAATTCCCATGAAATATTATTAAAAATGGTAATATATTCATTGGTTGTATGGAAGAAATTTAAATATTTATGGATAATATGTTTTAGATTGTTTAAATTTAAAAAATAACCTTATCATTTGGTATAACCCTAATTAAACCCTTTTTAACCTTAATTGTGAGTAATTGTTTTACTATTATACTATTCATTAAAACCAAAAAATATGTTTCCCTTTTTAAAGAAATATTATTTGTTAATATTCTAAATATGTAATCTGATTTATCAAATTTAATTCATATATTTGGTATAATTTATGAAACACACCATGATTTCATAGTATGTTATCATATTAAAGTAATTCAATCTCTTGCGCTACATGCAACACCGAGTTCGAGTGCCCCACAACTTACCAAACTAGCCGTTCAAAAAACAGTTATGAATAATATTAACATCATTTTGAATCTTATATACTATATATAATTTTAACAACTATATCATGTGTTTCTTAGACATAAGATAAGAACAAATTCATTTTTTCAGATAAAAGATGTATTTATTAAAATGCACCTTTACCGCCTTTTAATGGAGAAACCGTTTTAAAACCAATATTTGACAATTTTATATTTTCAATTTAATAAATATAAATTCTTATTTATATTCTGGACATATAAATTTAGTTTGGATAATGTTGTGGTACTTTTCTGATAACTTTCATATTTTGACGAATAGTGAAAAATTCTATGTTTTAATTGAAAACCACTTTTTTAATCAAAATAATTTATAATTTTAATTTATTAATTTGAAAAGTTTTCAAGTATAATTAAATTATATTTTTATAATTTAATACAAAGGTAATTATAAGTAATTTCACATTAAAATTTGACATAATCACATGTCAATCTTTTGATAGTTTTTTCTTTTTAAAAACCCTTTTTTTGACAATGTGAATTAATTTTAAATTAATAAATGAAACGTATATGTTTTGAATTTGTTAAAATAGACTTCATTTTTGAATTCAGAATATCAAAATTAGCATTGGGTTAATTTTTTGTAATTTTTTGAAAACTTTCAATTTTTGATTAATAGTGAAAAACACTGCGTTATTATTTTAAACTGACTTTTTATTTTAAGAATTATTCATTTTATTTAAATTTAATATAAGTCAATATATATATAATACTTATATTTTTTAAATGTAATTCATTAGAGTTATTTTATAATAAAATTAGATGTATTAAATTTTACTAAACTTTTTAACCTCTTTTACCCACCTACTAGAATTATTTTCAAATTTGTATAAAACTTAATTTTACCACTTATGTGAGTTGAATTTCAAAACTATGAGACACAAAGATAATATCGGTAAGTACAATTTGGTTCAATAAGATAGAAATAATTTTTGGTGAATAGTAACTTTTGACTTTTATTTACCACGGTTAAAAGTAAATAGGGTAATTAAGGTTAAAATGATATTATAATTACCCCAACACATGTCCTAATTATATTGGATAAGTGTAATTCAACCAAAAAAAACCTTAGAAATAATATATGATCCTCATTGGTCCACATGGATTAGATTAGGACATTTATTATTATTTTATTTAAAGAAGAGTTAAAAGTGTTAATTTCAATGTTTAATAAATAATCTATTTTAATATAGTGTTAGACACAATATAAATTCAACTATAAATATTAATTAAAAATATAAAACGTTTTCCTACATAATTTATTCTATTTATAATTTTTATACATTAAATAATTCAATTTATTTATGACACAATGATGATGTAGTAATTACCTTAATAATTAAATATTAAAATAATTGATATTATAAATATCCAAATAAATGTAAATTGAGACTTGTGTTAAATTACACAAATTTTATATGTTAATATGACATATTATGGTTGGATAAATAAATTTTATTCAAAGTGATAAAGTTTTTATGGCTTTCAAATAAATGAAATACTAAATAGTGTCAAAATTGACATAATTGAGTTTTTAAAACAAATAATATATTATTAATTGATATAATATTCCAAAAAATTTATAGATTGGAAAAAGGACTTAAATAATGTTATATATATTAATAATGAACCACATGGGGTTCACCTATCCTATTATAGTATGTTTATTAACATTATAATATAAAAATAAAAAGACACATGGTAAATGTCAAATTATTTAATTAATAGTAGAATCTAAAAGATAAGGATAATAAGACGACCTAAAACTGTCTAAACCCAGTAGATTAGAGGTTTTCAACCCATACCCACCGTAGCCTCTAAATAATTCATTTTGGAGCCATTGTAAACTAGAAATGAATTTATTATAAAATAATATTTCATGTTTTTCCTAAAGTGACCCTCACCTCTCTTATTAAAGGGTACTTCCCCTTCTCTTAATTTCACCACCTCTTTCAAGTAATTTTATTCTTACACTTCCTATTTCATTGTAGTTTAAATTCTACAATAATAAATATAGTAAATTTTATATACTGTGATGTTATTATTAATATGGTAAAACTATATTCATTATTCTATCCATCATATAAATGACATTGTCACCATACGTGCGTATGAAAGACTTACCGACTCCACGTTTTGGTGTAGTTTGTTATTCATCGCTTCATTATTTGGATGCATATAATAATGAGTATAAATGATGTACATAATAAATATAACATGTTAATTATTCTTTATATATATGATATATCATCCAATTAGGCAAAATTTCCCCATCAATATAATGATATTGTCGCTCGTCCATACGTACCAATTACCGTCTCCACGACTCGATGAGATTCATTTCCACATTCACCATTCAAAAATGATTATAAAAATATATATTATTAATAAGTATGTAATATATGAAATAATAATGCAACTTATTATATATATATATATTTATGTATGTATGTACTTACATATATCTTATTCACTTACTTCCATTCAATACGATATGAAAATAGAAACAACATTTATGCGTACATACGGCCAACCGTCTACATAAATGGTGTTTTCCATTTCATAAATCTATCTATTATACATATTTATATTATAAATATATATGATATATAAATCATGTGTTATATTCTTGAAGTATGTAAATCATGATCTAAATGATATGATTAAGAATAACAAGTTAAAACACGTACGATAAAGAAACCGATTATTACCTAAAATGTTAATTTAACATGGAAATCATTATTAAATGTGTAGTATCATGTCATTAATGAATCTTTTATGATTTAATAAATATTAATATGGTTCTGGTAAAATTTAATAACATACAATGGTCATTATACATGAGGTTAAAATTACCCTCGACCAAAGGAAAGTGCATGGTAAGGGTTAATTTCAAAATCTCATTATTATCCATGGTTGTGTCAATGAAAGTATCTACTGGGACATATTTACTAACCATGTCCATATTTCATAAAATAGTTTTCAAGGGGATTATTTTTAAGGTACTTTTTTTAATGAAACATCATTTTAAATGTTTAAATGTTTTATTATTTTAAATCTATCTCATTAATTTCTATGTATTCAAAATGGGTTTAAGGATTTCTTTATATGGATATTTTCCTCAATGATTTTTACCGATCATTTTCAACTATGTCAACATCCCTAATGAGATATTATTCTTGATCAAGGATGATTTATTATGATACAAATATTCCATTTTATATTGAAGGTTTTGTGATATTTTTGATTGTGGATGTGTTATTTTTGTACCATTCATGGATTTGAGTTAAAGTATTGATATTTTGTATGCTAGTTTTAATACAAATGTTTATTGTATGTTTCAACCATTTCATGTGAGGAATGTATTGGACTTATTATGTAACAGGTGGAGCCCAGTATAGCTCTTCAGTGCATCAATAAATCTCTTGATACAATTAGACATGGAATTGGCTGAGGCCTTCCACAATTTGATATATTTATTTTGCCGAGGGCTTAATAATTTTTAGACGTCCTAGCCGAGGCCTTGATTTTTTTTTTCAGAATGTCTGGAATTATACATTCCCTCATTATGAAAATAGTATTGATGGTTCATGTGGTTATTCAACTAGTAGAATACCCATTACTATGTTTTATTATGGAAT
Organism: Viscum album; assembly: GCA_963277665.1. Lineage (NCBI taxonomy): Eukaryota > Viridiplantae > Streptophyta > Magnoliopsida > Santalales > Viscaceae > Viscum > Viscum album. The sequence continues at coordinate 1,364,369,685 of OY728147.1, forward strand.
TATTTACTCAGCTCATATTCCTGCCTTAATGTGTACATTTTAATTATTTGTAAAGTCCTGTGTTTTTAATTATTCAGCATGCCTAATTATTTTAATTGTTTCCTAATTATTTTAATTATTTCCTAATTATTTTAATTGTTTCCTAATTATTTTAATTATTTCCTAATTATTTCCAATCAATTAAATCTAATTATTTCTTAATTATTTGATAATCATTTTAATTAAATCTAGTTATTTCTTAATTATTTGATAATTATATATTTATTTCTAATTATTACCAAAACATCCACGGGATTGTCGAACCAAGAGTGCAACAAGGCCTGTTGTCGTGTACCAGGTTACCCCGAGTAAAGCTCGAAACACCTTGTCAGAGATTTCACTCCTAGGTACATCTGTGCCAGAGCCACCTCTACTTGTTCGTATCCAAAAAAGTATTATTTGGTACAAGCACATAAACTATTTATACTATATAGCTAAACATTATATTAAAAAAAAAATTAACAATTAAAAATAATTTAACAATTAAAAAAAATATAAATACCTTTAGTAATCTATGCTTTCTAACTCCTTCCTTCCTCTTCTCAAAAGAAAAAATTAAAAAAAAATTGTCTACTCAGAACTGAAAATTATAGAGAGAGAAGAATAGAGATCTGAATGTTATGCAAAAAAATAGATGGGGTTTGTATATAGGTTAGATTATTTGCGACTATCGTATTTGCGACGGGAGACCATCACAAATACTAGGTATTTGCGATGGGATACCGTCACAAATGCCTTCTACCGCATTAAATACTGGCGGCGGGTAAAAGGACTTTTGGGACGGGCCCATCGGAAATAGCCACCATTAGCGACGGGAGGATATCCCCGTCGCAAATTTCTATTTACCACTACTGGTATTGGCAAAGGGGCCCGTCGCAAATACCTTCGCCCGCATTAATTACGGGTGGCAGGTAAAAGGGTTGTTGCGACGGGCCCGTCGCAAATGCCACACCATTAGTGATGGGCAGATATCCCAATTGCAAATTACTATTTATTGCCGCCAGTATTTGCGATGGGCGGATATCCCCGTCGCAAATTCCTATTTACCTCCATCGGTATTTACGACTGGTCCCGTCGCAAATACCACCCATTGGATTCTCTGTTGCGACAGGTAAATAGTCCCGTCGCAAAAACATATTTACCACCGCCGGGTATTTGCAATGGGTTGAAGGTGACCGTCGAAAATAGGCTTTACATCGACCGATATTGGCGACGGGGCCCATCGCAAATAATACCGGGTAAATATTTGTTTGCGACGGGGAAATTTCCCCATAGAAAATACTATTTACCACCTCCAGGTACTTTCGACGGGTAGCCTTCTACCCGTCGCAAATAGCCTTCCCACGTTTTGGCGCGTAAATCGTGCCATTTCAATTGTGACGGGACCTGTATTTCCGTCGCAAATAACTGACCATTTGTGACTGGAATATATTTCAATCGCAAAAACTCTTTTCATCGGAGTTTTTGCGATGGGAATAAGGCATGTCGCAAATACCCCGTCACAATAATCGTTTTTTCCCTTAGTGCTTGGCCGAGGCCTTGAAAAAATGTTTTAGAATGTCTGGAATTATATATTCCCTCATTATGGAAATAGTATTGATGGTTCATGTAGTTATTCAACTAGTAGAATACCCATGACTATGTTTTATTATGGAATTATTTACTCAGCTCATATTCCTGCCTTAATGTGTACATTTTTATTATTTGTAAAGTCATGTGTTTTTAATTATTCACCATGCCTAATGTTTATGTTATCTTCCACTCTATTGCTTACCCTTACGGAGTGTTTTATCTAACCACTTTATTATGTTTTATTTTCCCAGGATTATATGAAGTGTATTATGATTGATATATAGGGTTAACCTAGGGGATTTATGGAATTTTTAAAGGATCATTTTTGTTGTGTGTTTTTTTTCAAATGTGTAATTTAACATTCATGTATGTAATCAATTTTCCAAGACTACTAAAATGACTGGTTCTTCAAGAGTTGATTCCTTGTAATAATACATATGTATTAAAATAATGCACTGACTCTGGGTAACTAGGGTCGGGGCGTTACATTTGGTAACGGGGGAAGTTTAGCAACAACCTTGGAAATAGATTTAGATATACTTTGATTAGAGAACATTATCCTAAGATATATTTTGAGGATTAGTAAAGAAGAACTTCTTTGAATTTTGGTAATGTTGAGATTTTGTGTATTTTCCAAACAATACATCCATTTATGGATACGAGCAAGTAAAGGTGGCTCTGAAACAGATGTACCTAGGAGTGAAAACATTGACAAGGAGTTTTGGGCTTGACCTAGGGTATCCTAGTACACAACAAGGGGCCTTGCTTCACTCTAGGTTACGGCACTCTCAGGAGATATTCTTAGGATAATTCACAATTTCATTACAAGCCATTATAAAAGATTTAGGAGTAAATAATTCCTCAAAAAAAACATTTTATGATTTTAGATTATATGCATAATCTTTTCAACATACATTAGGTATTTTACACATTTGGAATTATGTATTGCGATTCATAATCTAACCTAGTGTATTACATTGTTTAGAAATGGTTCCAAGTAGAAGTAATGAGAACTCAAATAATACGCATGATCGAATGATTAAAAAGGATCATATATTTCATGGTATTAAGCCAAAATTTAAAAAATAAATAGTCTCCCATGTATTCTCATCATTTGAAAAAATAGTATCATGTGTTAATAAGATAAGTAAATAATTCTATAAGTACTGTGTCTTTGAAGGGAATCTAGAGAAGAAAATAATGGTAGAATGAAAAATGTATAAAGGGAATAAGGGAAAGAAGGATTTTCCAATAAGTGATAACTGTGGAAAGAATCACCTTTGTATGTTCGTGAAGGGATTGAAAGTTTGTTATAAGTGTAGAGAAAAAGGACACCAAGTACGTGACTTCAAGGGATTGAAAATGGTTTCAAATGTACTATGCTTCATCTGTAAGGAGCTGGGACACTATGTGAATCAATGTCCAAATCATTAGAGTATACCCCAAATGCTGCTATTAGATAATAATCAGGTTGGGATACTACTGAAGATGAAGAAGAATGATTAAGAGTTATAATGTTGTTATTAAAGTATTGTGTCATTTGAGTATTGTATTAATGATGTACATGTTATAAGAATTATATAGTATATAAGGATTATACTAGAGTACTATTTCATTAAGGACATAAGATTTTGTGGAACCCAGAGAAGTGACTTAATGGAAAGTTAATTTTTTCAGAAAATATATGGTTGAGTGACAGATAAACCTTAATATGACTCTAATACTAAGTTAGTGATTTTTGAATAAGATATGATTGATTTGGATAAATTATATTAGATATTCTTAACTACCTTGAAACAGATTAATGATTTGTATATTCCATTATTGGTAGAGTTTACAAAATTTTTGGTTATAAGGAATATATCCAGTATTCTATATGGAATATGGGAGTGTGAATGTAATCAATATCGTTATATGATAATTCGTGGTGTTACATTGTTTTAAAATAATACATGATGAAGGTATTCAAATATTATTACGTGGAAAAAAGATTTTCTTTTTGTTTACCTTCCTTATAAATTTTGGACTGTGAGTTTCAGAAGATATATTTTGGATAAGTCTAAAGGATGGAATGGAATAATTTTGATGTCAGATACTATTATTAAGGTTAAATAATTTTGAAATATTATTTTTGGATTGTTATAAAAAAGGACAACCAAGAGGTCATGTGACAACCCATCGTGTCCGGCAAGGCCGCAAGACATGAACCCGCAATCGAAGGGTGACAAGGGTGAATCATTTACCTCTCACCTATGTGATATCCTAGTTTGTATAATATAGTTTTTTTAAATAGTCTAATAAATTAATTATAAATTCCCTAATTTTGGAACCCTATACAGTTAGGATAAATGGAATATTTTGGAATTCTGTTATCTTTTTGAGTGAAATATGAGTTTGTGGTAGTAATTAGTCGAAGGATGCTGTTCTTCTTATCAAGTATATTTTTTCCTCTTATTCTATGAATAAATTAATTTTTAAACTTTAGGGAAGGGATCTTAAAACCAAAATTGTCTTATCCTAATACCTTATTTTTTGTTGAATCGATGATATTTTACATCATCTTAGATTGATGGATTTGATGCCCTCAATTTTACACTTGTTTGTGATTGATGATCTCAATCAATATTTATAAATATTAAAATTTTCTATCCAATTATGTGTCTCTAATTGCCACCAATTTTCTCATAATAGATATCATAATTTGGTTGTGATTTTTTCATTCCGTTCCCTCTGATTAAGACTAATTTTTATTTACCCAATTTCCAATGTGGGTTTTCCACAAAGGTATTTTTATATCTGTAACCTTTTATTTTCAAAGAACATTTAAAAAATTTTTAGGACACAATTTATTTAAGGAGGGTAGAATTTAACACCCCAACATTTCATAATACGTTATCTCATTAAAGTAATTCAATGGCTTGAGTTACACACAACACCGAGTTCGAGCGCACCACAACTTACCAAGCTAGCCATTTAAATAGTAGTTATGAATAACATTAACTGCTTTTTGAATCCTATATACTCTATATAATTTTAACATCCATATTATGTGTTTTTTAGACATAATATAAGATGAAATTCATTTTTTCAGATAAAAGATTTTTTTTTCAAAAAATGCTACTTCACCGCCTTTTAATGTAGAACCCTTTTTAAAACCATTATATGACACTTTTATATTTTCAATTTAATAAAATTGAATTCTTCTTTATAATCGGGACATAAAAATTTAGTTTGGATAATATTTTGGTACTTTTCTGATAACTTTCAAATTTTGATGAATAGTGAAAAATACTATGTTTTAATTGAAAAAAAGTTTTTTTAAAAAATTAATTTATACTGTAGAATTATGAATTTTAATGGTTTTAAAGTATAATAATATTATATTTTTATCATTTAATACAATTTATATCATTATAAGTAATTTTAAATTAAAATTTGACAAAAATACATGTCAATCATTTGACAGTTTTTTCTTTTTAAAAACCTGCCTTTTGGTTTTGACAATGAGAATTAATTTTAAATTATTAAATGAAACTTATTTGTTTTAAATTTTGTAAAAAAGGCTTCATTTCTGAATTTAAAATAACAAAATTATATTTGGGTGATTTTTTGGTATTTTTATGAAAACATTCAATTTTGGATCAACAGTGAAAAACACTGCGTTATTATTTAAAACTGAATTTTTATTTAAATAATTATATATTTAATTTAAATTTATTTTAAGTCAATGTACTTATATAATACCTATATAAGTTCATTTTATTTCATTGGAGTCATTTTATAATAAAATAAGATGTATTAAATTTTATTAAACTTTTTAACCTCTTTACCCACCTCCCAAGAGCATTAACAAATTTGCATAAAACATAATTTTACCGCTTCTGTGAGTTGAATTTAAAAATCTAAAAGGAAAAAGTTAATATCAATATGTAATATTATGCTCAATAGGATAAAAATAATTTTTGGCAAATAGTAACTTTTGTCTTTTATTTACCACGTTTGAAAGTAAATATGGTAATTAAGTTTAAAAATTATGTTATAATTACACTAACACATGTCCTAATTATATTGGATAAGTTTAATTTGAACAAAAAAACCCTATGAATAAAATATGAACCTCTTTGATCATATTGGATTAGATTTAGAAATTTATTATTATTTTATTTAAAGATAAGTTAAAAGTGTTAAATTCAAAGTTTAATAACTTAACCATTTTTAATATAGGGCTATAGACAAAATAAATCAGTTTATAAATATTTATGAGATAGATAAAAATATTTCCTACATAATGGTATTTAATTTATAATTTTTAGACATTAAATAATTAATGTTATTTATGACACAATGATGATGGAGTAATTACCTTAATAATGAAATATTAAAATAATTGATATTATAAACATCCAGATACATGTAAATTGAGACTAGTGATAAATTAAACTAATTTTATAGGTTAATTTGACATGTTAGGGTTTTTTAAATAAGTTTTATAGGAAGTGATAAAGTTTTTATGTATTTCAAAAAAATAAAATATTAAATGGTGTCAAAATTGAAATAATTGAGTTTTTAAAACAAATACGATATTATTAATTGATATAATATTCCTAAAAATCTATGGTTCATCCATAGGACTTAGATAAGGTTATATATATTAATAATAAACTACATTAGGTTCTCTTGGATTGTTATAGTACATTTATTAACCATATAATATAAAAATACAAAGAGACATGGTAAATCTCAAACAATTTAACAAACAGTTAAATATAAATGATATGGTTAGTATGGTGACCTAAACCTGTATAAATCCATTTGGATTAGAGGTTTTCAACCCATATCCCCCTTATTCTTTAAATAATTTATTTTGGAGCCATAATAGACCAAAAATGATATTAGTATAAATTAATATTTCATGCTTTTTCTTAAAGTGACCCTCACCTCTCTAATAAAAGGGTACTTCCCATTCTCTTAATTTCACCACCTCTTTCAAGTTATTTTCTTATTCCACATACTCTTTCATTGTTGTTTCCATTCTAAAATAATAAATCCATTATTTTCTATAAAATCTGATGTTATTATAAAAATTGTACAACCATATTCATTATTCTATCCATCCTATAAATGATAATGTCACTATACGTTCATACGTACGGCTTACCGTCTCCACATCGTGGTGTAATTTGTCATTCAAACACTTAATTATTTGGATGAATATAATATTGAGTATAAATAATGTAAATAATAAATATATCATGTTAATTATTCTTTATATATGATATACCATCCAATTACATATTATTTCACCATCGATTTAATGACATTGTCGCTCGTGCGTACGTACGGATTACCGTCTCCACGACGTGATGAGATTCATTTCCACATTAACCATTCAATGATGACTATAAAAATATATATTATTAATAAGTATGTGATATATGTTATAATAATTCTACTTAATATATATATATATATTTGTATGTATGTACTTATATATATCTTATTCACTTACTTCTATTTAGTACGATATGAAAACTGAAATAGCATTTTTGTTTACGTACAGACTACCGTCTCTATAAATGATGTTTTACATTTCATATATATATATATTATACATATTTATATATAAATATAATGATATATAAATCATGTGTTATATTTTGGAAGCACGTTAATCATGATATAAATTTTACGATCAAGAATAACAAGTTTAAACACATACGATAAAGAAAGCGATTATTACCCGAAATGTTAATTTATGATGGAAATAAATATTAAATGGGTAGTATAATGTCATATATTATTCATGTATGATATAATAAATATGAATATTGTTCTGGTATAATTAAATAACATACTATGGTCATTATACAGGTGGTAAAATATACCCTCGACCAAAGGAAAGTGGAAGGTAAGGGTTAATTTTTCCATCTCATTATTATCCAAGGATGTTTTTACGTAAGTATCTACTGGGACATATTTACTATCATGATCCATGATTCATAAAATAATTTTCAAGGGTATTATTTTTAATGTACTTTTTTTTACTAAAAAATCATTTTAATTGTTTCAAATATTTATTCTTTTAAACCTTTCTCATTAATGTCCATGTTTTCAAAATGGTTTTAAGGATTTATTTATATGGACATGAATGTTTTAAAATGTTAATTACATCCAAAAGTTTCAAAGTGGTATGGGACACTTTAGTTCAAAAGTATCTTTTAAATGACTTCCTTTACGAATTATGCTAGTTTTAAATGATTTTTTGAAAAAGGAATATTTCTCTCAATGATTTTAACTGACCATTTTCAACTATATCAACATCCTCTATGGGATATTATTCTTGATCGAGGTTGATTTATTATTATAGAAATCTCCAATATTGTATTGAAGTATTTGTTATATATTTTATCGTGCATGTGTTATTTTTGTACCATTCATGGTTTAGTGTTAAAGTATTTACATTTCTTATGCATGTTTTAATATGAATGTTTATGTTATGTTTCAAAATTTTCATCTGAGGAATGTATTGAACATAGTATGTGATAGGTGGAGCCTGCTATAGCTCCTTGGTACATCAGTAGGTCTCATGAGACAAATAGATGTGGAATTGTCCGAGGCATTTCCCAATTTGATATATGGTTTTGGCCGAGGCCTTAATCATTTTTAGATGTCATGGCTGAGGCCTTGACAAAATGTTTCAAAATGTCTGGCATTATACATTCCCTCATTATGAAAATAATATTGATGGTTCATGTGGTTATTCGACTAGTATAATACCCATGATTATGTTTTATTACAACATCATTTACTCGAATCATATTCCAACCGTAAATTGTACATGTTTATTATTTGTAAATGCATGTGTTTTCAATTATTCACCAGACCTAATGTTTAAGTTATCATCAACTGTATTGTTTACCCTAACTGAGCATTTGATCTCACCCCTATCTTATGTTTTATTTCTCTAGGATTCCAAGAAGTGTATTATGATTGATAAACAGGGTTAAGCTATGGTATTAATGGCATTCTCAAAGGATCATTTATGTTATGTTTTATTTTTCTAATGTGTAATGTAATGTTCATTTATGTAATATATTTTCCAAGACTTCTAAAATGATTGGTCCATTGGGAGTTGATTCCTTGTAATCATTCCAATGTATTATAACAATGCACTGACTTAGGGTAACTGGGGTCGGGGCATTACAATTTAATTGAAAATAAAACTCACAAAACATTAATAAAATATGTTTCGATGGAATTCCTTTTTCACGTATAATATGATCAGACATTAACTATATGTCTAGTAAAAATATTTATATGGATTTAAATTCATATATTTATATATATAATATAAATATTTCATTTTAATATCTCATTATTATGTGATATTTTAATTATTTATAATGGTTAAATGTCATGGAATGATTTTTTTCCAGAAAATTATGTTTTCACACGTAAAAAAAATATTCAAAAATAATGAAAATTGATTATTAAAATGAAATTAAATAGATATTATTTTTTATATTTCAGTGTAATACCAAATAAAAAAACATAATCATACCTTTAAATTAATAAATTTAATGAAAATTAACGATTGTATTTGAAATTTTTTTAATTTTCACTTTTTAATTAAAAATAAATAATTTCATAAAAATTCTTAAATGTCACCCTACGTTACTTTTAAATGGTTGATTTAAAAAATAAAGCCTATTTTATCAAATAAATATTCTAAATTTTCATTACATTATTTATAATATTTTATCATAAAAAAATAAAAAACATTTATGAAGAAAACTTATTTTCGAATCAAAAAATGTCTTTACTAAAAAATTGAGTAATTAATTACTAAAAATATACCAATAATTTTTTTAATATTAATTTTATATATATTTCAAATTTTCTTAATACTATTCATAACCACTATTTTAAAAATTATTTTATAAAAGTCATAATTAAATAATAATATTTAATGGTTTGTTTTGGCTAAGTGTTATGTGTTTTATATGCTACAGAACATTTTTAGCTTTTTAAAAACCTAAATGTATTATGATGATATTAAAATTTATATTTTGAATTAGTAGTGGTTATAAGATACCCTGAGGTCACAACTGCTCAGCCTTCACCTGAGGATAGGTAGAGAACCATGTGATAAAATCCAACATATCCCTCTTCATCCAAAGCTTGAAGTATTTCCTGTGTATGTCATAATACATCATGTCCAAAACTAGGTGTAAAACCCCATTTAAGGAATGTGAGCCCACATTTTTTCCTAAAAACTCCTCATATGGGCATAACATGATCTTAGGTATAAAAGATCTCTTCTACATAAAAATACCAATTTGGTGGTACCTCTCTACTATATATACGGTCTCTCATAACCGTAAAATTAAAATCTAATAGATATATCATATTCACTCTATAGAGGAATGAAAAATTAATTGATAAGGATATAAGGGTTTTTGGGGCGTAGTAACCCTAAATGTAAAATTCATCTCACAGAAATGTCCATCGACTACCACTAATTGTTTCACTCTTAGATTATATGATCTTGTGTCTTACATCTCAGTGCATCCACAAAAAGTTCCCCTTCTGAGGGCTGTACTGCAACTCAAAAATAAAAATTCTATAAATAATCATACTACCTCCATTCAAAAAGGTTACGTTAAAGTTTTGAGAAAGAAAAATTCAAGATCTTAAGGTATGTATACACCCAAGTATTTCATCAGAAATATAAGGCCTCAAAAATATCATGGAGTGCACCACCACTACTATCTCTAGGTAATGATTCCAGTATTTATGATCATATAGCCTATGATACCTAGACCCATAATCCATTACTTGAACACCCTAAATATGTACTACTCTTAGTCTCACTCTTAATGCATCACAATATAGCATATAGTTTTTTCATAGCTAAGAAATTTTAATATTAGAGAGATTATTGACCCTCTCTCAAACTCTTTTAATGAACTTTCGTAAGTGTTACACCGAAAAAACAACAATTATTTTTTTCCAGAACTATCATCTACACTACCAAAGTGGGGAATTACAAAATAAATGTCCATTAATACCTATATAATTCTATAACATGTAATACTCCATAAAAATATTTCGGCACCTCCCAAGACACAACTACCCTAATCATTTTAGGGTCACCATATACACCATCATCAAATATAATATTCCATATAATGCGAACCTATTTGATCCAAAAGTGCATCATTTAGGTCTTAGATTACATATTATTGGTCATAAGTATACCAAATATGATATCTTGAAGTTTCTTATGCTTTTATATAAACCTCCAGTATATGAGAATATAATTAACAAAAATGAGAAAGAACGTGTCTAAGAAAGAATATATGTCCCGATTTATCATGTCCATAAATAAAACCAATGAATTCTTTATACTGATCTAAATTAACAAGTGCACATATAAACCATAATTCTTTTAAAGGCAGTGCAAGGTATTTCTTACGGTCATACCCTTAGTTGGTGATAGCCTGGTATAAATTCAATCTTTGAGAACACTTTTAATTTATTAAGCTGAGAAAATAAATCAATGATTCAAGGGACTAGATATCAATTTTTTAATGTCACATATTTCAACCTATGATAATCCATGCATACCCTCATGGAGAAATCATCCTTATTAATAAATAAGACTAGGTATTCCCAAGGATATATATTATTTTTTATAGATCCCATAGACTCAATTTTCTCCAAACATGCCTTAGTGACTTATATCTATATAATTGAAATCCTATAAGGTGGAATAAAAATATTCTCTACACTATGAATAAGTTTGACAATAAACTCAACTTCTCAATGAAGTGGAAACCGCAATAAATTATCAACGAAAACAACATATAATTTATTGATAATAGAAAGAAAAATATCATGTTGTACCCTAATATAATCTTACCAAATACTAGAATCCTAGTAAATAATGATTTCCAATAGCTAGGGGTTTGATCATATATAACTCACCAATAAATACCAGTCTTCAACATGATCATAACATCCACCCTCATGAGATGTAAAAGATACTAATCGATGATAACAATTGATATGTACTCGATATGGTACTATATAAAATATCCCACATATAAGATCATAATAAAACATCTAATATACAAAGTGATTCTAAATAAATCTACAAACACCAATCACAAGGTAACATTTACTACACTAGAGAATGATCAATGGTCACACTCCTAGTGGAGTGTCAATTGAAATTACCTAATAGATGTTCTTGTTGGGTCGTTCCAATAAATCCATGAACTAAGATGATTTGAAATAGTGAGATGAAAAATTGATAAATAAGGTTGAAGAAAAATCAAATTAATTAAGATTATACCTCAATCTTATGATAGTTTGATATCAAAATATCCTATCTGACCCCCCCTTGAAGAACCAATCTTTTGGTGCTACTGTCCCATCCCCTAGAAACAATGACCAATACCTTGTACTGATTTTCCAATCAAACTCTTACTTCCCACATAATATTTTATAACTAAAATTAAACTAAAACCATATGGTTATGTAGATCCTCTATCAATGAACATCCATTTATAGTTCCATCTGATCCTATGTATGTGTTCCATCTAGAAAATTTCTTGAAACTCCATGAGCTTCTAATTATAATGTTGTTAAATTTTTAAAAACCTACAACACTAATGGAAACACAAAAAAATATCTTCTAGAGAAGTGAGAGAAGATCAAACACACTATATACTCTTCTTGTTTCCACATTGGTGTAAATTATCAATACACTAAAATCCATATTTTTGTATTTTCAACTATCAATTTTAATGGGGTAAGTGTGAACTAAACACATGTCCAACAAGATACAGATCTATCCTATAGAAAATCCAGTTACAAATCCTGCCTACTGTAGAAACCAAAAAACCGCTCCCAATAAAGTTTTAAAATTTCAAAATTCAAATTTCAAAAGGTGAATATTACCAAATGCGGGCCACATTCCTGCCCGCTTCACACACCTTGTCACTACCTACTATCATCCATCACCATAATGTCCACCACCCTACATATCACCATAATAATTGCAAAGTCGGACATATGCTTCTTCCATGGACACCGCCATAACATCGTTCAATCACCATTGACATCCTCATCATCACCATCATCCGCTTCGATGATGATTTGCACTAGCACCAAAAATCCTCTCTGACTCTGATCCACACCATAAAATCATCATCGATGAAAATCCACCCATAATGACGAATCCATCAACTACATCAAACTATTTCCACTATACAATCTTTACGCCAAAAATGAATAAACTAGAGAATGAAACCAATAATGTATATCATGAACCACCATAAAGGAAGAACACCAAAAGATAAAACGAATCTAGGGAAGTATCCCTAAAAGAAAATAAATCAAGAGGGAAATGGGAATGAAACCCAAATAAGAAAAAAAAAGAATACTAACTTGGGGGACTCCACAACCACTGAACCACTAGTCCCAAAACGACTATGTATCTATTGCTCCAAATCCAACCTATAGAGGAGAAGTGGAATGCTAGGTCAGAGAAGGTGAGGTGGCCAAAGATGAAAATGTGAGAAGAACCCCTAGGAGGAAAAACCAACCAGAATATGAGGAAACATGGAATGAAACCCAAGTAAGAAGAACCAAATATGGTAGTGCTTAGAAAATTTATATATGCCAAACCGATTTCCCAAAACCCCTGTGTATCCCTCGTTCCAAATCCGACATAGAGAGGAGCAGTGGAATGCAAGGTCAGAGCACAGTAGAGGTGGATAGGGAGAAACCGAAGCACCTCATGGAGTAGGGATGAAAAATAATGATGAGAAACCTAGAGATAAGAGAGAGAGAGAAGTAAAAACTAGGGGAAAATTCATACCAGAGTATGAAATGGAGAGAAGAGATAACCTAAAAGGAGTGAGGAAAAGGTATCATCTCCAATGGGGGAGGAAAGCCTAGGAAGAAAAAGACGAGGTGAGATCTTAAGAGCTACAGGTGAATGATGCTACATATGTTTCATAACTATGAATATTATCAATAAAACACTTACCATTTCCTAATAACATGAAAATGATCCTACTAGTAGAAGACACCCATGAGGAGCCTCCACTATCAATTGTGTTCCTATTAGTATTTAGATTCTAGTTCAAAAACACATAATAATATTGATGATAGATGATGTTCATCTATAGTTTGAACTCATTCCTCATCCCAACCACAAAACATCTTGATTCAGATGCCTCATCCCTGACCAATATAGCGTAATAACTATAGATATATAAAATAATCATCACAATAAAACACTGAAATACTTCCCTATGTGAGGTTTTGGGAACACCCAATACCTAACTAGTATTAGGGTATCAAGAAATAAATGATAAATAAGAATAGAATAAATGTTATTTTAGGAAAAACCCATGTGCTAGTCTTCCTAAACTAGAATATCTCACCAGTTCATCATTGAGACCCTATTAATATATACCTCTAGTTTCAACGTTATATTTAGGGGTGTCTCAATATGGTCAATGATCACATGTACTAACTCCATCAAAAAAATGGATCCCTAGAGAGCACCCCACCCAATGAACAATGGAGGGTGTTGCATCTAAAAATATCATTTCAAATTAGAAAGAAAATGAATATATTAAAGATTTTATCATTCTATTTATTATAAAACTCACAAATATCTCCCTCAGAGTAGAATATTCATCTCCTACCATAGAACTACAAGAATATCAATGTTAACCACTCAGTTGATATACTCATTACTACCCTCCCGGTTCTCTATCAGAGTCCATAATGGAGAAATTTTTCTATAAGTAAAAAACAACTCATAACACATCACTATAATAGTTTGTGATATCATTACTTAGGGAACGAAATAATTGGAATAAAATAAAATTATTCTGTACACCCAATTTCTTAAGGTCTCACAATCCGTGCCCTCTCTTGTTATCTCTATCTACTCATACCTAATGTCAAGCCATGATATATACATATTAGATCCAAATTTTTTTCTCATTGAGTTTTCAAAAAACAATTCATAATTGAGGATTAATTAAATATAATTTCAATTTCAATTTATACATGGTAAAAATTTATATGTTTTTGTATTCATTTTATTTAAAAGACAAAAAAGCCTAACCAAAATTTAAAATCATGAATTTGATTTTATAACCATTTAATGATTTTTATAGATAAAATTAGACTGTGACGTTATATGGGAAAAATATAATTTTAAGCATACAATATAAACAACTAATACAAGTATTGTTACCATGTAATAAATCCTAATAAAGCCCGTGAATTTCCCTAGAACCCAATGTTCCATTCATGATGAATGTAGTCATACAGTCTTTACATTCTATCAAAGTGATAAAAAAACCTTAAATAAAAATTTAAAAATCATGTGCATAATGGTAGGTGTAATAAATCAATAATAAAATAAAAAATAAATATTTCCAAACAAATACCAAACAAGTTAACCTTTAACTTGTGTAGGGTTTATCAAAACTTAGACATAAGTTTCATACCAATTTTTGACGAGTTTGATCTATTGCCTCGTGAATTCCTCCCTATATTCCAGAGGATTTTAACCAGTAATGAGGGTCTAAGGTGTTATGGGAGACTATAAAATAATATTAGAAAAATAAATAAGAGTGAAAATCATAATAATCACACAAAAATTGATAAATCAATAATAGACTTCTCATGAAGTGATAAAGGATAAGGCAAAACCCATGTTATAAAAAAATGAGACAATATATATGTTAATAAATACAAAAATAAACTAAAAGTATCCCTAGTGAAAGATCATATGCAAAAAGTTACAAGCAAATCAAAATATAAAAACTATGAAATTTTTGAAAAAATGTCCTACGTCCTAGATTGGTCCAATACCAATGCTCCATACTAGCTACTATCTAACCAAATTCATGGGACACATTATTTTATCCTAATGAAAAACCATGTTGTGGGATCAATTACCCAAGGATTCATAATAAGGTTGTGTGTAAAAATCAGTAGGCCACCACCAATGGTGTATATAAACATATCTAGTTTTAGTAATATTTGGTGGGGATGTTCATAAAAAAATAAAGAAAAAAATGATTAAAAATCACTGATACACATGTTCTAAGGTGACACATGGGATTATCTATACCCACTTAATCTAATTTTAGATGTCTCAAATCATAGTAATAGAATGAATTAGGGGCCAACATGAACCTTTGGTATCAAAAATAAGAATCATGGACTAGGAACCACCGATAATTTTATAATATAAATTAATGGACAATATCCACATATAATGAAAATATAATAGTAAAGGGCTAGCATAAATATTCACTAAAATAATATAGAATAGGGGCCAAAATCGACCGATAGTGACATAATAAGATTATGGGACTAGTATCCATGCATAATAAATAATATGATTCCGGGAGAACATCCACCTATAGTGACTTAATAAAAATTGAGGATACATATCATACATTAACAAAATTCAATTTTTTTGGTTTTAATATGGACTTTTCACTTCCGTATATCATATTATATGAATCATTTTTTTTGAAATTTGTTATCATTAACTATAATTATATTTATATTTTTGGAGGCCCTTGGGTCACCACTCAATTTATAATTTTTAATCACAGTTTAGATCACCGTACAGGGTGGATACATGTATAGTATTACACCATCACCATGATAGTCTTGTTGAGTCAAAATATCTCTTTCGATTTTTATGTCTTGTTTTGGAAATCACAAATGACTATGCTGATCGTACTGACTATGCTGATCGTACTGACTATGCTGACCGTACTGACTCTGTCAATCGTACTGACTCAGTCAATCGTACTGAATCTGTTGATCATACTGACTATGTCGATCGTACTAAATCTATCGATCGTACTGACTTTGTCGATCGTACTGACTCGGTCGATCGTACTGACTCTTTCAATCTTACTGACTCTGTCAATCGTGCTGACTCTACCGATCGTACTGACTATGTCAATCATACAGACTCTGTAAGTCGTACTGACTCCATCAATCATACTAACTCTGTCAATCGTAGATAATTTTGTGCTTCAAACTCACTTTGTATCATATAAATATATTACACTAAGTAATACTTACGATACTCATACTTTACTTTAATCACATGCTTGTTTTTATTCTTTGTCAATATATTTCAATCGTACCCATGTTTTTCATCTTCATATATCTTTTGTTTTAACCAAAATGATGTCGTGAATTTAGTTATCAACTAACCAAAATGATGTCACGTTTTCTGTATCAATATGACCGTTATAATTCCAGGTGTCCATGTCCCTCTGAGTTTTTTTGGAGAAATATGACCGTTGGAGGAAATATGATCGTTGGAACCTGAGGCCTATAAATAAGAGGTCATTTGTAGCTGAGATGAACAACTAAGAGACTTTTATCATTATATTATTCTATCTTGTTCTAGAGAGATATGATGTGAATTCACTCCTGATACGTGCAAAATATTGGAAACTACAAAAAGTGAATGACTCATTCTTAGTTTTTGTATTTCAATAAGTTCTTTGTTTCTCTTTGTGCGAATGATTAGGTGATAATGATCGAGGGATGCTGGGGATAGGCAAACAGTGCTACCGATCATTGTATTGAGGGATTTTAAGTGATTAAAAGATAGAGGAGCCGATTACCTACAAAATCGAGGGCTTGCGGGGACAACAAGACAGACGTACCGATCATCGTATCAAGGGCTTGCGAGGATAGCAAGACATACATACCGATCATTGTATTTAGGTCTTACCAAGGTGGTGGTAAGACAGACCACTTATCCTAGGTGAAAGGATAACCCTTCTCATTGGGTCAAAAGAATTGAAATACTTTTACATTTCCGCTACTGTTTGTTTTAAGAAAGGGAATTTCATTGTTTTCATTTATACATTTCATATTCATTTGTAATTTTTTCAATTACAATCATACTGTTACATATTGTATCGATTGATTCTATACGCTTTATGGTAGAATCCTTCACTATTTTATTACTCTGATTATTTTATTCTTATTGAATACTATTTCTTTAATTTTCTTATAGTATTACATCATAACATACCTTTATATTCAATAAAATTGTGGATGTTTGTTTTTTTGTGAATTGTATTAGTTTAACATAATTTATAATAATTTCTTATCCGTTTAAACACAATTTTTTAAAACTAAAATTCACCCCCTCTTGTATTGTTCCATCTAATATACATATACATCTACATATTCGATCCAACAATTGGTATCAGAGCAGGTTTCCACTGATTTGTTTTACTAGCTCTATTTCTTTTATATTACAGTTTAAACTATTTACTACACTAACGTATGGAGTGGAAAAGATTTTTTTTATTAGATGGCAGGAATAAATATTGGGTCAATTGAAAATCTAAATCCAAATAGACCACCTATCATTGATGGGAATGATTATGAGTACTGAAGAGATCGAATGAATACATTCGTTATCAATACTACTGTAGAGTATTTTATTATGCTTACTAGAGGAAAAAAATTCCTGACAAAGAAGTCAGTAATTTAACCAATCAAGAGAAGTAAGAATATCAATTGAATTACAAGGTACACAATACTTTACTATGTTCTATGACTACGAAAATATACATCCAAATATCAACTTGTGAAGCAGCCAACTATATTTGGACAAAATTAGAAGTCACACATTTTGGTACATCGAAGGTTATAGAAACAAGAAGAGCAATGGTTCGAGTAGAGTATCATGGATTTCTTTTTCATTATGGAGAGACGGTATGTAAAGTGAAACAAATATTTATGACAATTGTCAATAGTTTACAATCCATGGGAGAAAAAGGTCTTGATGATGAATCCCTTGTAGATAAAATTATTGACATTATTCCAAACAAATGGGAGTCAAAAAGTACAGCCGTTGATGAAAACAGAAAAGTTTCCCAGATTACACATGATGAACTCTTTGGAACTCTTCTACATTATGAGACAAGAATGAAGAGAGATGCTAATTTCAATAAGAAAAAAATGGAAATAGAAGTGTAGCTTTTACTACTACGTCTAAATCCAAAACACCTGAAATGATAACATGATCCAAATTTAAGAAAGTTTTCATGTCAAAATCAAGTGATAGTGATCACTCGGATAATGAGTTAGCCAATATTTCTTGAAGGATGAACATGATTTTCCAAAAGAAATACTTCCAATACAGATTCAAAAATAATGATAGGAAGGATAAGAAATATTCATAGGTAACATGTTATGAATGTAAGAAAGTAGATAATATAAATCATGATTTTCCATTAAATAATAGAAATTATAGAAAGGAGAAACATTATGAAAGAAATAAGAAAATGTATTACAAGAAAAGGATGAAGAAAGTCTTGAAGGAAAATGATACTTGGATTAAAATTGGTAGTGATTCATCAGATAATTCATCATAATATGAATCCTCAAAACAAAGGAATATTGGAATTATATCCAGATTACCAATTGTAGATCATTGTCTCATGGTTAAGGCACACAATGAAAAAGCTATTAAAAATGTTTCTTTGAAGGCGAATTATACTAATAATAAATATTATGGATCATCAGATGATGATTCTTTATCATAAGATAATACTTTACCTTCTTTTGAAGAAGTGTCTAGGTTTTCTAAATTACTTGAGAATGAAAATTTTAAACTCAAGAAAAATATTGATCATGAAAATTATAGAATTTCAATTTTAACTAAAGAAGTATCAGATCTTTGTAATGATCTTGATATGAAAACTACTGATTTTGAATGTATTTTAATAACTCCTGAGAAAGTCATTTTTGAAAAGGATAAACTTTCTAAGGATCTAGAAAATGTAATTTCTAAGAAAAATGTTTTCGAGCCTAACTCTAGTATAAAACCAAATGTTTTGGATGATAAAAACTTAGTTTTAAAACAAAAATCATTAATTTTTTCCTTCATGAAATGTTTTTCAGACTTTACTCATGGCAAGGAAAACTTTGACAAAATGTATTCTCATTGTGGTGGGCAATGGAAAAGAGAATCCTCTCTTAATAGAACTCAGTATTTAGGATTTCACAAAGCTCATTTTGCTATACAAATGTGGATTCCTAGAATCCTTTTATCTAACCTTTCTAGGTCCAAACAAGTTTGGATTCCGAAAAACTAATTGTTTCTTTTTCAGGAAAATAAGAAATGTGCCAACAAGAAAATTTGGTACAAGGATAGTGGTTATTCTTGACACTGGATCAGAAACAATGATTTCTTTGAAAAGATCATAAAAAAAGGTTGAAAGGATACCTTCGGAGATAATTCTTAAGGAAAAATTATTGGAATAGGAAATATTCTCTTTCTTGGTAATGTTTTTATTTCAAATGTTTTATTTTATAATGGTCTTAAGCACAATCTCATGAGCATAAGTCAATTATTTGATAAAGGTGGCCTTGTGAATTTTAGGAATGATAAATTCTTAGTTCACAATTCCAAGGACGAATTCATTCATTCTGCCCATAGGCAAGAGAATGAATACACTATAAACGTAGAAGACATTAGGAGCCAAAATTTACCTTTCTAATGATCAATATAAGAACAATCATGGATATGGCATAGAAGACTAGGACACTGCAACCTAAGAAACCTTGGTAAACTTTCAAAGAAAAGTCTTGTAAAAGGACCATCGGATCTTAGATATGATTCTTCAAAAGTCTGTAATCCTTGTCAATTTGGAAATAAACATAAAACTAGCATTACATATATTAATGAATTTTCAAATTCTAATGCATTACATATAGTGCACATGGATATTTTTGGTCCTTCACAAACCCGAAGTATTAGAGGAAAATACTATGTACTTATTTTAGTTGATGACTTTACTAGATTTACATGGGTTTATTTTCTAACAAAGAAATCTGAAGACATTTTCTATTTCAAAACTTTTAGATCCCAAGGTAAAAATCCGAAAAACCTACCATTGATAACTATTCATAGTGATCATGGTGGTGAATTTCAAAATTCAGATTTTGAAACTTTTTGTTGTTAGAAAGGTATTACTAACAATTTCTCAACTCCATGAACTCCTCAGCAAAATGGTGTTATTGAGAGAAGAAATCATATTCTTCAGGAAATGACAAGAACCATGTTGAGTGAATAATCAATTACTAAGCACTTTTGGGTTGAAGCTGTATGTACTGCTTGTTATACTATAAATCAAGTTCTAACTAGACCTTTCCATAATATAACACCTTATGAATTATGGACTGGCCGAAAACCTAATGTTTCATACTTCAAAGTTTATGGGTGCAATGTATTCATTCTGAAAGAAAAAGATAATCTACACAAATTCGCACCAAAATATGATGAATGAATCTTTCTAGGCTATTCTAAAACTTCTAAGCCATATAGAGTTTTCAATAAAAAACATGTACTATTAAAGAAATTGTTCATGTTAAAATTGATGAAACTAATCCTTTTGTTTTCAACCAACCCCAACCTACATCTTCGGATGTGTTTTCTAAAAATGTTTATCAACCCATATTAAAAGATTCCTCTGATACGGAATTTGTTCAAGAAAGTGTTCCTGAATCATTTACCCTAGAATATTTTCTACCATATGTTGATGAACAGGTTCAACAAAACCCAAATAAATTGTTTCTTAGGAATAATCCCAGTGATAACAACATTTTCAATGTAAAAAAACCTGTAAGGACCAGAAATTCTTTGAGAAATGATGTAGAACATCTTGCCTTTCATTCTCAATTCGAACCTAAAAGTCTAAGTGAGGACTTAGGTGATGAAGATTGGACTAAAGAAATGCAAGTTGAACTAAATGAATTTTAAAGGATTCAAGTATGGAATTTAGTAGAAAGTCCTAAAGAAACAACTATAATTGGTGTAAAATGGGTTTTAAGAAATAAATGTGATGAAAATAGAATCATTGTAAGAAATAAAGAAAGAATTGTTGCTAAAGGCTATAATCAACAAGAGGGAATAGACTATGAGGAAACATATTCTCTAGTAACTAGACTTGAATCTATTCATACTCTATTAGCCTTTGTAGCATACTTTAATTTCAAACTATTTCAAATGGATGCCAAATGTCCCTTGCTAAATTGTTTTGTTCAAGAAGAAGTTTTTGTCGAACAACCCCCTGGTTTTCTAGACTCAAAACATCCTCATCATGTTTTTAAACTTTCCAAAGCTCCATATGGCCTTAAATATGCTCATAGAGCATGGTATGATATACTTATATGATTTATTTTACAAAACAATTATGAAAAAGGTATATCGGATCCAACCCTTCTTAAAAGGCACTAAGGATATAGGACTTTTTTATTCTTCTGGAAATGATTTTGTTTTAAAATGTTTTTTCAGATGCTGACTTCAGTGGTAGTATAATGGGTATAAAGAGTACATCTAGAACATGTCATTTCATAGGAGATTCCTTGGTTTCATGGTTTTGCAGGAAACAACACTCAGTTGCACTTTCCACTGCTGAAGTTGAATATATAGCAGCTGGAAGTTGTTGTGCCTAAGTGTTGTGGATGCAACACACACTCATTAAATATGGATTGAGTTTTTCCAAAACTCAATTTCTTTGTGATAATACTAGTGCCATATCTCTTAGTAGTAACCCAACACATCAATCTTGTAAAAAACACATAGATATTAGGCATCACTTTATTAGGGATCACACACAAAAATAAGATATTATTTTACAATTTATCGGAATGCAAGAACAACTTGTTGAAATTTTACAAAACCATTACCTTATGATAGATTTGAGTTTATAAAACATAATCTAGGAAATATTAAATTAAATTAATCATTCATACCTACATCATGTTTCATACTTCTCCTTACATTAAAAAAATCCTCTTAGAAAGAGGGAGAACATTTTAATTAATGTGTTTCTTTTTTTATGATCTTTATTTGTTTATTCTCTTGGTTTGTTATTCTATCTATTGTATTTACTGTTTAGTTATAATTTTTATCATTTTTTTGTCTGGTTACCATATTGATTTGGTTTCCATTGGCACGTCACCCTATCGTAACAAGTTTATTTCCATCGGTACGTCACCCTATGGTATCAAGTTTGTTTTCCATCAGCACGTCACCCTAGGGTAACAAGTTTGTTTTCCATTGGCATGTCACCATACTGTAACAAGTATGTTTTCCATCGGCACTTCACCCTATGGTAAAAAATTTGTTTCCCATCAGCACGTCGCCCTATGGTAATAATTTTGTTTTCCATAGGCACGTCAACCTATTATAATGACTTTGTTTTCCATCATCCTGAAAACCTATGGTTATGACTTTGTTTTCCACCGGCATGTCAACCTATGGTAATGAATTTGTTTTCCATCGGCCTGACAACCTATGGTAATGAATTTGTTTTCCATCAGGACGCCAAACTATGGTAATGATTTTGTTTTCCATCAGCATGACAAACCGATTGTTTTATTTCTCTTCATACACTTGTGTTTTCTTTTACTATTTCAATACCAATTAAACCAACAATTACCATACAATATCTGATAGATACATTGATTCCTTACCTTGTTTTCTTCACTTTTTATTGTTTTTTGTTAAAAAACATTTTCTAATCATATCCATCAATTTTTTTTCTTTTAATCTCAACCTTAGAAGATCAACGTTCATTTATTTCACCTATAAATAGTCCCCTTCCCTTCCGAAACCCATACCGGTTTTTTAGAATTGTTGATGAAGCTCTTCCCCTATTTTAAGAATTCGTAAAAAATTCCATCAACTTCACCTATATGTATCAGTCCTCTGCCAACACTCCTGCTGAAATGATTTCAATGACTTTTCTAGAGAAATACTTCCTCATAGAAAGGTTATTTTCTCGGGACTTCTTTGATTCATATGATTCTACAATCAGAATAATTATTTTATTTCATAGCTGGGATCATCTGTGTGTTGAAAAAACAGTATCTCAAGATATGGTCCTTATTTAAGAAGTTAGTTAGTTCTACAAACTGTGTCTTTTGACAAAAACATGACTGTCATCTTTACTGTGTACGATAGAAAGATATCAATGTCTGTGAAACCAGCAGCCCACTTTATAAATGTTCCAACAGAAGGTGATTCTTTTTTTCCATCTCTAAAACTACCAGAGGAAGTTGGTATGTTTAATAATGAAAGTGCTTAAAAGTAATTGTTTCTTATAAATGAAGTGAAGAGGAAAGGGACTCATCTATCTCCGGATAACAGATTTATGGAAATATGGATGCATGGTTTTCTTATCCCAAGGAAAGGGCATAGAGAAACTCTAAAAGTTTATAATATATTCATGAAAGACTACCTTGTCAATGTGAGAACGGTAAATATCATGGGAAACATTTTAGAAATAGTCATGAATGTCATTTCAGGAGTGATAAAATCCCATTTGATTATGTATCCTTCTATTCTTATGAAGTTCATTCTAGAGAGGATGACGTTTTGTAATATTCTTTTGAGAGGTAATTTGATAGACATAAAATCATCATGGATAAGTAAATGTACGTTGAAGAAGCTGTATATTTGTTTTTGATCAAAATTGAAAACTTTTCTTCAATGATATAGAAGCTGAATCGACATAAAATCTATTGGCACCAAATCAATATGCACATATTCTAGTCAAAGAGAATCCATCTACTGTTGTCTCTCAAAAGTCAGATCCTCAAACTAGTTCTATGCCAAAGAAGAAACCAATTTACCGCATGGAGGTTGTGGCCAAGTGGAGGAGAGAAAGAGAACAAAGAAAAGAAGGTGATCCGAAGTTTGGTCTAGATCTAGCTAAAGCCTTTGCTGAGAGGATAAGGGTTGATGATACTATTCATGCTAAAAAGATAAAGAAT
Organism: Viscum album; assembly: GCA_963277665.1. NCBI lineage: Eukaryota > Viridiplantae > Streptophyta > Magnoliopsida > Santalales > Viscaceae > Viscum > Viscum album. The sequence goes on from OY728147.1 coordinate 1,364,394,177, forward strand.
ACTCTTTTGAAAAGAAAAGATCAAGAATTTGATGTTTCTAAAGTCTTGAAAATGGTTGAGGAGGCCAGTGCTCAACTAACGAAAGAGGTATATCAAGAACATATCATACATAGTCTTCCAGAGTTAGAGAAATGGAAACAACTCTTGGAATAAAATCAAGAAGTTAAGGAAGAGGAAAGAGATTTCCTTTTGGAATTCCTTCATAGTACAATGAAAATCAGAGAAGAATCCTTTCAAAAACAAAGTAAAGGAATTCAACAAACTCCTCATGCCAATCCAGCTAAAGCTCAGTCTTTTGAAACTCCAGAAATAATTCCTTCCCAAGAGAAGCAAGGCACTCAATCTTCTCATACTGAAAAAAATCATTATCAGTAACAAAGTAGAAGAATAAATAATGGAGAAAGAAAAAGGAAAATGAAAACAACCAGTTGAGGACTCAACCCAATCAAATGAACCAGATTCGTATGATGAGGATAATGATTAATAACAGACAATTTTTATCAAGATGAGTGATTACATTGTTCATGTCTTGAAGATTATTGAGAAGACAATTCTTTCTTTTCCCAGACTAGAAGGTAAAATAGATTTTATTACTAATAATAAAAGGAAGATGTTTGGTTCTGTAAGAGAACTGAGAAAGATAGTATTGTCAGTTGAGGCTGATTTGAATGTTCTATCTAAAAGTTCAGCTGCTCATAAGAAGGCTTGAAATATGATGACTAAGTGGTCATACAAAATAGAGAGCTCTGTGAATGATCATTTGGTATCAATTGAAGACTTAATGAGGCTTTCAACTGATCTCGCAATTTCTTTCAATAAGCTTAACAAAGAAACTGTTGATAGGTTGAATCAATTTTCAAATACCCATAGAGCTGATATTCCTTTAGTGGAAGAATTGAAAGAATGAATAAATGATATTTAGTCTGATTTTTCAAAGGTTTCATCTTTCAAAGATGAAATAGTCTTGTCAAAGAAGTAAAATTCTGTGCTATCTAAACACAATAAGAATTTACAAGAAAGAATTGATACTCTTGAATAACTAATCAGAGTCTAAGAGGAGACTATCAAGAATCAGGAATAGATTTTTGCCGACCAACAAGAGATTCTTAGATCCCAGGGTGATTCTATATCTAAAGACAAAAAGGAAATCAAAAAGATGAAGTCTGTTCTTCATGATCTGATCAAGAAAGAAAAGGAAAGAGAAAACAAATTAGTGTTGTTTTTTTCTTACTCATTTCATGAACTCTATACACCTCTGTTATCGTAATAATATTTATGTTAACTTTTCCATTTTATTGCATTTCTTTTCTCTAACTCTTTCAGGAAACTCAAGATTACCCCATTCTTGTTGTAAATCACAAAGGGTGAGAATGTTTTATAAAGAGTGAGATTATATTAAAAACAGAGAATGTTTTAATAAAATACTTCTAAATCAAGGAAAATATATTAATAAAATCCTTTGGAAATTACATACCTAAGGGGGAGTTAGTTGTATTCAATTTAACATTCATATGAGCTTCCAATAACTTAGGGAGTGATAAGTATTTCTTTTTGTTTTTTACTTTGTGTTTTGTGCTTTCCAAAAGGGGGGTATTTTGAGTCAAAATTTCTATATTAACTTTTATTTCTTGTTTTGGAAATCACAAATTACTATGGTGATCCCACTAAATATGCTTATCGTACTGACTATGCTGATCGTACTGACTATGATGATCGTATTCAGTCTATCAATCGTACTAACTTTGTCAATCGTACTGACTTTGTCGATCGTACTGACTCTGTCGATCGTACTGACTATGTCGACCGTACTGACTCTGTCGATCATACTGACTCTGTCGATCGTACTGACTCTGTCCATCATACTAAATCTATCATTCGTACTGACTCTGTCAATCGTACTGACTCTGTCAATCGTACAAACTTGGTCAATCGTACTGACTCTGTCAATCGTACAGACTTTGTCAATGGTACAGACTTTTGTACATCATACTCACATTGTATCATACCAATATATTACAGTAAGTAATACTTACAGTACTCATACTTTACATTTATCAAATGTTTGTTTTTATTCATTGTAATCATATTTCAATCATACCCATGTTTATCATCTTCATATATCTTTTGTTTTAACCAAAACGATGTCATAAAGTTAGTTATAAACTAAAAAAATGATGTTGTGTTTTCTATTTCAATATGCCCGTTATAATTCCAGGTGTCCAAGTCCCTCTGAGTTTTTCAGAGAAATATGACCGTTGGAGGAAATATGACTGTTAGAACCTGCGGCCTATAAATAGAAGGTCATTTGAAGTTGGGGTGAATAACTAAGAGAAATTGATCATTCTATGCTTCTATCAAGATCTAGAGTGAGACGATTTTACTTCTCTCCTTTGTGCGAAAGCCTTGAAACTAGAAAACAGGAACGACTTGTTCTTAGTTTTTGTATTTCCATAAGTGCTTTGTTTTTTTTTGCGACCGATCTGGTGATAACGATTGAGGGCTGTCGGGGATAGGCAGATGGTTCTACCGAATATTGTATCGAGTGATTTCAAGTGATTGAAAGACAGAGGTGCTGATTACCTGAAAAATCGAGGGCTTGCGGGGATAGCAAGACATACGTATCGATCATTGTATCAAGGTCTTACCAAGGTGGTGGTAAGATAGACCTCTTATCCTAGGTGAAAGGATAACCCTTCACTTTGGGTCAAAATAATTGTAATACTTTTACATTTCTGCTGCTGTTTGTTTTAAGAAATGGAATTTTATTGTTTTACATTCTTCTTTCCATATTAATTTGTAATTTTTTCAATTACAATCATACTGTTACATATTGTATCGATTGATTCTATATGCTTTATGGTAGAATCCTTCACTATTGTATTACTCTAATTATTGTATTTATCTTGAATACAATTGCTTTACTTTTCTTATTGAATTACATCATATCATACCTTTATATTCAATACAATTGTGGTTGTTTGTTTTTGTTGTGAATTGTATTAGTTTAAGATCATTTAAACTTATTTCATAAGTGTTTAAACACAATGTTTTTAATCCTACAATTCACCCCCCATTTGAATTGTTCCATGTAATATACATATACATCTACATATTCGATCCAACAAGTCTCAATCAAAATATGAATTTAATAAAAAAAGTTTTTATTTTAATAATTTATTATAATTTTTTGGCAGGAATATGCCTAATCAGTGTGACCATACATCATATACACCTAGAGAGTTTGAAATAAACTAAGTTATTATTTAATGAACAACCACTAAATTCATGAAACAAGTAGACAACTTGTATATTGTCTATTAATTTTCATTCCAATGAAATGATTCATGAAAAACAAAAAAAACATGAAATAGAGAAAAAATAGTCATAACCAGCATAAGACCAATAAATCATATGAGAAAATAAGAATGAATGGTTACAAAAAAATATACTTGTCTATATTGAGTCATCGTATCAAATAAAGCATGAATATGGAAAGATACAAGAGATATTTCTCCTAGAATAGGGAATATGGAGGGATAGAGAGAGAGATGGAATAAAATTTGTAGGAAGATTCACTTCCTAAGATATAAAATACAAACTAAAATATTGACTTTTTAATATTTTTTAATTTTATATATTTTATATATTTTATTTTCTTCTATAATTATTTATCACTATGACTAACCAAACCCTACCCACATAAGGGTATAAACAAAAAACAAGTGGAAGGATGTAAGGGTCAGCTACCCAAGCTGACCATTTAGGATGACCCCAATGTACAAATATCTCACCCAAGTGATCCATGTAAAAGAATACCCATGTACATATATTATGTAATAGATCCATGTAAGGAGATATTTTAGGGGATCCATGTATGGGAATCTCCACATATAAAGATCCTCACATAAGGGTATCCCATAATCTAGATATATACTGTTGTAAGAGGATTATTTTTAGGCTAAACATTGCCAAAAGTTTGGAAAAGTTCATTAAAAAATGGATTATCATACGGGGATCCTCCATCCATGTAGGGGGATTAAAAAATAAATAATAAAAGCTATATTATTTCCTAAATATCATTTATATACCACCCAAAAACTCATTACAGATGTAAATATAGCCACCAACCCCATCCTATGATCCTAGAAACACACAAAACATGATTATTCACCAGTCCCGACACATTTCATACCTACACTATGCACTCAAAAACAAGATTGAAAGTCCCTAAAATAAATAAACACACCCTAAAAACTACCATTCATGGTATCCTATTATTTTAAAAAAAAACTCATTTTATATTTAAATTTTTTGATATAATAGAAAATTGGGAATGTGTTTGGTTTTTTGGGTAAAATTAAAAAATACACTTCTGATCCAATCTTAGGATGCTGCATGAACCTTTGATATTCTTGATATTGTGTGTATAGTATATTATGACCTTAAACTTCAAACAAACTTATCATAAGAGATTAATGTTTTCCATGTATTAATTTTTTATAGGAACATACTTGATCCATCACATGTACAAAACTCACAGGTCATATAATGGGAACAATATTTCTCTTATAAAGAAAATCCAAAAATAGATCTTAGATGATAGAGATAAATATAATGAAATAATTACACTCACCTTGTCAAACTACTGTAGAGAAATCATATGTTTGAGGAAGTGACCTCATGAATCGATGATGATATAAAGAAAAATTGATATCAAATAATTTATTTTATGGAACGAAATTTCAAGGATGGACTTTTTTATGGCTTGTAGAATGTGACACCGTAAATTCGAATTCATTGAATATAATTAATAGATTTTTTTACATGAAACACCAAAAAAATGAAATTCCATTTTTTATGATTAAATATTACAATGTAAGATAATAATTAATATATTTTGATAATAAAATTTGAAATATCACTGTGAAAAATATAGTGGGAATAAAACCATAAGTTAATAAAAAATCAATGAATGTGAAAACTAATCCTTGTGGATTTACATGAATATCATAACAATAATTATAGATATAGAAAGATTGACATTTTTTATAAATATAAAAAATAGGGAGAAATATATATATATATATATATGTTTAATGAATTTCAGTTAATTATTAGAGATTATATAAAGGAGTTAAAATGGGTAATATTATCCTTATATGACTAATGAAAATATATATAACCATTAAGAATGTATATAATCAATGGGTATATTGAAAATATTTCATTAGATATATAATGTAATTTTATAAATGATAATTAAAAATCAATTGTTATATTAAACAATTATAATAAAAATTAAATATCTCTTTAAAAAATAAGGATTCGTAGTATGTAAAATATATTCATTTATTATTTTTGATTTTTTTATGTTATGAATTTTGGGAAATAATTATATTTTTATCTAAAAATTAACTTTAAAATAATTTTAAATTTAATTTTATAAAATGGATTTTTTTTAAATTAATTCATCAAAATTATGTAATAAGGTAAATTTCATTTTTTTTGAAAAATAAGTTGTTGCGATGAATAGTGAATAATGTCGATAAATTATAAAAATATAAAATAAAATATATGATTAAAATGATGTATATAAATTATAAAATTATAAAAAATTTATTATATAAGTAATATAATTCCCTATTCAATTTTTCTACTTACGGTCATCTTTTCAAGTAAAAAAATACATTCCATAACCATCAAGTAATTAGAAATTTAAAATATTCCACTTAAAAAATCTATTAAAGGAACAATCCCATATAAATAAAAAAAAATTAACTTATTTTATTTCCTCTTTAATAACCACACATATGCCCCATAAATCCTTCTATATCAATTTTCCACTTCTGTTCTAATGAAAGATGCATGAATCTACAATTATGAAGAAAGTAGTTCTCAAATGGAGTGATTTCATCGATGTAAATGTCCACTTCTTCTATACCATTTATAGTTTCATTATCAAGTAAAATATTTATAAATATCAATATTTACTCCTATGATATGATTATAAAATAATTATTCTTTTATTAATAAAAATATAATAATATTAAAACTATATACTCTTACTCATTCATTAGTAAAAAATGTACTAGTTTTTATAGGTTCAACCACATAAATAAACAATATTATAACATATATATAATTTCAGTGATGGATTAGTTTTAAAAATTATATATATATATGACAGAAAAATTTAAGTTATGTTTTTATTATAGTTTTTTTATTTTGATACAGAAATTAATGGTCATCAAAAAGTAACATATAATTATCAATATAGATATATGAAACATGCACATAGTAAATTCCATTCTTGAGAAATGTATGTATATATTCCATAAAATGAAAATGGTTCTCTATAAATAATTATAATATTGTGATTTTATTATCATGAATAATCTATGAATGATAAAAGTATTAACAATAGATGGTGATCAATATCTCTATATCACAACTAGTACAAAAAAGTCAAAATTTATATAATCTAATGATAAAAATGAACTATAAACAACTCATATATATATAATTAATATAATTAAATATAATTAAATTCATTTAGAATGAATAATTTCTTAATATATGTTATTATGGATTCCATTTAGGTTATATAGGATCTGAGAGTGAGTTTGTTTATGTCGTTAGTAAAGGTATGGTTTTTTATTCTAATTTATCTTCGAAATTGAGATTTTCTAGTTCTGAATTTCTTTTAAGGAATATTATATAACATTTATCACTAAATACCTATTTTTCTTCTTCTCATATGGTTATTTTTTGGGAATACATGTGTTATTTCCATTTATACTTTCATTGATTCACCATTCAACATAAATTATATTTATAAGTGGAGTTATATTTATCACTTTGTCTAAATTGAGAATCATTATCCCCCACATCCATATTATTGAAATTATTTCATGAATGTAATTATCTATATTTCTATAACGTCATTATGAAATTTTCCACTAGTTTTGACTTATTTAATAAGGTGTAATGAAAATAATTTATCTATCCACTATTATATTTTCTACTCAATCAATTCTACAACTATTTCCTTCATTTTTCATTATAAATATTTATTTTCATATTTTAATGATTCTAATATATAATTTTCCATTCCCATTATTTTTTAAAATGATTTAATTGTTAATAATTTATTTTTGATTAAAGTTATAAAAAATACAAATGATATATCTTTTTAATTTTTAAATAATTTCCCATTGTCTGTCTAAAGTGATTTTCATCTATGGAAATAGTTTTTTTTATTTTTTTATTCCACTGGGGAAATTTTTTAATTAAATTATCTAAATTATTTATATGGATGATTTATTTTTATTTCATATGATTATTTTAATGAAACTCCATCCAATATAACATGATAATTATTCTCTAACGAATTTATGAATGTTTTCATGACTAATGTATTGATGGTCATTATGTCAAAGCCTAGTCACAAATTATATATCCATCCAAATAGTTTGGTAAGCCTTATATCCCATGATATTTTATGTTATGGGATATGGGAGGTTATCTACAATTTTATTTTAGGGTACTTGTGTGTCTACTATGTGATGATAGTCATGTTAGTGATCCTTGACATAAGATATAATAATTTATTCTTATATTTATTCTACATTTTTATTCCTCATTTCTTATGATATGAAAAAATTATTTTTTCATAATTCGTGGTTATATTTAATGATTCATATTTTATTGCTTATATTTATATATTTTCGTATAAATTGATTTTTATTTCCAGACCAAAATGATGTCCCTTTTTGAATTTATTGTCCCCATAATTGTAACTTATATTGTTATGATTGATATATCATATGTGTTTCCCTTCACTAAACATCTAACTTCACCCTTTTCTAAGTTTCCATTACCTAATTTATAGAGAATAATATACCGTGTGATATATCTATATTTAACAAAGTGTTCTATAGATTTTGAGGAAATGTAAACTAATTTGTAAAATAAATTGTTTATCTAGATAATCTCTAAAGATAGTAAACCTATAGGTTATGAGTGAACTATTTATTATAAGATATATTGTATTATAATTCATATTGATTAATTATATATATATATATGTTATGGTTTTCTGGTCTCAATCAATGTGTTTATTTTAAAAATGACATCAATTTTTGGAAAATATATTTTTAAAATATGTAATTTTAATAAGAAATTATAATAAAAATTACTTGTTTATTAATTAATTATAAATATGTTTTATAAAAATGTAAACATGAACTATATTTTTGTCAAATTTTTACACTATTTTTTTATAGTATTTTTTTCATTTTTTTGTTATTTTTTACAGGTTTGATATTTTTATAATATCATAAAATAATGGATTTCAAAATTTAAAATATGTTTTTTTATTTTTGAAATATAATATTTTAAATTTTGTTAGTTTTGTGTATCCATCATATGTAATGTTCTATATTGATGAAATAAAATAGTTTTAATTTATTTACAATATTAATGTGGTTTATTTATTTTATATCTTATATCTAACAATGAAAACGTATATATTAAAAAATAAAATTGGATATAGAAAAGTATAGGCCTTTCAAAATCGAGTGTCCCATGTCATTTGAAAATGTTATCCATTGTAATTTTTTCAATAAAATTCAAGGCCATATCTCAAAAACTTGTTTACCTTACAAAGCTCATTAAGAAATACATCATGACCACATACTATTTTATATCACAATGAAATATTCCTTACATGTACCTACTGGTCTATACTACTTTAGCTTCAACTAAGAGAAGGGATGGGATCATAAAACATATCATGATAATTCTTACACAATAAATTAATGAAATATATGGAATTTAATATCATTATACATTTATTGACACCTAGATGGACTAACTATCTATAATCATTGGATTCCCTCAGCAGTTCTTCTAGTATATATTACATCCCACATTTTATTACAAACTTAAACATGATTTATTACATAAACTCTTCAAGTGATACCAAATGAAAGATATAGAGGTATATTGCCTTTGTGGATTAGTATCATTACATAATAACTTAAAACATGAAATACAACATCTTTATTGAAAAATTATTTTACATGACCACTACATTTCCTCGTACTTAGCATTGCATGAGATAATCTGGGGACATGTATAAGAAAAGGGTGAGCTATAAAGCCCAACAAGGGAATAAATAATGAATAACATGAAGAATAAAATACATTTTAGAAAATAGGAAAATATATAGAGCACAATAGATACGTGAACATAAAGTCATGATATGACATGATAATTATAACATGGAAAGGTTGCAAAAACACTTAACATGGAATTATCATGAGCCAAGGCTCATTGCACATGGAGCATGAGAAAACCCTCATTTCACATGAAACACAAGTAAAGAGTCATTACAATTGAATTAGCCTGAGTCAACACCCATTGGACATGAAGTATCATGATACAATACATTACCCAATGCATTGGAGTGCTATCAGGGCACACCCTTCTTAAACATTTCATTTCATGCATAAGTGTGCCACATGGATCATACAACTTGGAATCAATAAAAATAATTTATTCCATGATAAAGGTATGTGTAATACATAAATGAAACATTATAATCAATATGTAAATGTTCATAAAGGTGGATATCCTTGATAGAGAAATGGGCATGGTATTCACTACACAATGACATTGGCTTGGAAAATAGTAGTCCAATTTCAGCAGCATAACAGTGTGAAATAAGAACTCATAAAAAATGGTTGATGAGATATAAATAGGTGTCTCATACTATTTACATGAAATAGACAGTAATGGGGTCATATATATACATGTTCCAACAAAATTAATGGAATTTAGATGCAGAATTCAAAAAAACTACGTGGATGTAAAATAGGAGAGAGAAATCCCTCACAGAATTTTCGCATAGTAAAAAATTTACATTGGAGGAATTAAGGATAGATAAAGTGGTCTCCCATCATCCAAACATAAATAGGAAAGTATGGGGAGGTGAGAAATCATACCCCAATTTTTTCAATTAAAAACAAAAGGGCGTAACAACTTAATGAAATTTCGACAAAAATGGGAAAGGAAGAAATCCATAATTTGGAAGTTTGATCCCAAAGGATTGGGAGAGTCTTGAGAGTGGATTATTGGGATATTGGGGAACCTTTTGAGGATTATATATAGAGTAGGTCATAATTTGGTCGAACTCTAAAGTCTTTGAGTGAAGAGGATGTGGGAGCTTGTGTGTGTATATATAGGAAAGGAGAGGTAATTCTTTATTAATTAGGTTTGGGACACCTCACATTAAACTAATCAAAATCACAAACCAGACCATGATTTTTTTTCAAATGGGCGAGTAAAAAAATATTATATAAGGCCAATGTCCAAAAATTTAAAAATAATAGGGTTTCTTATGTGGAGGTGAGTCACATTCTCAAGGAAAAAAATTTAAAAAGACAAAATGTTTTATAAGCTTTGATGGGTCCACTAAAGCATTGTAAAATAAACAAAAAAACCCAAATTCACATTATCTTAAAGATAAAACTAATATTGGCCGAACATAATGTTTATATATATTTATTGCATCACTATTGGGTCTTTATAATGTCATAAAACACATTATATATTTAAATGGTATTTAATTTTTACCCAAAAATTCGACTCTCTTTGAAAATTATGAAAAATTAACCATTGAATAATTTCAACATCCTGATTCCAAAAATAATATTTATTTTATCTAAATAATTTTATCAATATGTGAATTTTTACTATTAAAATAAAAACCCACATTTATCGTAAATTCATGAGTTTTGACCCAAACTCCTTTCAAACCTTAATAAAAATTACAATTGCATTCATAAAATTATTTGACCATTTATATGTAACAAAAAGTAATTAAATAATAATATTTTATTCAAATATTATTTAATTCAAAGATCCATTATTTCATCAAAATATATTTCTTAGTTGAATATTAATTAAAAAACTATTTGTGCTTTAAAAACTATTTATAAAGTAACATTAATAAAATGAATGCACATTATTTATACAAAAATAATTTACATAGTCCTAGTTCATGGTTCTTGTAACATAACCCCTTATAACACCCTTATCAGACTGAAGGGTAAGGTGTGCGATGGTGACAGACTCTTGGGGTGTTTCGGATAACATCGCCCGGGTGATAATCTCTATTAACTTCTACTTCTCCCATAGTCGGTTCTACTCAAGCATAAGATGTTGAAGCCTGGAAAGGGATTGGTCAAGAGAGAATCCTAATGATGCCACTTCCTTTCCAAGCTCCGAAAAATGGGGTTTTTATGGGGATAGTCTATGGGATGAGGCCATCACGTCCTTTGTCTTAATAAATTGGATTTTTTAATGCCCTATATTTATCCTAATCATGTGATCACTATTCAACGACTATATTATCAATGGTGACAATTAGTTACAAGATTGTAAAATCCAAAAACATAAAACCAAAGAAGATAACATTTTATATATCAATTTTACATAATAAGAAATTAAATTAGATCAAGAGGAATTTTCATTAATTAAAGTTTGTGTCGTTACAATATTCCCCCTTAAGAAATTTAGCCCTCAAAATTTTGTTTTCCCACACTAAAATTGATTTGGGTAACTCTGGTTCATCATTTCCTCTAATTCCAAGGTCACTTCATCAAACATGTGGTTTCTCCACAACTCATTAACAAGTGGCATCGTATGATTTTTTAGAAATTTCTATCTATGATCTAAGACCTTCACTAGTTTCTCATTGTAAGAAAGATCATCCTATAGCTGTACTACCACTGAAGAGAGTAAATTTTAATGGCCTGGTATGTACTTACATAAGAGGGATACATGAAATACATCATGTACTTTCTCCATGGTAGGTGGATGTACTAGTCGATAGGGAACAGCCCGACCACGATCAAGAATCTTGAAGGGGCCGATGTACCAAGGACTTAACATCCCTTCCTTTCCAAACCTAATGACCATCTTCCATGGAGATATGCATAGAAATACCATGTATCCAACTTTAAACTCAAGGTCTCATCAACATGTATCTATATTACGATTTTTTTGACTCTGGACGGCCTTCATATGCTGCCAAATGGTTTTTACCTTTTCAACCGTTTCTTCGACCATTTCTGGTCCTAGCATCCTACGCTTACTGACTTCATCCCAACATGACGGTGTTCTGCACCACTTCCCTTATAGGGATTCATAAGGTTCCATTCGTATGCTCAAGTGGAAACTGTTATTGTAGAAGAATTAAACCAATAGAAGATATTGGTCCCACCCTCCATTGAAGTCCATAGAACATGATCTTAACATATCCTCCAGTTTCTGAATAGTTTTCTCAGATTGGACATCCGTTTGAAGATGATAGGCCATACAGATATTCAGATCAGTATCCAGAGCATGTTGATGACTCTCCCAAAACATATAGGGGAATCTTGGATATCAATACGATACAAAAGATAGTGGTACTCCATGCAACCTTAACACTTCCCTGATATATATCTGTGCCATTTGATCCAATGAGAAATCCTCTTGAATTACAATAATGTGTGCAGACTTTGTAAGACGATCCATAACAACCCAGATTTCGTTGTTTCCTTTAGATGTATTTGGAAGTCCGGTGACAAAGTCCATGGTGATGTTCTTCCATTTTTATGCTGGTATGGGAAATGGTTACATCATCCCCTTATAATTCTGTCTGTCTCCCATCACTTGCTGAGACACCAGGCACATTCATGTATAATCAGTGATATCATTCTTCATATTATCCCACCAATAATTCTATCAAAGACCAGGATACATCTTTTTGATTCCTGGGTGAATAGAGAAATTTGAACTATGTGAATCATCCAATTGTTCCTTCTTCAGCTCTGGACTTGATGAAACACATAGTCTTTTCCAAAATCTCACAATTCCTTCTTCATTAACATTTAACTATGAGGATTTATGTTTTATTATAGCTTCCACTTTCTTCTGAATTCACACATCATCCTTGTGATAATCATTTATCTTTTCCAAAAGAGACGGTTGAACAATGATTTGTGAAAGGATTGATGATGTTCTATTCTTTATGATTCCCATGTCCATCTTCATTAAATCTAAAAATATTGGATCCTTCTAAATTCTCATGAATGGTAGAATTGGCGGGTCCTTTCTTCTTAGATCATCTGCAACCTTGTTCGCATTCCCAGGCTGGTAATGGATTGGGTAGTAATAGTCTTTGATTAGCTTTAACCATCTTCATTGGCACATGTTCAACTCTTTCTATGTGAATATAAACATGGCGCATTTGTTTCCCATATATATTTCACACTTCTCCCCAAAGAGAAAATGCCATAATGTTTTCAATGTAAAGATCTCCACAACCAACTCAATATCATGTGTTGGACAATTCGTCTCATGAACTTTCAATTGCCTTGAATCATATGCAATGACTTTTCCATTTGTCATCAACACAAAACCCAAGCCCTTCTTCGAAGCATCACTGAATAAAACATAAATTTCTCCACTTGTGGGTAAATTGAGCATAGGCATAGTGATATGTATCCTTTTCAACTCCTTGATGCTTTCTTCAAATTCATCACTTGAAGAAAACATTAATACCTTCTGTCTTCTCTTGGTAAGAGGTTTGAAAATTCATGAGTTATTTCACACAAATTTTCGAAAATATCCTACTAACCTCAAGAAGCTACGAATATCCATTACCGATTGTAAGAACCTAGTTCTTATTCTTGTGGTATAGGTTTCTTAATTTCCTTTTTTCCTTACGTGTTTTCGAGAAAGCAAGGGAAATGTGGGAAAATAACAAATTTATGGGTACTCGTCATGTACTTTTGTACACACGCCATGTACTTTGGCCATGTGGGATGAGAATACATGGTATGTAGGCTTATCAGTGATTAAGGGTGTAAAAACTAACTACACTCCGTGTACTTAGTAATACATGCTGTGTAATTAGTCGGCATATGAATAGTGAGGCAGTTCAATGTAGCCACCAGTGCAACAGTTAAAAAATAGTACACACCATGTACATGAAAGTACAATCCATGTAGTTATATGTTTTTGTTAAAAATATGCAGTAGCCTCCTTAGTCAACAGAGGAGGAGTAGAACTCACCAGGAGTCGCGTGAGAATAGGCTGGAACTATGAGGAGCTCCCGATTGCACATCAGGATTCCGATTCTTCTACCGTTGATCTCATTTGAACTGCGCAGGTAAGGTCTTCCCTCTGCTTGAATATTTCCATCCAATTATTTCCCTAAAGGAAGTTATTTCGGTTTGAATGTGTAATTATTTATCTTAGATCCACGTCCTTCTTGGTTGTTTTGGGAGGTGCTCTTCATGTATATCGATCATAGGAGATCGAGGTACGTGGTATTGTGTTTAATTCTAACTATCGTGTTGATATTGTGTACCGTTGGGCTTCGCGCCCATGTTCGGGGTGTCTTATGGTAAATACATTGACTATTTAGATACCTATAATTGCTTAGGTAATCTAATGAATAAGTATAAACTGTTGTTTGGGATCGTTGGTTTGATCCAGGGCCACCCCGAGGATGCGTTTCCCTTGTTTAGACGTTTGTCTATGATACCCATGGGTTTGCCATTATTATAGCATGTTTTGAGTTTTCATGAGAGGAAATAAGTATAATTTTTTTTATTATGCATTGGGATTGGCCTAGTTACTTGTTTTTCATCATATTAGCCAGAGGGAAAGGTTCTGTTTAGCCTGAGGGCAAGGTTCTGTTTAGCTTGAGGGTAAGGTTTTTTATGGATGAGGGCAGTAGCTTATGTTCTTGAGGGTGATATCTCGTATGCTTGAGGGAAATATTCATTATGCTTAAGGGCAGTCAGCTGATGGTTTCATTTCTGTTTGCCTATGGGTAAGGATTTTCACTTTTTAGGACAATGATTACTTTGAATATTAACTACGGTGATTTCTTATGTTGTACCTGCCAAGCTATAGCACAAGCTTGGAATTGTTAAATAATTATAAAAATGGAAATGTAACTGGTTTGGATGGTTACTTTTGAGTACTTCCTAGATCACTGCATTTTGTTATTATACACTTCTTTTTCTTATTTTCACTAACATTTGGGCATAGGCCATTGGTGGTTGCGTACTGGGATTTATTTCTCACACCCTTTTTGGGTTATGTCTTGGGTCCAAACAGATTATATTGATACAGCTGTCGATACGGGTAGAGTCCCTACACAGTTACTTGATTGTTGTAGAGGAGTAGTAGAGCATGGGACTGAGCTTAGGCTTGTGAGGCTGCTGCATTCCTATTGCACTGCTTTGTTTTTGTTTGTCTGTACGTTATACTTTGTGCTGTATTGTATCTGATTGTAGTGTATCCTATTTTGGATGCTTTCTTAGAATTAGTGACATGTTGCATCATCATATTTATTACTGTTGGTTATCTTTTACTTCTGTTCAGTTGACCATTTCAGGTTTATATTGATTACTGCTTCCACTTTTGTGTTTTTATATTTATTCTGTTATGCTACACTTTGAAAAATGAGGGAATAGTTTCTCCACAATCATTACTAGGCCCTCGTTGCTAGTTTTCAGCCTCAAGAATTTTTGAAAATCCGCTAGAGGTCAGGTGGCCACCCAGGTTCTGGGCACCCAGTGTGTGGCATCCGGATCTAGGACGTTACAATGTGGTATCATAGGGGTTTCTTTTTTTGACTAAATATTTGGTGACTATAGTCAGGGATTGGAAGGAATTAGTATTTGGTAATAAGCTGTGACTAGGATTAGCTAACTCGTGTATTGGGAAAAGCTAATCTACCACTTTTAGTTTCAATTTATCAAGTTTTTCAATTTTATAGTTGATTTTATTTCCACCGTTGGGTGACACACTTGTGGTGTGTTGTTTATATTTTATACATGCGTTATATTTAGTTGCAACCTGATGAGATGAGGGTATTCCATGACATGCATCATTTAGGCACATGTTAGAATCACATGCAATTCTTAGTTTCCATTCCATGATGGTGCATTAGAAATTTCATGTTGTTGTGATAGATGTTGTGCTAATTTTTTTTTCTATTTTGTTAAATTCCATGATAAAATACCTACTATTTGATAGGGTATTATTAGGTATGGTTATGTGAACCGGACATAGGTGCAGATGCACAGTTCCATGAAGGCTTCATGAGGTTCATGTAGACCTTTCAGGGAACACTGTAGGTTGCCACCTCTATGGCAGAGCTGACGTGTATATTCCAGATGCAGCATCTACCTACGTTTTTTGGGGATGGCGGACCCCAAGCTACCGAGTCATGGATGGATTCTATGCGAAACATCTTCAATAATTTTTAGATGCCTCCTGGGAGGAGGGTTAAGATCACTACCTTCATACTGCCTTATTCCACCAAAAGATGCGGGATGTGACCACCCAGACTGAGAATCACTAAGACATGGCGTGGGAGGATTTTCAGGAAGACTTCTATGACCTTTTCTTTCTGAAGAAGCTAAGGGCAGATTGAGCTCAAAAGTTCATGAATCTGCAGCAGAGTGCCATGTCAGGGATGGACTATTCTTTCCGCTTCACCGAGATAGAATGTTTTTCACATGTTTTGGTAGGTGATGAGTCATTGAGGTCTAGACACATTGAGGATGGTCATAGATATGACATCCGAGCACTGGTGAACATTTTCAGGTTCCCTAAAGTGCATTCTATTGTCAACGAGGCATTGATTACTGAGCGGATCTAGCGGGAAGCTAGTGGCGTGGACCATGGTTGTTCTACACTGGTCTCTGGTACTCTTTCTAATGGAAAGAGGAAGATGTAGAAGGATTTCTCTCATGGTGGCAGTACTAGCCAGAAGAATTTTTTAGGTGGCCAAATAATGTGATATCAGTGTGGTAATGAGGGTCACAAGAGACCTCAGTGTCCACGTGACATAGTGGAGTGCAGATCTTGTGGAAATTAGGGAAATCTTCCACGTTTTTATAGGGTGTTTCAACCAATGACTAGTGAGAGGGGTTCTATGCAGACTTTGTGAGTAGGAACATTACCAACAACTTCTTACATTCCAGGGAATCAAAATACGTCAAGACGTTTAGGCTGAGGTGGTGGTCGTGGACATGGTAGCCAGACCCCAGGATCTCAGAGACAACAGGGCGGGTCAGCTCGGGGTATCCATGCTATGTCACAGGGCTGTGGCACTGGGCAGACATATGCAGTGCGCAGACCCAACCGAAGTAGGATCTCATGCCTTCCACTGTCAGAGGTACTATTATAGTTGCTTCTGTTTTATCTTCTGCACTTTTTGATACTGGTGCATCACGTAGCTTTATATCTGTGCACATTGTGGAGAGCCTTGGGATCTATGTTTCTTCTAATTATTCTAGTATCATGATTCTAGACACTCCATTGGGAATGAGAACATAATGTGAGCGTCAGTGAAAGGAGTGCCCCTAGAGGTGGGTGGGTGTCACTTTCAATGGGACCGCAATGTCTTAGAGATGATATCCTATGATGTCATTCTTGGAATGGACTGGTTCATACCCTTTCGAGCCGTTGAGGATTTCTATCATCACAGGGTGATTTTCACGTCACCATAGGGTAGATAGTTTCTATATAAGGTCGAATGGGATGTCTAAGAGAGTTGAGCTGGAGCCGAGCATCGTGGGTGAGGTGGAGTGACAGCCTAGATAACAAGTTTAAATCTAGATGACTAGGAAACTTATCAGAATTATTTCCCACCAGTGGTTGATTATTTCAGGGATGTCTTCCCAGATGACTTTTTAGATCTACATCTAGAGCGAGAGGTGGAATTATATATTATGCTTGTGCGATGAGAAGCACCAGTGTCCATTCCTCCTTATAGGATAGATACACCAGAATTGTAGGAGATCAAGAGGCAGTTGGAGGATTTTCAAGGCAAGGGTTTTATTCAACCAAGTATTTCTCCATGAGGATATCCTATCTTTTTCACTATGAAGGCATATGGTACCTTCAAAATATGCATGGATTATCAGAAACTGAACCATTTGATGGTTAAGAACCAATATCCCTTAATGATAATTGATGATCTTTTTGATCTACTTCGAGGAGCACGAGTGTTATCGAAGATTGACATGAGATCTGGATATCATCAGTTGCGCGTTAGACCATTAGACATATCGCTTATAGCCTTTCAGAGTAGATATGGTCTATACGAGTACTTTTTCATGCCGTTCGGACTGACAAATGCGCCGACAATATTTATGGCTCGGATGAATTATGTGTTCCACCCATATCTGGATTCATTTGTGGTAGTCTTCATGGATTATATCTTGGCGTAATCTCACACTAGACACAACCATGTCATCCATCTTGAGATCATACTGAGTCCACTAAGAGAGCATCAGTTATATACTAAGCTCTCAAAGTGCCACTTTTGGATGGTCCAGATTCACTTCCTGGGTCATAATACATCAGAGGCATGAGTTGTGGTAGACCTGAAGAAAGTGAGAGCAATAGTTTCCTAGGAGCATCCTAAGAACATGTTTTAAATATAGAGTTTCATTGGGCATGCTAGTTAGTACATGCGCTTTATAATGGATTTATCCTGCTTATCAGTGCCATTGATGGGTTTGACTAAGAAGGGTAAGAAGTTCATTTGTTCAAAAGCATGTGAGATAGCCTTCTAGGAGGTGAAGGGAAGGTTGACATCAGCACCAGTCCGAATACATCCCGGGAAAAGAAAAATCTATAAAGTTTACTATGATGCATCATTTATTGGTCTAGGAGTAGTGTTGATGCAGGGAGATTGAGTGGTTGTGTATGGGTCTCGACAGTTGTGGACACATGAGAGGAATTACCCGACACATGATCTTGAGTTGGCTGCAGTTGTTCATGAGTTACGCTGTTAGAGAAATTATCTCTTGGTAGAACATTTTGTGGTTTTTACGGACAAAAAAAGTCTTAAATATATCTTTAGCCAGCATGACAAGAATTTTAGACAATGATGGTGGGTTGAATACCTTTAATCCTTCAACTCTAAGCTTTGCAATACACCTGGTAAGTGTATGAGGATAGTGGTGAGTGGAATCTTATGGCTTTGTTCTTGGAGACTCATTTGGAGGTGCACGATAGTTATAGGAGAACCTATATTTCATCCTTGGCTGTGACTTCTTCCCTCCTGGATAGAGTGAGGATGAGATGACTTTACGATTCAGATGACCTAGTTCTATGAGAGTCAGTTGAAAGTGTGGACTCTCATCCTGGTTGGATGATAGGTGATGACAAGGTACTGTGAATCCAAGGATGAGTGTGGGTTCCAGAGGATATACGTGAGGAGTTGATGTGATAATTTCATGCTTCATCTTGGGAAGTGCACCCCGGAGTTACGAAAATGTAACATGACTTGAGACATCTCTATTGGTGGCCGGGTATGAAAAGAGAGGTAGCTGGTTTTGTTGTGAGATGTTCCACTTTCCAGCAGGTGATGTTCGAGCATTAGAGGCCTGACGAAATACTACTACATTTAACCATTCCAAAGTGGAAATGGGATGATGTCACGATGGACTTCATGACCGGGTTACCGAGGTCACCTCGAGGAAATGATGTCGTATGGGTTTTTGGGACAAAATTACGATGGAATCTCACTTTTTTCCGATCAAGGAGACCTTCGATGTAGACGATCTCAGGAAGTTGTACATCCGAGAGGTAGTACTTATTCTTGGGGTCCCTTATTCTATCATTTCAGATAGGGATGCCCATTTTAAATCTAGTTTCTAGAATACTTTTTAGAGGGAACTAGGTACACAGGTTCTTCTGAGCATAGCTTACCACCCTCATACTGATATCCAGTTAGAGCGTATGATACAGGTGCTAGAAAACATGTTGCGTTCTTTCATCCTAGAGTTTGTGGGCTCTTGGGAGAACCACATACCCCTGGTCTAGTTTTCATATAATAATAGTGTTTAGGAAACAATTGATATGGCTCCTTACAAAGCTTTATATGGTAGACCATGTAGATCACCCTTGTGTTGGTTAGAGGAAACTGAGAGAACTTTACTAGGACCACGTCCTGTGCAGGACACTTCAGAGCAGGTCCAGTTGATTCTAAAGCAGATGGCTACTACACAATCTTGTACAAAATCTTATGATGATCGCCATAGACGACCCATGGAGTTCGTGTTCAGGGATCAGGTTTTCTTGCGTGTTTCCCCAAGGTTGGGTCACAAGTGGATCAGGTGACATGGTAAACTTTAACCGAGGTATGTATGGCCGTTTGAGATTCTGGAGAGGGTCAGACCAGTTGCCTTTCATTTGAATTTACCATAGAGGTACCAGGCCATGCACAATGTCTTCCATGTATCTTAGCTATGCCATTATCACTAAGACCCATCTCAGGTTTTTCGGCCCAAGGAGTTTTAACTTTAGGTTGATGCATCCTTTGAGGATCATTCGATTCATATTGTTGATAGGAGCATGAAGGTTCTCCGAGGCTGGTCAGTTTCTCTCGTACGGGTGCTATGAAAACATGGTCGTGTGAAGGATGGAACCTGGGAGTGGGAGACTGACATACATGCTCAGTGGCCTGATTTTTTCCCAGCATTATCTTCACTACCCTCAGAAGGGAAATTTGGGGATGAATTGCTTTAAGGGAAGAAGTTTGTAAGAACCTAGTTCTTATTCTTGAGGTACAGGTCTCTTCTTCTCCTTTATCCTTAAGTGTTTTTTAGAAAGCAAAGGAAATGTGGGGAAAATCCCAAATTTATGGGTACATGCCATGTACTTTTGTACACACGTTGTGTACATTGGCCATGTGGGATTAGAATACAAGGCATGTAGTCTTGTCGGTGATTAAAGGTGTAAAAACTAACTACACACTGTGTACTTAGTGATAAACACCGTTCAATCCGTCGGCATATGAATAGTGAGGTGGTGCAATGTATCCGCCAGTGGAATAGTTCAAAAAATTGTACATGCCATTTAATTGAAAGTACATACCATGTAGTTATGTTTCTTCATTAAAAATAGTCAGTAGCCTCCTCATTTGACAGAGGAGGTAGGGAACTCACTAGGAGCCACAGGAGAGGAGGATTGGATTTTGACGATCTCCCAATTGGACACCAAGACTCCAATTCATTCGTCGTCAATCTCATTTGTACCACGTAGGTAAGGTCTTCTATATTCGTTAATCCTTTCTTCCAATTATTTCCCTAAGGAAAGCTATTTGGGTTTTAATGGGTAATATTTTACCTCAGATCCATGTCGTTCATGGTTGTTTCAGGAGGTTCCTTTCATATATATCGATCAGGCGAGATCGAGGTAGGTGGTCTTCTGTTTAATTCCAACTTTCGAGTTCATTTTGGGTACCATTGTGCCACACACCCATGTTCTAGGTGACGTATGGCAGCGAATTCAATTTTTGAGAAACCTATAATTTCTTTCATAATCTAATGAATATGTATAAACTTCTTTTTGGGATCGTTTCTTTGATCCAGGTCCACCCCGAGGGTGTGTTTCCCTTGTTTAGGTGTTTGGATAGGATACCCGTGTGTATTCAATGATTATAAAATGTTTTGTGTTTTCTTAAGTGGAAACATGTATAAATTTATTGCTTATGCATTGGGCTCGGCCCGATTAATTGTTTTTTCTTATGATTATCCTGAGTTCAAGGTTCTGTTTAGCTTGAGGGAAATGTTCTATTTAGCCGGAGGGAAAGGTTCTGTTTATCCTGGGGGTAGTGTTTCTTATGCCTGAGGGCAGTAGCTTCTATGCCTAAGGGTGATATCTCGTATGCCTGAGGGAAATATTCATTATGTCTGAGGGCATTCATCTAAGGGGTTCGTTTCTTTTTGTCCGAGGGTAAGGATTTGCACGTCTGAGGAAAATGTTTACTTTGAATATTCACTATTGTGATTTATTATGTTGTAGTTTCCAAGCTAAAGCACATGCTTGGAATTGTTAAATAATTATTAAAATGGCAATGTAATTGGTTTGGATGATTACATTGGAGTACTTTCTAGTTCACTACATTTTATTATCGTACCGTGATGTTGCACATTTTCACTGACAGTTCGGCACATGCCTTTGGTGGTTGCCTAAGGGGATTTATTTCTCACACTCTATTTGGGACATGTCTTGGGACGAAACAGATTATATTTCTACAGGTGTCGATAGGGGAAAGTGTCCCTACACAGGTACATGATTGTTGTAGAGGAGTAGGAGAGCATGGGACCGAGCTTAGGCTTGTGATATTGCTGCATTACTATTGCACTGCTTTGGCTTAGTTTGTCTATACATTGTACTTTATGATGTATTGTATTTGATTGTAGTGTATACTATTTTGGCTACTTTCTTAGAATTAGTGACTTGTTGCATCATCATATATATGACTGTTGGTTATCTTTTAATTCAGTTCGGTTGCCCATTTTAGGTTTATATTGTTTACTACTTCCTCTTTGGTGTTTTTATATTTATTCTGTTGTGCTACACATTGACAAATGAGGGCATAGTTTCCCCACTATTAGTCCAAGGCCCTCACTGCTAGTCTCCAGCCTATGACATTTGAGGAAATGCGCTTGAGGTCATTTGACTACCGAGGTTCGGGGAACCCACTGTGTGGCACCTCGATCTAGGACGTTACACCGATTTTGGCCTCAACCATCCCTCAATTGCATCTGTTTTAGAGGGATCCACAGATATCCCATTTCATGTGATGATATGGCCCATGAATGAGACCTCCTTCAAACAGAACTCACACATGTTGTAACTTAAATAGCGATTCTCCTTCCATAAAGTGTATAGTACAGTTCATAGAAGCTCCTCATGATGACCCTTGCTTTTGAAGTATATCAGAATATCATCTATAAAGACTACCAAAAATTTGTCAAGGTAATCCCTAAATACTCTATTCATCATGTACATGATGTTTTCCGGAGCATTAGTGAGTCCAAAAGGCATTACTATGAATATATAGTGCCTGTATCTTGTTTGAAAAGTATTATTGGGTATATTTTCCTTCTTCACCCTTACATGATAATATCCCGACCACAAATCTACATTGTAAATGTATTGTGCTTGTCGTAAATGATCGAACAAGTCATCAATTCTAGGAGAGGATACTTGTTCTTTATCATGATTTTGTTAATCTCATGATAATTGATGCAAAGGTGCATTGAGCCATCCATCTTCTTGATGAAGATGATTGGTTCACCCCATGGTAAAGAACTTTGGCGTATAAACCCATTATCTAGATTCCATTGTAGTTGTTTTTTCAGCTCCTCAAACTCCACAACAGACATTCTATACGGATTCTTGGATATTGGAATTGACCCAGGTATAAGATCAATTGAGAATTCAACATATATTTTAGGAGGAAGACCATGAAGTTTATTGGGAAACACTACAGTGAATTCCCTCACAACAGGAATGTGTTCATGGATGGTCCCCTCCTTAGACTAAATCATATAAGCTAGATATGCATGCTTATAAGGCAGTAATATCCCCACATGAGATGATATATCTAAAGAAGATTCATCTTACTCTTTACACTTGTATAGAATAGGGGGTTGATTCTCCACAAGGAAAGTGATTTCCCTCTAATGGCAATTTATGTTGGCTGTATATAAGGAAAGATAATCCATTCCACGAATTTCATCGAATTCCACCAGAGGGATTATGACGAGGTTCTCTGAGAAATTCAATCCACAGATTATGACAGGGGAGGATTTATATTCATTGTATTCAATGATTGACCCATTTTCAGTACTCACCAACATCATTACTTCCATGATTTGTGGTTCTGCTGGGATTGTTCTACTAAACATTTTGGGATATAAAATAATTCCTAGAATCTAGATAAAAAAGTACGATCTATCTTATTTAATGAATAACTAGCTTTCTGGTCACCACTTCGTTGTTGAGGTTTACATCAGTTGTAGTGATGGAAAAGGATCTCACTTGATAACTTGGAGGTTGTTTGTTGCCTCCGAAAACCCTTGTTTTAGCGCACTGATTTGCAATATTCCATGGTTCTTTGCTATTGTAGCAATGAACAATGTGGTGTGGTTCGAACGAAGCATTCCTTTCCTTTGTTTCACTGTGGGTTTTCCTTTTAAGCAGTTAACAACTACGTGCCCTTCGCTTCCACACTTAAATCAGTTCCTCATCCTGTTCAGGAAATTTCCAAGCTACTTCTTTCTACACCATTGTCAAGTTGGGTGCCAGATCTTTTAAGCACCATTGGATTTATCAATCATATTGCCGTCACTGAAGGCTACCTTACACTTCTTATCCCCATGATACCCCTGAGATTTTCTAATCTGCATTTTGACCTTGAGGTCACATCGAACAATTTCCTCATATCTGTCGAAGTCACGGATCGCCTACGCTTTCCATTGTCTATGTTTAAGCCCACTAAATAAGCAATCAACCTTGAATTCCAGGGTAATGACCTAGCCGAGGCATATTGTGAAAGTCTTGTGACGCTTTCCACGTACACTCTAATAGATTCACTTTCTTTTTTCTTGAGGGAATGAAAGTCCCTTTCCATTTTCTGCTAGTGGGTGTGTGTAAAATATTTATCAAAAACATCTTCCGAAAATCCATCCATTCCAACACCTCGATCTCCTCCTGAGGCTTCGTATTTTTTTACAATGTACCCAATTTATTGGCTTCACCCTCTATACGATTAGCATCTAGAATAACCTTCTCTTTTTTGGAACATTGAAGGATGGATAAGATCTATTCAATGGAGTATATCCATTTTTCGGTGATTGAGGGATCAGGCGATCCATTAAAATTAAGAGGCCTTTGTCTCATGAGTTTCTCGAGAGTGACTTGTCCTTTAATGGGGGTGGGGGGGTTGAAAGATCCTATTGAAAAATGTTTCTGTTTAGATATTTAGTTAACTGAGAGGGAAGTGTTACAAAGTTTGTGATTCCCACTCCCATCAGATTGGGCATCTTATTAGCACAGTCATCGCTTTCATCTCCGCAGTAGTTGTTAGCCCGAGTCCTCCTATTACAATCCATTGGTTGGAATAAAAGGAATGTTAGGGGTAACACATAAAGGGTAATACAAGGACAAAACTATTTACTTATAAATAACTTTTATTTCCTTAACTTATGAATCCATAGGTTTCAATCTATGCTATTCATGATCTACTTTCTAGCATATATTCATAGAGGTATATTTTTAATTCCATTAATAAGGGTTCATACTAATCTTGTTAATTTAGCAAAGAATATCCCTTGGGAGTGTCATATCCATGATTTCAGAAAGGCCCGTTTTCGTGCACCAGTTCCCGTTTGAGTCTAGCTCAAAGCTGTGTTTTCAGGTTTTACCCCTAGGATAAATCAATGCCAGAACTGCCTCAACCTGATCGTATCCATACATGGATGTATTTTCCAATAATCCCTTTACAAAATACTCAAAAAAACATAGGGATGTTTTTATTATAATTATTCTTGTCTCTAAGTATTCACTAGGGTTTTCTAATCCTAATCCCAGAAACAACGAGACCTGTCATCTGATACCAACTATAACAACTCTGCTTTTATTACAAACATAAACAAGATTTATTTTAGAAACTCTTCAAATGATACCACATGGAAGATATAGAGGTATAGTTCCTTTGGGGATTAGTATCATTACAAAACAACTTAAAACATGAAATACAACATATTATTTGAAAACATCCTTTAAATGACTACTACCTTCCCTTGTACATAACATTACATGGGATAACCAGAGGACATGCATAAGAAAAGGGTGCGCTATAAATCCCAGTAAGGGAATAAGCATGGAATAACATGAGGAATACAGTACATGTTAAACCATATGAATATCAATGGAGTATAAGAGAAACATGTGCATAAAGGCATGATAAATCATGATAATGATAACATGGAAATGTGGAAACAACACTTAACATGGAATTAGCATGAGCCAAGGATCATTGAACATGGAGCATGAGTAAACCCTCATTGAACATGAATCATGAGTAAAACCTCATTTAACATGAATTAGCATGATTGAAAACCCATTGCACAAGACCTATCATGGTACTATACTTTATCCAATTCAATAGAGCTCTATCTGGGCACACCCTTCTTAAACATTGAATTTCGTGGATTAGTGTGCCACAAGGATCATACAACATAGAATCAATCAACATCATTTATTCCTTGATATAGGGATTTGGAATACGTACTTGAATCTTTAAAATAAATAATTAAATGTTCATAAAGCTTAATACCCTTGATAGAGAAATTGGCAAGGTATTCACTACACGATGATATTGTCTTGGAAAATCGTAGTGCGATTTCAGTATCATAATTGTGTGAAATAAGAACTCATAAAAAATTCTTGATGAGGGAGAAATAGGTGTCTCCTCATATTTTCCTGAAATAAAAATTAAGGGGGTCATATAGATATATGTCCTAACAAATTTAATGTAATTTATATGCATATTTCAAAAGAATTACTTGGATGTATAAGAGGAGAGAGAAATCCCTCACAAAATTTTGGCATGGCAATGGGTGTACATCAGAGGAATTAATGATAAATATAAAGAGGGATATATGGGGGAGGTTCAAAATCATACCCCAACATTTGTAATGGAAAACAAAAGGGCATAACAACTTAATGAAAATTGGAAAAAAATAGAAAAGAAGAAATCCCTTAATTGGAAGTGTGACGCCAAAAGCATGGGAGAGGCTTAAGAGAGGCTTCTTGGGAGCTTATGAAACCTTGGGAGGGTTATAGAGAGAGGATTCCAGGGGTTGGTAAAAATACAAAGGCTTTTAATGAAGAGGAAGTGGGATCTTGTGTGTGTTTATAGAGGAAAGGAGAGGGAATTCATTATTATTTAGGTTTTGGACACCTCACATAAAACTAATCAAAACCACAAACCAGACCATGGTCATTGCCAATGGTTTTTGAGAAAGGGGATTTTAAGATAATATTTTATAAGACCAATGGCCTAAAATCTTAAAATAAC
The DNA here is from genome assembly GCA_963277665.1 of Viscum album. NCBI lineage: Eukaryota > Viridiplantae > Streptophyta > Magnoliopsida > Santalales > Viscaceae > Viscum > Viscum album. The sequence goes on from OY728147.1 coordinate 1,364,421,145, forward strand.
ATGTTTTATTATGTGTTGGTGAGTCACACTCTCAATGATAACAATTTAAAAAGTCAAAATGTTTTATCTAAATAATTTTATAAATATTTGAATTTTTACTTTTAATATAAAAACTGACATTTACAAAATATTCATGGGTTTTGACAAAAACAGCTTTCAAACCATAATAAAATTTACAATTTCATTCATAAAATTATATGATAATTTATATTTAATAAAAATTAACTTAATAATAATATTTTATTAAAATAATATTTAACTCAAAAATCTATTAATTCATCAAAATATATTTCTTAGTTGAATATTAACTAAAAATACTATTTGTTCTTTAAAAACTATTTACAATGTTACAATAATAAAATGAATGCACATTATTTATACAAAAATAAAGAACATAGTCATAGTGCTAGGGTCTTGTTACATAACCCCTTATAACACTTGCATAAGACTGAAGGGTAAGGTGTGAGATGTTGAAAGACTCTTGGGTGGATTGTATAACATCACTCACGTGGTAATCTCTATTAACATCCACTTCTCCCGTAGTCGGTTTCTCTCAAGATTAACATGTTTAAGCTCAGCTTGGGATCGGTCAAGAGTGAAGCCCAATGACACCACCTCCTTTCATAGATTCAAAATAAGTCTACGTATGGGGAAAGTATACTGGATGAGGCCATCAGTTCCTTTTTCTGAGTAAATTTGTTTTGTTAAATTCCTATATTAAAACAAATAATGTGATCACTGTTCAACGACTATATTAGCAACGATCACAATTCTTAACTGTATTTTAAAATCCAAATACATAAAACCGAATAAGTTCACATTTTATATATATCCATTTTACATAATAAGTCATTTAATTTGATCAAGAGGAATTTTCATTAATCAATGTTTGGGTCGTTACAGTATATGTGTTCATACCACTACCATTCCATGAATATAATACAATTAAATTAAATATATGACCCATCACTACAAAATACCCCAATCATCAAGACTATAGTGAGTCATGATATTCTTATTATAATTTATTTTATAATCCATCTCCTGTTATACTACTGAATATTCATCTCTTAGGGATTATAGTACCATTCTCATTGTGTAAAATTACCTCACTTTCGAGTTGTGAAATGCTAGTGGATTTTAATTTTTTTTCTCTAAAGTTTGTTCACTTTAAGAACAAATGTTTTTATTATAATTCTAAGATTTTTTACTTCTCATAGATATTTTTTTGAATTTGGATTGAGGGTGAGGAAGTCTTTTGAGTGCTTAAGTGGATGTTGGGGAACAGTTGGGTGAGAGTGCATATCTAGTTTAAATGGAAAGCCTAGGGATAATTACATAGGATTCGATTGTCGATTCTAACGTTATAAGAATTCATTGGGGAATTCTGTAAGATTTAGCTTTGACACCTATTGATTTTAAATGCCTTGATAAATCCTTAATAATTGTTCTTTGGGTATATATAGAAAGCCTCAGATATTGGAATTCAGCAATCATGTTTAGATGATTCCCAAGGAATTTCTATTTGGAATCAGCTATATGATCCACACAATACTCACAAGGACATACTCCTAGGAATTGAATATATGTATGATACCACTATTTCTCCAGTGTTATCCACATGTGAATTTGTTTTATGCATAATACTATTCTAATAACTAGGGGAATCCCCATAGGAATAAGTGATTTGACCTTCAACTATGTGTCCAATGATCATTTTATTGGTTTATGTAGTTAAAAAATGAGCATACAAACACTTTGACATTGTTTGAAGTTGGTATGGTCATTCCCATGCATCATGTTAGTACCCAAGGATCAAGTGTGTTTTATCATTTATGGTCCATAAAAAGTTATTTATATTATTTAGCATGTTACATGAAAAGAAAAAATTTACTTTTATATACATGAACACACTGGTGGTTCCCTATTGAGTTGTACACAAACCCTTCTTGGGAAAGCATGACCTTGGGTACTTGAGAATATCTATCTATTTACCAGCTTATGTTGATCATAGTTGATATGATTCCAGATTAATTATAAAAATAGATATATTTTGGAGAATGAGTTATAGGCATGAGCTGGGATAGAAGTGGATCCATGTGTACTTTTATTTTCATTTTTCCATGTTTAAGTGATCTTCCTGGTGGGGGATTTGTTGTTATGTGATATCATGACATTGAGTCTCTAAGGAAACATTATTTTGCACTACTTAAATTATGTAATTAACTATTTATTTTCCTCTATGTATTTTGAATTTTATTTATGGGCGATGTTTGGTTAATTTTATGTTACCAACCACTATATTATAAGGATATTTTCTCCCAAGAGAAATATATTATACCCTTAATTCTTGCCAAAAGCCACTAGTATATATGAAGGGATAGTTGAGGTCACATAGCTATCCAGTTAGGAAAATGATCAGTGGTCTAGGGGGAGGGTGCTAAAAATTGGTATTCGAGTTTTATGTGTCTAATATAATAAATTATATCAATGTTTTATATTTTCTCTTACTATTTTATTATATGATAGGGGAGTGACATAGGAATGCGTTAGATCTTATTTTGGGCCTCATGCTAGTATTTTATGAACACCATTTCTAATGGAATGACTTGGTTATAAGGTATATGGGACTGAAATTCATGGTTACCACTATTATAGTTTCATGATTTCACTAAATGTGACACAATAGGTTTTTTGATTTATGATTTATTAGTTTTCAACATTGGGCCTATTTTCAATAGGATAATGTACATGCATCTTATTTAAAAAGTAGGATTCACATGACATATTTGTATTTATATGTGATTTATATCACTATAGATAGGGGTTCAACTATTTAAAGTGTTAATAATAAATTATATGATGTTTTCTGATATATATTCTTGGTGTTATTCTACCCATCTAGACCATGATGTATTTTCATTTGATGATAGGTCATGGAGATTCTATGGAATGAAACTATATGATGATTATTATGAATTACCACAAGGTAGAGAAATATTTTGGGCTTAGTAGGTCATCACATCAATTATATTGCTTCATGTATATTTAATAGTTTAGATATATTCCGATACTAGTTCGGGAAATAAAATTGGGTTTAGTTTTTTAAATTATTCGTAACTACTTATATGGTGTTTTCCCATATAATAACTTGTGTAATTCTACATAACTGAAACCTATGGATATGACTTACTGAAATTTTTTATTATTGGATGATTTAATTAAATAATATTGTATGAGATCATGGTACTCGAGGGGGTAATCTCGCATTCAAATTCTTAGTGAGGATTAATACTCTAGTAGGATGATGAATTGGAGTTTAATTCATATGTTTTATACATGAAAGAGAACCCCAGAGTATATTTTTTTGAATGTGAGTTTCTCTTTGACTTTTGAGAACAGTGAAAATTTTCATCTCACATGATTTTTGAACTATATGAGGCAAACCTATGGTGTTGATGGGAGTTCCAAATACAACAATTGAGTAGTAGGAAGTTATACTTCCAATATTGATATGAGATGTGGTATGAATGTTTAACCTGTTATAGAGGATAACCTAATAATGTAAGTTATCATAGGTATGAGATGTAGGTGGAAGATTCATGTTATAAGAACTGTGAATGCAATGTTTTTTTGGGTATATAATATAGGCATAGATACTCCATGAGATTTCAAAACTAAAATCTTTTGAGGTGATTTTCGTATGAAGCATAGGTTCATAGGGTATGATGTATTGGATTCATACCAATGGGGACTTAGGGTATAGATTCTTAGGAGGGAGATGATTATGATTCAAGATTGTTAGATCGATATAAAATAAGAATGGGTAAATCCTTTTAATTTTGTAATAATTCTTCCTGGTGAGAATTTATGTGGTAGACCATGGTATAAGTGAAATGATAAATTTTAAAAAGTATCATCAAGGATGATTTGATATAGAAGTTAATAACATAAAATAGGAGAATTAATAGTGGTTTATGTTCTTAATCCAATGTTCAATGGCGTGAAACTCATGGGTTCTTGAGTTGGGCTATGGGACTGGGTGTACTTGAGTATAAAACCATTGGTATACATTGATATATAGGTAGTTATTGATGGTTACATATGGTGCCACTTTTATTCAGGATTAGTGAGTATACTCTTTTTTCATGAGGACCAATAGCATTAAAAAAATTCTTATGGGCTTGGATTATTAATTTTTAAGGGATAATTTATCTCTATTATGATGATGAGACAAAGGATAGAATGATGGTAGTAGTTATAGTCCAGAATATCATGGATCTAGCGTAGTGAAAAATGTATAATGATCTAACCTATTAAGGATTCACTCAAAGAGAAATATAAGGAAATATGTACGGTGGGAAGTGAATGAGATGATCATTGGGGGTGGAACTATCATTATAATTGGAATTTCATTATATTTTTAGGAGTATATTATAACGAGACAACTACATATGGTGATTTATGTTTTGTATTAGATATTGGGTATGAGAAACACAACAACATCCATTTATCATGTACAATGATGGATGGAGTATGGGTCATGGAGATATAAACCACATACAGATAGGGTTGTGGGTGAGTGAGTAATGTCCATTGACAATCTTGATGGAATAAAGATATCGATGAGTAGAGGAATTTTATTTTATTTAGTTATTCAGTTAGTAAAATATTTTCACCAAGGATGTGGTATAAAATATATTCTATTTGTGGGAATTTTACTTTGAATGGTTGGATGTTCCTTGAGGGTGATTCAGATCGGCGGCGTGATAGTGATCAGAGTAAATCATGTTGGTGGATTTGATTGAAGGTTAAACAATTCAAGGAACTATACTGAGTATCTATTATATACTTCATTTTTGGGGTTTGGATGATTTTGGTATTCATTCAAGAGTAATGTCTTTAGTATAAGGTGAGATGATACCAAGTTGGTCCATACAATTGATGTTTTTTTGATTTTCATCTACAAGATGATCAATAGGTTTCTCTGTATTACATAAGGTGTGGTGATATTGAAATAACAAAAAAATGGGTAATCAAACTACTAAGAATTATTTTTTGACAGGGAAAACTAGTACTAGGGAGAACTATGGATTATAATCAACCTTTATGAGTGGATACTTATAGTGGGAAGCACTATAATATGGGAACTAATTGGTTGATTACACTATGAGGCCTCAGAGTAGATATGTGTCTTGGGTTATTGTCTTAGCATTTGATAAGGCTGATGTGTGTAAGGATATACTTTTATGGAATAATGAACCTCATATTTGAGATTCATAATAGAAGATTGTTTGTCCTTGTAGAGTAAAATATGAGTATTTTATCATGAATTAGTAATTATGATAAGATGTTATTTATGACTAAGTACCATTTAAAATTACCATGTGTTATATGTTGCATCATGAGGAGGTTTTAAAACCCCATCCCTTTTTTAGTTATAAAAATCTAGTGGAATTTAAAATTTTTATATTTCATAGAGGGTTTGTTCTTAGAAAACTAGATTAGATTGGAATTCCATGTAATGTACCAGATCCAGGTTCCACAAAATGGATGCCTCAAACTCGGTTAGTCCCATGACCTCTAGAGTATTTCCCCAACTGCCAGAGGCTACCGACTAGTAGCGAGAGTCTAGGACCGATATTAGGGAATCTATTCCCTCAATTGTCAATGTTTAGTGCAACAAATATAATTATAAACATACAAAAGTGGATGCAGTAAACAATATAGACCTGAAATGGATGACGAAACTAAAGTAAAAGATAACTAGTAGTCATATATTTGATGATGAAATATGTCTCTAATTCTACGAAAGCATCCAAAATAGGATACATGGTAATTTTATACCAAATAGCACAAGGTACAAAGTACAGAAAAATCAAACCAATGCAATGAAAAGGGAACACAACTGCATCGGAAGCTAAAGCTTGACCTCATTCTCTCCTACTACTTTACAACAATCATGTACTTATGTAAGGACCATTTCCCTTATCGAAACCTACAACAACATAATCTGTTTGGGCACAAAACATGACTCAAATAGGGTGTGATAAATAAATCCTAGTAGGCAACCACCAAAGGAATGTTCCCAACTGTTAGTGAAAATGTGCAACAACAATGAGAAGTAATAAAATGAAGTAACTAGGAATTACTCAAAAGTAACAATTCATACCAGTTACATTACCATTTTAATAATTATCTAACAATTAAATACAATTTAATTATGAGTTTCCCAAGACTCGACCTCGACCGAAAATCTCTTATACCAATGCCGCAATAGAAACCACAATCGTCCATCTAACAAGAAAAGATAATAATAATACCAAGCATGTGATTTAGCTTGGTAGGTACTACATAAGAAATCACCACAGCGAATAATCAAGTAAACATAGTCCTCAGACATACACGTCCTTACCCTTGGGAATGGAATAATGAAGCCCTCAGGTTACTACCCTCAAGCATAACAAATATTTATCTCAATCATATGAGGTATCGCCATCAAGAACAGAAGCTACTGCCCACTAGCATAAGAAATGTTTCCCTTAGGCTAAATGATCACTGCCCTCAGGCTAAACAAAACACCACCCCCAGACATTCCATAGGAAAAGAAAGTAACCGGTCTGAGCCCAATGCATAATCAAGCAATTTATATATGTTTCCTCTCATGAAAACTCAAAAAATTCTATAATCATGGCATACACACGGGTATCCTAGCCAAATGGCTAAACAAGGGAAATACACCCTTGGGGTGGGCCTGGATCAAAGGAACAATCCCAAACAATAGTTTATACATATTCATTAGATTACCTATGCAATTCTAGATATTTCAACAGTCAAAGTCTCAAAAATACGACACCCGAACCTGGGTGTTTGACTCAACGACACAGAAAATCAACTCAACAGTTGGAATTCTACACCAGACCACCTACCTTGATCTCCTCTGATCGATATAATTGAAAGGTGATTCAAAAAACATTCAAGAATGACATAGATCTGAGATAAAATATTACCCATTCAAAACCAAATAACATTCATTAGGTAAGGAATTTGAAGGAGAGTTTCATCAATAGAGAAGATCTCCCCCACACAGTTCAAACGAGATTGACGGTGGAGGAATCTGAGTCTCGGTGACCAATTGAGAGCTCCTCCAAGTCTCGGCCTCATCTCTCGTAGCTCCTGGTGTGTTATATTCCACCTTTACTAAATGAGGAGGCTACTGCCTTTTTTTAACGAAAAAACATAACTAAAATACATGTACTCCCATGTACACGGCGTGTACTTTATTTTTAACTATTCACTGGTGGCTACTATCCATCGCCTTACTGTTCATCTGCAGACAAATTACACAGCATGTATTACTATGTACATGACGTGTAGTTTATTTATATACCCTTAATCATTGAAATAACTACACGCACTGTATAATCATCTCACATGGCCAAAGTACACGGCGTGTGGAAAAAGTACATGGCATGTACCCATAAATTTAGGAATTTTACCACATTTCCCTTGTTTTCTCTAAAACACTTAAGGAAAAAGGAATGTAGAAGCCCGTACCACAAGAATAAGAACCGGGTTCTGACAAACTTCCCCCTTAAAGCAATTCATCACTGAATTTTCAACCAAAGGGTGGTGAAGATAAAGCTAAGAACTACTCTGGCCATTGAGAACGTAAATTGGTCTCCGACTCCCAGGATTTGTCCTGTACTCGGTCATGCTGCCATAGCACCCATACGAGAGAAACTAATCAACCATGGAGAACCTTCGTGATTCGATCAACAATACGAATAGGATGTTCGTCAATGGATGCATCTACCCGAAGTTCAACCACATTGGTCTGAAAAATGTGAGATGAGTCTGAATGATAATGGCATAGCTGAGATATGTGGAAGACATCGTGCATGGCCCGGTAACTTTGAGGTAACTACAACCGATAGGTAACCGGTCTGACTCTCTCTAGAATCTCAAACGTCCCTACATACCTCGGTGAAAGATTACCATTTCTTCTAATCCACCTCTGCCCCAAACAAGGTGAAACAAGCAAGAAAACCCGATCCCCAACCATGAACTCCAAGGGTCGTATGCTGCGATTAGCATAAGATTTATGACGAGACTGTGCACTAGCCATCCGCTTCTGAATCAACTGGATCTGCTCTAAATTCTCCTGCACGAGACGTGGTCCCTGTCATGCTACCTCACCTACCTCCAACCAGCACAAGTGTTATCAACATGGCCAACCATATAAAGCCACATAAGGTGCCATCATAATAGTTTCTTGAAAACTATTGTTGTTTGAAACTCGACAATGGGTATGTGGTTCTCCCAATATCCCCCAAAGTCTCGGATGCAGCACACAATATGTCCTCAAGCACCTGTATTGTACGCTCTGACTGACCATCTGTCTGAGGGTGGTATGTTGTGCTCAGAATCACTTGTTTACCCAGTGCCCTATGAAAACTCTTCTAGAAACCAGATGTAAAGCGGCCACCCCTATATGAAATGATAGAATGATGGACCCCATGAAGACATAATAACTCTCAGATATTCATGTTCCCAAGATTATCAACACCGAAGGTCTCCCAGATCGGAATAATGTGAGCTACCTTCATAAGTACTTCCACAACAAACCATATAGAATCATTGCTTCAGGGTGAAATCGGCAACCCAGTCACTAGGTACATTGTGACATCATCCCATTTCTACTCCAGACTGGGTAAATATGGTAACCGTCTAGCTAGCCTCTGATGCTCCACCTTCACCTTCTGACAGGTGGAACATCTCATAATAAAACCAGCTACCTCTCTTTTCATACCAGACCACCAATATTGATGTCTCAAGTCATGGTACATTTTGGTAAATCAAGGATTCTCTTCCAAAGCTGAAGCAAGAAATTACCACATCAAATTTATATGTATATCCCCTGGAACCCACACTCATCCATGGATATGGAGCACCTCATCATCTCTTATTGTCTGACCAGGAGGAGGGTCCTCACTTGCCACCGACTCCCATAGAACTAGGCCTTATGAATCTGATATCTGTATCATCCTTACTCTATCTAGGAGGGCAGAAGTAACAGTTAAGGATGAAATATAGGTTCTCCCCTGACTATCGTGCACCTGAAAATGAATATCAGAGAACATAGCCATAAGCTGCCACTCACCACTGGCCTCTTGCACTGCATGTATCTGAGTCATCCCAAATAGTGCATCAGCTACTGTATTACCATTACCAGGTGTATAGGCAATCTCAAATTCGAAGGACTGAAGGTATTCAACCCACCTTCAAAGTATCAAATTCAATTCATGCTGGGTAAAGATGTATTTAAGAATTTTGTGGTCTGTAAACACTAAAAAATGTTCTCCCAAGAGATAATGTCTCCAACACCATAACGCATGAACAACTGCAGCAAACTCAAGATCATGTGTTGGCTAATTCCTCTCATGTGACCTCAACTTCTAGGATCAGTACGCAACTACTCAATCACCATGCATTAATAATACTCCCAACCCAAAACATGATGCGTCACAGTAAACTGTATAGCTCTTCCCTTACTTGGAAGTATCCGGATTGGTGCTGATGTCAACCATCCCTTCAGCTCTTGAAAGGCTATCTCACAAGATTATAACCAAACAAACTTCATACCCTTCTTAGTCAAAACCATCATCGGTGCTTCTAAGAAGAAGAAGTCCAGTATAAAGAACCTATAGTTACTAGACAACCCCAATAAAATTCGTATTTCAAACACGTTCTTAGGCTGCTCCCAGGAAACTACTGTTATTACTTTCTCTGGGTCTACTACAACTCCTGCCTCTGAGATAATATGACCTATAAATTGAATCTAGTCCATGCATAAGTGGTACATTGAGAGAATAACATATAACTGATTCACTATTAGTGTACTCAATACGATCTCAAGATGGTGTGAGAGTACACCAAGATATCATCCACAATGACTACCACCAAATAATACAGACATGGATGGAACACATGATTCAATATATCTTTGAAACCTTCTAACATATTTATGAGTCCAAACTCCATGAACAACTACAAGTATAGACTATATCTACTTAGAATGGATGTAATTAGTGTGTCTGATGGTCTAACACACAACAGATGATATACGGATCTCATGTCAATACTTAAGAACACTCATTCTCCTCTAAGTTGATCAAAAATATCACCAATCCATGGAATGGGATATCGGTTCTTAATTGTCAACTAGTTTAGTTTCCAATAATCCACACAGAGTCTGAGGGTACCATCTATCTTCTTAGAAAAAAGGGCAGGTGAACCCCGGGGAGAAATACTGGGTCAGAGAAAACCCTTGGCTTTCAAATCCTCTAAATTCCTCTTGATCTAATGTAATTGTGGCGTAGCTATCTTATATGTAGGAATTAACACCTGTTACACTCCTCGCACTAGCTTAATAGAGAAGTCCACCTCTCGCTCTGGAGGTAGACATGAAAAGTCGTCTAGTAATACATCCTTGAAATGGTCAACTAATAGAGGTAAATCCTTCTAACAAGTTTCCCAATCATCTAGATTTAAACATGCAATCTAGGCTATCACTCCACCTCACCCACGATGCTTGGGTCCAGATCAGCTCACCTGGACATCCCACTCACCCTTGTATAAAAAATCTCTACCCAATGGTGGCGTGAAACTCACCCTACGATGATAGAAATTAAAAAAGGCTAGAAAGGGTACCAACCAGTCCATCATAAGAATGATTTCATATCTCGTCATCTCTATGAAATATAGGTCCCATATAAAGTGAAATCCACCAACCCCTAGGGGCACTCCTTGCACTGACGCACACTTGCCGTCTTAATTCCCAATGGAGTGTCTAGCATCATGATATCCGAAGATGAAGAAAAATATATCCCAAGGCTCTCCACAACGAGCACAAATATAAAACTACACGTAACACCAGTATCGAAGATTACAAAAGATAAAATAAAAGCAACTAGAATAGTACCTCTGAAGGTGGAAGGTCTGGGATCCTGCACTTGTTGGGTCTGTTGCACTGCATATGTCGGCCCAGTGTCGTGAACCTACAACAAAGCCTGGTTACACTGAGCTGACCTGCCCTACTGTCTTTGAGATCCTGGTGTCGGGCTACCACTTCCAGAACAACCACCTTGGCCTGAACATCCTAACGTATTTCAATTCTCTGACTGGTTAGAATCTACTGGCCCTACTCTTGCACGTAGAGTCGGTACTAAAACCCTCTCACTAGTCACTGGTGGAAATGATCTAAAAAAATGTTGTAGATAACCCATCCTGCCGCAAGCTCGACACTCAACTGGGTCACGTGTACAATGAGGTCTCTTGTGCCTCTTTTTACCACATAGGTAGCACATTACCAGGATACTTGAAGAATTCTTCTGGAATGTACTTCCACCATGAGAGATATCCATCTGCCTCTTCCTCTTGTCAGTAGAGATAATACCAGAGACCGGTATCAAAATGCCTTGGTCAATACCACTAGCTTCCCATTGGTTCATCGTTGTAATCAAATAATGGTTCACAATAACATTCACTTTAACAAACCTAAAAACATTCACCAGCACTCGAATTTCATATCGAAGTCCATCCTCAAATATTCTAGCCCTCAACGTCTCATCACCCACCAGAACAGGTGCAAAATTCTATAGCATGGTGAAGCTGGCAGAATAGTCCATCAATGAAATGGCTCCCTACTGCCAATTCATGAACTCATGAGCTCAATCTACCCTTAGTTTTTCTGGAATGAAAAATTCATATAAGTCTTCTTGAAAATATTCCTATTCCATGGCACGATGATTCTCAGTTTGGGTTGTAGCATCCCATCATATCATGGCAGAATTGTGCAACATGTATGTAACGAGCTTGAACTTCCTCTCAGGAGGCGTCTCCAGATGCTCAAAGATCGTCTTCTATAGAATCCGGCCATGAATCCATAGCCTATGGTCCACCATCCACTGAAAATGTAGGCGGATGCTGCAGTTGAAATATATGTGTCAGCTCTGCCACAGATGTGGAGACCTGCGATGTTCCCTGAAAGGCCATCATGAACCACATGAAGTCTTCACAGAACTGTGCATCCATGTCTGAGTCGGGTATAGTGGCTGGCACCACATCTGAAATTGATGGAGGATCCATCGGTAGCCCATGGTCTACAATGTCCGAAGTAAAATCATCGCTGCTCTCTTGGCGAACAGCTCGTGGTCATCTCGGCCAGATGACTCTATAAGGTCAAACACATGCCTTAGTTTAATATAATGTTGAGGATTATTTTGTTCGGTTAAGAGTGCCAAATAAAAGAAAAAAACACCATAAGAAGATGAAAAAAAGATATTGAACGACATGTATATCAACTACACAGTGTGTACCCTTATGCCCTTACATGGTACTGTTCTGATGCTGTCCTGGACGTGTCTCAACCCCAGGTACCCAACGTGTTACACACACACACGGTGTGTACACCAACATATCTCCCCAGCTAAATGGCCATGTCCACACGGTCTCTCATAGATCAAGACTAAATGGCGTGTCCCACATGTACACAACATGTACTAGATGAGCTCCACCGACCTGTGTTAATTGAGAGATGACCAGATTCACATCTCACACTACACGGCGTGTTCAAGATGGACATGGCGTGCACGAGAAAGGATAAAAACAACCCGTGATGTTAGCTACAAGGCTGGATCCCAAGATTAAACTATACTTTGTGTGCGGAATTGACACAATGTGTATAATCAATGATTTCTCCATATGTGTTATTAGTCACCCGACAGACACAAGGTCAAGACGACCTGGCATGTACAACTGGTACACGACATGTTCCCACAAGAACTTCCTTATCCCATGTATTTTCCCACATGGTCTAGGACATGGTTAAAGACTACACAGCGTGTACATAAGGTACACTGCGTGTACTGATAAATTTTTCATTCCTTGCTGAACATAAGAGTACATGGCATGTTTTCAGAACTACACGACATGTATTCTGGATTTTTCCGGATATTAAGCCTCAGTAACTACTATAGAGCCCCTTTTTCTTCAATATCAAGTGTCGATATGCCAATTTCTAATTCACGGGGGCCCATACTCCCCACGAACAAAAGTTTAGCACCCAACCATTCACATTATAGTACAAAACCCAACAAAAGGATAGATCTTGTTCCCCTAAATTCTGATCCAAGATAGCCCATACTTTTCCGGAACCAAATTCTAGCATCCATAAACCCAACCGTAACATGTAACAGTACCCTATTAATAGTAGGCATATCTATCAAGGTACCTATCACAACCATATGCCTTTCTAGCACAACATCTATCACAACAACATGATATTTCTAATGCACCTACATGGCATGGAAACTATGCATGAAATGTGATTCTAACATGTTCTTAAATGATTCATGAGATGGAATACCCTCATATAATTGGGTTGCAACTAAATAGAACCCCATTATAATAATATGAACAACACACCACAAGTGCCTCACCCAATGGTGAATCTCAAATAAACTGTAAAAGTGAATAATCAAAAAAATTTCAACACGTTGTAAATTGGCTTTTCCCTGTACATGGGTTAGCTACTCCTGGACACAACATATTACAAAGTACCAATTCCATTTTATCCCTGGATATAGGCATCAAACAGTACGTCAAGAAGAAAATAACTCCTCTGATACCACTTTGTAACGTCTCGGATCCAGGTGCCTGGAAACCGGTTGGTCACATGACCTCAAGAACATTTCCACTAACTCTAGAGGCTACTGACTAGTAGTGAGGGACTAGGACCGATAGTGGGGAAACTATGACCTCATTTATCAAAGTGTAGTGCAGTAGAAATAATTATAAAAATAAAAAATCGGAAGCATTAAACAATATAGACCTGAAATGGACGATAGAATTGATGTAAGAGATAACCAACAGTCATATATATATTGATGCAATATGTATCTAATTATATGTAATCTTCCAAAATAGGATACACTACAATCTGATACAATACATCACAAGGTAAAAAGTACAGAAAAAGAAAACCAAAGCAATGAAAAGGGAATACAGCAGAATCGCAAGCCTACGCTTGGTCCCTTGCTCTCTTTCTTCTCTACAACAATCAAGTACATGTGTAGGCACCCTTTCCCTTATCAACACCTGCAGCAACATAATCTGTTTGGGTCCAAAATATGACCCAGATAGGGTGTGAGAAATAATTCCCAATAGGTAACCACTAAAGGCCCATGCCAAACTGTTAGTGAAGATGTGCAACAACAGTGTGCAGTAATTAAATGTAGTAAATAGGATGTACACCAAAGTAACAATTCCTACCAGTTACATTACCATTTTAAAAATTATTTAAAAATTAAATACAATTGAATTATGAGTTTCCTAAGCCTCGGCCTCGACAGAAAATCTCTTATACCAGTGCCACAACAGAAAACACAATAGGCCATATAACAAGAAAAGATAATAATAATACCAAGAATGTTCTTTAGAATGCCATGTACTATATAATAAATCACCACAGTGAATATGCTAGTAGACATTGTCCTCAGACATACAAGTCCTTATGCTAAGGCAAGAAGGATAGAAGACCTTAGGTGAATGACCTCAAGCATAAAGTATATTACCCTCAGGTATACAGGGTATTGCCCTCAGGCATAGAAGCTACTGCCCACAGGCATAAGAACTGATTCCCTCAGGATAAATGAACACTTCCCTCAGGATAAATAAAACACCACCCTCAGACATTCCATAGGAAAAGCAAGTAACCAGGCTGAGCCCAATGCACATGCAATCAATTTATATATGTTTACACTCAATAAAAATAAAAAAATTCTATAATCATGGCATACCCATGGGTATCCTGGCCAAATGGCTAAACAAGGGAAATGCACCCTCGGGGTGGCCTTGGATCAAAGCAACGATCCCAAACTGTAGTTTATACTTATTCATTAGACTACCTATGAAATTATAGGTATTTCAACGGTCAGATTATCAACCATACGACAACCAAACATGGAAGCGTGGTTCAACAACACAAAAAATAAACTCGACAGTTGGAATTAAACACAAGACCACCTACCTATTTATGCTCTGATCGATATAGGTGAAAGGAACCTTGAGGATCAACCAAGAACGATGTAGATCTAAGATAAAATATTACCTATTCAAAACCAAATAACTTCCCATAGGAATTAATTGGAAGGATAGGTTCAATAATAGAGAATATCTCACCTGATTTATTCAAAGGAGATCTACGGCAGAGGAATCAGAGTCCCGGTGAGCATTTGGGAGCACCTCCAAGTCTCAACCTCCTCTCCCGTAACTCCTGGTGCGTTCCATGACTCCTATACCGAATGATGAGTCTACTTCTTGTTTTTAACAAAAAAAAACATAACTACACATCATGTAATCTCAAGTACACGGTGTGTACTTTCTTTTTAACTCTTCACTGGCGGATACACTCCACCACCTTACTGTTCATCTGTAAACTGATTACACAACGTGTATTACTAAGTACATGGAATATAGTTAGTTTTTACACCCTTAATCACTGAGATTCCTACACACCCTATATACTCATCCCACTCGGCCAAAGTACACAGTGTGTAGAAAAAGTACACTGCGTGTGCCCATAAATTTGGGATTTTTCCCACATTTCACTTTTTTTCTCAAAAACACTTAAGGAAAAAGGAATGAAGAAGCCCTTACCTCATGAATAAGAGTTGGGTTCTAAAATTCCAAGTGTTAATGGATTTCCAAGAGATGTTTGTAAACTAGGATTGAGGCCTAGGAAGTGTTTTGTGTTATCGGGTGAACATTTCTACATGGTTAGGTGACAATGTGGCACCTAAGGCTTGTTTCTATTGGAAACAGGTATGAAAATGTCTATGGTGTTTGGTGTTATCAATTTCCTAGGACATTGGTTTTCTGGAAAAGATGAAGGCATAATGACCTTAGTGGATGTGGTTCCCTTAGAGAGAGTGGCACTTGGGGTGCCTTATGATATGAAAAAAATGGAAAAATGTCTTTTTAGGAATATTGATTGGTGTGGTGCATGCGAGGAACCACTTGTACGAATTGTGATGGAGGGGAAACATGCAGGATGGGTGTTTCACCGAATGGTTTTTCTTTATGCTGGCCAATGATGCAAAGGTATCTCTATTATGGTATTTGAATCTAGATTGCGAAATAAATTATTTTAAATTAATTTAAAATTCTACATATCTATCATCACACTAAATAACAAGTTTTTTGATAGTGTGCAAGACAGGCAACACTGTTCTTCAGTGAACCCGGAAATAATATTATTTTAAATATGTCTATTATAAACTAGGAATTAAATATGTGTCTATAAATAATATTATCCGCATTATGAAATATACAAATAAATTTTTCATAAAATATAAATTTATTTATAAACACTTAGTAAATAATTGTGCAATTATCAGTAAAGTTATTATATTCAATAAAAATATATTCTCAACACAAATTATTTTTTTTTATTTTTGTGAAAAATATTATAATAAATTTATTGATTTTTTTGAAGATATATTTTATAAAATTAACTTCATTTTTTACACTATAATACCTTAATAGAATTATTCTGTATTTTTGGGATTTTTCATGAAACATTAGATAATTAATGAATAGTAAAAATACTAATTTTTATAAAACTATAATTTATTTTATATAAATTAATTAATTTGAAATCTCAATTTCATTTAATATTAAAATATATATTATTTAATAATATTTAAACCCAATTATTAAGTTTTAATCCTCTTTATCTGGTATTCTAGTATAATATTTTTTCTATTTAAAATGTTTTTTTCCAAAAAACTATTTTAAAGTGCATATTGGTTTTCTATTTTATTTAATTAAAATAATACCTATTAATAAATTTTTTAAATTAAATTTTGAGATTACAAATCATTAAATTTCAATTTATATTCATAAAATCATTAATAATAGATAATGAGTTAATTTTAATAAATATTCTGCTTGAAAAAAATATTCTTCTTGAAAAACTATTCTTTTAGCGCATCTACGGGTTTCATTTTAATTTTTTTAATTTTAAAAAAATTTATTAGGAAGAATAAGATTATTTTTTAAATCATAAATTAAAAATTATATTAGGGTTATTGTTTTATAATTTTTTGAGAAGACATCATTTTTTGATTAATAATGAAAAATAGAGAATTTTAATCGAAAACTACATGTTCATTTTATTTATTTAGAAAGTTAATCTATATTTTAAATTGGGTTTAATAAAAAATTTGTGAAATTATAAATAATTTAATCTAATTTAGGTAATTAAAATAAATTTAATTTTTAATTTATATAAAAGAACAATCTAAATATTTGAACATTTTCACTTTTAAAGCCTCCTTTCTCATCACTTTTGTAGTATTAAATTTAATTTACATTTTTCAAATTGTGTGAATGGAATTTGGAAAAGTGGATTATTTTTTTAGAAACTGAATAATTTATATTATCTAAAATGTAAAACTTAATTTTTGACAATAAATAATAAGAAAACTAGTAAAACTTGTTTACCGTGGTTATGGTAAAAATTGGGTTACCGGAATTTTGAACTTCAGAGTTATGGGTAAAAATGATCCATAAACTTTTATAAAAAATATTTATGTTCATATTTAAACCATTCCACATATAATTTAATATAATGGTTCATTTTTTACGCCTTTTACATATTAAAAGCATGGGATCACTAAATTATTTTCAAAAAATACCAAGTGTGTCCTGTCCCCCACTTATAAAAGGACAACCCTCTTCTCTACTCTTCACAACTTAAAACTATTTAAGATAAGAATATAAATTTCCAAATAACTTCAAAACTTTCATCCACTCATCATATAATTATTACTTCTAACATAAAATCATCCTAGGATGGATTTTGGTGTAAATCTAAGGAGGATACACAAAGAAGATCTAACATTCATTAACAAGATTTTTTATTTTATTTCTTCATTTACCACATAGAATTGTTATTATACAATTATTATACAATAAAAAATGGTTATAAAATATTTCTATTTTTTATGTAAATTTGATGACCTAAAACCATCTCAGCTTCCATAAAATGGTTTATGATATAATTGTTCTTGTGTATAGCGGACTACCACCTCACAAACTGATGTCAATCATTTTTCTATTACAAAATCTATAATTTCGATATAAAAACAAATTTATTGTTTATATATAATATTAATGATATTATTATGATTATTAAATTTTTATATCACACATACCGTCATACATTTTATTTTATGGGGTTACAATAATGTCGAAAATGTGTACAACGGACTACCGTCTCTCAAAGTGATGTGATTTGTTTTTGCTTCACATGGAATGTATTAAGGATTGGTTTAATTAATTAATTTAATATAAATTAAATAAATAATAATATGTAATTATAATATATCATTTAAATTTTATCTTTTAATACTATAATAAAATGGAAATAATATACATGCGTTTGTATGGCCGATAGTCTCCCTAGACGATGCATTTAATTTTCAATATCTAAATATTATGGATTAAACCAATATATATATATATATAGTGAATATGTATTTTATATACATAATGGTTAATGTTATTTATATTATGAAACCATGGTTTATTTAATATGACCAAAAAATAACAAATCAAAACATATACAAAAAACAATGTGGTTATGTCCCAAACCCCAACATTTACATGGAATTGTCAATAAATGCATAATAAAAGGAATAAAGAAAATCATATATGGAATGATATATATGGATATGGTCCCTTATGACATGTATAATAAAATTATAGTTATTATAGATGAGGTTTTAAGGATTATTATGGAATCCAACACTTAAGGTAAGGGATTTCTGTCTCACTTTTTACTTCTATAATACACATCTCATGTCCACCATCTATTTTTTTTACGTGGTGTATATAGTTTCCATGAAATTATTTTATGATTATAATCATGATAATTTTTGGTATTTATATATTTATCTTAGGATATCACATTAATGGGGTTTATGGTTCAATAGATAGCAAAGCGGTAATGTATTTTTGTCACAATCATCCTTTTTCGAGATATATGTAATATTCTACACCTATATTTTTTCATGAGATGTATATAATATGAATTTTAAATTTAATATCATGAAACAATTCAAATTCTTTATATTTCAACATCCATTTTATTTTATTAAATTTTTTAATTATAAATAAAAAATACCAAATTGGTTATGATTTATGTTACAATGTCCTCGTTTATATGAATTGTTTAGGATTAGGTATACAATGATAAAATCATATTATAAATCTCTAGAGAAACTTAATAATTTTATTATTCTTTTTTTATTAATGAAATTTTCATGTAATGTTACCATTTTCCAAAACATTGATACATAAAATAATTGAGAGTTTTTTAAATAAAATCATTCAGTATTTCTCTTTTCAGTTATAAATTTATTTTCTCTCAAAACCATGTTTTCTAAAAATGTTTTTGTAAAATATTTGTTAATTTAAAATGGTTATAAAAAAAATTTTCCACATGATTTATTTTTTAAAAAATGTTCTTTATTTAATCTTGAACAATTTTTTTCTAAAAAATCATCTTTTTTTTCTTTAACAAAAAACTTTGAAAAGGACCTTTGTTTTTAACATGCACACCCTGAATAATATTTCCAACTATCATGAACAATTAATGTTTTCCAGAACGCATTTTAAATATTCAAATTTATTTTGATAGAAATTTTTTTATTTAATATTTTGGAATTTTTTATACTATAAATAAATAATTTCAATATAAATAACAGACTTTGAAAATGAATTAAAAATTGTTTTTCTATGTGGAAATACAATTTTCCTTTAGAAATGTTTTGAATAATTTTAAAATTTTATTAATAAGTTTAAAATATTTTTTTCGAATAATTTTATCTTAAATTTTTTTAGAAACTATTCATTTTAAAAATTAATTTTCAAATAAAAATTATCTCCCTCCAGAAAAATTATATGTGATTTATCATTCAAAATCATTATCCATCTAAGATGAAATCCTTTAATGTATATTATTATTTTTTGGGGATATTAACCCCGAATACCATTCTTATTAATTCTCAGAATAGTATAATTTTTTAATGATAAGATATTTATGAAACCTTTTTCTATTCCATGGGTTATACCATGCTGAAATGTTTATGAAACCCCATTCCTTTTATGGGTTATGCTATGATGAACTGGGAAATTATTTTGAAACATTAATCATTTCCATATGTATTGATATGATAAAAATATTTTGAAAACAATTTCATTTCATGGGTTATGATTAGGTGAATATTTAATGGTCTTCTAGAACACATGTGTATGAGTTTCATTGTGTGAAAGTTGTTATGTAATAAACAAAGAAAATGGTTATGTAATAAACAAAGAAAATGGTTATGTAATAACCAAAAAATGAGATGGACATATATCTCTTTATAATGAATTGGGAAAATAGTAATATATAATGAGATATAAAGGACATTAATGGGGAGTGAACCTGATTCATTAAGGGAATTTTTCCACTATGGCAGTTTTGGGATTAAACCATAAAAATTATTTTGGTTTTGGGTAGTGCACCTATTCCTATATGATAGTCATAGAAATGATCCTTGGAAAATATTTAAATGATTTTATATGATTATGTGTATACCACAAATTCGATGTCTTGTGCCAATGTTATGATCTCCTAGTGCATGTATTTTTAATTAGATATGATTCATGTCTTATGAACTGTTAATATTAATTTCACGAATCATGTATATGGTCTATTACAGGTTGGGTGTGAACTTCATAAGTTTTTTTCAGTGTCACATATTGTTATTCTATTATTATGATTTCATATTATCATAGTTTGATAACTCTTATTTTTTACCCTGACTGAGATTCAGATATCACTCTTTTATTATTTTATTTCCCAGGTTATGAAGAAAGGTTTTATGTAGGGTATGTCTACGATGATTACTAAATGGAATGATATTTTTGGGAAATATTGAATACATTTTACCATATAAAAAGAGTGTGTTCAATGATTCTAATGAAACTAAACTATTACAATCCAAATGCATGTGTTTGTGTAATTTAATGAATATTCATCTAAAAAGATGTAATATCCATGTATGAAAATCCAAGGTTGGTATAGTTTGTATATGAGGATATGTGTACTGAAAAATTAGAAACTATGATGAGAAAACCCTAGTGATATATTTAAGAACATAATTAATGATATGTTTATTAATTAGTTAAAAGATCGGAAAATGTTCAAGAATTTGGGAAAATGTATAGAGAGAGTTGTTTTCATGAAATTAGGTCCCTGTCTAGATAAAATAGGAAGATATGGCTATAGAATAATGATACATAGGGGTAAAAACTCTAAAATGGGAGATATGCTTGAAAAATTAATAAACTCTTTATGAACCATCATGAAAGATTTAGATTTAGAATGACCATGAATAAACTAGGATAATCCTATGGTTTCATATATTGAAAAGTAGGTTCCATGATTTAGACATCCTATAAGATATATTCATGATTATTTGGATTCCCCTTATATTTCATATTTCTGACACTATTCTTTTTGGTTTTAAATAATGCTGGGAACAATAAGGATAAGGGGTTACATTTAATTCCATGGAAATTATTTTTACGAGCATTCAAATTGTTTATTATCAAGAGTGAAGGATGCTTTGACACTCCCTAATTAGCTATCATGAAACATGATTAATAAGGTGCACCATAACCAACTCTAAGACTCACCATGAATAGAAGGATAAATTTTTCTATGTATTTTAGTAGTGGAGACCATGGATGAATGATGATTTAGTTTCCTATATAATGTTGATGTTGGAAGAATAACTCAATGGAATTTCTGAAAGAGATGAGAGTATGTGTTGGGTTTGGAAAATAAGGAAACAATGAAATTAACTACAAGGGAAAAATAAAATGTTTAGTTAACCAAATGGATTTGAATAATGGTCATCTTATGGTATATTTGATTGTGTAATGTTTCAAATATTGAATGTATGGTCATTTAAACAATAAATTCCCTATAATAAAATATCATGAAGAAAATCACCAAGGTTGTACAAGTAATGTTTATATTAAAGATGATATAGAGGCTAAAAATGACATATGAAATGAATAATTGTTAAGGAATAATATAAACAATTATGGTTAATGGTTTATGTGTAACATGGAATGGTTGATGTATTTATATATTGTTATTATGATAATTGTATTTTTATCACTGGTATTTTTTTACTAGAATAATAAAACACCAATGGATTGTTCTAAAAAATATTTCACTGAAGAGTTTCAAGAATTTTCTAAATTGTACTGATTTCATAATTTTGTTTAATGGAGTTGTGATATTTTTATTTTTTAAGGTATACATTAATAGTTTATTGATGGAGATAAAATATTGTTTAGTTTAGATAATCAGATTATTGATATTGATCAATTAAATTAGATAGTATTGATGACCTCAGAACTGATAGAGGATGTTTTGAAAAGGTGGTTTATATTATCATTTATGGAGTTTACAAAATTATTAGATATATGTAATATCATCAATAATATAATGATTTACTGAAGTAATGATGGGTCATTAATGTTTTTATTGAGGTTATATGTAAATTAATGTTATTACTAGGTTCCAAGAGAATACATGATAATGTTATTAATATGTTTGGTATTAGACAATCAGGAGATACTTTATGATATATGGGTGATTATTTTTAAGTAGATTTACAAAAATTTATTTATCATATTTATTAATTTCTAATTTTATATGGGTTATAAGATTTACCATTTATGGAATGATTTAAGTTTAACTTTGGTATAGTTTTTATAAATTAATGTATTACTTTACCATTTGATGATTTATGCATGTTCAAGGACCTATGATAACAATTTTCATGAGATGATAATGAAATAAAGAAGGAATGAATTATAATTATATTTATGGAACCTATGATCTATTAGTTATTCATGAATAAAAAACTCACCATCATTTCAGAGAATAAGAGATGAAGTGGAAAATGATCAAGGCACAACCAAATGGTGATATTTTCTTATAAAATGGAATGTAGTCAGGTATATTTTTTAATGACAATTATTAAACATTATAAAATGATCTTTAAATTTAACATTGTCTTATTATCATCATTTTTGATCATATAAATGACCTTTTTCAAGCCTCTTTTGTTTATGTCTTTTTTGTCTGTAAATTTTTCCTAACCATGTTCTCAATCCTTCTATATCATTTTTTGGGTGATAGTTTTCTCTTATATGTCAATGTTTTCAATTATGACCTATGTTATCCCATGTGGAATCCTAGTTATGATTTAATTTATGTACCCTATAAAATTCTAAATTTTCCTTTTTAATGGATATTTTGTTATTCTTTTTTATGATGTGGGTATCTATGAAAAAATATTCAAATATTTATCCTTTGATGACCGAGATGAATTTTGAGGGATAAATTCATTTTAAGGGGGATTGAATTTAACACCTAGATATTTTTGGAATTTTTTTCTTGTATATTGTTATTTTTATATATATTTCATACATGAAACAATGAGTTTCTTCAACAATGTGCAGGACACGTGACACCATTCTTTAGTAAACCATGGAATAATATTATTTTAAATATGTCTATTATAACCGAGCCATTAAATATGTGGGTATGAATAATTTTAAATAATTTTAGAAATATACATATAAATTTTCTTTTTAATATGAATTTATTTAGAAATTATTAGTAAATAACAAATCAACTTTTAGTAATGTAATTATAATCGTAAAAAAAATTCCATCAAAATTGATATTTTTTTATTTATGTCAGAAAATATAAAAATTAATTTATAGATAATTTAGAAAATATAATTTTTAAAATGAAAATAATTTTTGAAACCATCATATCTAAATTTACTTAGGGTGAAATGTTTAGAATTTTTCAGAAAACATTGTTTTTTAGTGTATAGTAAAAAATATGATTTTTGTAAAAAATATTATTTATTTTAAATAAGTTAAGTAATTTGAATTGTCAATTATGATTTAAAGTATCTTATGTATTATTTGTAAAAGTTAAATCCAATTAATTATTTTTTTGTCAACTTTATATTAGAATTTAGTATAAATTTATTTTTGTGTATAAAAAGGGATTTTTTTATTAAAACTGTTTGTAAGCGCATAATGTTTCTCTATTTTAATTAATTAAAATAATACACAATGAGGAATATTTTAAATGATATTTATATATTATAAATTATTAAATTTTATTTTACATTAAAAAAATCATTATTATTATACAGAGTTAATATAAAATCATTTTGTGCTTGAAAAAAATACAATCCTCAAAAACTAGCATTTTGATCGCATCTGCGAGTTTTTTTAAATTAATTTTTACACTATTAGAAAATTTAATTGAAAAAATAATATTAATTTTTTATTTAATCATCTCAAAATTATATTAGTGTCAAATTTTGGGAATTTTATTTAAACGTTTAACTTATTTTGAATAGTGAAAAATATGGAATTTCAATTGAAAACGTCATTTTTTTAATTTATTCATAATGTTAAATTAAATTTTACATTATTTTTAAATTAAAATTATATAAATTATTCACATATAAATATTATTTAGGTCATTATATTAATTTTTATATTTAATTTATATATAAAAGCCTCATGAACTTTTGAATATTTCATTTTAAAAATCTGCTGATCAAGGGTTCCAAGATGAGCGATCTTTTGCAGATGTTGTCTCGGGTGGACTCCCCCGCACAGAATCGAAGGCCTCCATCTCTTTTGCTCCAAAAACCTACCGGCACAGAGGTCTATCAGCGATTAGTTTCTCTAAGGATGAGGTAAACGCTCTTGCTTCAGACCTACGTTTTGTTCTTGTAGGCCGCTTCATCAAAAATCGACCTTCGCTGTTCTTTTTGCGCAAAACTCTTGAGAACATAGGTTTTACAAACTTCCAGATTGGCCTTCTGAACACTTTGAATGTTGTGTTTCGGTTTTCCTCGGACAAGGACTATTACCGATTTTGGATTCGAGGTTCTTGGTCTTTTGGGGGGGCATTTATGAAGGTTTTCAAGTGGTCTCCCGATTTTGAAATAGGTTTTGAGCCCCCTATTGTCCCCCTTTGGATCGGTTTTCCAGGTTTGCCTCTACATTTTTTTAAACAGCATGCTCTTACTGCCATTGCCAGTCTATTTGGAACTCCGATCAGATTAGATTCTGCCACCTTGAACTTGTCTCGTCCCTCAGTTGCTAGAATCTGCACTGAGGTTGATGTTTCTCTAACATTGCCTTCCAGATTTTGGATCCAGAATGGTGATAAAGGCTTTTCTCAAGAGGTGGTTTTTTGAAAATGTTCCACCTTATTGTAATTGCTGCCTCAAAGTTGGTCACTCTATGGGAGAATGTGAGTCAAAAACCTCTGAACCACCTCAACCTCACGGCAAAGCAGTTTGGGTAGAAAAGTACAGTGCTAAAACTAACTTGAATCCTTCTAATTCAATACCTGCTAATGACATTGTGAATCATTTTGCCAAGGATGTCTCTGGGACATCTAATGTGCCCCCAGAACATTGTGTTTCACGAAGGGATCATGATGGTTCTCTGAATTTGGGCGAGAAGGAGATCCCACCCTCTGTGGTGAATCCAAATGTACATCATAGGCCCTCACCCTTACTTGAAGAGTGGTCGATAGTGAAAATTAAAGATGGCACTCAAGAAGAAGAGGAAAAGGAGAGGTGTGAGGAATCTGAAGATTGCCTCTCACTAAGCGCAAAAGAAGATAAATCTACTGATATTGAGGAGAAATATTTAAGGGACATGGCCAGGAAAGGTAAGAAACCAATAGTGGATGAGGATGGGTTCATTACACCCAACCCAAAAAAAACTAGAAAACGAAGGGATTTTTCACATGTGGAGAGGACTATTGTCACTCGCTCTTTGGACATTGCTAGACATAATGTTTCTGCCCCTATTGGAAATCAACATGTTGAGATGGAGAAACAAGCTGAAAGGGATGATAAATGCACTGTACCAACATGTGAAGCTCCTATTTCTTCGGTGGGACTCAGTGATGAAATTTTATACAACTCCTTTAAGAAAGGAGAGATCACTAAGAGCGCCTATTTGGCTGCAAAGCAGGAGATTTTCAATGAAAGAAACAGGAAAGATTTCTTAAGCTGACTTATATTTCTGTTTTTGGCCTTTTTGATGGAGCTTTTCTGCCTGGCTGAGATCAGATTCTGAGTTTTGCCTATTATTTGGAGCTTTTCATATTCTTTGTAAGAAGGACCAAAATTTAAACTTCAAAGAGATTCCATGGCAATGATCTCCCCTTGACTTTGAAGTTTAAGAATCCTGCTTTTTTCTCTCTGCAGTTTTTCGTGTGATATGTTTTCTTCTGACACAACTGTCTATCATGCATTGTGTTGGAAGTCCTGCTGTTCGATTTCTGAGGGGCTTCTTGGGGTGATCTCCTATTTTTTTTAACCAGCTGGACCCTATGTTCTCTCTAGGCTTATTCTTCTTCTGATTCAGTTGAAGTCTATTCTGAATTTCTGCTTGTTTGTTTCTGATCTTCTTGAGCATGCACTGAACCAGACCTGCATATTATCTGAAATTCTGCTCGGTCCCCGCTGGATTCTCCTTTGATGGTCTGGGCTGCATTTTCAATACAGATCTGAATGTTTTGAAAGGATAAGAGCATGCTGATTATGTATTGATGCTGAGCAGTTTTGGTTGAGAAATCCTTTTCAAATTTGCAGGGATGCTTTGATCAGTTGCTCTCTATGAATCAAGGACATCCTGTTTTGGGCTGTGCTTGGAATGAACACATCCAGAATGGTGATCTTGGTGTCTTCACTGTCTTTCTTGGAAAGGACATGTCTTCACTTGAGGATGTTTGTAGGTCCAGATTTATTTATTGGTCTCTTTGGTCTGTTATTGTTTATCTAGCTATTTCTATAACTTTGTGAGGGTGTAAGCACTTTGCACCTCGAGAATACTTTGTACCCTTTTGATTTAATAAATTTCTTTGGCATGGACTAGAGATTAGTTCATTTCAACTTGCTTAAGAAAAAAATTTAGAAAAATTGATTCCATAATTGTAATAATAATAATTTATATTATCTAATTTTTTCAAATAATTTTTTTTACAAAATGAATTGTAAAAACAGTAAACATTATTTACCATACGTAAGGTAATAATGTGTTTACTAGGAGGTTACACTGTAATGATATGTTTAAAAATGACCTAGAAACTTATAAAAAATATATTCAGTGGCCATATTTAGAACATTAACCAATTATGGTTAATTAATGGTTCATATTCTACACTTTTAGATATAAAAAACTTTTGACCACCCAATTCCATTCAAAAATGCCAATTATATCCTTTCCTACACTTATTAAAGGCCACACTCTCCCCTCTTCTTCACACCTTCTAACCATTTTGGTTCAGAACATAATAGAGAAAATAACATCCCAAATCTACTCACCACATCTTATAGGCCTTATTTTGGATATAAATCCAACTTAGGAAGGATTTTGATTCAAAACTAATAAGGATACCCAAAGAAGAGGAAATGTTCAACAAAGAGTATTTTTTGTTTTATTTCATCATCCAAATAATTAATTTATTAATATAAAATAATTTTTAAATAAAAAATAACTTCAATAAAATTATATCTTATAATGTTATGTTCATGACCTATAACCATATATAGTTCGATTAAATTGGTTTTAAAATCATAATTCATGTGTACGACGAACTGCCACCTCACTAACCAATGTCATTCATTTTTCCATTACCACTTATAACTATTGTAAATAATTGTTTATTTACTATTTATACATTATATAAATGGAATTATTATTATTAGGTAATTTTTATATTACACATGCCTTTATGGTTTCTTTTTTTATTTTTGCGAATACGATAATGTTGCTCTTGTGTACAGTGGATTATCACCTAACGAAGTGATGTGATTAGTTCACGCATAATATAGGTTGTATTATGGATGGTTTTAATATAAATATGTGATATATATGACATAAAAATTATTTTTTAATTATTATATATCACTTTTCTTTTATTCTATCAATCCATCAAGAAAATTGAAGCAATTTTCATGCATATGTACAGCCTACAATCTCTATGAACTGACCATTTCATTTTATATATCTAAATATTATAGATTTATATAAATACATGTATAATAAATATATATTATAAATATATCATGTTTAATTTCATTTAGAATATTAAAAAATTATAAATTTATTAGAAACCAAAAAATAACAAACAAAAATAGATACGAAGAACAAAGTAGTTACAACAGGAAATGTAACATTAGAATGTAATTATTTTTAAATGGTTAAAAAGGGTCATAATAAATCATATAAGTCATGGTATATATGAATATGGTTTATTAATAAATGTATATAAACATATATTTATTATATTTGAGGTTTGAAAAAGTATAATGGAAGTCAAGACTTAAGGTAAGGGACTTCCGTCTCACTTTTTTACTTACATTAGACACATGCCATGTTCAAAAACTATTTCATTTATTTTATGAACAAAATGGCCATTAATTTATTTTAAAATAATTATAGTGAAAATTATTTTAATTTAAATATCTATTTTAGTATCTCTATTTTATGGTATTTTATGGTTCAGAAGTTACCAAAGCGGAAAATGAATTTTTTTGCCTTAATTTGCCTCATTAGAGACAAATGCTATAATACGCACCTATATTATTTATTACGGTGTATATAAAACCCATTTGAAGTGTACTATAATTAATTTATTCATCCATATGATATTTTAAATTTAATTTTATGTTATTTCTTTATGGGGCTTATGAATCAAATATACCAAAGTGGTAATGATTTTATGTTACAATCTCATTGTTTATCAGGATTGTTTATGACTATGTTTCCAATGATAAAATCATAGAATACAACTCTATATAAACTCATGAATATTATTATAGTCTATTTATTCTTGATATTTTCATGTAATAGCACCATATTTTCACTCTATGTTTCATTAAATAATTCATAAAGTGTTTCGAAGAAAATGTGACTATAATTCTATCTTTGGTTGGAAATGTATTTTCATTCAAAACAATTTTTTCTAAAAATATTTTCAATTTTTTATTATTATCATATATTACTTAATAGAAAAATCACCCATATTTTTATTTTTAAAAAACATGAAAGTAATAGTCCATTTTGTTTCAAAAATCCTCATTTAGAATTTATAGAAAATGAAAAAAATATTTGTTTTTAACATGAATGGAATTAACAATATCCCGCAATCATGACCACTGAATGATTTCAAGATTCCCTTAAATTTTTGGAAATTTATTTTCAAAGGAAATATTTTCATTAATATTTAGGAATTTTTTATATATTAAATAATTTATCTCATTTTAAAAAGGGGTTTTTGAATTTATTAAAAATTAATTATAAATGTTGAAATGATTTTTTACTCAGGAAAGGTTTTAAATGATTTTGAAATATTCATTTATAAGTATTATAGTATATTTTCAAAATATTTTTATGAATTTATAGTTTTATAAATTTAATTTAAAATAAAATTTATCTACAATATGAAACACCCCAAGTTATTTATCTTTCTAAATCACTCTCCATATAGGAAGAAATTCTTTGATGTTACCTATAGTTTACAGGGTAAATGAAACAAGGATACCATTATATTATTTCACAAAATGAATTATTTTTATGATGATAATATTTTTATGAAATCCATTTCTCTTCCATGGGTTATATTATTATTAATTTTTTGAAACCTTTTTTAGGGCTCATGCTATGAGAACATTTTTCAATGATTATGAAACCTATATCTTATCCACATTTTATTATATAATGAAATGATTATGGAACCCATTTCATACCATGGGTTATGATATGGTTAATTCTTTATGATTGTGTAGCACACGTATGTATCATTTTCATTATGTCACAATGGTTACATTAAAGATAAGGATGGTGGTTATGTTATAACCAAAGACGAGTGAAAACTATGTCTCCCTCAAATCAAATAGTTAAATGATTTAAATCTCATAAGGTTGATATGACTATAATATGGATTTAAATTGGTTCCATTAGGGAACTTCATTGAGTTAATGGTATTTTAAGTGGACCTTGACATCCATGATTGTTTGGGGAGTGAAACTATTCCAATATGATAGAATTGTAAATGAGACACGGGTAATATGAAAATGATTTTATTTTCATATGTATATACCTCAAATACCATGTCTTATTACAATGTTATATACTCACGTATCATGATATTTTTTTATGACTCATTTTATATTTACTGCTAAAATTTATTTCTTGACTAACTATTTGGATATATGAAAGGTTGGGTATGAAATTTGTAAGTTATTTTTATTATCATATACCCTTATGAATTCATATAATCGTATATTGATATTACTTTTGTTTACTATTACAGAGCATACGTGATCCCCATTTCTTACATTTCATTTCCTAGTTTATTAAGAATCATTATATTTAGGGTATGTGTATAAAGATTACTAAATGATAATATATTTATGGAAAACTTTTAATTTATTTCACCACATTTAATGATTTTTTTCCATGTTTCCATGGGTACTAAAATATTATGGTTGATAGATGTGTGTTTTCGAAATGTAATGAAGATTTATTTAGAAATATGTAATATCAATTAATGAGATTCCCGGGACTATATAATACATATCTAATCGGGGTCTGAGGAAGTGATCCCTACCCACCTCAATGAGAAGTGGAGTGAATTCTTCATGGTCCTCGTAATGTTTGGGGGTCCTCATGAGAGACTTGGGGGTGCCCCATGGTGAAGTGTAGATCATTGTACAAACTAATTTTTTATAGTTATTTATAATTTTGTTTGAATTCCCTTTTTTACCAATAAAATATAATACCAATACCCCATCATATTCTCTACCTAATATATGGTGATGTTTATGGGATTATGAGAGGTATCCCCCTCTTATATAATATGTTTTAACTTTTCCTAAGAGTGTTTTAATTTATACCCTTCAATATTTAGAAGTTAAATATCCCAATCCCCTTAATTCCTTTTTATTCCCATTTTTATCCTCTAATTTGCATTATTTTAGTTTAGGGTTTTGAGATAGATTAAATATATCATAGTGGAATCCGCATGATTTGTTGGGGATTTGTCATGCGATGAATAAGGTATGTCCAAATATGAGAATTGCCACCATCACTATCTATTTCAATGAATACATGTCTCCAAAGTAATTTACTTGTATATTTTGGATAAATTTGATTAGAAAAGCTATTATTTTGGTTTAACCTATTAAGGATTTCACTCATAATGGTGTCAGTAGTATGACAAATACCATTCAAGTGTGGTTGGTAATTTTTCTTGTTTCATGGGCCAACCAATGAGTTTTAGGAAATTATATCATATAATTTTATATTTAAATAATATTTAAGTTGTATGAAGGATTTGAATAATAAATAATAAAGTGATTATAATTAATTATTTAGATTTTTGGATTGAGTTAAGAGATCATATCAATGTGAAATGTTGATTGGACATGGATGAGCTTATGAATTAGTTTCTATAATAAAATTGAAGTGAATAACTCCCTTTTTGAGGTAAGCATTCCTTATAAACTTTTAATACAGTTATTTTCAGGATATAAATATGATAAAGGAGGTCTTTCTAATGAGGTTGATATGCCTATTATTTTATTTATATTGTTTAACTAAAATTGAAAATCTATAAACGAGTTGAACAATGTTCCAAGGGTCATTAAGGACACTTGATCCCCTTCTTAATTCCTCACCATCTAATGGTAGAGGCCTTGACTATAATTGTATTCTATTTCATACACGGAACCTAAGGGGAGAGACTTATATGAACCTTCTAATCTTTTTTTTCCATTGTGCAGGTACCTTGGTGACATTTGAGTAGAGGTACATGATAAAGTTAGTGTGATTAGACCTAGTAGGACTTTATGATACAATAAGATGTATTATATCCTTTTGACTGGTGATATTAGTGTAGGGAAAGAATTCCTCCCCCACTATGATATGATTACTAGGCCTTCTATCCCCATTCTATATTGGTGGAAAGGTTGGGTGTGTGAGGATTTACCTTGCGTGAATTGGGAAGGGGGTGGATTCAAGTCCATCTCCCTCACATGACACTAATTAAAGGTTTAGTAAGAGGCCAATTGGGATGAGTTACGATTATGTTTATATTGAAGGATTTTATTCCCTCTACATAATGGGTGGTGAGCCATGAGGTATGTTTTAGATTTAGGAATCCCTGTATCATGTCTATGACTTAATGAGACATTGGGGACCCTTGTGAGTTTCTAGGAGACATGTTTAACTTCTGAGTGTGTTTGTATTGATGAGTATAGATGATTGTGGGTGCCACCTTCAAACTAAAATCATTAAAGTGAGCCTAATATTTATATAGTGGTGATATTATATATATATATATAACCAAAGAGGTGGATCTATTATATATGAGATGGTTTTTGGAATTTGAAAACCCGTATTGTTACCGTTATTGGTACAGGGAATAATATGAGGGACCCACTACTAATGGTACATTAGATGGAATATTCTAGTGGTCTCATATGATTCTTCTAGTTTATCTAAATGAGATTTCTAGGGATGGTAACCTAGGATTTTATTTTTGATCCTAATAAAAAAAGAATTCTTTGGGAAATCCCCTTAGATTCAAGTGTTATGCTAATTAATTTTAAATGCACTAGTAAATCCTCTGGATTTGAAATTAGGGTCTATATGGAATGCCTAGGATGCTAGGGTTTGGGATTTTGGCCTATATGAAACAATTGGAATTAATCCATAGAATTAGTGGAATGCATGAAACTAGATTTATTAGTACATTCCACTATAAATAATATTTGGTCCAAATAGTATTGAATTTTATATGTTAAACCCCAAATAAATCAATTATATTATTTATACTATCAGATTTTTTACGGCTACCTCTGTCCGAATTAGTTCTTACACTTGATACTTTGTGACCCATGAGCCTGGTATTGGTGTCCATAATTAATTGATTTGGTCAGAAACATAATGACAACAGATGAATTATGTATATTCATTTGTGGGTGTAATGGTAAAAGCTAAGGATTGATAGTGTTTACTTAATTTTTATTATGATGTTATTTATTTATTATATTGAGTATATTAAATGCACATACACCACATTTATTGGTTATTTTAGGGACTCATTGGTAAATCCATACTGAGTTTTACTCACACCCTACTTGGGATTCCACGGAACATGGGTACATTGAAAACACTTGTTTTTCATAGTTATAGGTTGGGTAGAGGAATGAAATTTTATTAATAAAATAGATAACTCTGATCATGTTTAGTGAATGAGTTAGAGGAATGGACTGAGATGGATATATATAATTTTTCAATTTACATTTATTTTAATTATTTTATTTATACGATCAACCTCATGAGTGACCATGTTTTGTGTTTTTTAGGTCCACAAGTATGTATAATTACATTTTTTAAAATTAAATTTGATATAAAATGGTCATTTAATTTTATTCTATGTACTATGATTATTTTTTATGAATGATGTTTGGTTATTTCTCTAATATTTTACTCTTTAACATGGTGGGTAAGTCTCCCCATGATAACACCTTATACCCCCAATGTTATTCAGAAACCTATATATTATAGGGAGGCAAACCTGAAGATATGATTCCCTTGAGACAAGAAACTGATTAGTGCTCTAGGAATGGGGTGTTACACCTAGGATCCTATATCAACCATAGATAAAACATTAAAAAATTATAAAATTAATTAGTTCACATTATATTACCCATTCTTGGTATATAATCTCATAGAAAACCTAATAATTATAAGTACACCAAACAAATACTCTTTTAGAGGTTTAAATATCAATATGAAATTATTTATTTAAGGTTATTTTAGTTTTTATAAACTATAAAATTTCCAATTATTTTTTAATTAAATTAATATTTCAAGGCACGAACTGCCATTTCATTCGTAAAGTCATAAAGTGAATAATTTTTTATTACTATCCTATATTTTGGATCAATATATTATAAAATTTACCTAATATATGATCTACCATCAAATACTCACTCCTAGTATATAACCATACTATATATATCTCTTTCTCAACTCACTATACTCAAATCTCTAACCTATCATTGGAGATTTCCCGGTCAGTGTCAATGTGAGTCATTAATTCAAACCCTAAATTATTACCTAACAATAATCATCCCTTATAAATTATTTTTTTTCATATAATTATTGACATATGTGTCTCTAGTTATGATATTATCATTTTAATCGCCAATAAAATCATGAAATATAGAAGAAGATCCTAAAATGTAATATTTGTTTTAGGTACAAACCGTAAGATAACTTCATTCACCATAATGGGATCTACCAATATCCCAAATTATAACACTATATTCCCATAAAATATCAATACCCAAATAAAAAAATGAAATGTTTTGATAATGAAATATTACAGACTCACTTACAGTATATTTATTTTTTTTTCAATTCTCAAATATGAATAATTTTATAACAATAAGTTATGAAAATACCCAAAAAAGTGTTCAATTGAGGATGAAATATCATTTTAATAAAATCCATTAATATTTTTAAAGCATTCCCTAACATGAATAAAATTTATAGATACTAAAAAAATTCAAAAAACATAATAAATTATTCTTATGAATATCTTATACACAAAATATATGTATATGATATAATAAATTCATATTTATCTTTCTGATCTTTTTTACACCCATCAACTAATCAAATAAATCATAAATACGAGTGATTGAATAGATATTATTTATAATACATTGATTTATATTGATGAAATTTACATACAATCACATAAACACATAATATTTCTCTATAAATATGATTAGTAAATAATGTAATGAATCATTTGAACATACAAATCTTTTATCTTGGGTTTATTACAGTTGATCTTCAATTTTCAGAAATCAACCCAAGTTAACCTTTCACGTCACCAGGATTCGCACACAATAAGGATCAAAGGGAATTATTGTTTCCCATTGACTAGAATATTGTGTTATGGAATCAATGAAAAACTACATGGGTATTGTTTTAAAATGAAATCATTTTAAATAACGTAGTGAATGCTTATTAAAACTACGAAATAATGTGACCATATGTAAGAATTCCATATATAAAAGACAACAAATACAAAAAAATAATGGAACCAAATGAGGTATATTTGAAAAATATAATGGTCCAACCAATTTATATAAATGTAAATGTTTCATAAAAAATAAATACAATTCATGGTGAAAAATAGGTAAACTAAATATAAATAAATTGATGGAAAACAAAGATGATATAGTCACATCCTAAAATAAACCAAAACCAATTCAAACATAAAACCTCTCTGGGAGACACTATAAATACATGCATATATAGAAATAATTAGTATACTAATAGAATTATATCTAATCTAGAAATTGAACCTTGCACCTATGTACAACCCTAAATTTTCAGAGAAACAAATACTTAACAGTATACTTGCAGGGAATGAGACAACTAGCATAATAGGATCTCTGTGTGGTTCAACATGATTCCTTTCATAAATGATAGTTAACAATAAAATATAAAATACGGTTTTTACTTTTAAATAACATAAACAAACATAAAACACATGGCATTACCCATACATAAAAAATCACTTATTTCCTAATGAAAAATCAATAAAATATATACTTAAATAATGGAAACTCTTTTAAAATTCCAAATATTAGGATCCCAAAAATTATGAAAAAAAATCAATTTTTTCATTGTTTCAAATATATTCAACAAATCACATTCATAAAAAGCATTCATCATTTATTTGAAAGTAAAATTACAAAGATAAAACCTTAAAATACACTTAGATGACCATGTCAACCTTGGATGAATAATTAATAACATAATTGGAATAACTATACCAATGGAATATAAAAAAATCAATAATAATAAACTTCGTGATGCTATAGACAAATAAGAACAAGGGGATACTAACAAAAATGAAATGGTAATACCCTAAATAGAACAAAAAACCTTAGATTAGTGTAATGGGATGTAACATTGATACTAATTTCATTTCATCCTAACAATTATATTACAATATGGTACCAACTTATAGCCTATGTTGCATCCATATCATCATAATACACCTAAAGTTCTCTCCCTCTCTTTATTAGGGGAACCCCTCTTATCCTATAAGAACATACATTAGCGGACACCAGATAGTTTATATGATAAAAATAATAGCATAAATCATGACCTCACACATAGGTACATGAATTCCCATGGTCAACCCAACTTTGATGTGGGAAAATATTCAATTAATAATCTATATATATATTTGTGAATTATGCAATTACAATACATATCACTTCACCTATAAAACACTTGCATGAAATATACCTTTTATTATCAAAACAAATCATATAAATATACAGAACATTAATATTGGATAACCAAGAATAATGGTAATAAAAAAGCGTTACACTAGAATCCAAACATATTTTTTAAAAAGTTACAAATGGGCCTTTATATAAATCTGACTCGAAATCCAAGTCATTTCCATTCCTTTGAAATCTAAACTCTTAAAAAACAAATTAAATATATTTATGAAAATGAAACTTATTTATTTCTTAGAACCATATTTTTAAAATAATATTTTATTATTCCAAAAATAAAAATAAGAAAAACAACATACAATTTCAATAAAATCCTTTAAAAAATCCTCTTATGAATTTTTATAAATGATTTTCATTAAAAAAAAATTTAATTTAAAAGAGACACATTAAATGCATAGAGAAAATAAAGTATCTTAATCCTATAATTAATAAAAAAAAATTCAAATTAAATATGGGTATTATAAATAATTATAAAACAATAGAAAATTAAATTTAAAACAATGCAATTCAATGAATTTCCATATAAATGAAGAGAATAGACACACCTGCCTCATTCTAAGTGATAATTAATAACCATTTATTATCAATGAAAACTAGGAAATACTTCACCCATATCAAGAACTAAATGGAATAATCCTCTGTTTAGAAGAAACATTAAGCCTAAATACTATTTTATAGTTATTAATACTATAGGGAGAAAGAAAAACCTATTAGAAAGTGAAGATTGAAGAGAACAGAAGAGATAAGAGAAGGAGTGGGGGGGGGATAAGCTTTTAGATCCACTTGAAATCAAAAGGTGAATAACTCCCTAGATAATCATATAGGTTAAATATACATATGAAGTGGAAAATAGTGGGAAACCCATTTAAATATTAAAGGACATAAATTTCATTTCATATTTTAGAGAAATTGGTTAGGTCTCAGGGTTTGGCCACTGGGTTTTCCAAACCATGTAAGAGGCACTAGATAATACCTACACAACTTGATTGGAATCCCATAACTACTTTACTACAATTTGGGTTACCCAACCACAAAAAAATGAATCAAATATCTTTCTAGAG
Source organism: Viscum album (assembly GCA_963277665.1). NCBI lineage: Eukaryota > Viridiplantae > Streptophyta > Magnoliopsida > Santalales > Viscaceae > Viscum > Viscum album. Next base: position 1,364,458,805 of record OY728147.1, read on the forward strand.
ACCTGAAATGGTTTGGAAAATAGTGTTCCAACCATAAAAAATCCTATGATAAATACTATAATACAATGAATGGTTAGCCGGAATGGTTTTCTCTAACCATGTGGTAACCATGTACTAAAATAAATACCTTTAAATTAATGAATTAAAAACCCAGGTCTCCAAAAAGTCAAAATAGAGAAAAATTAAATAATATTTAAATGAACAATTACATGGGGATGTCATAATTTTCCAAGCCATGGCTCGTTCCCAAAATAATTTCTTTGATAAAAACCCAAAATAAAATGAACATAAAAACCATACACACCCATATATAAGGGGTGGGTGGTTTAGGAAAGATTTTGGAGGTCATTATCTAATGAAAATCAAATAAAATGATTTATCATCAGGACTATCCAACAAAGGATACTTAAAATAACCAAAAAGATATCCCAAAATCACCAAATCCATTCATGTGTAACACAAATAAAAAAAGCTGAATCATATACCTAAGAGGATAAATAACTTTTAATGTTCTCCACTCTATTCAAAATTTATACAAAATGGTGTGATAAAAGTTAAACACTCATAGAGAAAACCACCACCAAAGATAAATATCATCTCTTTAAAATACCCAACAAAGATGAAATCCTAAAAAATGTAAAAGTTCCCATTAAAATGAATATAACACTAAATAAAAAATATAATTTAACCCACAAGAACATTTAAACATAAAAAAATATGATATCTACAGCATAATCAAACAATCCATTAAAATAATTTCCACCAAAAATAGGAAAAATAATTCAAGGAAAACAATCCTCAACATGGACAGACTTGGTTCAAATCTTAGGGAAAAAGATAAAATGGAAGGGTAACCTATGACCACACACATGACACATATAATAATGATGAAACTGACTAAAACGAAACCAAAAAACATCCAATCCACAATTTGAACTAGTGTATCACACTTCCATGTTACCCAAGTATGCACCAAAGGTCTCCCCCATTCCCACTCATCAATAAATTAACCTCATCACAGACCCATCTCATACATAAAACTCAAGAAAACAATTCCACCAACTAAGATTGAACATAACCATAAAAAAATTGATGTCCCAAAATAATATATTAGAGATGTTACTAAATAGAAAACCAGACAAGTGTAACCTCAAAATCATTAAGAAAATCCATATCCACAAAAAGGAAAACATAATGAAGTTATGATTCTAAATCCATATCACTCATAATAATTCTTCTAAAATAAAAAAATATAATTTTTTACGATAACATAAACAAAAACAAGAAAGGTATTCCTCAACGATTTCAAGAAAGAGGGCATAAAACTCCCCAATTACACAAACTGGAATCTCAAAAAAGGTCCCTTATTTTTACAAGAAGCACCAGAGTCCTTGGAAGACTAACCCTCATCAAAATACAGATCCAAATATGTTTCATCTAGCTTCTATTCCAAACTATAATTGTAACGCCCTGACCCCATTTACCCAGAGTCGGTGCGTTATTGCGTAACATTGGCATGATCACAAAAGATCATGTCTCGAATGACCGATTAGTTTAGTAGCCTTGGAAAAAATAGATACATTCATAAATGTTACACTACATCATAAAGTGAAAAACTATAATAACAAAGTCTCCATAGTCCACACTCATATCCTCTTCTGACTATCCCTGCAGGTCATTCCTAAAATACTTCTTCACATCCTGGAAAAATTAAGACATTGAAAGGGGTGAGCTCAGATTCTCAGTAAGGATAACAATATAGCGGAAGCATTCATAAATAAACATAAACATTTAAGGAAATGTATAACTAAAACAAAATCCTTTTAAACTTGAACGTCAGCATAATATGGAAAATTTAAAATGAAATAATTCCATTTAATTATTCACATGGGTATTCTACTAGTCGAATAATCACATGAAATATCAATAACCACTTTCATAATGATGGAATGCATATTTCCATACTATCATAACCACATATCCAAGGCCTCGTGCCAAGACTACAAATAAGATTTTTTCAAGGCCTCGTGCCAAGACACTAGTTTGTCTCATGAGACCTTCCGATGCATCGAGGAGCTATAGCGGGCTCCACCCGTCACTTATTAAGTCCAATGCATTCCTCATATGAATGGTTTAAACATATCATAAACCATAACATAATTGTATCACATAAAACATGCATAAAAGAAACATAACATTTCCACATTTCAATCACAAGATATCAATACAACACATTGATATAATAAAAACACTTTCAAACCCATTTTCAATAGAAAAATAAAAGAAAATTAAAACTTTGTATTTATTTTTCATTTAAAAAAAGAAATGGCTTGTAGAGGAAGCTGAAACTTAAATAATGGTCACAGTGGCAGAGAAGTCGTTGTCGCCGCATAAGTAAGACAAAACATTCCTTTTGTCTTTTATTAAAAACGCATCGTATAAAAAGTTTCATTTTTGAATTAAAGTAAAGGTCAAAGAGGTTTATACATTGTATAAAAGCAATTTTTGTATAAAACAAAATATGCCTCAATGAATGGAGATTGAGACGACGATCCATAAAAAGATCATTTTTTAAATAAAACAGATCTATTATGTGTATTCACTATATGTACACATAAATAATGTTCAAATACATGATAGGACATAATAATATCATGACATAATTTGAAAGTAGGTGATTAAACCAAAGAATGGAAATTGGGTTAAGAAGTTCCCTTACCTCGTGTCCGACTTGACACGATCGTTCTTTAGTCTCCTGAATAATAAACTAGAGTTAATTTATATTTGACCAAGAACCTTTTTCATGTTAAATATTCCTTTTATATCACTTGTTACCATGTTATGGACATTATGTAATTATTTAGGTTAATAACGGTCATTTTGTCGATCTTTGATACTTGAGTCAAAAAGAAAATTCTTATAATTACAAGTTTATTATGTGGTGAAATATCCATTATATATAGAATTATATTCATGATTTAGATATCATATATATCATATATATCCAGTATATACATGAATTTATAATATTACATAACATTTAGAGGTAAGAAATGAAATGCACCGTTCATGGAGACGGTAAGCCGTACGTACGCATGAACGATACTTTCATTTCTATTTCATATTTAATGGAATGAAGTTATAATTATATAAAGGTATAATATAATTCCAGTATAATATAATTTATAATACCATTTACTCCATCATTTATACATCCCACATATGGAATTAACGATTCAAATCACTTTGAGGGGGCAGTAGTCCGCACTTCCTAAAATGAAATTATCGCGTTTACCCATAATGGAAATCGTAAAGGTATTCAATGAATGAAAAATAAAGAAGCGTAAGTAAAACATAAACATATTATATATCATATATAAATATAGTGACATCTTAATGGACTCCTTAGAAGTTGTTATATGAGTGTTGAACAATAATCGTTTCGTGAGGCATAAATTCGCCATCCATAGAAACAGTATTTTCTTTAACCATTAGATGTAGGTGTGTATAAGTGTAGCTAGAATCCTTCTTATAACAACATCCAAGTATATTTAAGATACTGGTGTTGTTACAAATGAATGGAATAAAAAGAGTTTAAGGGGTTGGAGAAGCAAAATAAAACAAAATAACATAAGAGAAGACATTACCTTAAAATCGGGTAACTCTTTTTTTGATTTGATCCAAAGGCTTCCTTAGGAGGAATTCTGCCCAAAGTGAGGCATCAAGGAGTAAGAGATGGTAGTTTAGAGAGTATTTGGGCAGTGGATGACAGAGAAAAATCGTATGGAATGTGTGAATAAGGTGGTAGTTGTGGGGGCCTTTTATAAGAGGAATGGAGGGGCACTCTTGGAAAGATTGAAATGTTACTTTATTATATAATGAGATTTGGATTTTAAAGGTCCCAAACTTATATATTTCTACGATAAGGTGATAAGGGTTCTAAATATACTCATCCAATAGGTTTTTGACAAGTATAAGTCTTTGATTTTACATTATCTTATCATTTTATTTAAATCGTTAATTAATGAGGTAATTGTTGCATCATCATGGTGTCGTAAATAATTTAATTAGTAAAATGTGTAAATTTTTTTAAAAAATATATCATGATGTAGGAAATCTTTTTTTATTTCTAATTAATATTTACACTAAAATATATGACTTGTATAACCCCAGTTAAAAATTGTTTTAGTAAAACAACTCATGTTTGTGACATTTTCATTTTAACTTTAAATAAAAAGTCATTTATGTCATTTCCCTACCAAAGTGGCTCCATGGGGTACCCAAGTTGACCCATGGATTGTTTTGGTCATCCATGACACATCCAGTTTGGGTATGACATGTTTCTAGGTCATTTAATATTATTATAACATTATCTTTACCTTAAATTACACTAATTACCTTTAATCGCGATTAATAAAACATAAACGTTACTATTAACCAAAAATTATTTTCATCACATTGAACAAAATTTTACATCCTAATGACAACCATGTATGTTGGATTTTTGAAAATCAAATCACAGAAGTGGTAATGTTTCATTTAAATGAAAAATCAGTTTTTTAACTACCACTTAGTGGTTTCACTATTCATAAAAAATTGATGTTTTTCAGAACAATGCCAAAATTTCACCCTAAACTATAAATGATATTCCGAATTCAAAAATGATGTCTATTTTAAAAAATTCCAAACATATAAGTTGAATTAATTCATTTTATAATTAATTCCAGTTGTCATAACAAATCGCGTGTTTTCAAGAAACAATATATATCAAAAGATTGACAATTGTTTATGTCCAATTTCAAAGTGAAATTAATTTTAATGAACACCATTAGATAAAATGGTAAAAATATATTCTAATTATAATTTAAAACCTCTCAATTGTATAAATTATCACTATAAAATTTTTTGATTAAAAATGATGTTTTTAAGTATTTTTCACTATTCATAAAAATTGGAAGTTCTCAAAAAAATACCAAAAATTCAACATAGGCTAATTTCGATATTATGAATCCAAAAATGAAGTCCATTTTGAAATATAGTATATATATAATTTAAAAATGTTGGTATTACTATTCATAATGGCTATTTTGATTGGTCGCGGTGTGTTAGAATTTCGAACATGCGTACAATGCAAACTATTGCATTATTGAAAGAGAAGCGTATCATGGAAGCTCGGAGTGTTAAATTCTCCCCTCCAATAAATTGCATCCTCGCAATTTGAAATTTTTCTTTGAAAATAAATGGTTGAAAATAGAAAATACCTTTGTGGAAAACCCTCATCGGAAATAAGGTTCATAATAATATAACATTAAAATAAATAAAGATAAGTACAAAGGTCACCTGAGATATCCCATACAAGGATTATATGAAAATATGGATATGGAAGAAAAATAAACCATCAAGGTCTAATGGGGAGTTGTAAAAAACATTATTAAGATAAAGTTAACCATAGGAAAATCACAAAATTGTGACTGGTTAAATGGTCATTGAATCCCCAGTTGGAAAAGTTAACCGGCAATGTTTTTCTTTTAAGTTACCTTTTATAAAGTTGAGGAATTTATTTAGGAGATTTACAATGATTATAAGGAAATATACTTACTTGTCATGTATACTTTCATTAGTTAATAAATTTTTACCACAAACCCATCATTCACTCGAAAAGGTAATAGAACTCAAAAATATTCTATTTATCCTAATTTTATATGGCTCTAAATATTAACACATACCATTTAGATTAGGAACACTTTTTTGTAATAACCAGGGACTTCCTGTAGGCTTGTGGTAGGTAATATGGGCCTGTCGCACTATGGTTGTGGGTTCGATTCCTCCAGCTTTGTCCGACGCGACGGGTTATCCCCCAACCTACAGGTTGTCCTTTTCCTAAAACTATAGTATTATAATATTCCAAAAATAATAATCATAAATGTTTTGACCATAAAAAATACTATCCAAAGTTCATCTTAATCCATTCTAACCTTTATAGTTATCCAAAATACCTCCGTCCAGACTTTCTCTAAAAGGTCTCTAAATTCCATAATCAATTGTATCATCAGATTCCTCAATCAAAGTAAAGTTTTTCTTATTGTCACAGAAAAACATATGATTAACTTCATCATATTAAAACCTTAATGAAAACAACAAGTAATGCATTACAATCCTTATATATATCACATTATTCATATAACCAGAATATAATAATTGTTTCCAAAATCACCAATACATTAATTATTCCACTTCAAATGTAGTAACAACATAAGATTTTCCTTGATCCCTTGGCATTTTCTGAGGTAATGTTCCCTGAAACTTAGGACATTAATTTGCAGAATGCCCCATTTCCCTACAATTGTAGCATTCAACATTGAAAGCCTCTTTCTTTCCCTTGCAATCACGAGCCTGGTGACCTTTTTCTCCCCATTTATAACAAAATCACATTCCTTTTAGGCAAGTAACGGGGTGATTCTTCCCACAATTATATCATAATGGAAAATCCTTCTTTCCCTTTTTCCCTTTATCTGTCTCTTGTTCCACCATTCTCTTCTTCTCTTTCTTTACTTTACTGTCATAAGATTGAGACAATTCCTTTTCTTTCTTGATAGCACACGAGAATATATCTTCGTACGAAGAGAAATATTGTGAGACAAAGGCTCGATGGAGAAATGGTTTAAACCCCTCAAAGAAACAATCAATTTTACATCTTGGGTTACGTATATAATTTGCTTCATGCCTTGCTAACCTTGTAATGTTATCCTCATACTTTGCGACATTCTCATCCTCCTTTTGTCTCAGACTCAAAAATTACTTTTCCATATCTGCTTGATGGTCACGAGGGAAGTATTTTACTATGAAAATTTCCTTAAGCTCCCTCCATTGCATACATGATACTTCTTCATCTTCCTTTGTGTTTTGCATCAGGGACCACCATTGATCGGCATCCCCAGTGAGGCGGTAGACTGCCATGACAACCTTCTCCGTTTCGATTCTCCGCAAGGCATGGAATATTTTCTCTAAGGAGTTTATCCATTACTCAGCTACTAATGGATTTGTACCCCCATTAAATGTTGGAGGTTTTTTCCTCGTGAAGCGGTCTAACATTGATCCTCCACGTTGCGGATTAGGGTGCTCCAAATGAGTAAGGTTATTATTCATAACCTGAGTGAGTTGTCCTAGTATGGTAATAAGTTGATCAGCGCCAATTGTATCTCTAGCTCCACAATAATTATCTTAAGCCGGAGGGAAATCCCTACACGGAGTGGGTGCATTGATACGGTATCCATTCCTCCCACTAGGCACCATTTCTAAAGAATGGCATAAACTAGATTAGTTTATGTATTAAAATACATAATTCCATACTTGTAAAACACTTAACATAAATTGAACTATTTACGGATATAATCCATAATCATAGAAAAAATTTCTTTGAGGAGGTATATCCTAATAATCCCTTCATAATGGTTTGTAACGAAAATGATAATTATCTTAAGCATATCCCCCCGGGAGTGTCGTAACCAAGAGTGTAGCAAGGCCCATTGTCGTGAACAAGTTCCCGTTCTAGTCTAGCTCAAATCGGTGTTTTTTGGTATTACCCCTAGGTACATCTGTTCCAGAGCCGCATCTACCTGCTCGTATCCAACCAGGGATGTATTACTCGGAAAACTCACAAAAATCTCTATAATACCAAAATTATAAGAAGTTCTTCTATACTAATCCTCAAAGTCTATCTTATGGCTATGTGCTCTAATGAAAGAAAATCTAAATCTAGCTTCCAAGGATAGTACTAAACTGCCTCTGATACCAACTGTAACTCCCCGACCCTAGTTACCCAGATTTAGTGCGTTATTGCGTAACATTGGCATGATAAAAAAAGATCATGTATCGAAAGACCGATTAGTTTATAAGCCTTGAAAACACTAGATACATTCATAAATGTTACTCTAAATCATAAAGTGAAAAACTACAATAACAAAGTCTCCATAGTCCACACTCATATCCTCTTTTGACTATCCCTACAGGTCATTCCTAAAATACTTCTTCACATCCTGGAAAAATGAAAACATTAAAAGGGGTGAGCTCAGATGCCCAGTAAGGATAACAATATAGCGGAAGCTTTCATAAATAAACATAAACATTTAAGGCAATGTATAACTAAAACAAAAGCCTTTTAAACTTGAACTTCAGCATAATATGGAAAAAGTATAATAAAATAATGCCATTTACTTATTCACATAGATATTCTACTAGTCGAATAATCACATGAAATATCAATAACCACTTTTATAATAATGGAATGCATAATTCCAGACTATCATAACCACGTAGCCAAGGACTCGTGCCAAGACTACGAATAAGATTTTTTCAAGGCCTCGTGCCAACACACTAGTTTGTCTCATGAGACCTACCGATGCATCGAGGATCTATAGAGGGCTCCACCCATCACTTATTAAGTCCAATGAATTCCTCATATGAACAGGTTTAAACATATCATAAACCATAACATAATCATATCACATAAAACATTCATAAAGGAAACATAAGATTTCTACATTTCAGTCACAAGATATCAATACAACACATTGATATAATTAAAACACTTTCAAAACTATTTTCAATATCAAAATAAAATAAAATTAAAACTTTGTATTTATTTTTCATTTAAAAAAAGTTATGGCTTGTAGAGGAAGCCGAATCATAAATAATGGTCACGGTGGCAGAGAAGTTGTTCTTGCCGCATACATAAGACAAAAAATTCCTATTGTCCTTTACTAAAAACACTTCGTATAAAAAGATTCCTTTTTGAATAAAAGTAAAGGTCAAAGGGGTTTATACGCCGTATAAAAGAAATTTGTGTATAAAACAAAATATGTCTCAATGAATGGAGATTGAGATGAAGTTCCTTACAAAAATGTTTTTTTAAATAAAATAGATCTATTATGTGTATTCACTATAAGTACACATAAATAAATTACAAATAGAAGATAGGACATAATAATATCATGACATAATTTGAAAGTAGAAGATTAACCCAACGAATGGAAATTGGGTTAAGAAGTTCCCTTACCTCGTGTCCGACATGACTTGATCGTTCTATAATATACTGAATAATAAACTAGAGTTAATTTATATTTTCTTAATAACCTATTTGATGTTCATTATTCCTTTTATATCACTTATTAGCATGTTATGAACATTATTTAATTATTTAAGTTAATAACGGTCATTTTGTCAATCTTTGGTACTTGAGTCAAAAATAAACTTCTTATAATTACAAGTTGTTTATGTGGTGAAATATCCATTATATCTAGAATTATATTCATGATTTCGATATCATATATATAATATATATCCATTATATACATGCATTTATAATATTACATAATATTTAGACGTAAGAAATGAAATGCACCGTTCATGGAGATGGTAAGCCGTACGTACACATGAATGCTACTTTCATTTCTATTTCGTATTTAATGGAATGAAGTTATAATTATATAAAGGTATAATATAATTCCAGTATAATATAATGTATAATACCATTTAATCCATCCTTTATACATCCCACATATGGCATTAACGATTCAAATCACTTTGAGGGGGTGGTAGTCCGCACTTCCTAAAATGAAATTATCGTGTTTACCCATAATGGAAATCGTAAAGGTATTCCATAAATGAAAAATACAGAAGCCTAAGTAAAACATAAACATATTATATATCATATAAAAATATAGTTACATCTTAATGGCCACCTTTGAAGGTGTTATATGAGTGTTGAACAATCATCGTTTCGTGTGGCAGAAATTCGCCATCCACAGAAACAGTATGCTCCTTAACCATTAGATGTAGGTGTGTGTAAGTGTATATGGAATACTTATTATAAAAACATCCTAATATATTGAAGATACTGGTTTTGTTACAAAATAAAGTAATAAAAATAGTTTAAGGGGTTGGAATAGCAAAATAAAACAAAATAACATAAGAGAAGACATTACCTTAAAATCGGGTAACTTTTTTTTTGATTTGAGCCCAAGGCTTCCTTGGGAAAAATTGTGACCAAAGTGAGGCTTCTAGGAGTAAGAGAGGGAATTTTAGAGAGTATTTTGGCAGAGGTTGTCTGAGCCAAGTGGCTTGTAAGGTGTGAATAAGGTGGTAGTGGTGGGGGCCTTTTATAAGAGAAGAGGAGGGGCACTCTTGGAAAGATTGAAATGTTACTTTATTATATAATGAGTTTTGGATTTTAAAGGTCCCACACTTATATATTTCTAGGATAAGGTGATAAGGGTTCGAAATATACTCCTAAAATAGGATTTTGACAAGTGTAAGTCTTTGATTTTACATTATCTTTTCATATTATTTAAATCGTTAATTAATGAGGTAATCGCTGCATCATCATGGTGTCATATATAATTTAATTTATTTAATGTCTAAAAATTATAAAAAAATATAATGATGTAGGAAATCTTTTTATATTTATAATTAATATTTATAATCAAATATATGACTTGTGTAACCCCATTTAAAAATTTTTCTAGTAAAACATTTCATGTTTGTGACATTTTTATTTTAACATTAAATTAAAAGTTATTTATGTCATTTCCCTACCAAAGTGGCTCCATGGGGTCCCAAAGTTGAAACATGGATTGTCATGGTCGGACATGAAACATCCAATTATGGTAGGACATGTGTCTTGGTAATTTCATATTTTTATAACATTATCTTTACCTTAAATTACACTAATTACATTTAATCGCGATTAATAAAACATAAAACTTACTATTCACCAAAAATTATTTTAATCCCATTGAATCACATTTTAAATACTAATTAAAACCATGTATGTCAGATTTTTGAAAATAAAATCACAGAAGTGGTAATGTTTTATTTAAACGAAAAATCAGTTTTTTAACTACCACTTAGTGGTTTCACTATTCATCGAAAATTGAAGTTTTTAAGAACAACGCCAAAATTTCACTCTAAACTATAATTGATATTCCGAATTCAAAAATGATGTCTATTTTACAAAAGTAAAAACATATAATTTTCATTAATTGATTTTATAATTAATTCCCTCTGTCACAACAAATCACATGTTTTTAAGAAACAATATATATAAAAAGATTGACAAATTTTTATGTCCAATTTCAAAGTGAAATTAATTCTAATGACCACCATTGGATAAAATGGTAAAAATTTATTCTAATTATACATTAAAACCACTCAATAGTATAATTTATCACTATAAATTATTTTGATTAAAAATGTTGTTTTTATGTATTTCTCACTATTCATAAAAATTGGAAGTTCTCAGAAAAATAACAAAAATTCAACATAGGCTAATTTTGATATTTCGAATCCAAAAATGAAGTCCATTTTGAAATATAAAATATATATAATTTTAACAAGTGGGTATTACTATTTATAATGGATATTTTTTTAAGGTTGGGGCTGAAGCCTCATTTTTATTATTAAAACAAAGCAAATACCTCTTTAACTGGGTAGAGGGAGACCCATTACATAGCCCGAAGTCCTAGTGGGCATTTATCCCATTACATAGCCCGTAGGCCCAATTTTTTTGGCCCAAAGCCCATTCTGTGATTAGTAATGCTATAGTACCAACACTGCTACAGTACCCGCCACTACTACAGTGCCCCTGCCACCACTACAGTACCCCTGTTGCCGCTATAGTGCCGCTATTGCAAAAGTATCTCGGCTGCTACTGTACTTCTACAGTATCTCTTGAAAGCTCGTGGTGTTACAATAATGATTTCCATTAGTATTATTAAATGTGACAAAGGAAGCATCCATCACAGGTTTTATAGATTGATCAAATCCCACCCTCAAGGAACATTTGATAACATTGTTAAAATACATCAAGCTAGATATAAGAAGAACTGGTCCAATAATGGGGAAAGGACCACCTTGGATGTAATAATCTCTCTGAGAGATGTTATGGACTAGATCAATATAGAAGATAATTGATTCCTAGAAATGATCGATATAATCATTTACTATTTATTCACTCTAATAGAGTCTTGTCATCTTTGGAGAATTTTCAACCATTATATTCTTACAATATAACAATAAATGAACACAATAATGAAGACATGCCATGAAATGTCCTAATGAAACTGAGAAGAGACCATAGACTTCTACAATAATCAAACTAATCTAACCAGAAAACTCATTAAATTTATCACCCTTGAAGCATTAGGATTCCCAAGAGAATTGGGGTTTCCCTTAATATTTATTAACAACTTCACTACTTCAGATGAAACTTATTCTTCATGGAATGAATGATGATGAAGATTTATGATGTTTGATATAAGCTACAAGAGAAGATAATGTTCCTAGACCAACACTCTCTTGTATACTTAGTATAGTCCATAATAGAAGGAATCTTCTCCAAATGATGGGAGGATTCACAAAAGGGATTATATTTAGAACGTATACTTTATATAATATAACACATGAGAACACTAAATTCATTAGTCAAAATTAATACAATTTAATCCCTTTACATGTTGAGGGATAAATAAAAATATATGACTTCATCAATGAAAAAACAATAAACAACACAATATAGAACATATCTATTTTAAAATTACCAGTATCAATTAATAAATTTAAGACCAATTTTACAAAGGCATAATCACCAATTTTTTAAGAATGAATAAAACTCAGTAAATCATTCAAATATACTTTTTGAAACTAAATAACGAAATTTCATTAACATTTCTACAATTTGAAATAACTTCATAATTAAATGAATAAATTTATAATGAATTATTAAAAGACTAAATTCCATCAAAATGTTTTCCAAATACCATAATAAAATAAAGCAAGATATATAATACCCCACGTGAAACATGAAATTACTTTAAAATAACCCTCATAAAAAATTTTAAATATATTTTCTTGAATTTATTCCTTTTCAATCAAAAAATGATTAAAACACCATAAATTAATAATTTTATCATAATAAATGAACAAAAATACATTATTAAAACAATAAACACCATAATCTTTTTAATTCATACTTAATAAGTGGGTACCAAATTATGAGAAAAATAAATGATTTTATATACCTTGTGAGCTTTGCAGAATCCCCAATTAATTGTCCACTTACAACAAAACAATCAATAGAATCCTCAAAAAAACATTAATAACTCATTAAGGATTTAAGTAAGTCAATAATGAAATACAAATTGAGAAATAAAATACTAAATAATCACATAAAATCATGTATTTGAATGATAAAGAGACGAATTGACTCTCCTCCCTCCCACCGCTTTAATTCGAACATTTATATATTAATTTTATCAAGACATATCCCAAACAACAAGAGGGTTCCTAAACATAATTTTATTCCCAAACCAGCTAGTCTAAACATATAACATCACATAGGATAGGCTATAACAAATCCTAAATATAATTCCACAACCTTCTTTCTAAGAAAATAGTTATAATAAATCAATGAGAAACTATTAGAGAATCACTTCACTGTCCAACTAGAGTATATAAATCTATATATCTTTACCAAAAATCTAGAAAATATTTTCATTATTATAGATTTCAATGTATATTGAAATTAGAATATCCAATGTATCAAAGGAGGTAAATGAGTCAAAAACAAAACATAATATAGTATAGAACAATTATATCAATGTACAAGCATCATCCCAAATAAATATATAAGAAGTTCCAATAAATATAAACTAAATATATATGAAACGAAAACTGACATGGCGAATGCATAAATATCAATAAATAAACCAAAAAATTGAATATATCATAAGAACACCACTATGTGACCCATGGTCACACCCCTCATCCATGATGATCAATAATAGTCTTTGAGAACAATCTCTAATCTGAAAATAAAATCTAGCACATGTATACATCAAGAAAGCTACACACACACTCACATGATCACACATATGAATGTGTATGTCGTGTGGGAGAAAAAATACCTAGAATGATAACACCAATGAGTATATGAAATTCCATTCATAATAAATTTCCTAAATTATATTTTTAAATAAAATTGAAAATAAAGTATTCCATTTTCAGTAATTAATATGAAAATAAACATCATGCCTTTATCCATACAGAATGTATCACATAATTTCTTATGAAACCACAAGAAAATATCTACATAAATAATGTATTTTTTTCTTTAACTCCTAATATGAGGACCTTTTAAAAAAATGGAATGTAAACAGATCCCATTTTCTTATTTTAATGTCTTTCTCAAAATCAGATCCATAAAACAAATATTATTATTTTAATTGAAAACATCATTCCAAAACCACATTTAGAAACATTTAGAAACTAGAGGAACCTTGAATGAAAGAAACATAACACAATCATCACTACTATAACATGGGAATTTAATAAAATAAATTATAATTAAGTGGGGTTTTCCATAAGAAAAATAAGCACAAGGGGATACAAAAAACCATAGAATGATACTACCTTTTATAAAATCACTGATACTAGAATAAGTATCATCAACTACTCTATTGTTCATAATGTGATACAATACTAATAAAACTATTACAAAACATGGCCATATTATGGCCAATGTTGCAACCAAATCATCATAAGACATCTGATATTCCCACATTGACCTTTTGAGGGGAAATCCTTTCATTGTTGATGAGTATACACTAGGGGACACTAGCTACTATATGTGTTAATTAATAAAATATAAATCAAGACCTCCCACTTAGTTATCTAAGTTCCCATGTCCAAAGAAAATTGGGGGTGAAAAATATTTCATATACGATCATTATATATATATCAATGAAAGAGAAATACATCTCACCTCACCTCCAACACCCTTACATGAAAAAACCCCTTTTACATTAAAACACATCAAATAATGATACATTTACCTAGTAGGGAGAAAAGATAACAATATGTATTAATGAGGGTCTATTGAGAATCTATACATTTGTTTTATAGGATTCCACATGATCATTCATATGAAATCTAACATATAGTTTTAATTCATTCCAATTACTTTGAGATTTTTACACATAAAACACCCATTGAATGTATTTAAGAAACAATTCCCTCTTTAATTCCTAAAAACAAAATTTTAAAACATGGTTTCCATCATTTAAAAGTAATAAAATGTCTAAAGATCTTATTTTTTTTCATCAAACCCATTTAAAAGAAGCTGGTTATGAATTTCTTCAAATTCTTGGCATCCAAAAAACAATTATTTCAAAAAAAAATCAAACACATAGAGAAAACACATTATGTGAAGCTAGAAATTAATAAAAAACATTTTTCATAAACTTCATGAGTATCATACATAGTTATAAATATATATGAAATTAATTTTTTAAAAAAATGTAATAATTGAAATTTAATGGAAGAGCATAGAAACACCTTCCTGGCCCAAACAGGGTGTGAGATACAATACCAGTACGAAACCACCCAATGATCTGTGCCTAACAGTCAATGAATACATGGCAGTACTAAAACAAGAAGCAGTAAACAGAAAAGCACAACAGCTACAATCCACAGCTCTAACAAGTAAGGCACACAAGTAAACAGCCAGCAACAAAAGTAAACAGGTAACCCTCTGGACAGCTCTCACAGTCTAACCCATATGGTTCAACATTTAAGTAATAGCAACCCTCTGGGAGGCACACACAGTCTCACCCCTCTGTTTTAGTCAAATAATTACGTAGACTCTCTAGGGAAGCACTCACCGTTAATTCCCCCTGTAGTCTCGTATCACGCTAAAGGCTCTCTCGGGAAGCACTCAATGTTAATTCTCCCTATGGCCCGCATCGTGCTAATGGCTCTCTGGGGAAGCACTCAACGTCAATTCCCCCTATAGCCCACGTATCGTAATTAAAAGACACTCTGGAGAAGCACTTCCGTCAATTCTCTCTTTGGTCCTCGACTCTAGGTTCCCACTGTCCTGAGTATATCTAAACATGCTCAGCGCATGCACATCATCCAAGTAAACCTCAAGAACTACTTGGCTAGAAAATAAGGCTTAACAACAATAAAAAACAACAGTTCCACTATCCTACGACTAGTCATGGAAACTAGAAAAACGCCAAACAGGAAGAATAAGCATGGAAAACAAATCTAAGCCCAATCAAAATACACTAATCACAAGAAATAACCTCTACTAAAGAAATCAAGAAAAGAAGGCAAGCAACAAAGGAAAAAAAGACAACACGCAATACCCCGTTTATGGGTATTGGTGGAATTTTCACATAATATTCATTAACATTCAACGGAAAGGCACAAACCACCTACCTCGATCCTAGGAGATCGATATACGTCAACCTCGACGACAGATTCCCTTTGTAATGACGTAGATCTGAGAAAACGCAGAGAACGCTCATCCTACGATAACATGGAAACGAGGAGGAATCAGGAAACAAGGCTAAAGCAGAAGGAAGAAATCACCACTGCGCTTCCAACGCAACTAACCTTGCTCGAATCGGAGAACAGATGACGAGGCGGTCATCGGTCGAAGATCCGGTCGTACGGGTCGCTTCGGACGGACGAAAACTATAGAAGAAGGTGAAAATGTGGGTTAGACGCGACCCCGGTCCGTTTCCTGGAAAAAAAGAAAGTACACGACATGTACTTTTAGAGTACATGTCGTGCACTTCTACTTTTTCCGTACTCCGAAATAACCGGCCTCCACCTCAGCCTTACACACCATGTGTGTGGCCCAGACACGGCCAGGACACGGCTTTGAGCCGAGGAAAGAGTACATGGCGTGTACTCAGAAAGTACACGGCGTTTACTTATGAAATTTCTAGAAAATTAATTTTTCTCAAAAACTAAAGAAAAAAGGGAAAACATACCTGAAAAGAGATCCGCGTTTTTACAGACTTCCCCCCTTAATGAAATTCGTCCTCGAATTTCCCTAACGCGGCGGAGTAGGAGAATCCCCAAATAGCTCCGGCCACTGTGATCGAACATCGGCCTCCCTCTCCCAGGTCTCGTCCTGTACTCGTTCGTGCTGCCATAGCACTCGTACCAGAGGAACAGACCGCCCACAAAGAACCTTCGTACTATGATCGACAATCCGGATAGGATGATCCTCGAATGACGAATCCGCTTCAAGCTCGACTTCCTCGGGTTGAAAGATGTGAGACAGGTCTAAAAAGTAGCGTCGGAGCTGAGAGACGTGGAAGACGTCGTGCATGACCCGATATCTCTGAGGTAGCTGTAACCGATAGGCAACTGGCCCCACTCTCCCCAAGACCTCAAACGGCCTGCCGTACTGCGGTGAAAGCATACCCTGTCTACGAATCCTTTTATGTCCCAACCACGGTGCGACACGTAGGAAGACCTGATCACCGACCTCGAACTCCAGAGGTCATCTCCATTGATCAGCATAAGACTTCAGCCAAGACTGTGTTGTAGCCATCCTCTTCCGAATCAGCTCTATCTGCTCTGAAGTCTCTTAAACAAGATGAGGTCCCAGCAAAGCTGCCTCTCTGGCCTCTATCCAACATAAGGGTGATCGACACGGCCTACCGTACGATGACTCGTATGGATCCATATGAATGGTCGCCTGAAAAATATTGTTGTAGGCGAACTCCACCAAAGGAATATTCTTCTCCCAAGAACCGCCAAAATCAAGGATGCAAGCTCGGAGCATATCCTCAAGCACCTGGATCGTGCACTCGGACTGGCCATCAGCCTGGGGATGGTATGCTGTACTCAAAAGTACATGTGTACCCAAGGCCTTCTGGAATCCCTGATAGAACCGAGAGGTAAAGCGAGCATCTCTATCTGAAACAATAGAGCGTGGAACTCCATGCAGACGAACGATCTCTCTGATGTAAATTCGTCTCAGATCATCGACACTGAAGGTCTCCTTGATCGGAAAGAAGTGAGCAACCTTCGTAAGTCTGTCAACGACAACCCAAACAGCATCGTTCCCTTGGGGTGATCTCGGTAGCCCGGTCACGAAGTCCATCGCAACATCATTCCACTTCCACTCCGGAATGGGTAACTGCTGTAAAAGTCTTGTTGGTCACTGGTGTTCTGCATTCACCTACTGACAAGTAGAACATCTCAAGACAAAACTGGCATCATACTTCTTCATACCTGGCCACCAGTATTGCCGATGAAGGTCTCGATACTTCTTCGTGACGCCAGGATGAACTTCCCAAACAGAGGAATAGAAATCCCACATCATCTCCTCGCGTATGTCTGCTGGCACCCATACGCGTCCCTGGAAGCGCATGATCTCATCCTCACCCACTGTCCATCCAGGAAGAGGGTCCCCTCCTGACACACTCTTCCGCAGGACTAAGTCTTCTGAGTCTAATAGCTGCCTCATCCGTACCCGATCAAGTAGCATGGAGGTAACAACTACGGAAGATAGAAAAGTCTTTCCCCGTATGTTGTGCACCTCCAGATGCATCTCAGAGAACAGAGCCATCAGTTGCCACTCACTGCTGGCCTCCTGAACTGTCTGAATTTGAGTTCTCCTTCTCAACGCATCGGCCACGGCGTTGCCCTTTCCCGGCGTATAGGCAAGCTCAAAAATAAAAGATTGTAGATACTCAACCCACCTGCGCTGCCTCAGATTCAGATCACGCTGTGTGAAGATATACTTGAGACTCTTGTGGTCAGTGAAAACCACAAAATGCTCTGCCAAAAGATAGTGTCTCCAACAACGCAAGACATGAACAACAGATACCAACTCCAGATCATGCGTAGGGTAGTTCCTTTCATGTGGACTCAACTGCCGAGACCCATACACAATGACTCCATCTCCCTCCATAAGCACATCTCCCAGCCCGATACTCGAAGCATCACAGTAAATAGTGTAGCTCTTGCCTGGATCTGGCAAGACTAGTATCGGTGCTGACGTCAACCTCCCCTTCACCTCCTGAAAAGCTGACTCACAAGAATATGAACATAATAACTTCACCCCCTTCTTGGTAAGACCTGTCAAAGGTGTTACTAGACGAGAAAAGTCCTGAATGAAGCGTCTGTAGTATCTAGCCAGCCCTAGGAAGCTCCGTACCTCAAAAACGTTCTTTGGCTGTTCCTAAGAAACTACAACTCTCACTTTCTCTAGGTCCACTAATACTCCTGCCTCTGAGATGTCGTGACCCAAGAAGTGAATCTGATCCATCCAAAAGTGTCACTTCAAGAGTTTAGCATAAATCGGGCGCTCTCTCATCATACTCAGATCGATCTCAAGATGTGTGGCATGGTCGTGTCGAGTGTGAGAGTACACCAAGATATCGTCCACGAAGACCACGACGAAGGAATCCAAATAAAAATGAAACACTTGGTTCATCAGTGCCATGAAAACTGCAGGCACGTTCGTGAGACCGAACGGCATGACTGTATACCTGTATAGACCATTCCTGCTACTGAAGGCTGTCATAGTTATATCTGATGGTCTAACGTGCAACTGATGATAATCAGACCTCAAGTCGATCTTTGAGAACACCCGGGCTCCTCAAAGATGATCGAAAAGGTCATCAATCCTTGGCAAAGGATATCGGTTCTTGACCGTCAACTAGTTCAGCTTCTGATAATCCACACAAAGCTGAAGGGTACCGTCTGCCTTCTTCGCAAACAGAACCGGTGAACCCCAAGGAGAAGTACTGGGTCGAATGAAACCCTTATCCTATAGCTTCTCCAACTTCTTCTTAAGCTCCTGCAACTCAGGTGTGGCCATCCTATAGGGAGTAATGGACACCAGTGTCGCTCCTGGCACGAGCTGAATAGAGAAGTCTACCTCACGCTCCGGAGGCAGACCCGAAAAGTCCTCTAGAAAGACATCTCTGAAACGATCCACCACTGGAGAAAATTCCAACTGTGGAGTCCCCTGATCATCCAGATAAAGACTAGCAATCTGGGCTGTCACCCCTCCTAGCCAAAGATGCTCGAGTCCTGCCCGACTCGCCTGAACGTCCCATTCGCCTCTATGAAGAAAAGATTCGACCTCTGGTGAAATGAAACTCACTCTGCGGCGATAAAAGTCGACGACTTCCTGAAAGGGAATCAACCAATCCATGTCGAGGATGACATCATAGCCTGTCATCTTTAGGACATATAGATCCTATGAGAAGTGATACCCTGCAACCTCGAGAGGGCACTCTCTACATTGGTGTACAATATATGTCCTCATCCCCAAGGGCGTGTCTAGTGTAAATGAGTCAGAAGAAGAAAATATGTAGAGTCCAAGGCTCTCCACAAAATCAATAGAGATAAAGCTATGTGTAGCACCAGTATCGAAAAGGGCTGAAGATAAAAATGAGGCTACTAAAATCGTACCTCGAACAGTAGAAGGGTCGAGATCCTGCTCATTATAAGTCTGCTCCACGGTGAAAGACTGGCCCGTGCCGCTGCCTTGCACCACTGGCTAACCACTCTAAGCTGAACCTCCCTGCTGGTGCTGAGGAACTGGTGGCTGACTACCACGACCTCGACCTCCACCTCGGCCCGAACAGCCGAATGCACTCCAGTTCCCCGATTGGTGAGAAACTTGCGGTGCTGCTCCTGAACGAGGAGTCATAGAAGAACCCTGGTCACCAACCACTGGTGAGAAAACCTTACAGAACCGCTGAACGTGACCCATCTTTCCGAAAGATCAACACTCCACGGGGTCTCTCTGGCAGTGAGGCCTCATGTGCCCTATCCAGCCACACTGATAGCACGTCAACAGGCTTCCTGATGATGCGTCCCGCTTCCTCAAATCACCGCGCGTAGGCTCCCTAAGACACTTCTTGCTGTCATCTGAAGGGAAGCTAGCTCTGGAAGCCAAACCACCCTGGCTTGCAGCTCCAGAGTCTCTCAAATTACTTTCCTCAATCAGGGCCTGGTTGACGATGGAAGTAATGGAAGTCAGCTGGAAGATTCTCACCTGCGAGTGGATCTCCCGCCTGAGTCCATCCTCAAACATCCTTGCCATGATCACCCCACTCCTATCCCGAAGGGGTGTAAAATGATGCAACTCAGTAAAATGAGATGAATACTCCATGACAGATAGAGTACCCTGCTCTAAGCTTATGAACTCCCGGGCTCGATCGGCCCTCAGGGTATCCGGGTAGAAGTAGTCGTAGAAAACGCACTGGAACTCCTCCCAAGTCATAGCTTGCTGCTGAACCTCCTGTGAGATCACGTCCCACCACCTCTTGGTGGAGTCTCGGAGCATGTAGGTGACAAGCTTGACCCGCCTCTCTGGAGGCATCTTCAGATGCTCGAATATAGTTAGTATGGATTCCAGCCACGACTCCACAGCCTGGGGTCCTCCCTCCCCTGAGAACGTGGGAGGATGCTGCTGTTGGAAAACCCGCGTCAAGTCTTCCATAGACGAGGCATGAGGCGGTGCTCCCTGGAAGGCCTGCATCATTCTCATTAAACCTTCCCTGAACTGCGCATCAGCGCCTGCAACTGGTACGACAACCGGTGCCAAAGCTGGCTCGGCCGAGGGATCGACAGGAAGTCTTTGATCAGCCATATCCGACATCTGATCCCTGCCCGATGACATACGTACGATCGGAGGACGTCTTGGAGTCATAGCTCTAAAAGATCAAAAGCACACCTTAGATCAGGAAAACAAGGATATAGAAAACAAGAGCACAAACGGGAATGGGGGAATAAAAACACAAAAGATTGCAAAACATGACTACACGGCGTGTATAAAACTACATGGCATGTCTTTTGAAACCACCGACATGGGCGTGTACTCCTGCCCTACAAGTCGTGTACACCTCTAACTACATGGCGTGTTAACAACCACACACGGAATGTACATGAAAACTATTCCCCGTCCCGAGTCTCCTGACACGGTCAACCCACGCGGCCGGACTCAAACCGAGACTACACGGAGTGTTCGAAACAAACATGGAATGCACTAGACAAGGTTTTAGTGGTCCGTGTTATTGAATACACGTCCTTTTACACGGCTGGTCCTTACACGACATGCTCCGAACAAACACGGCCTGTGGAAAGGAAGGTAATGCCGACCCGTGTTGTTAGAGACACGACCGGGTACATGGCGTGTTCCCGAAGATACTCCCACGACACCGTGTTCTGCTTACAGGGTCAGTGACATAGCCTAAAAACTACACAGCATGTATCCAAAAAATACATGCCGTGTATTCTGGGTTTTTCTGGGCAGTAGCTCAGAAATTGCATAGAATTCCAGAAACACTAAAAACAAGGAAAAAGGTGCCAAATTTTGATCTGTGAGGCCCACAACACCTCAAGAACCGAACCTCGACATTCACTTTAAGCAAAGAACAAAACAAATAGTTTTCTAATACAACAGCAGAGAATCTATCAAGCATCTATCACAACATCATGCATAATCTACACAAAGCCTACCACAACAGCATGCAATCGCTAATGCACCCTAGATGGCATGGGAAGAATGCATGACATGTGATTTCTACAAGTGCCTATATGATGCATGAGATGGAATATCCTCATCTCATCGGGTTGCGACAGAAATAGAACTGAAATATCAAAACAATAACTGCACAAGTCATGTGAATCACTCTAGGTGAAAACATATCAACCATAAAACTCAAAACCAGCAAACTACAATTAACGAGGTAGTATAGACTTTCCCTGTACATGGGTCATCTACTCCCGAGCACAGCTTAATACCAAGTACCAAATCCATCATATCCCTAGATAAGGTCTCCAAACAGTAAAGCAAGAGAAAAGAACTCCTCTGATACCACTTTGTAACGTCCCGAGTCCGAAGCCCCTCCACTAGTGCCCTATACCCAGTTCTCCACATTACCTCAAGCACGTTTCCCAGAATGCCAGAGGCTGCCGACTAGCAGCGAGGGCCTTGGTGAGTCGGTGAGGAAACTATGCCCTCATTCGTTAAGGTATACATGGTAAGAAAACAAAAACAACTACGGAAGCAGTAAACAACATGCATACCAATAGAAACAAACAGCGGAAGCAATGTAAATATAGCTATGATGACAAAGTTGCAGCAGGTACAAGTATCTAAGGAAAACAGCAAACACAACAATGTGCTGAAATACAACTGAAACCAAGTTCAAAAGAAAACAAAGTAAGCTCCTCATCATCGCGAGCCACGACTCGATCCCATGCTCCCCAGCTCCCAGTGCAATCAAGATCCTGAAGTAGATGGGTGCTTGCCCTTATCTATACCTGCAGCAACATAGTCTGCTTGGGCCCAAAAGCTTGGCCCAAACAGTGTTGGAGATAAAATCCCAGTAGGCAACCACCCAAATATCAATGCCTAACAGTCAATGAATAGATGGAAGTACTAAAACAAGAAGCAGTAAACAGAAAAGCACAACAGCTACAATCCACAGCTCTAACAAGTAAGTCACACAAGTAAACAGCCAGAAACAAAAGTAAATAGGTAACCCTCTAGGTAAGCTTTCACAGTCTAACCCCTATGGTTTAACATATAAGTACTAGAAACCCTCTGGGGGGCACACACAGTCTCACCCCTCTGGTTCAGTCATGTAATTAAGCAGACTCTCTAGGGAAGCACTCACCGTCAATTTCCCCTGTAGTCTCGTATCATGCTAAAGACTCTTTGGGTAAGCACTCAACGTCAATTCCCCCTATGGCCCGCGTCGTGCGAATGGCTCTCTGGGGAAGCACTCAACGTCAATTCCCCCTATAGCCCACGTATCATAATTAAAAGACACTCTGGAGAAGCCCTTCCATCAATTCTCTCTTTGGTCTACGACTCTAGGTTCCCACAGTCCTGAGTATATCTAAACATGCGCAGTGCGTGCACATCGTCCAAGTAAACCTCATGAACTACTTGGCTAGAAACTAAGGCTCAACATCAATAAAAAAACAACAGTTCCACTATCCTACGACTAGGCATGGCAACTGAAAAAATGCCAAATAGGAAGAATAAGCATGGCAAAGTAATCTGAGCATAAACAAAATACTCTAATCAAAAGCAATAAACTCTACTAAAGCAATCAAGAAAAGCAGGCAAGCAACAAAGTCAAAACAGACAACATGCAATACCCCGTTCACGGGTATTGGTGGAATTTTCACATAATATTCATTAACTTTAACGGAAAGGCACAAACCACCTACCCAGATCCTAAGAGATCGATATATGTGAACCTCGACGAAATATTCCCCTTAGAACGACATAGATCTGAGAAAACGCACAAAACGATCATCCTACGATAACTTTGAAACGAGGAGGAATCATGATACAAGGATAAAGCAGAAGGAAGAACTCACCACTGCGCTTCCAATGCAACTGATCGTGCTCGAATCAGAGAACGGACGACGAGGCGGTCGTCCGTCGAAGATCTGGCCGTACGGGTCGCTTCAGATGGCCAAAAACTGGAGAAGAAGGTGAAAATGGGGGTTAGACGCGACCCCGGTCCGTTTCATGAAAACAATTACATAGCGTGTACTTTTAGAGTACACAACGTGTACTTCTAATTTTTCCGTACTCCGAAATAACCGGACTCCACCTCAGCCTTACACATAGTGTGTGTGGCCCAGACACGGCCAACACACTGCTTCGAGCCGGGGAGAGAGTACACGGCGTATACTTATGAAATTTCTAGAAAATTCATTTTTCTCAAAAACTCCAGAAAAAAGGAAAAACATACCTGAAAAGAGATCCGGGTTCTAACACAGAGTATGGTTTAGATAATTTTTAGAGTTATGTTATTAAATAATACCCAAGGAAAAACTACAAGACTTAAGAAATTACTAGTTCAGCCTTTTTTATGATTTTGAATAAGTTATTTACCCACAAAGTATTGAAATAATTGTATTCAAAAACAAAACTATATTTTATAAAATAGTGGGAACAAAGGGAAACAAAGAAATTTATAAATGTGATGAAAAATTAAATAATTTTCCGTAATACACTAATCATTCAATAGAAGATGGATTTAAAAACATCATGGAAGTACTTAACCACTTATCACAGCTTATAAATAAAAATTATAACCATGTGTAACTCCCACCATTACACAAGAGTTATCAGTTAGAAATAGAATTTTTTTTATGAAAACAACCACCTACATTTTTTATTCTAATCCACTTGTTATGGAATAGTGGGTTAACTCCTATATAATGATATTTTACATAATTCATTATTATGATAATGAAAGAGATACTATGTATATGAATCATTTATAAATATAAGATGACAAATGTGGGATATTTTTTATGGATACAAATCTTAAAGATAATGTTTAATCAATAGAGTAAGATATATTTTAAAAAATATTTCTTTTCAAGTATTTCCAATAAAATATTTGAATAAATAATGAGAGAGAATTCATTGAGCATAATAAAATAAAGAATTGATTTTTTGAAACTTTTTTAGTAAATATCATTAGAATTTCAATATATGGTTTGAATTTTTTGTTGACCATATGATAACAAAAAGAAATATTCTTTAGATGTTTAAAACCACATCTCTAAAAAAACCCAAACGTTTGAGTCTTCGGGAGTTTTATTGTTATGGAATAGTGACCTATCAAATTAGAGATGTATTTCAGAGAATATAACCTTCGAAATGGAGATAAGAAATAGAGGATATGGTTTCATGTATGATGATGACATGATGATGGTCTAAAAAATATCTAATATACCATTTGTTTGTGAATTGGAAGAAGGAATAATGTAAATTTCTTCAGAGGAAAATATAAATTATTAATTTTTTAAAAATAAGAGCATAAGGGCCCTTAATGATTAAGTCACCTGAAGAAGACAACCAAAATTACACGGGGAAGGAATAATACCATGAATTTCCCACCCAAGGTCTAATGATTCTACTATACAGAAATTGGGAACTATGAAAGTTGTTTAAAAAATCCAAGAGTATTCTATGATTACTATTTTCAACATCCACCTAATCCATGGGATCATGTAAAAGAATATTCCATTTCCACATATAAGATTGAGTGAAAAAGTGTATTGATGAATGGTGTACCTATTATTCACACATTAATGGACAAATATTTACTTAATTCATGTTTTAAACATTCCATTACCTCACATAATATTATTATAACCATTCAATCACTTGACTGAAAATTAAATGTTTTATTTGAAAAACAAATTTAGGGAAATGTGAGAAACCACTTGAACCATAATTATAACCACATATATACTATAATAGAGAATATCCCTGAACAAAATCTAGAATCTTCCCCTCCTAAAAAACTTTAACGTGGTGACAAGCCTTCACCAAAGCATGGCCATTCATCTGGTTGTTCCGTGCAGAAGTGAATGGGCCCAGATATGATGGCATATCAATACCCTATCAATAATACAAATCCAAATGACATGCATCAATGAATAATTATTTCTATAATCCCCATATGAGATAGATTTAATTTGAGTTCTATTTGTATATCACCAAACATCACATCAAAACCAAACAAAGAGATGATCTAAGAGCAGAAAAAGCTCATACAGAATTACTCTCAAACCAACCAACAAATAGCACTAAATAAAACAAAGTCATTAAATAAAAACATGATATTAATCGAATCAATTTCCCTGAAAAGGATTAATATATAAATGAATCTTGGGTACCAGGTACCTTCATCATCCACTTTTCAAACAAAGAAGCCAGCTGGTCCCAAGAATGTATTTACTCCCCAAAGATAATGTACCCTTTATTGAATCCCCGTACCAGCTAGTCCCATGACTATATGTACTCCTAAAAGATAAACTACAATGACAAGAATCTTGGTCTATATATGGACTATAAATTATTATTATACTTATAAACATTGGATTTAGAAATGTGTCAAGGAATATTATCGGAGTTAATTAGGCAACATGTTTTCTCAATTCACTACCACCCTAGAAAAGAGAATTAGTTTGTTATTTCCCCCAATGTAAAGGATTCTTCCACCCAATCCCTAATGTCGATTTTGAAATACTATATCGTTATGTACATGAAAAGGTTGTTTCATGAAATCATAAAATAAAGGAAGTAATCCTACATTTCCAAATTATTTCTCGAAAATCTATTTAAGAGAAAGTTGAGGTTACACAAAGGGATGATAGGGAGAATAAAAAATAAGAGATCAATAATGGAGAAGAGTATTTATGAAGTCAAAATTGAAAAATATGAATTCACTCAATTTGAAAAAAGACCTCATGTTTTTTCAATACTATAGATAATGAAAAACTATTAGAATATGCCCATATATTATACATTCCATCCAACCAGGTAGTTCTAAGATGTACTGAGATCATAAAGAGAATTTCTGGTGGGACAATATGATGAAAGAGACTTTCTGAGTACATCTAGAATTCCTACATATTCTAGAATATTAGGTAGGGTTTTATAATTCAAATGCTATCACAAAACTGTTAACCATATTATCATGTAAATGAGGTACCATAGAAATTGACATTATCATGTGTCTTCCAAAAATATCAAAAGGAAATAATTCAATTAGGGTTGTGATAGATTGACTAACCAAGAATGATCACTTATCCATAATTAAAAATTATTTATTTCATGATAAACATGTAAACATACTCATGTGCAGGGTGGTGAGGTTACATGGATCAAAATCTATATTCATTTCAGATCATGGTCAATTTATTACTTCTAAATTATGGAGGATCCATCAATATTCCATGGATACAATGTTAAACATTATTATAGTGTATCATCCAATGATTAATAGAAAATTAGAATTGAATATCTTTTTACTTTTTGATATACTGAGATCTCACTCAATGAACATTAAAGGATGTTGGTATCAATGTATTCCAGTGTTCTAATGCTCATATAAAACTTTTCTCCACTCAAGTATCAATATGGACCCATAAGAATATATATATAGGATGAAATGTATAACTCCAACATGTTGAGATGATGTTAATGATTGTAATATACCCTGAATAAATTATATAAAAGAGATGGTTCATAAGGTTCAATATATCAAAAAACATGATAAAAAAGCATAAAGTCAATCGAAGAGGTATAGTCAAAATCATTAAATAGGCTTGGATTTTGAAGTTTGAGAAGAAAAATTACTCTAATGAATCACCATGAAATATAGTCATAAGGAATGTAATGAGGGGAAAAATAATAATTAATTGCATTATAACCTCTATGATTCTTGATCATAGAGGATAAGTGGACTATCAACTAAAACTTTCACCAAAACCAGCTCAAGTACATGATATTTTCAAATCAACACTCCCAAGAAAGTACATACAATCCATTACATGTATTAAATATTGGGGAATTATAATGAGATAATAAACTATCTGATAATGATTAATGTGTGGATATCTTGAATAACAGAGAAATATTTCATCCCAACAAGACAACATACCATGTTAAAGAATTTTTGTGAAACCATAAGTATAAAGAGGAAACAAGGAAACTAGATGGTGAAATGAAATATAAGTAACCACATCAATTAAATAACATGGATATGATTTTAAATTTCATGGATAAAATTTTTAATCAGGGAATAATTTAGATATTCAAACATTCATATATGATATTTGACTTCTAAATATACAAATGTGTTATATTTAGGAATAAGGAATAATATAAAACACATGAACTATATATTAGAAACCAGTACTTATGTATTAAATCATCATGTAATGTTACATATACATAATAAAAATACTTCATAAAATAACAAAATTTTATATTTATAAAATATCTATAAAAATGATCTTAATATGAAATTAAAATGGTACAACATCATAGTCCCCTATAATTATCATCGAAATGAAGAAAACTTTTAAAAAATAAAACACTATGAATATGATTCTATTTTTCTAAATAATAAATATAAATTTGAAAAAAAAAATATGTAAATTAAGAATTAATTAAATGATATTCATTCACCAGAACTATAAAGGAGATATGACCATAAAAATAACAATTTGATTGTTGGAATAGTAATCTGATGGTAAGAATAATAACTTAACCAATATAATAATTATCAGGTTGGTAAATAATATTTACTATAACTAAAATGAAAAAATAGAAATATTTTATTTGTGTAAAATAAGTAAAAATTTTACGAAACTAAATGAAATTTTAGGTGTGTTCTATTTCTAATATATATTTTAATTTTTTTTTCAAAAACTACAATTTTAATGATAATTTTTAAATATTAAAAATTAAAAAAAATAAAAAATTATTTTTGTAATGTTAATTTAATTTCATGAATAGGAAAATATAAATGTTAAAATATTTATATTTTTTTTTTATAAAAACATCAATTTTTAGTTGAATAGTAAATATACAATTTCTCATAAACAAAATGTTTTATAATATAAAAATGTTGTAATAATTATTTAAAAATTATAAAATGGGTATATATACCCAAAATACTTTTATAAGTTGAATAATTAATTTGTATATAGTAAAAGAAATATAGAAACCCAAAAAATACTTTTCAAATTATAAAAAGGGAAAATATTATATGAAAAGAAAGTTTTTTATTTTTTCTCCTTTTGTTTTCAATAAAATAATAATCTGGGTGATTAAATGGTTTAAAATAATTTAATGTTTTTAATTTTAATCAAATACTATTATTAAACTCAAATAATACCACTGTTACAATTCATGGTCTTGGAATAAAATATTTTTCAATGTTTATCACAAAAATACCTCACATTCTTTGTATAAATACTCTCTATCACCCTTGAATAATAAATTCCCAAACATTATAGGTTTCAAAATATACTTGATGTTCCACTATCTTAATCCTCTAAAAATACTTATTGATTTTCTGGTTTCATTCAACTCAAATACACTGATGCTTTAGCCTTCTAACAATCAATGTCATTTATTAAAAGTAATATAGGAGAGTACATAAGACTTCATGGGTGTCTAAAAAAATGAATTCTAAGCGACTCACCCAAATTATTTTTAGAAAAACATATTGGAAGAGATCTAGGAGTGTATAATCCCATAAGAGGGGTGTTTGAGGATGCATATGAGGCCAAGAAGTCCGCAACTCAATTACCTTCCTTCATGTGTAGAGAAGATAAATATCCATAGAAAAGAAGGGCTTGCTCGTGCGAATGATGCAAGGAATCTATTAGGGGGTAGTTAATAAATAATTAAGAGATGAACAAATAATATTTGATTTATTTCCACAATAGAGAGGGGGATATGGAGTTAGTGGAAAAGTTCATGCCCATTTAGCATGGGATTTTCCTTCTCTTTTAGTGAGTCACTAGGTCTATAAGAGGAATGAAAGGAATACATCACAGAACTAGTTGTGTCACACACCACCCATCCCATGTACCTCACCCACTATTTTACACACCATTAGTGTTCAATTTATGACCCTTGGAGGGGGGGGGGGATGACCAACACACCAATCTTCCCTCAAAATTGGACAGGGCACCCTAGTGATGCTAGAAGAGAAACATCTGAGGGAGGGGGATAAGTTCTTGTGATGTAGTACGCTCGAATGATCTGCCACCATGTAGTGGACCTTCATAGCCAGGTCTATTCTAGATCGATGATGGCTACTATGTTGATCTTGTTTGCAGTCTTTCTAGATGGACTAATGTCCAACCATAAAGAGAATGAACCATGCTTCCTCCTTTTGATTATTCATGTTATCTCCCTCTAACCAGACCTGTGAATCCTCTACAATCTCCACCTCACTAGGATGGGTGGAAAATCTCCAAGAACACACTAGTTTCTACTATCCCACTCTCCATGAAATAATATATACAGCATGGTGTCTTTTATAGCTTCCAAATAATAGGGGCACTTAGAGGATTAGTGGATAAATTTTTTATTCACCATTATGTCTGTGGGGACGACATAATTCCAAACATGCCAAAGAGGAATGTTGTACTTATTTGGGAATGCCTTACACCATAGTATTCCCCCAATGGTCAGAACTTGGCCCCCTTTGTAGAATATTTATGAATGGCTTACCTATGAATTATCTTTAAAAATGCAGCAATGTGTTAGTAACATAAAAAAAGAGTAAGAATAAACAAAGATGTATCCCCTCAGTCATATTCTTTCAAAATATTAATTGTCTATGATCCTATCTATATTTTATATTCTATATTACTAATGTACATTACTCAAAATTATATAAAATATTAATTTTATTATGATATATTATAATAATTTTAATTTATTTATAATATATATTATCTATCTCTTCTCTTTCAAAATTTTAATTATTGATCATTTTTATCCTCCTATTAGGATTTTATCAATTAATTCTAAATGAAAAACTTAATTGAAAATAATAATGAAATTTTTATAAGGTATAATATATAGATTTATTTATTTTAGTATTTCATATATATTTCTTCAAATATTAAAGTAATAATGAACTAAAAATATTGAATCCAAACAAAGAAAAAATAATTCAGGGATAAATGTATAGTTCATCATGTATAACAAAAAAAATATTTCAATTATTTTTCATGTTTTAGCAAAAATAATTTAAATATTTATGTGGCTAAATTGTGATGTAACCAAAATGTGATCAAAGGTAAGGAGGCTCTAAACTCTTCATTTCTATTTCTCATTTGTCATATATTTCTCCATATTTTCCCTTCCAATCATCTTACTCATCTTACAAAATTTCTATTTTATTTAAAATTTATTCGTATAGGTATTTAAAAATATCTATTTCATTTATATTAAATCTTATCCCAGATTCAATGATTATTGATAAACAAATTAATAATTAATTCGTTTATTTATTATTACAATGCTTATTAATAAATTGAAATGAATTTTTGTTGTTAATTTAAACATTTAATGTATAAAGTAAATTTATCAATTCTTATTTTTGGAAGCTCTATGTTAATTTTTTAAAATATTATATATTAAATCAATATGAATCCCATTATTTTCTAATCGGTTCATGTTATTTTTATGATTGATTTATATTTCCTTTATATATAACCCACATGATTTTTAGAATATTATGATATGGCATATAAAAAAATTATATATAACCAATACAAAGGGATATATATGGATCCCCAATAAATATTATCATATTAATTAAGCATGAATAATAGTGTAAGTATTGGGGTAGATCACTTGATGAGGGTACTCACATGCATAGAATTTCTAGTCAATATTATATTAAACACAAATATACCAAAACCGAGGTTTCATAAAATGCATGGAATATAAAAATATGTTGATTAAAAAGGAAACAAAAATAGAAAAATAAAAAAAAGAAAAAAATAAGTTATTGAAATGATGATGTTATTCTCAGGAGTTTATAGTGATGTAATAAAATTTCCTTAAAAATATATATATCATGGTCCTTCTACTTGTTGTAACCAATTCATATAAAAAACACCATTCTTTTAGAAGTTTAACTAATGCACACATATAATTATACATGATAGATAATAATCTCATTAACTAATTAATGAAAACAATTTTGACACACATCACTAACATAATTTTACAACAATATATGCTATAATTTTTTGATAAATAGGATGAAAATAAATAAATTGGATGTCGAATTTAGTTGTGGGGAAACTAGGGAAATATATTTTCCTAATGAATTTAACATCTAATTTAATCCTTGAATAAAATGATAAGAAAAAATTAAATAACAATAAAATAATACACCACTTCTTTACCCCTAAGACAACACTTAGTGTTTGTTATCCACAATAATAGAGATTAAATTAGCATGATGGGAGGAATAAAAAATAAAATGAAATAGAAGTAAGGAAGATAAACTAATATATATTAAACATGTAAAAACTATCATAATAGAAAAAATATAAAATTATATTATGAAATGGACAACTTATTTTAATGGAAGTAGATCCGCATTTTTTAAGGAAGAGAGAGGAAAATTTTTTATCTAAATTTTTGTTTTCAAATGATCATTCATGTTTTTCCCATTAAATAAATCAGATAGGAAATATGGTATTCTATAAAGTTTTTCTTCTATGTATTTCTAAGACTGCTTATAAATGTTATATTTATTGCTTATGTTTTCATAATTTTATAGCTAGATTATTAAATAAAGGTTTTTTTCTAGAAGATTGGTCAAATTATAGTCATCTGGGTTTACATGTTTTTATGACCCTAAATCATTAGAATCATAAGTATCCATATTAAATGAAAATATTCCGGAAATATTATATATCATTAAATAAAATAAAAAATTATGAATTTTGCTACTTTTATGCGATATGTGACTATATTTAAAATATATGAAAATTTTACACAAATTTAGAGGCCCCACCCAAGAGCTTTATTTTGGAATCATGTTGTTAGATTTCGTAGTCGGGCTAATTAGATTTGAAAATTGAAAATTGTGATTAGTTTATAAAATGTTTTGGATTAAATAATAAAATAAATAAAAACACATAAAATTATATGGTGAGTCTATTTTATTAATTAAGATCAAACTATTCCAAACATATAAATATTTTATAGCTACTCTTAAAATATAAAATTTGCAGGATCTAAAATATAAAAAAAGAGAATTGAATGTCAGAAAATTTGAACATCATCAATCCTTCATAAAGAAGAAATACAATCATAAGAAGTCATTAAATTTATGAAACAAAATTCACACAAAAATAAATAGTGAGATAACATCCATGATATTTTCTAATTTAAAATTTTATCAAGTCTCAGTTATTTAATACAATTACATATTTTTTCTATTTTTTGTATATAATTTTTTTAAGCGAAAAAAACATGTACATGAATCAATCACAACATACCTCACATGAACATTCTTTACAATCTTCATTAAATAAAATTTTAATATAGAATTATTCTATAACATGGATAATGCACATGTCACTATAACAATTTGAAAATTAGAATCTCTCTAAACAATAAGGCATACGAATGTTTTCAATCATTAGGAATTTCTCATACTGATTTTGTAGCTATTAATTTGTGGGTAATGGCATTCAAAATTTTAGGGATGAAGCGAAGATGTTGAAATTTTGTTTGAAAGTATTGAATATTCTTATGAAAACATTAGAAATACGTCACTTACTTCTCCAAATAATATATACAACATAACTCATTTTTATGAAGGGTTCATGAGTCAAACAATGAATACAATAGATAATTTCATCCAAATTATCAATTTTTTTTATTTTTTTTATTTTTTAAGAAAAAAAAATATAGATGAAGTGTAATGAATATTGGAGAAATCGGGTTTTAAATTTCCTTTAATAATGAAAAATAACTCAGTCACCAAACAATGATTTTATTCCTAAATAACGCATAGAAAATCCCTTTCCACGATACTAAAATAAGAAATATCTATGTGATCATATTAAAAGTGAAGGTAGGTAAAGGAAAATTGGACTATAAAGTGGCTTAAACTTGTAAGGAAATTTAATGATTCTATGGGATAAAAGGGGTAAATGTAAAGGATACTATTAATATGAATATTTTTCATTCAAATATATACCTTGATCATATTACAAAAAATTCATTAAATCTAATGATTTTTAGTAGAAAATTGACAGATTTTGATTTACATAAAAATATCAATGTTTCTCTCAATAAGGTGTGTGTGTTTTTAAGGACATATAAAAGTGGGACATAATATCTAGAAAGGCTAGACACATATTTTGAGTCAAAAGTTTTTGGGAATATATTTTAAAATTAGGTCAACCTCATAAAAATTCTATAAAAAAATTCTCTAAATTTTTTTCCAAATCAATAAAAATTTAAAATCAATTGAGTCAAAAATCATTAAAACTCACTAAAAATAAATTAAAATGTGAAATATGATAAAGAATATTTATTAAAACTCAAATTTCATAAAATTTTAAAAAGGATAGGGTTAATCAAATACTGTATGACATTCCCTATATACATAAATTTAACTATCCACAATTTATGATCAACAAAAATGAAAATATTTGGGAAGAAAAACAAAATATAAAGAGAACTATGTATTATTTAAATTAGAAATATTTTATCTTTTAGTTATGATCTGTGCATGGGGTAATTTAAACTAACTATTAAACAATGTCCAAACACAATAAATTTATTGAAATAAAAAATTAAAATAATTTGAAATATATAAAATGTATGAAAGGATTGGTTTTGAACCCTAAAAAGGGTGACTTATTATCACAACCCATAGTCATGATGTTTTATAATTTTATTCCTAATCAATATTTTTTGTGGTTTTTATAGCATGATCCACCACATTTTATTTCTCTTATCATTAATAAGTTTATTCAAAGACTAATAACACACAAGGAAAATAATAAATATCACAATTACTAAGAAATACAAAAGAAAAAAGTATACGTTTGAAGGGGGTGGGAATAGTAGGTACATGAGATACCTATGAATTATCATGGTGTCCTCATATGTGTGTTATGGATGTTGATGGTGGGGAGCTAGTCACACCACCCCATGCTCATCAAGTTCTTCATCATCTTTTAGTTATAACACCATATTCTCATTAGTGATTTAAATTTCATTTCCTAACCTTTTATGGATTGTACCATTTTATCTAAACACAAAAAGTAATCATATGGGATATCAGTTTGTTATTCATAATTAATGATGTTATGATAAAATTAATGCTCAAAGACTAAATCTACCTCAAAATTTTCAAATTCATTATTTTATCCTCAAGAAAATTCATTGTGAATTCATTTTTTTGATTGTGTAATTGATCATAAATGAACTATTTGTCATTTTTCATACGTTATTCAACTTTAAAATTAGGTGGAAAGATATTTACTTATTATCCATCTTGTATTTTCTATTGTACAAACCATAAAGTTATATCTTCCTCAATCAATTTAAAATTTTGTTTCTATTTTTTCATTGAATGTTATTCTATAAAAAACAAATTCATTTGACCAATAATAAGCTAATAATAATTATTATTATCACTATTTAAATCCATATTAGACCTAAGAAATATTGTATTGGAAATAAAGTACTTTTTTTATTTTTTTAGGAAAACCAAATTCTATGAGTGTTTAGAATTCACAAAAAATTTTCCAAATTTAAATATAGCGATTTTAGTGAATTCCTAATCTATATTATTTTAGCTATGTATGCATCATTGTGTAGGGACTCAATTTGATCTCTCAATAAGACCACACACTTGCACTGAATATATACCCTCACAAGTATTGTAATGAAAAATACTTGAGAATGGGGATTTTATGAAATTAATGGAACATATAAATATATACAAGAAATTAAAAATTTTAAAAGAAAAATATAGAAGTAATGAATTAAATGGTAAGAAACTCATGTTCTTAGGATTTTATAGGGATGCAATCATTGTTATTTAAAAATATTTATCTAATCAACACACTCAAAGTAGTGATCAAAACCTATCAAACTATTCCCTCATATTAGATGTATAATTATTCCTACATAGAGATATATTCATGAGGGATAACATATTCTAGAAAAAATTATAGAAAGCATATTCAATACAAAATACCAACACAATATTACTCTATATTTTTCAATTTTATAATGATGAAGGAGCGGAAATGATGTAAATGAGAATTGGTTGTCAGAGGTAGGAATGGTGGAAAAAACTCACCCTAATAAATTTAACCAAATTTTAATGCAATGATAGAATTATGAGTAATAATTTATGAAAAATAATCTAAAACAACACTACTTCTACCTCAAAAAGGGTTTTTTCTCCTCAAACTCATAGATAAAAGAAGCATGGTGAAAGAAATAAAAAAATAAAATTAAAGAGTATAGACGAATAGAAACTAATATAGACTGAATATGAACAAACCATTATAATATTAAAATACCAAACATTTTTTATTAAATGAACAAAAAATTATAATTTAACTGGAGTAAACACTTACAATGAAGTCGGTGGGTGACTTTTCTATAACTTTTTTTTATTTAAGATATCAATAATGTTTTGAACATTAAATGGTTGAACCTCAAAATTTGTTAAAATTAAAAATTATTTTTATATTTCTCATACAATCTCTATTTAAATCTTATCTTACTTGGTAACCTGAAAAAAATATTTATAAATCGATTATAAAATAAAAGTTTCCTATTTGGGAAGATAGTTTTAATTGAAATCTTATGTTTTCTCATACATTTATAACAATGAAATTTCTATTATCATGATAATAAATCATTAATTAAAATTCTACATGACATATTCTCTATATCAATTTAAATTTCAACTCTTTTTCTTAGGTATTTTCTGATATTTGGGTCGATCATATTTTTTTTCAAATTATGCCTTAATTTTGAGGTCTCTCTAATGAGATTTATTTAGGCATTGTATTTTTATAATCATTTTTTATACCATTTGAATGAACTTAATCCAAAGAAAATTGGAATAAAAAAATTTCAACATTTGGAATAGTGTATGAAACATATGGTTTAATTAAAAATGAAAATAAACACATAAAATTTAATATTTTATCTATTTTCATCATTATACTCAAATTATTTCAAAAACCTAAAAAAAATAAAAATTACCCATATATGTAACTTTTCATATATTCAAACCATTTAATTATGGAATTAAATTTAGGAAAATATGATTTTCATCAATACCATACTCTAAATCATTACATTCCTAAAAAATCATTAAATATCCGAATGAGAAATCACAATAAAACCAATAGTGAGAAAATTTATGAGGAATTTTCAAAAATAAAATTTCATCTTGTATCATCTATGAGATAAATTACATTTAATTTTTTCAACAATTTAAAACATTTCAACCCGAAAAATATATTTTTGACCAGATCACAATTTACATCACATGAAGGTTCTTGGAAATCATTAGTCAGGAGAACATTATTATAAAGTCTTTCTCATACCAAAAAAATGAATGTATCACCATAGAATTATTAAAATTATCATCTCTATACAATGTGAGGCATAAATATTTTTCTGTTAATGAGAAATAATTCATGATGATTTGATAGTGAAGATTTTGTGGGTAAAAGCATATACAATTTTATGGATAAAAAGATGAGGTTGAAATCTTAAGAATCATTATTGAATATTCCAATTAAAACAAAACAAATACCTCAATTAATAACCGTTAAATTATTTACACAACATCCTATTTTTGACATGGTTCATGATACAAAAAATTAATTAAATGAATAATTTCATCATAATTATCCGTTTTTTATTTTTCAATTATTCTTATTTTTATATTTTTTTTCATTTCCTTACTATTAGATAACATTAAGATATGAATAAAGTGAAATGATATAGGATCATCGAAATTTTATAATTTCCCAAGATACTAAAACACATCTCCCATAACCAAAAATGATTTAGTTCCTAAATAACACCCCTGAAATGACATTCCTCCACAAACAAACCAAAAATATCCATGTAATAATAATAAAG
Organism: Viscum album; assembly: GCA_963277665.1. Classification (NCBI taxonomy): domain Eukaryota; kingdom Viridiplantae; phylum Streptophyta; class Magnoliopsida; order Santalales; family Viscaceae; genus Viscum; species Viscum album. The sequence continues at coordinate 1,364,497,146 of OY728147.1, forward strand.
GTGGAGATAGGTATGAAAAAAATACTATTGTAATGTAGTTTAAGCCTATAATTAAATTCATGGAATCAAAGAGATAAAAAATGGTATTTTCAATGCATAGTCTCAATCTAAAATTGATAATAGAAGAATAATATCATCAATTATATCCAAAACATTTCATTATGTGAAATTCTTTGAAAGAGACAATTTAAAATTTCTCATTTTGACAGAAAATAATTGATTCTTATAATAATGTATTATTTAATAAGAGTGTATCAAAATAGATTATAATACCTCATAGGGAATAAAATTATTTTCATTTAGTTTTTAATGGGAAAGGATTTTAAAAATTGGTCAAACTTATAAAAATGTTTGAAAATAAATCTTCATTAAAAAATTTCTATATAAACTACCATTAAAATCAATTATTTAAAAAATCAAAAAAACTATATCAAAATAAATTCATGTCTAAAGTATGATAATGAATACACATTAAATACAAATGTTCTTAAAAATAAAAAATATAATAAAAAATACATAATGAATCCTAAGAATGTTGATGCTCCCACAACACAAAAATATAAATTATTTTAATTTAAACTCATGAAAATAAAAATAAAATACCAGAAAAATAATATAAAGAAGAATATAACATGATTTTATTATGATAGTGGCATCATTGAGTGGAACTCTAAGCTTATACCACTTTAAACCAACTAGATAGAAATAAGAAAAAAAATAAATTTATTCAAAGAATAAAATAAACATCGATAAAGAATAATGAAATGTCTTGGTTTGGACCCCCCAATGCGTGTTATAAGTTTTAATTTACCCTATTTAAGATGATTAAAAAAATTATACTTAATCAGAAGGTATATGGGGTTTATTTGTGTTATATTACACAACATGTTATCTTTTACAACATGAATATGTGGATACCCAGAGTGGGAACCATAAAATAAAAGAATAAATATCATATTATCTATGAAATAATAAGGAAATGAGTATAAGTTTAAGAGTGGGGGAGAAGGTAGACATGATCCTTCCTAATTAATATGGATTCCTCCTATAAGTGATATGAAATTTTATGTAGAGGATGTTTTCGCACCACCATGGGATCTCTGATCTCTTATTATTTTTCTTTAATTTACAAAACAATATTTTCATAAGTGATAATTATTTCATTATCATAATCATATAGATCACTTTTTTTTATATCCAAGCCTGTAAAATTAATATAAGTGAGAATAAATTACAATTTAAAATAAATAATTTCATAATAAAATTAATTCTCAAAAATTGAAACTCCCCAAAACATTTGGGATTTAAACTATTTATCCTTAAGAATATATACTGGTATTTCATTAGTGTTATATTTTAATGGTTTATCCATTAAATATTTATCATCCACGTTAGGTGTCATGACCGAACCTGTACCGGGTCTCGAGCAGCAATTACCACAAGCTCGCCTCTACAGGTTGGGGCTTGAGACTATCACTAAGGAATAATAAACTTGGGGATTCCATTTCCAATGAACCTGTACACACAAACATAGCCACCTCAATGAAAAAGTACAGAGGAATAGAATATAATCTACCATACTACTATAAGAAAGCGAACCAACATAATTGCATCGACCAATAAATAGTACCATTATATGAAAAGTATAGCTAAAAGGGAAAGGGGAAAAAAATACATACCCAACTAGAAAAGTACCACAACCTAGCAATTAGTGAAAAAGTAAAACAGCTGGAAGAGACCCACTCCTTAATCCCAAGCTATGACCACCGCAAGTAGTCCATGTACCCCATATCCCTAATATTTTTTATATCACGATCAACCGGTCCATCATCTACCGGGGAACACCAAATGTGGGAAAATCCCAAGATGGGGTGAGTATAAGAATACTCAGTATGATTCCCCAAAGGTTAGAGAGAGCAGTAAGAGAGATACTGAATATAGGAGCAATAAGAGAGAAAAAAATACAACAAGAGTGAACAGAAAGAGTATAACTCCACCCAATAGAAGATATTCTCTCTAAAATAATCCCAAATGAGAGAGTAAGGGAATATACATCACATATATTACACTAGGTTTATGCCCATATATATACCTAGGGCATCCAGATATTCTCATATCATCCACATAGAAAAATAAGGCTGTAACCTCAATCCATTACCAGGATTTGAAATGAAGGCTCAAAGAATAACTCAAGGATCATGAGTACATACTCCATGAGATGGACATCCCTGGTTGCACCCATATCAGAGATGTACTCCATCAGGTATGACTCAATAATTCCTAATGGTACATCTGAAAGGACGTGCTCCATCGGGATCTTTCTTCTACAATATCCTCTAGTGCATGACATGAGAGGTCTCACTGTCACAGTCTTGTACCCGAGGAAAGACCAAGGGAAAGCAAGTGAAGAGAACCACTCCTCATAATTGTGTAATGTAGTCAAGGGAACTCCAACTCCAATGGAAGACCCGCTCTTTATCGCTAATTATAGACGGGGGTGTACTACTCCATAAGTGAGGACCTGAACCCTATCTGGTTGGGGAATAAAACTATTATAGTTTTTTCACTATGGGGGACCCATGCCCTAGTATGTGAGGGGTGTACCGAACCCAGGCTAGAGGACTCCACCTAGGTACGACAGGGGAGTACCGAATCTACTGGAACAAGGTGTAAAGAGGATCGGCACCCTGAATCGACAGGGGATTAAAACTCGGTGACTAGAGGACTCGTGGCCTAGTAAAGTAGTGTATTAACTTACTCTGTCAAAATATATTATTTAGAACTACATAAGGAGGAACCACACCTTGGATTGACATGGGAGTACCTACTGCTAACAAAGAGGACCTACGACCTACCTTGTAGGGGAGAACCTACACCCAACCTAGTAGAAGAGTACCAGAATCTATGTGAGGTAAGTGTAGAGGACCCACACCTAAGTCCAATAGGGGAGTACCGACTATAAATATAGGAAAGTCATCTCAGAGAAAAATGAACCCTCACTCATGATGTGGGGAGTTATGTCTCTACCGGAGTAGAGGTGTAAAAATACTTGTGCCTTGAGTCATCAAGGGAGTACCAATCCTTACTCTCACTACAAGAAACACAATGGATCAGCTCTTTAGGTTATCAGTCATGCCTAAACCACCATGAAAATTCACAAGGAAGTAACCCAATGACCCGTCATGTCATAAGGGTTCCAACACAACAGATGGTGCCTCAACCAGACATCCGGTCTGAAAGTTATAGTCATTTTAGTACCGAGTTCCTAGTTGGTTTTGGGTTCGATCATACCTAGCCAAATTCCAACATTCTTCAAATGTCATGTAGATTATTTCAAAAGTACCACCTCCTCTTAAGGGATTCAGTGCCGCAGAAGGTTTGTCCTTTCGACATGGTATGAGGGAGATATGTCGGATACAAGATCCCACAATAATAATAATAATAATAATAATAATAATAATGTTTGTTTCATGGACCTAATCTACAAACCCTAATATAATACTCTACATTGGACTTGAATCGCCCGTCTTAATGATTGGATCAAGTTGCTACCGACGGCAAGTCAATCGGACGTCACAAGCAGGAGTTATGGCAGGTTGAATATTTAAATATAATATTAAATCTACTATTTCCCGAGCGCTTCGGGTACCTGATCCAAAAACCAAAAAAAAACATCCAATATAGGACATGGAATGTCCATCTTGGAGTTAGGGTCATACTACAACTGGTAGTTCCTGAAACTGAGATCACATGAAGAATTTATGGTCAAAACACGGTTTTCTCAACGAAAATAATATGAATAATAATATATTATTATTATATTTATTTAAACATTTTATTTTCTTTCAATTCCAAAACCCATGTTCAAAATATTAAATCTATCAGGGACATTGCACAACCCCCAAAACATTCCTCCTTTATCATTTATTTATCCTTTATATTTATATCCCTTCTATTTCATTATATTTCCAATCTCCTTCTATCTTTCCAATCTCCTTATTCCACATTTTTTATCCTCCAAACAAAATTGTACGGTTCTTCCCAATGTCCATAACTGATGCCACCACCTCCGGTTATCTGCACTGCCACACCTATAGCCTGCCACACCACTGCACCTCAGGCCATCTACACTACCTAGACCTTGTTCTGCTAGCCCACATCATCGATCGAGACGACTCCTCCACTCTACCTCAGGCCTCCATCCCGCCTTCAGCAACTGTGAGCCGCCTCGACTCTCCACACGAACCGTTGTAGTATGTTTGACCACCTATCTTTCCTGAGTCATGTCCTGAAGACACGCCAGAATAGCACCGCCACAAATACTCTTCTGTGGGACGCTTCATCTTTGTTCTAAGCACAAAATTTGTGACAATAGAAGATTTACGATCCTTAGGTAGAGATCTCTGCGTCTGCAACTCGCACTCAAAAAAACATTGAGTTCTTGATGCGCTTAAGTATTTTTTGATGAATAACACATGAATAATGAGCTCAGAATGAATAAAAAAATATCATGGTTTATGTGAGGATTAATGAACATGTTTCTTTGGCCGTCGTTTTTGAGAATCATGAACACAGAGAATTCAAAATTAAATATTTATCATACTACAAGAATTTCAAATTCAAGACAAGTAAGAAGAAAATTTATTCAATCAATTGTTTTTTGGTCTATGAATTAATTCATTTAATCTTCATTGGTCAGTAAAATTCAATGGTGGTAGGGAATCCCAAAAGATAGATCCTACCAGAAATGGTTTGGTTTTCATAGATGAATTTCATGCTTGCACAACATTTGGGAGAAGCTGTTGCGTTCGTCACTCCTTGTTCTGCCTCGATTCAAGATTTTCCTCATCGTCCATTATCATTCATCAGTAGGAATTGGGGGAGAGGGGAGGAAGGGAGGGTTTATTGTCATTAGCCAAAATGAATTTTGAGGACAACCCCCTCTAAAAAATAATTTATAACCTCTCTTTAGGATAAATGAGATTAATCAAATAATTAAATAGAAAATTATTTAATCATTTAATTACTCGTCCACACTGGCACACATGCCAACCTCCTGATGCTGACAATTGTTACACACTGCCTAGGGTAAAACCTATGTTATAAGATCATTGGTGGTGTTAGATTTTTCAATGGAGTCCCCATCCGAGATATTTTAGAGTTTGAGCTATTAAATTAATAAATAAATTATTTTTTTAATCCATTTAACACATCTCCATCGAGTGAGGGGTCCAAACATCCCACAACGACTTATTTTATGTCACTCCATGGAGAAACACTGCGTTCCAGACCCAAATGTGTTCTTAGATTTCTGATACCATCAACTATTTATGATATATCCCTTTTTCTTTAGTTAACCATGCATGTATAATATATAAACACTTCCCATTTTTATAATAGAAATTCCAGGAACATCGGTCCTCAGAATTGCATGTCGTCTAAGCACCCACCTCTATAAATATTCTTAGATATATATAAAAGTACTATGTGGCTAGAAACTAGGTATTTACATTATTCCCTCCATCAAGATTTTCATCCTTGAAAACAAAAACCCTGGAAACCACATGGGATTCCGAGACCACTCTTAGCTCTCCTGCTCCTAGGGAAACCAATATGTTTCTTGGCTGCCAAAGAATGAGAACCAAAGGGACGGTCCAACCTCATCAGGTTTTCTTCAGTTGATGACATGGGTAGGAACACACACGTATCTTCTCAGTTTCAACATGTGTAAGGCATCGTATACCGGCTCCAAATATTTGGGTTATGTCAAGGAGGTATGAAGCCTTGACATCTCCTTGAATAGTCACGAATGACCAGATAGAACTTGAGGAATAATTTTCATCAGCAGCTGAACCTTTACATCCCATGTCACAACTGGAATCACCACTTGTCAATAGAATAGAGTCTTGTGTTTCCCTCATTCAGAATATCTATATGGGGAAACAACTAAGGATATCTAGTTACATAAGATTTCACTATCGATGAATCACAAATGAGACACTCTAACATTCTCAAGAGGCGTAAGAGTCAACATCGTCTACTAAAGAAAAGTATTACCCTCATGTTCCATCAAGGTCAGCTGCAGGGAAGTTAACTGCTCTAAAACATCCCATAGTAGGTGACTCTGGGACTTCCCGCACTTTCTTCTAAGGGAATATGATACAAAAACACATCATTAGTGAACAAGTTAGTGGGATTATTCCACCATGATTCAACTATAATGTCAAGGTGCCTTATTACCACATGCCTAAGAATGATCAAGAGAAGTTCTCCAATGTTGAAATCTCATCGTCTGGAATCTACTTGGTACAAAAGACGTCTCAACTCTATTGTGATTATTGCCACAACCAGGTTTATAGTGTTATTCTGAAAAAAATATCTCTATCACCAATCTCAACTCCAGAACCCCTGAATTGGTTGGTATGCACAAGCTAACTATGGTAGCACATATCTCCTTGTGAAGTCCCTACTCAAACATCTTTTCTCGGATGTAGTTATTATATATAAGGTCTAGAGAGTAGTGTTCATGGTATGTAAATTGAGTCGCATACTCAGTCACTGTCATCACTCCCTTCTGTAACTAGAGAAGCTCCTGATATCAAACAGAGTGCAAATAAAACGGTTGGAACTCCTTAAGAAACAACTATAAGAATTCTTCCCATGATAGTTCCAACTCGTCGTTTGTCTGAGTAAATAAGAGTCACCCATGTTCAACTACTCTGGGGAAAAGGTCAGCTGAAAAATTCACCATTAGATATTTTGGTGTACATACATGACTGAAGAGGCAGACCACCAGCTCTAGCCAGACATTCGATGTCCAAGGCTCTGGCTCACAGTAGAACATCAGCAGTCTCCAGCGCTGGAACTCGTGAAGTGTGTTATGCCCGCCCACGTCCTCAACCTGCTATGATGAGGATGTCTACTATTCAATTGTCGGGGGTGATTCATACTACCCACCTAGAGAAAGGGTCTGGTATGATGAGTCATGAATTGAGGTCTTGTTGTTCACAAAATTATCATCACAACCTTGAGCTAGTATCCTGGCTAGCTATCATGGTGGAGGCATATTGAATTTTTTCAAGGAGTACCATGGTCATATGAGCACACACACACACACAGATATATATATGTATATCATCAATGATGGAGAGTTGACTTGAGAAGAACAGTCAAAGACTCAATCCTATATGATTCATGTACCATTGTTACCTAAAACATGTGTCTCAGGGTGCCAAGTCAACATGAAAATTAATCAAGGTCCTGGAGAATGGATATGTTGGCCACCCATACCTTCACTTGACTCTATATCCTCAGATCCACTCCCAAGGAACATTGACAGTTTTTACATAAAAATAACCAAGGTTTATCTAGGGAAACGCCCAAAAAACTTTCCATGGGTCGATCTTCCACTGATACCAATTGGTCATGACCCAACCCATACCGAGGCTTAAGTCGTAACTACCCCAAGCCCACCTCCATATTCTAGGGGCTGCAGACTAGCACTGAAAAAAAAAATATCATTTGGAGGAATTTTCCTAAGAACCTATACACACATGTAGCCAACTCGATGAAATATTAAAGAGGAAAAGAATGCAGGGTATCACATTGATAAAAGAGGGAACCAACATAAATGCATTAAACAAAAAACAGTACCAGTACAAGAAAAGTAAAGCTAAATGGGAAAGGGGAAAAATACATATCAACTAGAAAAGTGCCACAACCTGGAAATAGGTGAAAAAGTAAAATAGTTGGTATAGTCCCACTCCTAAATCACAAGCTACGACCACTGGATGTGGTTCAGGGACCCTGTATCCCAAAGCTCCTCTGATATCATGATCAACATGTCCGTTGTCAGCATGGGTGCACCAAATGTGGGAAAAGCCCATGCAGGGATCAGTATAAGAGTACTCCTTAGGATTCCCCCAAGGCTTAAGGGAGCAGCAAGAGAGGTACTGAAGAAGGAAGCAGTAAGAGAGAACATGGTAAAACAAGATTGAATGGAAAGGGTACAACTTCACCCAATAGTAGATATACTCGCTCAAAGAAACCCAAACAAGAGAGTAAGGGGATCTCCATCTCACAGATCACACCAGGTATATTCCCATACATATAACCAGGGAATACAAATATAATCATCTCATCCTCAAATAAACAAAATGATCTTACCTAAAGACATTATAGGGATTTCCAAATAAGGCTCAAAGCATATCTTAAGAATCAGGAGTACTCGATCAATTAGTTGGCCATCCCTAATGGCACCAATCTGAGAGATTTAGTCCATCTGGAACAACTCAACCATTGTTAATTTTATGTATGAATAGACGTGATACATCGGGAACATTATGCTACAACTGACTCTAGTGCCCACACTAGTGGTCTCTCTAACATGGTCTTGTGCACAAGGGAAGACTAAAGGAAACCAAGTGAAGAGGCCCACTCTTCATAACTATGTCCTGTAGTCGAGGGAGCTCCAATTCCCATGAAGGACTTGTTCCCCGTCACTATATAGAAATGGGGGATTACTACATCATAAGTGATCACCTACACCCTACCAGATAAGGAAATACAACTATAGTAGTTTGTTTACTATGGGGTACCTATGCCCTAGTACATTAGGGGAGTACCGACCCCAGGATAGAGTACCCACACCCTGTCATGGAAAGGGAGTACCGACTCTATTGAAACAAGGATTAATGAGGTCCCACACCTAGAATTGATAGGGGATTACAACTCGGATACTAGAGGAACTGCTCCTTAGTAAATTAGTGGAGTAACCCACTCTGTCACAATTTCTGTAGTAGCACTGCATAAGGAGGACCTACACCCTAAGTTGATAAGGGAATACACACTCTTAACCTAGAGGACCCTCAACCAATCCAATAGGGGAGTACCTGAATATATGTGAGATATGTATGGAGGTCATGCGACCTAGTATAATAGGGGAGTACTGAATCCAATGATAGAAAAAATATCTCAGAGGAAAATGAAATCGCACTCATAACGTTGGGTGTCCCATCTCTATTGGAGTAGTGGAGTAAAAAATACCCGTGCCTTGAGTCACCAAGGGAGTATCCATATTAACACTCACTATAAGAAAGAGCGTGGTTCTACTCCTAAGGTTATCAGTCATAGCTGAACTACCACAATGTTCCACAAGGAAGTATCACAATTACCCTGTCTGGTCAAAAGGTTTCCAAGGAAACACATGGCATGTCAACCAAACACCAAGTATGAGAGTTAAAGGTATTTTAGTGCTGAGGGACTGGTTGGATTCAAGTAGGATCTAACCGGTCCAAACTCCAATTTTCTCCAAAATTCACATGAATTATCTCAAAAGGACAACCTCTTCCTAAGGGTTCTGGTGCCGCAGACGGTTTTTCATTTCAACACTGTATGAGGGAGACCTGTTAGATGCAATATCATGCAATAATAATAATAATAATAATAATATTATTATTATTATTATTATTATTATTGTCATTGGGTGTTTTATGAACCTGAGCCATGAACCAGAATTTAATATTCAAAATTATACTTCAATTGACCATATTAATGACAGGATCACGTCATCACTGAGAAAAAGTCAATTGAACGTCAAACACTGTTGTTATGGTGGGTCAAAGATTTAATAATATTATGAAATCTAATATTTACTATGTGATTTGGGTAACCAATCAAAATACCTGATAATAGATCCAATATTGATCTCAGAATTTTCGTCTCGGAGTTAGGGTCGTACTACTGCTGATGGTTCATGAAACCGAGATCGCACAAAGATGTTATGGTTGAAAAATGGTTTTCTCAGCAATAATAATAAGAACAATATTATATTATTATTATATTTTTTAACCGTTTTATTTTCCTTCAATTTGAAAACAAATTTTAATAACTTTCAATCTCTCATGGATAGTGCACATCCCCCAAAACAGTCCTACTTTATCATTTATTTCTCCATTAATTTTATTTCCTTTATATTTATTTCTCTTTCCAATCTCTTTCTCTCCTTTTAATCACCTTCTTTCATGTCTTCTTCTCCTCATACCCAAATGGTAGGGTTCATCCGCACATACAGAACAAACACCACCACCCCCGGCTAGCCACGCCTCATGCCAGCCACACCTCCTAGCCCCTTGGTCCACATTCCCACTTCATCGATCACGTCGGCTCCACTGCTCTACCGGGAGCCATCGTCTCGCCTTCCTCCACTGTGATCTTCCTTGAATCTCGACACAGACTACCATAGTATGTCTCACCACCTATCTCTCCTGGAGTTGTGCCTCAGAGACATGCTGGAATACCATTTCCACATGGCCCCTTCCGTGGGCCGCTGCATCTTTGTTCTATGCCCGAAAATTGTGGCGATCACATATTCACAATCCTCAAGGTCGAGATCTCCATGTCTGTATGTCGTGCTCAAAAAAATATTTAGTTCTTGACATGCTTAATTAATTTGTGATGAAGAACACACGAAGAACGCCTAGAGAATGAAAAATAAAATATTATAGTCTATGTGCGGATCGATGGGCATTTTTGTTTGGCCATATTGTTTGAGAATCAACATCAATATGAATTGATAATTAAATATCAATCATACTACCAAAATTTCAAATTCAAGATAAATAAGAAGAAAATTGATTCAATCAATTGTTTTTTGATCCATGAATTATTTAATTTAATTCACATTCATTAGAAAAATTCAACTAGGGTAGGGAATCCATAATGATAGATCCTGCCTAAAATGGTTCAGTCACCAAAGATTAAGATCACACATGCACAACATTTAGGAGAAGATAATTTGATCGTCTCTCCTTGATCTACCTCTATCCCAGATTTTTCTCATCATCCTTCGTCATTCGTCAACAGGAAGTGGAGTATAGTGGAGTAAAGGAGGGTTTTCATCGTTGTAAAAATGAATTATGAGGCCAACCCCATATAAAAAAAGAATATATAAACTCTAATTTGGATAAAAGATATTAATAAAATAATTAAATAACCAATTATTTAATCATTTAATTAATCGTCCGCGTTGGCACACATGCCAACCTTCCGACGCCGAAAAAGGTTATACTCTACCTAAGGTCAAACATATGTTATGAGCTCATTGGTGGTATCATATTTTACATCTAAGTACCCATCCAAAAGATATTATAGTTTTACCTATTAAAAATATAAATTAATAATTTCATTTATCCATTTAACAAACCACAATCAAGAGATGGGTCTGAACATCCCGCGCCAACTTATTTTATATCGTGCCAAGCTGAAACGTTGAGTTCAAGACCCAACCATGTTCTCAGATTTCCTATCTGATCGACTGTTTATGAGATATCCCATTTTCATTAGATAACCACTAGTGTATAACATAAAAAAACTTCACATTTTTATAAATGAAATTACGGTAACATCAGGCCTTGGAATTACACACCGTCCCATCGCCCACATCTAGAAATATTATTAGAAATATTTCAATGTCTTATTATGACAAAAATAGGGTCTCTACATTATGGTCTTAAATATGAAATATAGGTTCTAAAATCTTCAGTCATTCTTTAGAATGTTTTTCAATTATTTCTCAAACAATGTATGACTTCTTCATGAAAAGTGGAAATGATTAATTTATAATATCACCTTTTTAAATTAATTATATCTTTTATTAGACTATATTATTCAAAATTTCATCAAATAAAAACTCTTTTATTTCATCATTGATAATATTTTCATAAAAATTATCACTATGGAAATCCATATAATACCTAATAAATAAGGTATATGAATTTTTTTTTTCAATTTTTTTATTTTTATTGTATTTTTAGGAAAAAATGTGTGTTTCTTTTCTTGGTATCTCTTGTAATAGATATAAATTTAAAAATGGTTATATTTGGGATCCTTAATCAATATTTTATTGTCACTTATTTCTGATTCATAGTGAAAAACCTATAGTCGATCTATCTATGAGGTCACTCATAGGAACTTCATTTCTATTATGACTATTATAATAAAATATCATATATAAAAATTGAAAATTTATAAAATGTATTTAAAATAAAAATATATAAATTTAAATGATAATAAATATGAAAAAAATAAATAAATACAAAATGATGTTCATCAGTATAAGTTTTTATTTTTAGGATTTTATAGAGATGAAATAATTTTTCATTAATAATATATGTATCATCATCCAAATCAATTAATTGAAAAATACATATCACATTAAACCCACCTATTAGAATTATATTAATACCACACCAAGACCTATGAAAATGAAATTATGCTCTATGGTATCAGGTCTAGTAAACCTATACTCCACACCTCACATTCACAATACAACTCCACAATATGAAGCATTTTAATAATAAATATAGATAAACTAGAAGATGAATATAGTGGTATATAAAATGGATAAACTAGTCATCCTAATTAACTTTAATATTAATTGAATACTATTATAATATTAAAAGAACACATTGAAGCATAAGAAACACAAACCTCACTATTTTATCCCTTTAAAAATATTGAGGGTTAGTTCTATACATTAATAGAGATAAAATAAGTACATTGGGATATAATAAGAGAGGAGAGGAAGATAAAATAATATATATTATAAATGTAAAAAACTATTACAAGAAAAACTACACATATATCTTATAAAATTTGAAACTCATTTTAATGTAAGTGGAGTAAAAATATATAAGGAATAGGGTGGATAATTTCCAATATGATTTTTTCTTCATATGATAATGTATGATTAGACTTATAATTAGTTATACATTAGAATTTTCATTTTTAAAATATTATCTCATATATATTTCCTAAGATCCCAGGAAATTTCAGCTTCATTGTACATGGGTATAAATAGTTATTAGACGAATATTAAAGAAAATATTTCTAACCTATAATACTATTAAAATTCCAATCCTATGCTATCTCATGCCTTTATTCCCTTAAAATCGATATAATCAATGGAATCAAATGTTAGTAAAAATATTCATCATTATATTCATTATCTCTGCTTAAAATTTTAGTTTTTTTGTAAATTTGTAATATATGTTATGTTATTTAATATTCATCCATAATATGCATATATTTCATGGACCCACCTATAAAATTTATTTGGGTATCATTTTTCTGAAATCAATAACTATTTGAGTTGAATGAAATATACCCCAACAATAATAGAATCTTACAGAATTAGAAATTATTAATTTTTATTAATTTAGTAATAGTTATTTTTTGAAGAATAAATACTTAATAAAAATTATAATTAAAAATTTATGACATTTTAAAAATTAAGCACAGATTTTTAAAACAATATACAAATTTGATAGTTCCCCAAAAAATATCAAAATGGCGGGATTTAAAACATTGAATTATATAAAATTTTTATTAAAATATGAGCTTCCCCAATATTCCATATATAATAACTTCAATATAAAGAAATCATAAAATATTATTATAAAAATTTATACTAATATTAGTCAGAAAATTTAGAAATAATTTCCCAAAATAAAATTTTCATCATATAAAAAATATGAAAAAAATTACCTATAATTTTAATTTCTCACATTAAATAATTTCCATCTCAATAAAAACATCCATGATCCAATCAAAACTCACATTATGTGAAATTTCATTCCACTCTTCAGTAAATAAGAATTTAATTGTGATTTATTTTTATATATAGAAAACTCATGTCACCATAGGCTGGTTAAAAATATTATCACTCCACACCATTAGTAAGATTATTTTTTCAATCATGATAATTTTTTCATGGTGATTTGGTGGATATGGATTTCTGGGTAAAACATATCAAAATTTATGTCCAAAAGAGTACAATGAAAAATTATGTAAAATACATGAATATTCAAGTGAAAACATATGGAATACCTTACTAAATTTCTCTTAAAATATTTACACTACATCTGATTTTTGGGGAATGTTCCATAAGTAAAAATAATGCATACAATTAATGATTTCATCCTAATTCTACATTTTTTATTTCTTGTAGAATAGTAAGATATAAATTAATTACAATAAATATTGAATCATTCCGATTTTTTAATTTCCCTAAAAAATGACACAAACCACACACACATAATAGTGAGTTGATTTATAAAGGAGAAACATGAGATTTTCCTCCCCAACACCCAAAACTGAAATATCCATAAAATAATATTAATATTGGTGGTTGATAAGGGGAAAAAAATACTGTGTCGTGGATTTAACCATATATTAAAATTCCTAGATTCTAATGTCTAAGAAAGTGTAGGTGTAAATGTGGGTGTCATGTTAAAAATGTGGCTATCTAAAGAAGTTAGTTTATCATAATATATACTTTTTGGGAACACAAAATATTTTTAATAGAAAATTCACTAATTATACATTCAATAAAAAACATCTTTCACTCATGAATGTGTGTCCATTAGAATGAATATGTCAAAATGGTTCAGAATACCTCACATGACAAGAAGAAAACATTTCAGTTACTACGTCAAGGGAATGGATTTCAAAAAATAATTTAAAAACAAAAAATTGATTGAAAACTATATTATAGAAAAAAAATTACATAATAAAAACAACATGAATCTAAATCTTTAAAAAATAAATAAAACTCTCTCCTAATAAATTTAAGTGTGAAATATTATAATTTATATTCATTAAAAATAAATGTCTATTATAAATGGAAAAAATAATAAACACTCAAATGTAGGTTGATACTCCACCTTAAAAAATTATCTTCCCATCATTAAATCTCAAAATAATAAATATATAATTGAATAAAAAATAATTATAATGTTAAATACAACCTGGTTTATTTATTATAGTTGAAACATTGAGTTATTCTATGAGATGCTGCTACATTGAACCAACCTAAAAAAATTAAAAAAAATAAAAAATTTATTAAAATAAAAATAAGACATGTGAACGAAATAAATGGGATAATACTTGGATTGAACCACTATGCGGGTGATAGGGTTTTACTATATAGTGTTAGGAAGGTCCTATATTTTATTCCTAATCAAAAGGTTGATGGGGTTTTCATGGAATGAACCACCACATTTTTTTCTCCAAATATCTATAAGTGGATGTCAAGAGTGGGAAAAACTCAAGAAAAGAATCAAAATATGAACATAAAAGAAATTATAAATAATAAGTATATGTTTGATATGGATGGGGAAATAAGGAAATGGGGATCTATGTGAATTATATTTATAACCCAATGATCTTAGGTAATGAATGTGTTCATCTAACATCATGGATCTCTAAAAATACCTTGACATGCCATCTAGAAAAACCACCAGTTATTACCCACTAGGGTTACTTATTGGACTAATCACTTTCCCCATAATACAACAAATGTTCTTTTATTGATACTTTTACTCACTCACACAGACCGCAAGAAACCTTCCATGTGACCATTGATCATAACAATACTTTAGGCCAAGCATGATTAATTTTGAATTTATAAATAGAAAGGATCTGAAAAAGAGAGATGAACCCTGTTAACATGATTAATAATAGTTATTATTTTAAGGATCACTTTAATATGTGTGTTATACTCTATACCCCTTATAAAGCATAACTCCCTCATTGTAGACTCCACACCTCAAACCCTGGTGGTTCCATGACACTTTTATATGGGTGTTGGATATGATACTATTTTCATGACCTGAACATGGCATGTCACGATCATGATCATTTAACCATTGGTGTCTTATAATAACTATTTTCCTTCCAAAATACCATAAGATATTACCCAAGGCCTCTAATCATACTAATTATTATCACAACATGCCACTAAAAATTATTTTCATGTGATTTTTTATTCACTCACACACATTATGGGAAATATCCTATAAGTTCATCTAGACCTTAATATAGGGAATGAATTATTAAATGTGAAGTTATAATTGGGTAGACTCTTGAAAATAATTATTCCCCATTACTGAAACCACCCCCAAGTTGACATGTGATAAGGACTAAGATGCATTACTGGTCAAATTGTGCTGGAGACAAGTGTTAGGGAATCACTTAAACATCTAGAGGACATGGTTTCTCCAAAAAATGATAAATAAACACACAATTTCCATCTATAATATAAACAAGAACATACCATACTATTTAAAAGGAACATGATAGAGTATACAAATAGAAAAAAAATGTAAAACCATGTATATAAAAATACTAAGTAAATATATTACTAAATCAGAATAAGAACATAAAATAAACCATGTTCTAAATAAAATCTACTATAATGGATAAATATACTGGAAGACCAATGTGTTTGTACAAAAATGATTCCAAAAATAAAAAAAATAGAGTCATCCACATCTACCCACATACAATAAAAGGGAGAAAAACTCTAATTTCTACCACCATCAAAATTGAAGAAATATGATGATAATAAAATACAACATCAAATAACACACTAGTGGAAAAACATTTTACATGTTAGAAGTTTTCATGTCGGTTATATATAACAGATGTGCAATTCATTAATAATCGATAGATCACATCAGTTATTTTATAACCGATGTGATATGTTGATTAGGATCCATATCTTACGCCTGTTATAAAACAAGTGAAGTAAAATATATGGAGACTAGATTTTTTTACGTCGGTTATTGTATAACTGATGTGAAAATTGAATCTGGCGTGCTTTATCATGTCAGTTATTTTGTAACCAACGTGCTAAAGGAAAGTTCATCACTTTATCAAAATAGTTGTTTTATAAACAACATGATAAAGGAATGCTCACCACTTTACCACATCGATTATAAAAAAACTAACGTGATAATGCCAATCTCAGCAATTTATCACGTCGGTATAAAGAGGCATATATCACGTCATTTTTAAAATAATTGACGTGATAAATTGTTTTCTACGTCGGTTATTAAATAACCGAGGTTATAAACATTAAAAAAAATTGGTTACCACATCGGTTATTAAATAACCGACGTGCTAAATCTTTTAAATGATTTACCGCACCACTAATTCAATCATTCTATTTTCTTCGATCAGGTGACTTGCGACTCGTCTCTCTTGAATGGAAAACCTAGAATTGATTCATCGAAGTCATTCCCTCTAGAATTATTTATCAAACATCATTATTCATATTTATTATTATTAGATCTATCAGGTCCACTCAGAACACTTAAGTAAGGCTGACCAGACTCCTTTTAAGTTTTTTTTCCGCGATGCCCTAAAGAAATTTTTTTAGGAGTTATTTTTCTTTGTTTGTGCTATCACGGTTAGTTTCATAGTGTTTATCTATACCATGCTAAATTATTTTCTGGTGAAATAACCCTATTGAAGTGATATCATGCTTGTTTATGATTTATGTGTGTTCTATCATGTGTGTGTGTGAGAACAGGGGTTTCCAAAGGGGAGGGGGCTGTGCAAGTGGGTGGGGTGTTCAGTGGGTTGGGTGGGCTATCCAGTTGGGTGGGGGTGTCCAGGGGATGTCAAATGGGGCAGGGTGGTGACCATGGGGGTGCAGGGGCTGTCCATGGGGGTTGGGGGTGTCCAAGGGGTTGTGAGGGATGTCAAAGGGGGTGGCGGTGGTGTCCAAAGGGTTCGGGGGGCTTTCAAGGTTGCCCATGGAGGTAGGGGTAGTTTAGGGGTGTGGGGGTGGAGTCCAAGGGGGTGGGGGTGTCGAAGGGGGTGGGGGGTTGTCCAAGGGGGTGGGGGTTTGTCCAGTGGGTTTGGGGGATGTTCGGGGGTGGGGGGGGGGGGTTGTACATTGGGTTGGGGGTGTCTAGGGGGGTGTTCAGGTGGTAGGGGTTGGGGGTGGTGTTCAGGAGGGGTGGGGGTGTCCAAAGGGGTGGGGGGATGTCTAGAGGGGTGGGGGCTATCCAGGGGGTGGGGGCTGTCTAAGGGGGTGGTGGGGTCTAGGGGGTGTCCAATTGGGTGGGGTGGTGTTCAGGGGGAATGGGGGCTGTCTAGAGGGTTGGGGGTGTCCAGGGTGTCCATGGTGGGGGGGGGGAGTCTAGTCATGTGTCTATAGGGGGGGGGGGGGTGGTGTCCAAGGGGTGTGGGGTGTCCAAGGGGGTGGGGAATATCCAGAGGGTTTGGGGGGTTGTATGGGTGGGATATCCAGAGGGTTTGGGGGTGTGCAAGGGGGTGTCTATGGTTGAAGGAGGTGGGGGTGGGGTCCAAGAGGGGTGGGGGTGTCCGGGGGGGGGGGGTGGGGCTGTCTAGAGGTGGGGGGCAGTCCAGGGGTGGGGGGGCTATCTAGAGGGGGGGGGTGTTTTCCAAGGGAGTAGTAGTGTCTAGGGGGTGTCCAAGTGGGTGGGGGTGGTGTCCAGGGGGTGGGGGTTGTCTAAGGGGGTGGTGGTGTCAAGTGGGTGTCCAAGGGGGTGAGGGGTGGTGTCCAAGGGGGTGGGGGATAAGTGTCAATTGTGATTGACTATTTCATCATGATTTGTGAGATTATGACATGATGATTGTATTGTTTCATGGATATTAGGCTATAATTTTTTATTTTTGTTTAAGGGGGTGGGGGTGGTGTCCAAGGGGGTCAGTACAGTCTATGCTTGAGGATTCCACTATGATTTTGAGGGATTCAAGGATTATGAGAAGATGAGGGGTGTTGAAATATGATTATATTTGGTTATATATATTTTGACAAGTCATTGACTATGAGAAAATTATTGGTTATGGGGGAGACCATGTCGTTGTTTTCAAAGATGCGCAGTAATAGTGACCCCATTGTGCCGTGATGATAGGCTCTACACTATGATTTTTTCCATATGAGTTTTTATTTTAAATTTGATATGATTCTCAGGTTAAATCTATTTTCTCAAATTTTCTATCAAACATTGGAGGACCCATGGGTTTCTTGTATTCCATGTAATTTCCTAAAATAATTTACTTATTCCATGTTCTTCTCCCTTTATTTTTTGTTTCTTTTTTTATGCTTCATCCACTTCTTCTTATCCACAATTCCTTCTATTATTAGGGATGTTTGGTAATTTTTAAATTGACGGTTTAGTAGTAATCGATGAGTTATAGGGTTATTAGGAGGGTTGGGGGTGTCTTGAGGGGTTGGGGTTGTCCAGGGGGTGGGGGGGGGATGTACTTGGGGGTGGTGGTGTCCAAGGGGTTTCTAAGGGGATGGGGGTGGTTTCCAAGGGGGTGGGGGTGTCCAGGGGGTTGTGGGTGTCTGAGGGGTGGGGTGTCCAAGGAGTTAGTTGTTTGGGGTGTCCAAGGGGGTGGGGGTGGGGGTCTAGAGGGGTGGGATCTTTCCACGTGGTGGCAGGGGGGGCTGTCCAGAGGGGTGGGGGTTGTCCAGAGGGGTGATGGTGTCCAGGGGGTGTCCATGGGGGTGGGGGTGGGGGTGGTGTCCAGGGGGTAGGGGGTGTCCATGTAGGTGGGGGTGGTGTCCAAGGGGGTGGGGGTGGTGTCCAAGGGGGTGGGGGTGGTGTCCAATGGGGTGGCAGTGTTTTCCAAGGGGGTGGTGGTGTTTTCCAAGGGCGTCAGGGGGTGTCCAGGGGGTGGGGGTGGTGTCCAAGGGGGTGGGAGTGATGTCCAGGGAGTGGGGGTGGTGTCCTGGGGGGTGGGTGGCTTTCCAGGGGTGGGGGTTGTCCAGGGGGTGGGGGGATGTACTAGTGGGTGGTGGTGTCCAGGGGGTGTCTAAGGTGGTGGGGGTGGTTTCCAAGGGGGAGGGGGTGTCCAGGGGGTTGGGGGTGTCAGAGGGGTGGGGTGTCCAAGGGGTTAGGGGTTGGGGGTGTCCAAGGGGGTGGGGATGGGGGGTCTAGATGGGTAGAAGCTTTCCACGTGGTGACAGGGGGGTTTTCCAGAGGGGTGGGGGTTGTCCAGAGGGGTGATGGTGTCTAGGGGGTTTCCATGGGGGTGGGGGTGGTGTCCAAGGGGGTGGGGGTGGTGTCCAAGGGGGTGGCAGTGTTTTCCAAGGGGGTGGTGGTGTTTTCCAAGGGCGTCGGGGTGTCCAAGGGGTGGGGGTGGTGTCCAAGGGGGTGGGAGTGATGTCCAGGGGGTAGGGGTGGTGTCCTGTGGGGTGGGTGGCTATCCAGAGGGGTAGGGGGCTGTCCAGAGGTTTAAAATCATTATGATCAGTGTAATTTTCAGTAGAATTTATACATATTTTAATACTTATACTTTATATTTCTTTTTTACGGAAGAGTGAATTTGGTATCCAGTTGCACCAGGATATATTCTTTGGAAAACATAAGAAGAAAGGATCCAAGATGAATTTAAAACTGTTATATGTAACTATATTTTCTTTTTAAAATCATATTCAATCAAATTTTTTGAAATACACATAGATTTGTTTTATATTTCAAAAAAAAATTACATTCAAATTATGATTTTTTTCATATAAAGATACATTTATCTTATCTTAAAAAGATGTATAATTTTTATATTTGTTATATGTAATAATGAGTCGAAGTTGGATTATGACACATCAAATGAGAAATGAATATGAGGAAGGTGTTGATGCCTTTATGGAATTTTCTAAAAGAAATGTTCCAAGTAGTGACATTTTTTTCTATCCATGCTTGAAATGTTTGAATTTAAAGAAGTTGAAAAGTAATGAGATAAAAGATCATCTTATTTCTCATCGATTTAATCCAAGTAACAGCCCCTAGATATGGCATTGTGATACTGGAAAAAATATCACTGATGATGATGATTCACAAGATAGTAACTCTGATGGAATTGAAAAAATGATTCGTGATATTGGAGAAGAACAAATTGAGATAGAACCGATAGTTGCACGTCTATATTGTGATGCTGAAAAACCATTATGTCTTGGTTATACAAATTTTACAGTTTTTCTGGAGGTGTTAAGATTGATAAACCTGAAGGAGAAGCATGGATGGAGTGACATAATTTTTACAGAGCTGCTACAATTGATGAAATAAATTTTTCCAAAAGATAATGATCTTAAAGATTCACATTATATGGCCAATAAAATATTATGCTGGATGGGATTGGGATACAATAAAATTCATGCCTTTCCGAATGACTATATGATATATATAAAGGAATATGAACTTCTCTCAGAGTGTCTTAAATGTGGGACATCATGGTATAAGGGGGAAGAAAAATCACAGGCTGATGTAGAGATTACAAAGATCCCTTCAAAGGTATTTTGGTATCTTCCTATAATTCATCATTTAAAATGTTTATTTGATAATTCACATGATTCAAAAAAGGTTAAGATTTCATGATGATGAGTGGTTATGTGATGGAAAAATACGTCATCCAGTTGATTGTCTATAATATACGAAAATTGATGAGCAGTATCATACATTTGGTAATGAAATTAGAAATCTCAGACTAGTGTTATGCATAGATGGAATGAATCCATACCAAACCCTCAGCAGAACACATTGTTTATGGAAACTTTTTTTTTGAAATTTACAACCTCTCTCCTAATGTTTGTGTGAAGTGAAAATATTTCATGCTGAGTATAATGATCTCTTGTCCGAAGCAACTCGGCAATGATATTGATGTTTTTTTGTCACAATTTATTGATGATTTGAATCTTTTAATGGGAGGGTGGTATTAGGGTTTATGATTATTATAAAATGGAATATTTTCAAAGGCATGCAGTTCTTTTGTACACTTTAAACGACTTCCCAGCATATGGTAATATTTCTGGATACAGTGTTTAAGGGCATAAAGCATGTCCAATTTGTGAACAATGGACCTCATATTGCCAATTGCATCATGGGAGGAAAACATTGGACATTAGTGATAGAAGGAATGATGTTTACAGGGGAAGAAAGAATTGTTGAAACATTTTTGAGAGCTCAAGATTCACATGTGGGAGTGATGAGTACCTTCCAACGATGTTCAGCACCCTAAGGGATGGTGGTGCCTCCTCTCCCAACACCAGCTATCCAGGGGTTGTCCAGGGGGGGGGGGGCAGTCCATTAGGGGGGGGGGGGGGGTGGGTCCAGGGGTGTGGTGGGGGATGTCTAGTGGGGTGGGGGTTCTGGAATGGTTTTGGTCCGTTTTTGGTCTATTTTGGGTCCGGGGTGTCTAGTGAGGTGGGGTGTCCAGGGGTGTAGTGGGGGATGTCTAGTGGGGTGAGAGGGGGGCGGGATGTCCAGGAGAGTGGGGAGATGTTCAGTGGGTTTCCATGGGTGTGGGGCGTAGTTCCGGGAGAGGGGGAAGCACAGTGGTGGTGGGGCGGGGGGTCCAGGAAGGTGGGGGTGGTTATCCTCGGGTGCGGGGGCTTTCCAGGGGGTGGGGAGGGGGAATTACAAGAGTGTGTGTGTGGGGGGGGGCAGGTGTGTGGTGGGGGCTGTATAGTGGGGTGGGAGGGGGGGGGCTTGTCTATTTTGGTCTATTGTTTGGTAACTTTATGGTCTGTTTCTGGGGTGTGGGAGGGCTGTCCAGGGGTGTGGGAGTGTTGTCCATAAAGTGGGGGTATACAAGAGGGTGGGGGTTTTCCAGGGGTGTGGGGGCTTTCCAGGGGGTGGGGGAAGTCCAGGGGTGTGGGGGGTGTCCAGGAGGGTGGGGGTTGTCCAGGGGTGTGGGGGCTGTCTAGGGGGTGGGGGCAGTCCAGGGTTGTGGGGGGTGTCCAGGAGGGTGGGGGGTGGGGGGAGGGGTGTCCAGGTGTGTGAACGGTTGTCCCGGGGGTTGGGGGAATTCAAAGGGTGTGGTGGGTGTCCAAAGGTGTGGTGGGAGCTATCTAGTGGGGTGGTGGGTTCTGGTCGCTTTGGATAGTTTTTGGACTATTTTAGGGGTGTGGGAGGGATATCTAGGAGTGTGGGAGTGTGGTCCAGGGGTGGGGGTATAAATGAGGGTGGAGGTTGTACCGGGGTGTGGGTGGCAGTCCAGGGGGTGGTGGGGTAGTCCAATGGTGTGTGTGTGTGGGGGGGGGGGGGTATCTAAGGGTTTGGTGGGGGCTGTCTAGTTGGGGTGGGGGGTTCCGGTCTGTTTTTGGTAAGTTTTTGGTCTGTTTCAGGGATGTGGGAGGGACATCCAGGGGTGTGGGAGTGCTGTCCAGGGGGTGGGGGTATATAGAAGGGTGGGGGGGGGGGGTTGTCTCGGGGGGGGGGGGGGGGGGGGTTGTCAATGGGGTGGTGGGGTAGTCCAGGGGTGGGGTGGGGGTGTCCAGGGTTGTGGTGGGGGTTATCCGGTGGGGGGGATCTTGTCTATTTTGGTATGTTTTTTGTAACCTTTTCATCTGTTTCAGGTAATCTAGTTGGTAATTATAGTGTTTCAGTTTTATTTAAAACGAATATTTTTTATATCATTTATTTCATAACCGACATAAAAAATTCATTGGGATTAGTTTTAACGTATGTTATTTAGAAACCGATGTAATAGCTTCATGAGAAATGGTTTTTATGTCAGATATTTCTTAAAAGATCTAATAAATTTAAATGGATTGTTTTTTACGTCAGTTATTGTATAATAGACCTCGTAGATATTTATTTACACCGTTTTTTATATAACTGACGTTGGAAACTGCTTTTCAGACTGGTTTATCACATCGGTTATAAAAATAACTGGGGTGAAATGGTATATACCATGTTGGTTATTAAAAAAAACGACGTAATAAACCCTGACTCTGAAGCATTTTCCACGTTGGGTATTTATCATCCGATGTGAAAAACGCTTCGGAGTCTTGTTTTTTACGTCGGTTATAAAATAAATGACGTAAAAAACTATGTTTATAACGTCTCCTGTAATAACGTCTGCAATATCAGACATTAAAAATAAAAAATAACCACCGTAAAACATTTTCTGCACTAGTGACACCCTCCAATACTGATAATATGATATGTGTGATAAAATTATTTCCCTGAATATATCCCACCACACCATGTGTGGAACCTGTAAAAAATAAAAAATCCCATGATAGTTCTAAATTCATTTATAAAATTTTGTTTATTCCCTTTTAAGATAAATCCCAAATAAATTTCCTTTGAAAGTACTTTTCAATTTTGAAAAAATATTTAAAAAGTGACATAGTTAGGCTCACTTATTTTAAAAAAACACCATTTAAATATTGGTTTAAATCATCTTCATTATGGTTCCTAAAAATAGAATATAATTAAGGGATAATAACACACACTAAAATAGAAGGGAAACAAACTCAATCATTATAAGATCTGAGGAACACTGAGTAATTCCTATATATATCTAAAAATCACAATATAGAACGAACCAGTTTGGGATATAAATAAAATTCCATATAACCAACTATTTCTTTATGTAACCTAATTAAGAGGAAACTCCCTAAGAAGATAACATTATATCCTTAGGGAAACTATCTAGAGAGTGATTATATACTAATCTATAAAGTAACCAAATGTATCACAAAATGATATATTTAGATTTATATGATAATAAATGGTGGTGATCCAAAAAATATCATATTCAAACATATCAAAAAATAATAAATATCAACCTCAACTCCAATCCAAATTAATAGAAACAACCACATTTTCTAACAAAATAGTATGAAATTCCTCCAAGGTAGAATACATCACATAAAATTTTAATTATTGTACTAATCCTAAACCATTCACAACATCGAAGGGGTCATGTTTCTTGGGTAGAAACATTGGAATTTTTATAAAGGTTTCAACTAGGCCATTTATTCATTATTTAAGAAACCAAGTGATATATAATTTTTTTTAAAGTAATCCATGTAAGCTTCATAAGTAATATAAAAAATTAATGAACACATACCCCTTTAGACCCCCAATCTTAAATAATAAGGTCACTATAGAAGATCCATTAAATAATTTTTGTAAACAAAAAATTTGTACGATATCTCCAAACATATTTGTTCTTTAGAATTTAAAAAACAATTTAAATATCACTAATTGAAGTAAATATATATATATATTTTTTGAAATTAATCTTATTGAAAAATAAAAATAATTAATGGTTCTATTTTTAGAGTCTTATAATTGGAAAACCCTACCATTAATCCAGTATCATTATCTAATTATGGTGATAACCTACCTCAAGAGGTCCTAAGATGGTAAAAATAACCAAGAGGAACACCCATGAATGGTAAAACATCAAATCCCCTCAACTAAAATTTGGTTATACAAGATCATTAGTTTTCTATGAAAAAACTAAGGATATAAAATAAGGATGAAGGAAATTAGCATAACGATAATCTAGAATGTGTTTACATTGATTATTTTTCCTTATTTATTGAATAACAATAATAAATTTCAAAGCGGTGAGAATAATCAAAGAACAGAAGAACTAAGGGTCATGTGAGTTGAGTGGGAGAGGAATATAATGCATCATAATTACAATCATATAGGGTAAAAGTGGTGATTTCTATTTTTTAATGACCAGGACACTTCACATAGTTTGGTAAACAATGCGGTAATCATTTAATCCATAATAGATGACATGAGAATAATAAATGTTATGGGTACATGATTTGAAAAACTACTCACTAAGCACATTAAATAAGTATTTTCAAACTACCGAAACACATAAATGGTTGTTTCATAGTTTCTAATCAATGAGTTATAAACCTATTAACAAGAGTAATAATATGTTTTGAGAAAAATCATCGAAGTGAAGGAATTAAAATTCACATAAAAAAGTAATGACCAATAGATAAATAAAATAATAGGTAAAATAATGGTTGGGGTGTAACCATTCTCTCAACAATTATGCTTTATTACACTTATCTAATTAAACATTCTAGATATCTAGTTTATTAAGGGAAGAAATAGAGGCTTAAAATTCCTCCAAATGATACAATCCCTATACCTAGAAATAAAAACCAACCAAGGGTTCCCCCCAAAAATAATGACATCACCATCCATGAGACAATTGGTCTTACCGTTGGTACCTAACCTCTAAATATTAATAAGTTCCCAAAACATCTAGAGATGATGACACATGGGAGGAAAAAATAAAAAAACCATGATTCGTTAATGAAGAAGGTATTCACCTTCTATACAATCTTAATCAAGGAGCACCAAAAACCAATATACAAAAATTTAAATATGGGGTCTCCTATTATTGTTTTCTTGAAATTCTCAAGATCATGTATAAAACCATTCCTAATTAAAAACCATGAAGATATTTAATTGTGGGTCTGATTCAATAATACATATAAAAATAATAATAACAAGACACCTCAACATTTTAATTTGGAGAGGGGAATACATGAGGTCAATGAATTGATATCCAATAAAGGAATTACTAGAACAAAAATACCATTCTAGTAGGAATCATTATCACTTCATGACAACTTCACCTAGGTTTGTCCCTCCAAACATTAACCTTAAAAACTACAAACAATTCAAAAAAAATTCAAAAATCCCCATGAACTTAATGAAAACTGTCATATAACCAAAATTTATCCCAGAATATCCAAAATATTCAGAATTAAAACCAACATAACTCTAGCATTAATGAACTATAAAAAATAAAAAAGAAACATCATTTGTAAATATATATGTCTTGAAAAAGTATTAATTAAAGGAAGAAAATAATTAGGAATACCTCAATAAGTCACCAACTCAATAATGGGTTTAGTATATTGAACCTGAGTGTCATCATAATGGTTATATAAATCTCTAAATTTTATATGAGAATTGTTTTTAGAAATCCAATACATGTGGACGATGATGTTATAACTATGATGTATCTTTTTAATTTCCATAGATGATAGTTTCTTATACCCTAAATTCTGACATTGATGGGACACTGTGGAATTAATCCTAAAAGACTCTTACAAGGAAAAATTGGGTTGACTTTTAATATGTCCATCCACCTGATCAAACATAGATAACATCCTCTTTATTATGATATACATTCAATGATTATCCCTATAAATTGGGTATACATCAATTTCTATTGGAATTCTATTCAACCAAAACTCTTCTATGATAACCTCCCTCACCATATAATCATAAGTGTCAAGGTTTTTAGAAGACACTCATGATAAGAGATCTAGTAAAATACCTCTTCTTAAAAATAAATACTTGAATGAATAATATAAATCTATATTATTAATATATAAAATGAGTCTAAAAAATAGAAATAATATTATAATTTTGATAAGATACTTTTTTGGAGACAATTTAGATCCATATCATTTTACAAATTCACAACATATATATAGTACATCTAGATAAACAATGCCAAAATCCATTATAAAGGAGGTCCCTATATGGTTTGGTCTAAATGATAGACTTCCAAAACTTCCATAATTGACCTTTTAGAATCATGTTAGTGAACTTAAGAATAAAATATTCAGGGAGTTAAATCTAGAAAAATATTTCCTCAACAATCAAAAACCATTAAACATCTATATGTGACCTCAGTTTTTCAGGTAGGTGAGAAGGATTCAAATTATGAAACTCTCAAAAAAATTGTTATGCTGAATTATAAGTGGAGAGGAACAAGGGTTTATGATTGTTGTAGAAGTAATGATTGACTTTGATGGAACCTGATCAACTAAATGGACCACTTTTTGTGACCATACATCAGTTCCCTATTGAGAATCTATTAAGACTTGGTGGAATCATACTCTATAACAAAAAAATGAAACAAATTAAATATAGGATTTAATTTCCAACTGTTTAAATTCTAATATATAGTTGGAAATAAATCAAAAATACCCAAAATGGTTAATGTGAAACCAAAGTGATTATATAATAACTCATTTAAAAATAATTTTCATCACTTTGAATCACACTATTTTAACACAATATTATACATACAAAGACTACATTTGATATTAATTCATTAGAAAATTTATAACATATATATTTATAAAAAATATAAAAAATTATATCATAAAACATTATATAAATAATTTTATATTTTTTTGAAAATTCCCTTTCATAAAATTAACCACTGAGAAACACATGATCAATTTTTGAATGAAAACATTTAACAAAATCCTTTATTTTTTAAAAATTATATATTTATATTTAGAGAAACCGAATTATTTTTTTTGATAATAAATAAACTATTAACCAATATACCTTAAATAATTCATAGAAAATTTTCTATTTTAACAAAAAAATAGTGAAATGAAACATAGGAAACTCAAAACCATATATTAAAAAACTAAAAAATTTAATAGGAAACAACTATCCTCATGGTCTGGAAATATGATCATGAATATTGTCTTCCAAATATGAAAATATCACTAAAGAGTTTCTAGATGGGTCTTTATAGTTTTGACGCATATACATCATCGATAGACCTTCTAACTCAAGTGCTTTCCTAAAAGTGGTGATCAGGTACATAATCATGAAATTACTATTCAATTATAACAGTAATATCTCATATCTATTAGACTAACAGAATAAATAACATTACCCTGGATGCTATGAAATCTTAATAAAATAGGATCTGATACTATTTTTGTATAAAAAACTAGACCTCTCCTAACATGACACCTGATCCGGCCTATGAAAAGTCCTATAGTGCATTCTTGATCCCCTAGGGAGATATATATGTGAAAAATGATAACTTAAACTAAAATATTTAATTATTATATCTAAAACAAATAAAAAAACCTTAACATCCACAAAAAATCTCATCAAGTCATCTACATAATATGGATGGGTGTATAACGGAGTACACAATAAAAAATATGTAAAAACAAACATAGAATAAGAATACATTAATATATCGCAATTTAATAATAAGAAACTAAAATAAATGAGTCCTATTAAATATATCAGAATACTAAACTGAATAATACAATAATTTTGGGACAAAAAAATAGATCAATCAACATTTATCCTTCTCCAAGCATAAGAAGAACTACACAACATTCCAACACAATCAATCCATAACCAAGAACATGGTAAATCTCTGTTGCACCCTAGAAACAGTAGATATACATATAATATCACATGTTTCAGAAAACATTACCTAATGGGTGTCCTCCCCACACCCCATGCACCAACTCTAAGAACCAAAACATCTCATTTTAGTTTTAAATATATTTAGAAAATATGTTTTTGTATCATTTTAAGATAAAATAGAAATATTTTACCTTTGAAAAACAATTTAAAGGAAGATTAAGAATTTAAAAGAATGAAAAAGTTACATTATGTCATTTTGAACAAAAACAATAGTTTTTATTATTCTAAATAATATTTATAAGTGATACTAAAAAATATAATGAAGAAATAGTAACATATATTTACATACAAGTTATGAAAAATCAAACATCATCGAATCCTATGATTAATGGGGATGACCATGAATCACTTAATAAATTAATAAATAGGAATAACGGGTTTCGATATCAAAAAATTTCCCTAAAACCTATTATTTTTCTACATATCCTAACAAATGGGAAACACCCTAAATAGAGAAAATTTTAACTATAGGGCCACTACCCAGAGAATAATTATAGAAAAGCTCAAAAAGTGATCCTAAATATCTCACCTTGATAATTGTGTTGTACCCTAGAGAAAATAGGTGTGATCCAAAAGAAATCATAGAAAAAAAGAACATATCAAAAGATGATAAATCTAAATCTCACCACCAGAGAACCTTTATTGAAATAGATATATTATTTTGGGAAAAATAAACTATTATAAATTATCCCCAATGGGGAATCCATCACAAAACATAATAATGATAATTTTTTTCATAAACTATATACAATTTCAATGGGGTTCCTATTTCATGGTTTCATATTTTAAAAAACGTTTACATATAGTAAAAATTTGTAATTAATCTCATTCAATGAGAAACTACGTAATATAAAAAATTCCATTGAATCAAAACCACATAATCATCACTACAAAAATCAAACAAATAATGAAAACACACCACTTTCGGTATCCCCCACACACCAATAATTAAATGGATATATTTAGAATATATGTATGATTATTTTAGTAAATGAATCTTGTTTAAGATATTTGAATAAATAGTTAAGCTTTATAATTATTGAAAAATCACTTTCCATTTCCTGAAATTTGGGTAAAACTACATTTTTTTGAAGTAATGAATAAGTAATATTTATATAATTTTTATAAAACTATATGAAAAACATAAGACCACACAAAAAATTCATGGTAATATTTTTTAATATATTATAAATTTATAAACCCACTTTTAATAATGTTTTATCCAATAATGGCAGTGATACCCCACCACAACGAGACCCAATGTTGTTTAAATAGATAAAAAGAAAACAAAAAAAACTAAAACATGAAAAAAACCAATTAAAATTCAAATATATGACATAACTAGGACATTGAAGATGTTAAAGGAATAGAAAACTTGAAAACATGATAAAAATAAGAATAAAGAATATATAAAAGGATATTAGCTTAATGATTTGGCCTTATGTATTGAAGAACACCATTAAATCACCATGAATGGATGACGAATCAATGGAGGGAACTGAGGGATATATGAGATGAGTGGGAGTTAAGTAGGTTTTGGGCTAAAAATCATAATTGGTAAATATAGTATTTTTTTTAATTTTAATAACTTAAACACTTTTAATGATTTGGGTACACCATTTTGTAAATTATGTGCAGGTCATGGGATAATCTCTAAATGAACAGAGTATAGTACATTAATTGGTTGTATAGTTTTTAAAACCACGTTAAAATATCTTGAAACAGCTCTATTAAACATTATAAGGCTTCAACATTGTTTTCATATGGCTTCTATTTATCATGTGACAAACCATGAAACAAAGAAACATCATGAATTTTCAAAAAAAAATTAAAGGGAAGTTTCCAAACCTCATATAGAAAAGTGACCACCAATAAATAACTAAAATAATTGTAAAAATCATGATTGGGGTTAGTAAATTTTAATGCTTTCTACCACTTTTTGATATGAAAGTTTATCTAGAGGATGCGTCAAACCACCATGGTCTATCGAATCACTTCCTCTTCATTGAATTACAATAAGATCTTCACATAAGTTATGGGAATTTAATTTTATTTATCTTGTAGAGAGTATACCATCGTAGATGAATATGAAAAATTAGTATAAGGGAGATGTTTTTTCAATTTAAAATTAATTAATATTGAAAAAATGAATTCTAAAATATTGATTATCCCTAATGAAATCAGAAATAGACTCTTCCTCTTTAAGAAAATCCACTAGAAAATAATTTTTTTGAGAGGGTAATATATTTTCTATAAATTAATTACTATCGTACCCATTCTAGTTAACATAAAAAAATAGAAGAATTTTTTCTTTTATATAGATTTTAGTTTAAATTATCCTCATGATAAATATTTGACTTCCTCATATAAAGTGGAAAGTATTTTTATTTTATCTCTCACTTATTAAGGAAATATAATTTTTCCAATCAGTTTTTTAAAAAATATTGTATATAATTTTTTTTTAATCATTAATTTTTCAAATAAAAAAATTATCACAATTGAAATCTATATTTTTTGTATGAAATAATGCTTATAAATTTGATTCCTACTTTATAGTTTTTTAATTTATGTTTTTTGGTTGTTGAAAATAATAGAATGTGCGTGGGTTTTTTCTCTTGAAAAATAGAACCAAATTGATACCAGCATATTTTTGTGGTTCCCCATTAAGTATTTTATTATTAAATATGTATTCAACAATGTTCAATATCTTAGGATAATCTCTAGATGATGCTACTCACTCACAATGAATTTATATTATCACTACTATATTATAATAAAATAAACCTCGATTATGTTTATAAAAAGTTCATGTGATATAAAAATATATAAGTAACAATTTTAAAATTATAATAACTTATAAAAATATATAAAGAATCCAGTTAGAAGAATTTTTTTCTTAGGAGTTTATGGTGATGTAATCATTTTTATTTAAAAATATATATCATTATACCAATCAATGTAGTGATCAATACCTATAACACTAAATCCTACTATTTTAATTGTATGTTATCCACATTGATATCATTATATGAAAGATAATACTCTATTCATCTATTTCTAATACCACCCTTTTTAACAAATCAATATATCAATTCTAAATAAATTTATGAAACATAGTAATGAAAATGGAGAGAAAAATTGGTAAACATAAAGAGAAAGTCACTAGTATAGAAAATAGGTCCACAAATGGCGAAATAAAAAGTTAACCACCACATAAATCCTAAAATAAAATAATGGGATTATTATAAAGAACACTGATCTCAATTATCATAAATTCATTATTAAAAAACAATGATGGTTAGTTTTACACAAACAAATATTTGAAAGGAACATGGTGGAAGAATTACAATATTAAAATGAAATAGAAAACATGAAGTTGAACTAATATATATTAAACATTTTAAAAACTATTATAATAGAAAATACCGAAACATAACTTATAAAATTGGAAAATCCGTTAAATAAAACTGGAGTAGAAATTTTTATGGATAAGGGTGGATTTTTCTCTAATTTTAGTTGTTCAAAACATGTTCTTATCTCATTATATGGCTAAATAGAAAAATAATTCCATAAAAACCCTAGTAATATATTTATTTTATATTTTCCCACAAACTTTTAGTTTTACGGAGAAAATTTAATAAACATTTTTCGATGGATTAATAATGAATATTTTTCGGGCTTATAAAACTATTTGAATTATAATTTTCCTTTTTCCCCTGAATTAATGACATCAAAATAGGTTGAATCTTGAGAATACGTAGTTAATTAAAACATTACTTGATATAAACTAAATATTTAATTTAAATTTTAGTTCATTTGGTTTAGTATATTTTGAATCATAGTCCCATATATATAATTATTCAACCCTATGCAATTATTTTAAGGCTCCAATTTTGATATTTGTATGGGAATCATATTTATAGATGAAAAATATTACCACATTGAATGAAATTTGATTAAATAAACAAATAATTGGGAAAATATTGAATTTTTTAAATATTAATACACTAGATAACTTTCGTAACAAAAAATGATAACAAATAAAAACACATAAATTCCAAAAGAAAATACATTTGAATAATTATGTTTATATTATTTAAAAAGTCAAAAAAATGGTACAATTACCATTTAAATATCAAATTGGGTGTCTTAAAACATTAAATTATAGAATAAAATATATCAATACCTATTATTTTCTAAAGGGTTGATTTCATGTTTATGATTAAGATGTATTTCCTTTCTATGTTTCATACATGATTATGAGTATATTATTATGTGATGAGGGGGACCAAAAATATAAATGCATATATTAATTTTGGTAAATTTATATATATTATAATAATATTACTATTAAATAAGATAATAACTTTTTAACATTATTAAATAATGTTTGTACACATTTGTTATGTATAAACATAATTTTTTATTTTTAAACACTCTATAAAGGAGAACTATTCACAATGTTATTATTCTTAATTATTTAGAATTTGAAGCATTACATGTATCCTAAAATTTATTTCCTTGTCCTTATAGTGATGATTTTATGTTTATGATATTATTATGATACTTATCCTCACCCATAGAATCTATAGATTCAAATATCATATTTTTTTCCTAATTTTCAGTTCCCTTTTAGGTTTTCATCTCAACCATTAATTGATGTACATACCCAAGTAATTAAATGTACCCATTATACCATGAAAGCCTGACTAATTACTATGAAAGAGAAGAATAATGCCTATGGTTTTATATGTATTAATGTTTTATAAACCTAGTTTCAACAAGACATTAAACCAAACAATTTTTTTATTTGTATTATTATGGATGTCTACCTTAAAAAATTAAGTATTATTATTTGAAATATATATTTCATTATATAAATAAGAAATAAAAAAGGAGTCTACCAATGTAATGCGTTCTATCAAAGGTACAATGGGGTATTATTTAAATGATTTGAGGCATTATATTAATAATAACAATAATGAAAATATCCCCTCAAATCAAGTGTTAATGGAAAATGAAACAGGGACCACACTTTTAAAATAAAACTTGAAGAGACAAGTTTATATAGTTCTATGAAAAAACATCTTGGTATTAACCTCCTAGAAATAATTTGATCTATAAGTGAGGGTCTTATTTTAAGACATAACCTGAGGATAAAATATAATAAAATTAGAGATAGTTTACTCATAGTCCTAATACAATGAGAATAATGTTAGATAGAATCATGCATCATCCTCTCAGGCTTAACTACAATGTAAAAGTTTCATAGATCCATACAATATTTCTCACCATAGGGGTGCCACGGTACATAACATCCATTTCCATCATTTGACAACATACACTATTACACATTTATCAATATAAAATATATTTTATTTCGTAACATACACAAAATATAAGGAAAAAATTAAAATCAAAATTTATATATAATCACAGGTAGATATTATCTTAGAAAATAATAAGTTTTATAACCACCTTGTACTCCATCAAACATTAATTGATATTTCTTTTAAAATTATTAGTAATTATAAACTTCAGTTTAATAGAAATAGCATTCCTAAAAAATTATTTATTATTTCATCTGAATCATTAAAAAATCAAATATAATGATTTATTAAAAAACATATATATATATATATATAATTTCACAAAATTTAACATAATAATGTTATTATTTTATCATCAAATTTATTGGTTCATTGTTTTCTTCATTAAGTCTCACATAGCATGTTTTTACACTAGACTCACCGACACTCACATTCTAATATTGAAAAATAAAAATAAATTTTTAATATCTTATACCAAAATAAAATATCAAAATATTTTTATAATGTAGTATTTTAATCAATATAGTAGATTTGAATATAAATAAATCAACAAAAAGGGTTCTTAAAGAATTGATTCATAAAAAATGATAATTAAAATGATGGAGGTTATGCAAATATGGTGAACTGATTTCAATTGAATTCCATCGTCCATCCCAAATAGTGAATAATGGTTTTGGTGGGATATGAGGGAGATTTAGAGGTAGGAGTTTTTGAAGAAAATAAAGAAAACAAGTAGAATAAATTATTGGTATGTAATATTAAAAGATACAAAAATGGTGAGTGGTTATAAATTTATTTTGTGAGAAAATGATAAAGTAACCTTATTTGAATGATTATTTATTGATATTAACCCTAGAGTACAAGTATCCCTCCCTAAAATTATATTTATCCATTAATATTATTATAGACAACTACTATATATCCCATGGAAGAATACAGGTGAAGAACAACTCTCTAACCCACCAAAAATCTAATTGGAACCCACCAAAACATTGGCAGAGTTTATTATTACCCATAAAATTAGATTTTATATTTTTTTCTATAATTTCCTCATCAACCTCATCTATGAATATTTTTTTTATCAAATTAATATAATAATATGTTAAATTAAAACTAAATATAAATAAAAAATTCCAAATGTGTTAGATATTACATGATGGGAATGTGGGTCTTCATAAGACTCATATATAATAATAATTCATTTCTATTATATATTTGTTGATATTAATATATAATATATTATTTAATTTACCATTTCATTCAAAAAATCATTTTTTATTGTTAATATATAGAAGAAGTATACACATTGCAAAAGAGGTTGTAGTTTGTATTTTTTATCAATTGATGATAGTTAACTATAATTGTATGGAGAGAGATAATTAATGGATAAATATGTAGAAAATAATTTATATATTGAGATAATTATTGGTGAGAGTATATTGGGATTGAAATATATGATTTTTATGTGATTAATGTTACATTATAGATGTTATAGATGGTTAACATATATGAAATCCATATTTAGTGGAAAATTAATGACATTGTTATACACTTTTTTGGAAGGTTAATCATGGGATAGAATATAATTTTTTTAATGATATTGATGAAACAAAATTTATTATGTTTATTAATAATTATGTTGGTGTATTAGGATGCTTACAGAAGATGGAACCTAAAAATAATCTTCTATTATAGGATATGTGATTTTTTATGGATGATTTTTTTTCGAACCAAGGCATTTCAAGATGGTATTTTTATTGATATTATGTTTCTTTAAAATATATTAATGGGTTTATAAAATATGTTTTAATAATGAGGATGATGGTTTCCATAAAATAGAATCTTAATTTATGTCTTAAATATATTTGTTCAGTGTTAATTTTTTCAAGTGTTTAAAAAACATTTTTTCATGAAAAAATACCTGGTTTGGAGAAGTTTTGTGAAGGTTTTTTTGAATGAGAAGGTAATTTGCAATATTAATAAATGAACCAGATTTCTAGTTTCTGAACCATGGATGTTTGTTTCAGGAATTCCATAGGAGACTTAACGATTAATACAGTATTCTTTTGACACTTACAGATCCCCCAAACCATGAAGGATGTACACAGTTTTTATTGGAGGTTCTTTGTCATAGAATATAAAATTTCGGATAATTGTAAAGTAAGTACATTGTTTCATGGGAGTTCTATAATGGAATATTTATAAAGGATTTTTTTATGGGAAACCCTAAACAGAGTATGTGATTCATATTTTGTGAATGGTTCAACAATAGTTCCAGTGGTTAGTGAGTTTCTCAAATAACATGATATATAAATTCCCCATTAATTCATTTATTTAGGATTCATTAGTGTTTAAATATAATTTGGAGAATAGTGTA
This sequence comes from Viscum album, assembly GCA_963277665.1. Taxonomy (NCBI): domain Eukaryota; kingdom Viridiplantae; phylum Streptophyta; class Magnoliopsida; order Santalales; family Viscaceae; genus Viscum; species Viscum album. The sequence continues at coordinate 1,364,533,709 of OY728147.1, forward strand.
ATGATCAATTAAGTAAATTATCATCTATGATGTGGGATCTGTGTAGTGAGTTCACATGTACTAGTACTCAATGTTTGTGTGTGGAGGGATGTTCACAAAGTTGGTTCATGATGTATAGTCTATGAAGTTAGTTTGTATGGGATATTTGTGAAGGGAAGTACATGGTTCACTAGGTTGGTATGTATTGACAAAAATACCTCATGGTTACTTCATGTATGGTATATTTGGTTAGGTATTTTCACATGAAAATATCATGTGGGTATTTTATGGAATGTGAAATCCATTGAACAAGAAATGAAGGCTATCATGAAAAGAATCAGTTTATTCACACCTGATGATATTGAATAAAAAATAATGCTAATATAATGAGGAATAAATTTTAAAAATTATTACCCATATAAGGGACTATGTTAGTGATCCCATGGAGGTAATACAATGTCTCGTGATTCTTTTTAAAAGATGTGTGCCTAAAATGGAATGACCAGACAGAAAAATGTAATATATTAAATCTATTGAATTTTAGTGGATTTTGGTTTCAAATAAACATCATTAGTGTATACTTATTAGATTATATATTATTTTTAAACTATGTATAACATGTTATATAGTGGTTATTTTTATTTTATTACTTTTTTAATATACATTTTAATAAAACTAGTTTAGGGTGTTCCTGCCAATATGGGGATATTATCAATTTGAAGAAAAGTAAAATTTCAAACCGAAATTCACCCATACCATCTCATGGAATGCTGGGGTGCAATAAGTTATATCAGAGTGAGATTAATGTCCTTAAATATGTTATCATAAATTTTTTAATATGGGGAATTAGGTAAATTATAATTGATATCTCTTATTTCATGGAATAAATTGATAAATTTGTATGAATGAAATGATATCACATCTTTGATCTCTAATGCTGGATGTTATTCATTATATATTACAATGGTTATATATTACAAGGTATTTATTGTTGTGACATGACATGAAAATATATGACTGATGCTTATAAAAACCGGCTAGATACTAATTCTACGTCGCAGGATTCTTTATTCAAATATCTCTTAGGTAGAATTTGTCTGAAATTTATGAGTTACAGCTGTTATAATGAAATATGAGATAAATTTTCCGACATTCCTAGTAGATATAGTTAGGTGAAGGAGGATGAGATTATATTCTTATGTAATATATGTAAAGATTTAAAAGTGATTCTTGATGATAACACTCATAGTTTCTTTAATGAAATCCCTGATGTTATAGGGTTTCTACATGTAAATGGGGAATAAAAAAGGGATATTGTTATTTTTAATAATATATTTTTATGGTTTCAATCATTATAAAATCCAAAATTAACTTTTATTTAAGAAAACGAGTTTTCCATGTTTTCTGTTGGTCTCTTAAGCAGTTTAATGGCATAGGAATTGAAGGTAAATCCAAAATCAATAACTAGTCATTTAAAAAAGATATATATTTAAAATAAATGAAAAATTTTAAAATTTATAAATATGGTTAATTTAAAGAAGATGTGGATTATTAATTCATATATCATATAGATATAAAATAGAAGAGTTCAAAGGTAAGGTTCAATGGTAAGATACCCTTTTCATGCTTTTGTAGTGATAAGTTTATGCACATCACTACAAGGTGCTCAAGATGATTTTATAATGATTATATTGATGCATAAGATGATTAATAACCATGAAATATTTGTCACTCCCATGAAGACTACAATAGAAGAATAATTTTTTAATGGAAGAGATTTGTGTTTAAATAATAATATTGGGAATAAAATTATTTTGATAAAGATAAAACTAAATTTTAATAAGACACATAAAATTCATTGATGGTTACATTTGAGAGAGAAGAATATGAAAAGGCAAATGATAATGAATTAAAAGGTTATGTCTATCTCATGGAGGAACATGAAAGAGATCTTTATGACCTCTATATTAAAATAAAGAATGATATAAATAGAAATGGTTCATGTCATGTATTGTTTGAAAATATTGATTATACGGAGGTTGATATTGGATGAATAGAAAAATTATAAGAAGTTAAATCTCCCAAAAATGATGGATAACAGTAATTTATAAAAAATATCCTTAATATAAATGAATATGTTAAGGATAATAATAATATTAATACTTGTTTGAATGATAGATATATGAATATTGAATCTCTTATTGAATAAGTAGTTATTATAAGTAATGTTTTTAGATAAAGACTAAATATTATGAGTAGATATAAAAGATGAAGTTTTTAGAATTATCAACTGAATAACTATTGGATATATTCAAATGGTGTTCAAAAGGTGTTTGATTAAATTATAAATAAAAAATGGTGTAGTTTTAGGGGTAAAAGAGGAATTGATTTTTATATTGAAACATCAAAAGTAGTAGTAAAAATTGAATAGTATAAGGGGATGTAAACGATTAATTACTTTATTCACAACACTAAAACACTATTAGTATACACAAATATTTCTCCATTTAATGTAAATTTAAGGGTTGAAAAAAAACTAAATCTATGAGAACTAGGAAACAACTACAAATTTTTACAGAGGTCATAGACGTAGGGAGAAATAAAGGATATACAATTTTTCCTCATATAAAATATCAATTTTTTGTCTACTTGAACCACACCATGTGACATTATGATGAATTAAGAAGTTACCCAAATAAATAAACACCTAGATGTTGAAAAAGATGAATAGAACCATATCTGCTATATTAGAGTATAAATCCTCTATATAAATATTTTTTCCATTACACTAAATATAGACACACTGTTTTTTATTGTAGGAAAAAAGAATAGGATATTACCACTCATGAATTATATGATAGAGGAATATAATACAATCTAATAAAATTATAGAGAGAAAATAGATACGCTCTATTGAAGGAAGAATAAGAGTGGTATAATTTCACAAATTGTTATTATATGATAGAAGAGAGGGGATATTATGTATCATCTCAAACTGAAATCTCATGTAGAGAAACTATAAAGAGATAGAATGAAAATATAGTCCAAATAAATATATGAACTGTACATATTTCACCATAATTCATGATAATTGGTGTTTATAACACATGATAATAAATGTAAATATCATGAAAAAATGGAATTTAGAGTTTATTGTACTGTTAATTCTAGAAATTATGATGAATTGAAGATAATGGTGAGTTCCAATACCTATTTTGAAGGTGTTTAGATAAATAATACCTAGGTACTCACTATAGATGGGTTATAAAATAACTATTTAAGTATTAGAAAACATTGTGACTCTGTACTTCTACATAATTCAAAAAATGGTATCTTATCAATGATAATGTTGGAATCTCTATAATTAAACGAAGGATAACTAAATATAATATATACCAGTATGAGAATCATATATATACATGTATCCATAAAATAGTTAAAGGAAATACCTTGAGGAATTAGAGGTTAGGTCATATAAATCAAAATGATCAGGGAAACATTATCCGTGATAATAGCTATAGTGGATATAACAAGTATGAAGAGGGACCGTGGTCAAACATGAGATGTATATATGTGGAAAAAAACTAGTTTAAAATCTTTATCATCTAAAGACCATGATGGAATCTAATCTTATGGATCTTTTTCACACCGAACAATGTTTCCTGATGAATATATGTTGAATATAGAGATAAATATATATTATTATATTCATTGATGACAATATTAGAATAGAAAGTTCCTTATTTATATAATGAGAGAGAGAGGTTATGGGATGCATGAATGGGTATACAAGAAGAGTTAAAAATGATATTAGTTTCAAAATTAATACATTTTGTTCAAACAATGCAATAGACTACACCAAAATTAGGTTTGATAACTATCTCAAGAAATATACAATAAATCATGAAGTACCATATGTGATAACTCTACAATAAAATGTCAGTCGGAATGGCTTGAAGGCCTTCATTTTTTATTATTTTTGATACTCCAATTTTTAAGGGGTGAGGTGGAACCCTTATATTCCTTGAAGGCTTAGAGACAATTACATGACTCATAGGTCTTAGAGGGAATCACCTAGACAAAAAAACTTGGAACTGCTACTCCCCATCATATGTCATGATATCAGCACTCCACCATCGTAGGACTGGTCGGCTAGCTATCCTATACAAAGCTGAAATGCCTGGTAGAGATGGAAATTCCATAACTATTATTCTTCCAAATCCAGTTAGCTCTGCTCTAGTGAATGTGCCTGCCCTAAATCCTCATCTAAAGCCTTCAATAATAAAATGGCCTTGAGAAACAAATAAATAATCTGATGAAAAATATAAACAAAATATTACTAATTAAAGGAGGAATATATATCCATTATTGTAAAATAAGAAATCCGTGTTATAGTGTACACTTGTAATCATGTGTTTCTAAGACATTTTAGAGATAGGGCCTCATATAATATGGAATATAAATGGAATACTGCATTATTTTTTATTCCCCTTCTGTAAATAAGTGATTCATCAGAAATAATGACTGAAACAAAAGAAAGTTTGGTGAAATTGCATATTAAAGGGTATTTCTATGATTCACAACAAAGAGAAAGGCCTAAAACTTCTAAAAAACATAATGAGTAAAATTGTGGAGATTTGTGACATCAGCATCATTGTGGATAAATATACAAATAACAATAGAGGGATATACAATTATGTTTTCTATGAAGAAGAAGAATAAGAAAATGAAGTCAGATAATTGTAGAATACTTATATAGAGTTATGTGGAGGATTAAGAATCTAAGGCTATGTTTCATGTGTAATTCATTAAAGAGTATAATAAATATATAACTCATAGGATAAACTAGAGAAAATTGGTAAATCCATACAATATAATTATATATAGATCTACACAAATATAGAATTTGATAATGAGAAATATAGTCAACATGACTCTTCTATCAATAGTAGAATCAACCTCATTTAAATAAGTGGAGAGGTATGAATCTTTGGTCTAATACATTAATCTATAATTATATAATACTGTTAAAAATATGACTTGGTTGATTATTTAAATTAGAAGACATAAAAATGTGATCAGATCATAGTGGATTATTAATAAGAAATTTATTGAGAATGGATATTTTCTCAAAAATAGGGAATACATAATTTATAATGGTTATGAAAAAATTGAATCAATGAAGTTGAATAATGGTTTTCCCCAGTATCCCAACATGAGTAAATAATTACCTTTATTGCTATAGAATATCAAATAAGACACAAATTTTATCAATTAGATATCAAAAAAATAATTATAAATGAAGTTCTTGAAGAATATGTTAATATTGAATATTTATTGAAATTTTTGAATAGAAATAATGAAACCAATGTTTAAAAAATGAATAAGGTTCAATATAATTTATAAATATCATAATACCATGATATACTAAGATAGATTAAAATTTTAATAGACAGAAATTCAAATACAGTGATGTAAGCCATAATATCTATGTGAATACATCCAAGCAATACTAGTTTATGGTTTTTGTGTATTTGGATGATCTCATATTCTGTGAGAATAAGAAAAAATTTGTATAAGAGTTTCCTAATTAGTAAATATAAATTCCTATTACTGATGAAATAACATACTTTTTAATGCTAGGTTTGATATGAAGGAAAAAATATACATTCATCTCTTAAGAAATATATATATATATGGGATACTAAAGAAGTTCAACAGAAATGATTGAAAACCAATTTGGATTCTGATTGGGGTTAGAAAAAAACATGGAATGCATATGGATTTGAAATCAATGTATCTCACTACATGAAAGAGGTTAATTATAAGATTACTATACATGACCCCAAAAAGTCCAAATATTTTTTTAACATGTTTTACAACTCACCTCCAATGTAATTTCAAGGAATAAAATCATATATTAGTTAAACAAAACATGAGATACATCCATGTTACTATTATTTTTGGCATAATCATTGTAATATTAAATTAGCATGAATTTATTGTGTTATACAACACTTTTTGGGATAGTGATTTGGTGGATACAAAATCTATAATTGGTGTAGTATTCTTCATTTCTAACTAATGTATAGTGTGTTTCAGTAAGAGACAATAAATCACTTCACTGAGTACCAAATAAGTAAAATGCATATCAATGAAAATGGAATTTGTTTAGATTCTATGAATGAATAAATAATTTGATGATATTAGATTCCATGATATTAGATTATCCAATGTTAATCTATTACAATAACATGAGTGGAATCAAACTCATGAATAATTCTATAAAAAACAATCACATCACGTATATCAAGATTAGATATCACTTTATCAAGGAAAATTTTTTAGCATTGAGTTTAAAAAATGTTTTATGTTCGAACTAGTTTTCAAGTATTAGATATCATGATAAAAAAGTTTTCCACTATACTATTTGAGAATAATTGATTAAACTACTACATTTAATCATCTCCCTCGACTTAAGGGGGTTGAGAAGTACCCATATCCTTAGGTATTTAATTGTTTCAAATTTATTCAAATGTGTTTAGGGATAGAGTGGTAGATAGTATCCATGGAGTTTGTTGTAACAACATTATATTATATGACATATTTATCTATAATTTTTTAAATTCTATTGATTTCATTCATTTCACACAACAAAAAGTTTAAAATAACAACATTATAAAATTAAAATTTTATTTCTAAATGTTACAGTTGTCTCCTTCCCATTGGATTGGAAGGTATGAATTGAAAAAACTAAATTATGAAAATTTATATTTCAGACATGTATATAATGAATTCATCGTTTAAAAAAAATTAGAAATGAAAAAAATTAATTTAAAATGATGGACTTTTTTCTAGAAAATCTTTTTTTTCTACGTAAAATGGTTGTTTATCCAAATTGATCACTATTGGTGAATTATTTTAATGGAATTTAAATATTATATATTGAAGAAATGTTTTTAACTTTTATTTAATATTTTTTTATATATTGGATAAAAATAAATCAAGTGTTATGCTAAAAAGATGTATATTTCTAACAAATGATTTTATTCATGTTTTAATACATATTTTAAAATGAATGTATACAACATAAAAAAATTGAATATTAAAAAATGGATACAATATTTTAAAATTAGATGATCAAATTTGGTAAATAGTTTACATTTTTTAATATAAATTGTCACAATAGTAACTTTTTTCACCTTAGTATGGTTAAAATAAGTAAAATATATCAAATATTTGGGATAAGGATGTCAAATTTATATTAAACATTCATTAATATTATTGGATAAGTGGATTTTGGACGTTACCATCCAATTAATGAATATATGGCCACTTGGTTCCATACTTCTTTGAATATGAGCTTTATTTTATTTTATGAAAAGAATAAATACAACATATCACTCTCTTGAATTTAATATTAGTAAAAACATTACATAAGGGAAAAAATAGTATAAATTTTGTTTTGAATATTTATTTTTAATATATATTATCTTATTTTATCATATAAACCTATTTATAATTTTTATTTGTTGAATAATTACCTTAAATGCTTATTCAATACTGACATAATATTTATTTAGTTAATAGAAAAAAATAAATAAAATATTTTAAAAGTTATAAAAGTCCATAATTTAAGTGAATTATTATGTTCCATGATTTTTAAAGATATAAATAATATATTAATTATGTTGGAAAAAAATTATATTCCAATTTCATCTTATTTCTTTAAGATGTAAATGTTAAATTAAATAAATAGTTTGAAAAATCAGATTAATGATATTTAAAAATAAATAGAATTATATTAAATGATTTAAAAATCCTAAAATATTATATTCAACCACCTGAATTTTATATGGATTAAAATTTCAACCATATTCCATTTATTAAATTTTTTCTAATATTATTATCCTTTTATGATTGAAAAGGTTGTTACTACGGTAAAGGTAAAATATGACTAACGATGTTTTCAATAAAAATTATTTGGATACATGACATTAAATCCTACATAAATGTGTTTTTATGATGTTATTTCTTCCCTATTAATGTTCATTTGGAAGGCTTTTTTCTTGATAAATGACTTATTATGATTTAATATTGTAAGAAATTCCATGTCATCCCTCTCCACCCTTATAAAAGGAAACCCCTCTTTTCCCTTATTTACACTAATTTGAGACTTCTATATTGAAAAAACCCTAGAAATTATTTTCTAAACATCATTATAAATTTTTTATATGTTATTTTACCCGCAAAAACCAAACTCTGGGTACTTAATGGGAGATCTAACTGAGTTCTCTCAAAGAATAGGTAATAACCTCAACTAATCGCTTTTTCTTCTTCTTTGCCCTCCTCAAAACCTATGGTATTTATAATAAAATAATATCTTAACTCTCCTAAATATACATAATTTCATTAGAATTATTAATCCACCATTATCAACCCTCTTTCTCATGAAATGTAAAGTTAACGTATCATTCGTGTATACGTATAAAATACCATCTCCATGTAATGATAAAATTCATTTTCCATCACTATATTTCTTGGATTATAATTATTATGTGTTTAAAATCTAAATATAATATATATGATAAAATAATTATTATATAATTTTAATACCATATATAACATCTTACCTTTTAAAATGTTGGAAAATGAAAATGCTGCTCATGTGTAGTTGTGGACTACCACCTCCAAAAAAATGCGATTAATTTTTCATTCCTCTTTTACATGGATATAAATAAAGATGGATTTGATAAATAAATATTATTTATTTGATATAATATTTTTTTAGTAGTAATAATTAGTTATATTATATTCATTCCATCTATATAAAAATGGAAACAACATTCATCCATCTGTATGACTTACCTTCAGCATGAATGATATAATTCATTTTTCTATTTCTAAATTTGATGTATGGATAAAAATATTTATATATTTAATATATGTGATATTTGAATCATGATTAACAGTATAGAGATGATATAACAATGATAAAATTACAATGATCATGATTTCCATAACGAAACATGCATGAAAAATAAAGAACTTATCACGCAGAAAAGTGATTTTTATAAAAAACTATAAATTAACAGGTGATAAGTTTTCATAAGATAAAATTTAATAGTGTAAAAGAGATTAGTATGGTATAATATACGAGGTTAAAAAAATTATGAAAAAATAAAATACTTCAGGTAGTGGATTTATGATTCAATGTTATTTTAATCGATATTGTTTATGCTTGAAATTTTATTAAGGAAATTATATGATTAATATAATATAAAACCAACATATTTTATTATACTATAGTTACTTATTGATAAAATATGTTTTATATCCATTTTCTTCACTTTATATTCCAAAAGATATTAAATAATTTTTTAAGGATAATTGACTATGTTTTACTATTCAATCCATTATTAGTTTTTATCCATGTCTTTGTTTTTCTAAAATATTATAAAAAATGTATCAATAATATCATATGATTATTTAAACAAATTTTTAATGAAAAATTATTCTCATAAAAATGATTCCAATGATTCTTCCCGGATTCTTCTAAATGAGGTACCTTTTGACATTTGTACAAAAGTGTAAAGTTAATGTTTTCTTTTTAATTATAAACAAATTTACCACTATCATGTATGACCTATGATTTGATCATTACTATACATTTTTCAATGGTTAATTTCATTGAAAATTTTCTCCATGATATTTTTGAGATTTTTTAGGTTTTAAATTAGTGATTTAAAAATAAAAAGGGAACTTTATATGTAACACCCGAGACTTTTATGTTATATAAATTATCAAAGGAATATGTTTCTACACACAACACCTGCTTGGCTTGCTTTACACGAAATCGCGACCTTCTTCGATAGCTTGCGTCGTACGCAATACCGAGTTTCACTAAGCAACGATATACTATTAAAATATTATTAAAACTAGCCGTTATGAATAGTAATAACCATTTTTTGAAATTTTATAAATTTTATTTTTCAAAATGGACTTCATTTTTGGATTCGTAATATCGAAATTAGCCTAGGGTGAAATTTTGGTATTTTTCTGAAAACTTTCAATTTTTGATGAATAGTGAAACCACTAAGTGGTAGTTAAAAAAATTGAATTTTTCATAAAACTTAATTTCACCGCTTCTGTGAGTGGAATTTCAAAAATCCGAGAGACAGGGTTAATATCAAGGAATAAAATGTGGTTCAATGAGATGAAAATAATGATTTGGTGAATAGTAACTTTTTACTTTTTTTACCACGGTTAAAAGTAAATAGGGTAATTAAGGGTAAAAATGATATTATTATTACCCTAACACATGTCATAATTCTATTGGACAAGTGTAATTCGACCAAATACAACCTTAGGAATAAAATATGACCATTTAGGCCCACTTGATTAGATTAGGACATTTATTATTAATTTATTTAAAGAAGGGTTAAAATAGTTAAAATCAATGTTTAATAAGTAAATCATTTTTAATATGGGGTTATACATAAGATAAATTCGACTATAAATATTCATTAGAATGATAAAAAGATTTCATACATAATAGTAGTTTATTTGTAATTTTTAGACATTAAATAATTTAATTTATTTATAACACAACGATGATGCAGTAATTATCTTATTAATGATATATTGACATAATTGATGTTATAAATACCCCAATAAATATAATATGAGACTTTTTATGAATTAAACTAATTTTCTAGGTTAATATGACATGTTAGTATTGATTTAATTAATTTGTTTCGAACTTATCATTCTGTTATGATTTTCACAAAAAATCAATTACTAAATAGTGTCAAAATTGACAAAAAATAGTTTTTAAAAAAAATATTATATTATTAATTGTTCTTTTATTCCTAAAAATCTAAGGTTCGGCCAAATGACTTAGATAAGGATATATATATTAATAATAAACAACTTGGGGTTCTTTTTTCTTGATATAGTATGTTTAATAATCTTATAGTATAAGAACATAAGAAGACACGGTAAAAGTAAAATTATTTAACTTAATGTTAAATCTAAATGATAAGTTTTAAATAGGAACATAAACTTGTCTAAATTCTATTAAATGAAAGGATTTCGACCCATACCCACTTTAGCCTCGATATAAATCAATTTGGAGCTATTTAAAACCGAACTTGACTTTATAATAAAATAATATTTTTAGTTATTCCAAAGGTGCCCCTCTCCTCCATTATAAAAGGGCACCTCCTCCCTCTCTTCCTCACACCACATTGAGCCTTCAAGATTAGACAAACCCTACCACATTCTCCTCTCCACTTCTCTAGAGATATCCTAGAGGTCCTGGTCTTCTTCAACGACCAATTTTAGTGCCCTAAAAGAAGGTCTCAAAGAAGCACTTCAAAGAAGAGGTAATGTCCATTACCGATTCTTTCATCTTTATTTCTTCTTCAACTTATTCTTCTTTAGTTGTTTCATTATGAAGTAATAACATCAGTATCACTAATATACGGATTTGTTATTATAAGTATTAAACAACCCTATTTCACCATCTATCCATCCTACGGAAAAAGAAATCACCGCGCGTGCGTACATACGGAATACCGTCTCCACCCCGTGGTGTAATCTATTTTCCACCACCACCTCACTTGGATGGGTATAACGGTGTAAATAATGACTATATATGACTATTATAAAGTGATACTGATTCTGAAATAGTATACATACACTCTAATACAATTCCACGATCATAGGAACGATATCATCACTCGTGCGTACGTACGGAATACCGTCTCCACGATGTGATTTGACTCGTTCTACATGATCTTCATTTCATAATGATTATATAAATGAATTGAATGAATGAATATGATATATATTACACTAATAACATTCTGGAAATGAGGTATCTATAACCTAAAGAGAAGAATAAGTATTTATTCGACAAAACACGGATAAGAACAAAAAGTTATAAACACCCGAATAACAAGTAACAATGAAATATTACTACTATAAAGCTAAAAATATGACAATATATGATATCATAAAAATAAGTATGATTCTGGTATAAGTCAATAACATTATTTAAATCATTATACAGGAGGTTCAGACACGTACAAAGCATATCGGACCTAAGGTAAGGGAAAAATCACAATCTCATTTTTATTCGAGATTGCTTATACTTTGGAATTTACGGGGGTGTATTTTATTATCCACATCCATGTTTCCACAATATTTAATATTATTCCGATTCACCTACAATTGTTTAAATCCTATTTTACCCTTCGGTGAGCTTTTAGTAAAAGATATGAAAGTAATCTTTTGTCGTTTTTCGTACAAGGTACTTTTTTGACTTTTCAAACAAAAGTATGAGAAGACTGTTTTTTTATCTTATACGACATGAATGGATTTTTAAAAAATTATTTCCAAGGAGCTTCCTTTACAAGTTTTCAAGTTTATTTTTAATCAACTTCTTTTATTTTAGCATGGTATGACATGTTAATAAAGGAAAAGTGTTTTTGAAGTAGAAAAGATATTTTCCTCAAGAATGGAGTTCAAGTGTTTTATCAAAATTATTTTCTATCTAAGATAATAAAGGTTTCTATTTATATCCCTATTATTACATTGATTTGATTATGTTGCTATGGAATTATATTTATCAATTCCTTTATCTTATATGAATTGTTTTATGATGTCACAATGTTTAAGATTCCCATTTTTATTATATGGGTTATGCAATGATGTATGGTTTATGATTTTGTGGCACACAAAATAATGGTATCATTTTGATATGGGTGGGAACTATATCTCCCTATAATGAATTGGGTAAATATTTTATATCTCATGAGATAGACATGGCTGGAACGGTAGTTTATACCAGTTTAGTGAAGCAGGACTGAAACGAGGGTAACTCGGTTCAGAAATGGCCCTTGTCCACTAAGATAATCTTGGAAATGAGTCTTGACTAATAAGAAATTATTCTCTATGATTATGTGTGTATTCCACAAAGTTTCATGTTTTATGTTATGATTATTGGGATTACATTTCACTACTATGATTTATCCCATGTTATGAAATTATGATCTCTTTTGAAGGTTAAGATTTCCAAAAGTTATGTGCTTATTTATATGATGTGATTGATATTTATTTTGCTTACCCTTACTGAGCATTTGAGCTCACCCTTTTGTATGTTTTATTTCCCCAGGTCTATAAAAAGGTTATTAAGTAGAATATGCCAAAAAGGGATTCTAGATATGATGAAATAAATGGGAGGCATAGTAGATGCTTTATGAACCAGTTGTTTATGTTTCCTAGTTTCTAAAGACACTATACCTATATGGTACTTTCTTGGTTTTCTTATATGTTGTAATAAGTGTGCTTCAATTCTGAAGTAATAACAATGTATGTAAAGTATGGGTCATTATAGTTGGTATCAGAGGAAAGGTATAGTCAACCTTTAGAAACTAGGATGTGAAATCCTTAGTAAGAACCCTAAGGATAAGTCTAACCATAGAACACAATCTTAGTGTTTTAGAAATGGCCATGAATAACATAGGATAAGATCTTAAGTGTGAAATTTTGTTCTGGATTATGTGGTTTTCCTATTATAATTAGTGTTGCTCACACTATTCTTCTTGGTTTTAGTCAATGGCTGGAACCCGAAGGAACCATGTTAATGTGGAATGCGACGAGCAATGCAATGATTGTCCCCCTGAGTAACCAAACGTTATGGGAGATGGAATGAAAAATATTTTAGCCATGCTCACACAACTTTCTCAAGCTATGAATCATGCAGGACTTCCAAACGAGCAAAGGAAGGAGAAACATTCTGTTGAATGCTACATGAGATAACGTCCACCTTCATTCAGCGGGTCTACTGATCCATTAGTTGCTGAACAATGGATTATTACTACTAAAAAGATATTTTCAGTTTTTCAATGTTCTGAGCATGATAAAGTCATCTTAGTTGTGTATTGTTTGTAAGGTGATGCTGATCAATGGTGGAATCTTATTAAGAATAGGAGGCAAAGGGATGAAATTGAGTCCGTGGAATTGGATGAGTTCAAGAACTTATTTTTCAATAAGTACTTCCCTCGTATTCTCCGAACAAAGATGGAGAAAGAGTTTCTTGAACTGAACCAAAAGGATGATGAATCTGTTGGTACTTATGAAGAAAATTTTACAAGACTTGCAAGGTATGCTTCTGGTATTATTATCCAACCTGAGAGTAAGATCGATCGATTCATTAGTGGATTAAAACCAAGTCTTCGAAGGGCGTTAGACATAAGGGACTTCAATAGCTACATGGAAATCGTTCGATGTGCTCTCAAAGTTGAGATGGAGATTGGAGTAACCCATCAGTCATACGGGTTTGATAAGAAGAGGAAAATGGAATTCAAAGGAAAATCTTAAGAGCACACTGAAAAGAAGACGAGCTTTCCCTTATGCTCAAAGTGTGGAAAGAAACATGGAGGGAGTTGTCTTAAAGGGACAAGTAAATGTTTCAAATGTGGAAAGGAAGGTCATTGGGCATTTGAATGCCGTAATGATGGGAAGAAGATGTCTAATGATGAAAACAATGGAAGGGATGCACAGAATGAACCTACTACACTTTAATGATTCAAGTGCAAGGAGATGGGGCATTATGCCAATCAATGCCCAAATCCAAGGGTTGATGATGATGGTCGACGTCAACATACTCTTAAGGCTAAAGGCAAAGGAAAGTCACATGCAATTTCTATTAGCGATGTGGAGTATGATAATGATTTGGTGAAAGGTACACTTACCATCCACTCTAAAGTAGAAAATGTTTAATTTGATTCTGGATCCACCCAGTCCTTTATTTCTGATGAATTTTCTAAGGATATCACCATATTACCTCAACATTTAGATGTTGAGTTAGCTGTGACAACCCCTAATGGCACAACAGTCACATCAAAAGTTTCTAATTCTTCTCTGATGGAAGTTTGTGGGAAAGTGCTTCCTGCAAATCTTGTGATCCTTCCTATAGTGGAATTTGATTTGATTCTTGGCATGGATTGGATTTCTCTACATGGATCTCATATCAATTTCCAATGAAGGGAAGTCACATTTCATTGATAGACGATCAATCTATGATCGTCTATCAATGCAAGGATGAACATAACCTTCCAGTTGAAATTCCTTCCATCTTATGGGTCTTGATTCCACTAAATGAAGGTTATTTATCTCAAATGGTTGGTGAGAAATTCACAATTAAGAATATGCCCATTGTACGGGAGTTTGATGATGTCTTTCCGGAGGAATTACCGGGTCTTCCACCGAATCGTGAAGTTGATTTTTCAATAGAACTCGTACCGGGTGCTTTGCCTATTTCAAAGACACCTTATAGAATGGCCCCAATTGAGTTGCAGGAATTGAAGAAACAACTCCAAGAGAATCTTGATAAGGGGTTCATACGCCCTAGTGCGTCACCTTGGGGAGCACCTGTTCTGTTTATTAAGAAGAAAGATGGATCAATGAGACTCTGCATTGATTATAGAGAACTTAACAAGATCACTATCAAGAACAAATATCCTCTCCCTCGCATTGATGACCTATTTGACCAACTACGCGGAGCTCAATACTTTTCCAAGATTGATCTTTATTCAGGGTATCATCAATTAAGGGTCAAAAGGGAGGATATACCAAAGACAGATTTCCGTACAAGGTATAGAAACTATGAATTTATAGTGATGCCATTTGGTCTTACTAATGCCCCTTCTATCTTCATGGATCTAATGAATAGGGTCTTTAGAGACTATCTTGATCAGTTTTTGGTAGTCTTTATAGACGATATTCTTTTCTATTCAAAGAGAAAGGAAGAAATGAAGATCACTTGAGAATTATATTGAAGACCCTGAGAAAGGACAAGATTTATGCCAAATTTACCAAGTGTGAATTTTGGCTTCAAAAAGTTGCATTTTGGGGTCACATAATCTCAAAAGAGGGGATATCTGTGGATCCAGCAAAAAAAGAGGTTATCGAAAGATGGTCGAGACCAACAACAGTGACTGAGATCCAAAGTTTTCTTGGTTTGGCTGGATATTATCGACATTTTGTGAAATATTTTTCATGATTATCTAATCTACTCACCAAGTTGACTCGGAAAGTAGTTATGTTTGTTTGGACGGAGGAATGTGAAGAGAATTTCAAGGAGTTGAAAAGAAGGTTATCCAGTGCACATATTCTCACACTGCCTTGTAGTGGAGAAAGGTTTGTGATCTACAGTGATGCATCCAAGAAGGGATTGGGGTGTGTTCTTATGAAAAATGATATGGTTATAGCTTATGCCTCACGACAATCGAAAATACATGAGCAAAATTACCCAACTCATGATTTGGATTTAGCTGCGGTAATCTTGGCATTAATGATTTTGAGGCATTATCTTTATGGAGAAAGGTGTGACATTTATACTGATCATAAAAGTTTAAAGTATATTTTCACACAAAAGGAGCTGAATATGCGCCAAAGAAGATGGTTGGAGCTGATTAAGGTTTACGACTGCTCAATCCATTACCAACCTGGGAAAGAAAACAAGGTGGAAGATGCATTAAGTCGACAAGACCATGCCATTTTATCCATGATGAGGATCACAAAAGATCTAATATTTATGGATATACAAAGGATGGATCTTGGAATTATAATGGATGGGGGAAAATCGTATCTTTCTCAAATGAATGTTCAACCATCTATACATGTGAAAATTAAAGAGGCATAGAAAGAAGATGTCGAATTACAAAAGAAGGTGAGATATGTTTCGGAATTCAACCTTGATTGTGATGGGATAATAAAGTTCAGGAATCCGGTTTGTGTTCCTCCCATCCCCGAATTAAAGAAGGAGCTGCTGGATGAGGCTCATAGTTCTTCATTCTCTATTCATCCCGGATGCAAGAAGATGTATAGGGACCTGAAAGAGTACTTGTGGTGGGATGGCATGAAAAGAGATGTTGCTGAATATGTCTCTCGATGCATGGTTTGTCAACAAGTTAAAGCTGAGAGACAGAAGTCTAAGGGGATGTTACAACCATTACCCATACCTGAATGGAAATGGGAAAACATCACTATGGAATTTGTCAGAGGACTTCCTAAAACATCCAAAGGCAATAATGCTATCTGGGTCATAGTTGATCGTCTTACAAAATATGCACACTTCATTGCTATTAGAGAGGATTTCTCTCTGGATCAGCTTGCCAGGATATATGTAAAGGAAGTGGTAAGATTGCATGGAGTACCACTTTCTATTATATCTGATCGAGATCCGAGGTTTACCTCAAAGTTCTGGTGAAGTCTTTAGCATACTCTGGATACATAGTTATGTTTCAGCACTGCTTATCATCCTCAGACAGATGGTCAGTCAGAGAGAACAATTCAAACTCTAGAAGATATGTTGAGAGCTTGTTCTATGGATTTCAAAGGTGGTTGGGATCAATAGCTACCTTTGGTGGAATTTTCTTACAATAATAGATTTCACTCCAGTATTCAGATGGCTCCTTATGAAGCTCTCTATGGAAAGAAATGCAGGACTCCAACTTGCTGGGATGAAGTTGGGGAAAGAAAGCTATTAGGACCTGATCTCGTTGATGAAATGGCAGAAAAGGTCAGATCTATTCAACAACACATAAGACCAGCTCAGAGTCGACAGAAAAGTTATGCTGACAACCGAAGAAAAGACCTAGAGTTTGAAGTGGGCGATAAAGTGTTCTTATGAATATCTCCCTGGAAGAGGGTTATGAGATTTGGAAAGAAGGGGAAGTTGAGCCCTAGATATATCGGTCCTTTCAAAATACTAGATTGTGTTGGGAAGGTAGCTTACCGATACGCGCTTCCACCGAATATCTCTCAAGTTCACGATGTGTTCCATGTATCTCTCCTGAGAAAGTACATACCCGATCCTTCACATGTACTCAGATCAGAAGTTATACCGCTGGAGCAAGATCTTTCTTATGAAGAACAACCGATAGAGATACTGGATCTTAGCGAAAAAGTCCTAAGAAACAAGACCACTCAATTGGTGAATGTTTTATGGAGGAACCACCAATTAGAAAAAGCTACATGGGAGCTTGAGGATTTGATGAGGGAGAGGTATCCTCATCTGTTTGTTACAAAGTGACGAATTTCGAGGGAGAAATTCATTTTAAGGGGGGTAGAATGTAACACCCGAGACTTTTATGTTATATAAATCATCAAAGGAATCATTTTATACACACAACACTTGCTTGGATTTCTTTACACGAAATCGCGACCTTCCTCGATAGCTTGCGTCATACGCAATATCGAGTTTCACTAAACAACGATATACTTTTAAAATATTATTAACACTAGACGTTATAAATAGTAATAAACAATTTTGGAAATTGTATAAATTTTATATCTCAAAATGGACTTCATTTTTGGATTCATAATATCGAAATTAGCCTAGGGTGAAATTTTTGTATTTTTTGAAAACTTTCAATTTTTGATGAATAGTCAAACCACTAAGTGGTAGTTAAAAAAACTGAATTTTTCATAAAACTTAATTTTACTGCTTCTCTGAGTGGAATTTCAAAAATCCGAGAGACATGGTTAATATCAAGGACTAAAATGTGGTTCAATGAGATGAAAATAATTTTTTGGTGAATAGTAACTTTTTACTTTTTGTTACCACGGTTAAAAGTAAATAGGGTAATTACGGGTAAAAAAGATATTATTATTACCCTAACACATGTCATAATTCTATTGGACAAGTGTAATTCGACCAAAAACAACCTTAGGAATAAAATATGACCATTTAGGCCTACTTGGATTAGATTAGGACATTTATTATTAATTTATTTAAAGAAGGGTTAAAATAGTTAAAATCAAAGTTTAATAATTAAATCATTTTTAATATGGGGTTATACATAAGATAAATTCGACTATAAATATTCATTGGAAATCTAAAAATATTTTCTACATAATGGTATTTTATTTCTAGTTTTTAGACATTAAATAATTTAATTTATTTATGACACAACGATGATGCAGTAATTATCTTATTAATGAAATATTGATATCATTGATGTTATAAATACCCAAATAAATATAATTTGAGACTTTTTAGGACTTACACTAATTTTCTAGGTTAATATGACATGTTAGTATTTATTTAACTAATTTTTTTAGAACTTATCATTCTGTTATGATTTTTACAAAAAATCAATTACTAAATAGTGTCAAAATTGATATAAAATAGTTTTTAAAACAAATATTATATTATTAATTGTAATTTTATTACAAAAATACTATGTTTCAGACAAATGACTTATATAAGGTTATATATATTAATAATAAACAACTTGGGGTTCGTTTGGCTTGATATAGTATGTTTATTAATCCTATAGTATAAGAACACAAGAAGACACAGTAAAAGTAAAATTATTTAACTTAATGTTAAATCTAAATGATAAGGTTAAAATAGGAACCTAAACTTGTCTAAATTCTATTGGATGAGAGGATTTCGTCCCATCACCACCTTATCCTAGAAATAAATCAATTTGGAGCTATTTAAAACCGAACTTGACTTTATAATAAAATAATATTTTTAGTTATTCCAAAGGTGCCCCTCTCCCCCCTTATAAAAGGGAACCTCCTCCCTCTCTTCCTCACACCACTTTGAGCCTTCAAGCTCGGGAAACCCCTACCACTTTATCCTCTCCACTTACCTAGACATATCCTAGAGGTCCTGGTCTTCTTCAAAGACCAATTTTAGTGCCCTAAAAGATGGTCTCAAAGAATCCCTTCAAAGAAGAGGTAATGTCTGTTACCGATTCTTTCATCTTTATTTCTTCTTCCACTTCTTCTTCCTATGTTGTTTCATTATGAAGTAATAAAACCAGTATCACTCATATACTGATATGTTATTATAATTCTGAAATAACCCTATTTCACCATCTATCCATCCTACGGAAAAAGAAATCACCGTAAGTGCATATGTACAGAATACCGTCTCCATGCCGTGGTGTAATCTATTTTCCACCACCACCTCACTTGGATGGGTATAATGGTGTAAATAAGGACTATATATTACTATTATAAAGTGATATTGATTCTGAAATAGTATACATACACTCCAATACAATTCCACGATCATAGGAATGATATCATCACTCGTGTATACGTACGGAATACCGTCTCCACGATGTGATGCGACTCGTTCTACATGATCTTCATTTCGTAATGATTATATAAATAAATTGAATGAATTAATATGATATATATTACAGTAATACCATTTTGGAGATCAGGTATCTATAACCTAAAGAGATTAATAAGAATTTATTCGACAAAACACGCATAAGAACAAAAAGTTATAAATATCCGAATAACAAGTAGCAATGAAATATTACTACTAAGAAGCTAAGAATATGACCATATATGATATCATAAAAATAATTATGATTTTGTAATAAGTCGATAACATTATTTAAATCATTATACAGGAGGTTCGGACACGTACAAAGCATATCAGACCTATGGTAAGGGAAAAATCACAATCTCATTTTTATTCGAGATTGCTTATACTTTGGTATTTACTGGGGTGTATTTTATTATACACATCCATGTTTCATCAATATTTAATATTATTCCCATTAACCTACAATTGTTTAAATCCTATTTTACCCTTCAGTGAGTTTTTCGTAAAATATATGAAAGGAATCTTTTGTCATTTTTCGTACGAGGTACTTTTTTTACTTTTCCAACAAAAGTATGAGAAGAATGTTTTTTTAACTTATACGACATGAATGGATTTGTAAAACATTATTTCCAAGAAGCTTCCTTTACAGGTTTTCAAGTTTATTTTTAATCAACTTCTTTTATTTTAGAATGGTATGACATATCAATAAAGGAAAAGTGTTTTTGAAGTATAAATGATATTTTCCTCAAGAATGGAGTTCAAGTGTTTTATCAAAATTATTTTCCATCTATGATAATAAAGGGTTCTATTTCTATCCCTATTATTACATTAATTTGATTATGTTGTGATGGAATTATATTTATGAATTTTTTTATCTTATATGAATTGTTTTATGATGTCACGATGTTTAAGATTCCCATTTTTATTACATGGGTTATGCAATGATGTATGATTTATGATTTTGTGGAACACATAAGAATGGTATCATTTTGAGATGGGTGGGACCTATATCTCTCTCCAATGAATTGGGTAAAGATTTTATATCTCATGAGATAGACATGGCTGGAACAGTAGGTTATACCGGTTCAGTGAAGCAGGACTGAAACGAGGGTAACTCGGTTCAGAAATAGACCTTTTCCACTAAGATAGTCTTGGAAATGAGTCTTGACTAATAAAAATGATTCTCTATGATTATGTGTGTATGACACAAAGTTTCATGTTTTATGTTATGATTATTGGGAGTACATTTCACTACTATGATTTATCCCATGTTATGAAATTATGATCTCTTATGATGGTTAAGATTTCCAAAAGTAATATGCTTATGTATATGATGTGATTGATATTTCTTTTGTTTACCCTTACGGAGCATTTGAGCTCACCCTTTTGTATGCTTTATTTCCCCAGGTCAGGAAGAAGTTTATTAAGTAAAATATGCCAAAAAGGGACTCTAGATATGATGAAATAAATGGGAGGCAAAGCCGATGCTTTATGAACCAGTTGTTTATGTTTCCCAGTTTCTAAAGACCCTATACCTATACGGTCCTTTCTTGGTTTTGTTATATGTTGTAATAAGTGTGATTCAATTCTGAAGTAATAACAATGTATGTAAAGTATGGGTCGTTATATTCTACAAGAAATATTATAATGATTTGTTGAACATAATTTTAATCTATAACTACATAATTTTTTTAAAATTATATTCTAATTGGGATAAAATCAAATGATACCATCCTTTTTAAATCAATGGATTTATTGTTATTATTATTATTTTATTTTCATGAAACCAATTTATTTTCGATGGGTTATTCTATGATGAAATTATGAATTATCTATGAGAACAATTATTTTGCATGAGTTATGATATGATGTTAGGATTAATATTTTATGATATTATTCCAAACAGAAGTATAGTATTTATTATTTTATGGGTGAGACTAGAATAGTATAGCCCTCTAATTCATTGGGTGAAGTTTTA
Organism: Viscum album; assembly: GCA_963277665.1. Taxonomy (NCBI): domain Eukaryota; kingdom Viridiplantae; phylum Streptophyta; class Magnoliopsida; order Santalales; family Viscaceae; genus Viscum; species Viscum album. The sequence continues at coordinate 1,364,555,815 of OY728147.1, forward strand.
CATCTTGTGTGAAAATTATGGAAAATAATTTGATATGCATTGTCTATTATAGGAAAAACAATTATGTTACTAGTCCACTATGGAAAGATGTTGATGTTAATGATCCACTATGGTAAATAAATAATAATTTATGATTCATTATGATTTGGGGAACAAGTGTTTAATTGTTTCCAATTAGGTTTGGATAAAATTGGTAGTTAACCTTGACATATGAAATGGTTTTTATACTTAGGATGGTACCATACTTTTATGAAATGAACTTATGGTGCATGAATGATTTATGAAAATTTCTCACTCTTATGGTTCATGTAATTTAAAATGATTGTGTTTTATGTAATGACTCATTTTTTTGATCCATGATATATTGTGTACAAAAGTGTTATGTTATTTTGATGTCCTCACACATTTATTGTTATCTTATTCTATCACATAATCATAAATTGATATATTCTATGTAACCCATATTGAGCATCTGATCTCACCTTTTATTTTGTTGCATTTCCCCTGGTAATGATGAATGGTTTAAGTAGGGTATGTCTATGATGATTGCTATATGGGAAAATATTTATGGGGGATCTTGAAGATCTTTCATGGGATAAGAATATTTTGTATCTAGTCTCCAAATACGAGAAACCTTTATGGTCACATGGCCTATATTTTTAAATGTATTTAACATTCATCTATAAAGATGAAATTTCTATGTATGAAAATATTGGATCATTATTGTTATTATCAGGTGATATGTTTTATCAATAGTCAGAGATTATGACTTGAAAACATTATTTAAATACTAAAAGAAATTTCTAAGTATAATATAACATTCTAATGTTTTAGTGATGACCATGGATAAAGTAGGTTAAAAAAATGTCCCATATATCGAGGAGAAAGTATCTCAATTTAGAAATACTATGGTTTATATTTATTTATTATTCTATATTTCACTGTTATATTTATTAAATGATTATTTCAAAATTATATTTGTCTTTATAAAATTCCCATAACTATATGATATATATTTGACAACAAATGTGATGATTAATGAAATGATTTTCCACAAGAGAATCCAAATTCTATGTTAGATAAAATAAAAAATCATATTGATTTCCATGGGAAAATTTCCTAGGACATGAATCATTATGAGCTTATAAATAATCAAAAGATGAAGCACAATATTTTTGAGTCTTTCATGTGGAAAAATCCATATTCATTTAGTGAATCTTTTGATCAACTAATTGTTGATCAATGGATTAGTCCTCTAGAAAAAATATTTTTTTGTTCTCAAGTGAACAATATAAGAAAAAGTAATCCTATCATTTTATCATTTTCAAGGTGAATCGTATCAATGATGGACCCTTGTTAATAATAAAATAAAAGAGGAAGAAATTAACTCCATTTAATTAGATTATTTTAGTAGGATATTTTTAGTAAGTATTTCCATAAAATTCTATTTATAAGTATGATGAAAGAATTACTTGAACTTAATAAAATGTGGGATGAATCAATTTGTACTTATGAGAATAATTCTATATTACATTAATGGTATAAATCTAATTTAATCAATAGACGTAAAAGATATTTTTTTGATTAATTGGTTTCTTAAAATAATGTCTATAAAAGGAATTATATATAATATAATTAGTATCTTTGATTAAATCATTCAATAGTAACTATTGTTAAAAATAGATATTTTATACTACCACTATTTCAATTGTTTTGATTATAAAAGAATGATTGAGTATCATGAAAACTACAGTAAATCACATAGTGGAATGAAATTACATCCATATTAATGCCAAAAATGAGGGAAGAAACACCAAGGGAATTTCCTGAAGGGAAATGAGAGGTGCTATAAATATGGAATGGTAGATCATAAATTCCATGAATATCGAATGATATAAATAATACAAGTGAAGAAAAATAGTAAAATAAGATTCCAAATAAAGTAGTAACCATGATCTAAGGCTTTATATGTAAGGAATATGGGAACTATGAAAACCAATGCATGAATATGATCGTTTATGATGATTATTCGTATAAAAACCTCTTAATCATAAAGAAAAAGGGAAATGTCATGTCATCAGTACTATTGATATATGTAATGAGAATCCTGTGGTGAATGGTACACTTATCATCTACCCGTGAATAGAAAATCAGTAATTTTATTTTGGGTTTTCCACTCTTTTATATATAATTAATTTTCAAAGGAAATCAAATTACTTGATCAATATTAAAATACTGAGTTAGTAGTGAAATATCCTAATGTTATGATGGTGACATCTGTATTATATAATTACTCTTTGATTGAATTTTGTTTAAATGTGGTTCCTACAAATCATTTAATTCATTTATTTGTTTAAATTGATGTTATTCTGGGAATATATTAGCATAATATTTATAGATCATATGTATATTTATAAGGATAAGAACCCATATTTCATATTTTAAACGAATCTATGAGAACATATAAGTACAAGGATGAATAAAAAATTCTAATGGAAATTAATAGTATAATATGGGTCTTAATTCATATCCAGAAATTCAATTTATCCCAGATGGTTGGGGGAAACACAACAACAAATACATGATTATTTTTTTGTGTTTATTGATGTATTTTCAGTATAATTTCTTGGTATTCCTATAAATCATTATGTTTAGTTTAAAATATAAATCTTACATGGTGTAAGACCTCTATAAAATAATCCATATATAATGGCCCCAATTGAGTTTAATGAATTGAATAAGATACCACATGAGAATATTAAAGAGGGATTAATTTAACCATGTTCATCACCATGGGGTGAACTTGTTCTTTTTATTAAGAAAAAAGAAGCTCAAATTTTAATCCATATTGATTATCAGAATTTGAGGAATATAATGACTAGAAAAATGTACCCTCTAACTCGTATTAATTATTTTTTTATGAGATAAAAGTAGATCAATATTTCATAATATAATCTTAAATATGGGTACTATTAACTTAGGATCAAATTTGAACATGTTCCCAAGATAAATTTTCATATGAGGTATGTACCCTATGAATTTATAGTGATGCCATTTTTCGTTAAATGTTACCCTACCACACTGATGGATTTAATTAATTGTGTCCTTGATGGTTACCTTGATAAGTTTTAAATAGTATTTTGAGATCGTAATATTATATATTCCAAGAGAAAGCATGGACATGAAGAACACATTAGGATCATACTTAACATCCTAATGATGGATGAGTTATATAAAAAATTTCGTAAATATGAATTTGGGATACAAAAGTTTTCATTTTTTTGTCATATAATCTCAAGTGAGGGTATGTTGGGGGATCCATTAAACATAGAAGTTATTTGATATTGGCCTAGACCGACCATTGTGATTGAGATTAATAGTTTTTTTTCTGTATATATATATATATTATTTAACCTTTGTAGAGAATTTATCATGAATTTATCATCATATCACCATTTTAACTCAGAAGGGAGTTGTGTTATTTTTTATATATGTATATGATAAACATTTCAATGAATTTAAGATGAAGTTTAGGTAGAACCCCTATTATTAAAAAACTATATAGGGGATATGGGTTTCTAATATATAGTGATGAATAAAATAAGGGAATGAGATATTTCCACGGCCAGAATGATATGGTTATAGCCGATGCGTAATGAAAATTGATGGTTAATGAGAAACATTATCCAACTGATGACTTATAGTTAGCTATGATAATTTTGGAATTAATGATATAGTGGGATTAAATTTACAAACAATGGTGTGATATATGTATAACATGATTATAAAATATTGATATATATATTTTGATAGACTGAGATGAAAACGAAACACATAATATGGATGGATTCAATTAATGATTATGATTTCTAAATACAATACCACACAATTAAGGTGAACAAGGTGGCTAACACTCTATGTTTGAAAAAAAATTCATGTATTTACATGATGAGAATTGAATGAGTTAAAATACAATTGGATTTGGTGATAAATGAACTTATAATAATATGGGATGGGGATAATTATTATCTTTCTCAAATTAATGTTAGACAATTTATCCATGTGAACATTATAGAGGAAAAAATGAATATATATATTTCAAAAACAAGGTGTGAAATTTTCTCAAGTAAAAAAATTATTATGATTGAATGATAATGTTTATGAATGTTGTATGTGTTATATCTATGCCAAATTTCATGGAGATATTGGATTGGGTCAAGGATCATAATTCATTATTCATCATGAATGTACAAGGATGTATGATATCTGAAAGAGTGTTCTTGGGGGGAGAGCATGAGGGGAATTATTGTAGAGTATGTATATCATTGATTGGTATGTTATAAAGGTACATATGAAGGATAAAATTATAAGTTGTTTTTTTATCAATTACCAATACTATAATGGAACTTGGAAAATATCACCATGGATTTTTTTGTTGAACTCCCAAGAAAATATAATTGTCATAATGGAATTTTTGGTGGTATTCGATAACCGTAAAAAGTCAACACACATCACTAAAAATAGAGAATATTTCAATCGTGTTTATATTTTTGAAATATTCATTCATAATTTGGTTGGTTTTCCTAGATAACAATATTATATTTTATCTAATCAAGATATGAGGATTACCAAGATGTTCTAGGAAAATATTCAATAAGATCTTGATATAGATTCAATTTTCATTATTGGTTAATATATAAAAATAGATGCTTTCTTAGAGAGAACCAATTAAATTCTAGAGGATATGTTGATATATTATTATATATATTTTAGTTTTTGTTGGGATCAATACCCTCCTTGGTACATTTTTTCAATCAAAAATATCTTTAACCTGAGAATTCATATGGATCCTAATGAATCCCTAAATAGAAAGAAGTGTATAAATCCAATATATTGGGATGAAGTTAGATAAATAAAGGTATTGGTACTTGATATATCTAAGGAAATTATAGATAATGTCAAGTCCATTTAAAAAATAATTATGGTAGTTTAGAGTTGACAATAATGTTATTTTGATAATTTTTAGTGAAATCTAGAATTCAATGATGGTGGGAACACATTCCTTTAAATATTTCTGTGGAAGAAGATAATGATATTAGAAAAGAAGGAATAGATGACTAATATGTATATTTTACCATTCACGAATCTTGATTAAAAAGGGATAATATCTTATCATTGGGAACTTCCATTGAACCTCTCTCAGGTTCATGATGTGTTACATGTATCACTCATGAGGCAGTAAAAACCTAGTATATCACATGTATTGAAATTAGTGGTTGTACTACTAGACAATGATATTTATCATGATGAACTAAAATTAGAAATCATAGAACATAGTGATAAATTTCTACAAAATAGTTCTATTTATCTGGTTAATTTTCATTGGAGAACATAAGAATTTAAAGAAGCTAGTTGGGTACTTGAGAATGTAATGAAATATAAATATGATCAATTTTTTATGTCATACAAATTTTGTTTTGAAGGAAAAATTAATTTTAAGGGAGTATATTATTAAACAAAAAGAGTTTTTGATATTTTCATCTATAATTTATTGTGATTTATTTGATAGTTCTCTCTTAATGAAAAATTGAGTTTAATTGAACCGCGTTATACTATTAATATATTATTATTTAACATTATAGTTATTTGATAGTTATTGAACTATAAGAGATGAGTAATAGTAAATAAATTATTAAAAGGTATGGTTCCAAAATTTATAAAATAAAATCATTGGTTATAAATTCATTATAAATAAAAATAAAAATCATTTAAAAATAAAGGAGATGGATTTAGGGGAAAAAAATTCATACGTACAATAAGTTTTTATCTTAATTTACCACTTTTGGTGACTAATATAAATGAAATTTATTTATTATAAATTAAATAAATTTTATTAAGATTTCATCTAATATTTTTTTAATTTCTTTTATAATAATTAATATTGTGTTATTCTACAATTGATTTCATTTTTAAAAAGGTGGTTTCATTACATTTTAAAACCTTTTGACAAATTGAATTTAAGGCATTTATATAAACTGAATCATGAAAAATTTATTACATATTTGTAACTAGGAGGATCATGTTTGGTAAATAGGCTCCTTATCTTTTTGGACAATGTGATTAGTAAGAAGATAATGTTTTTTACCTCAGTATAGCTAAAACGAGTAAAATATGGGAAACATTAGGATATTTCATTAAATATTATATAAAACATTTCATTATCCTCTGGGAAGAGTGTGTTCTAGCCCTTTCCATCCAATTCAAGAATATATGGAAACTCAGTTCCATATATTTTTGAGTATGACCATTATTTAAATTTTAGAAAATAATATATAAAAATTCCACACTATTGAATTTAATATTCTTAAAATTTTTAGATAAGGATAAAAGTTGAATATGTTTGGTTCTAAATTTTTATTTAAAATATGATTGAATTATTTAATAATAGTATTTCAATTATAATTTTTATATTTTTGTAAAATACCTAAAATAATTATACAACACTGATATAATATTTATCCAATAAATTGAAACATAAAATCAATGGTTTTAAAAATATTAAAAGAAAAATAAAATTATGTTAATTATTTTGTTATATATTTTTTTGAGATATAAATGACATATTAAAGATGTAGGAAAAATTATATTAGAATTACATCTTTTCCTTGTTATCATTAATGTAGCACCCAATGATTTCATAGTAAGACATTTTCTATAAAGTAATTTAATAACTTTTTCTACATGCAACACCGGGTTTGAATGCACCACGACTTACCAAACTAGCTGTTCAAAAAGTTCTTATGAATAGTGTTAAATGAATTTAAAATTTTATATACTAAATATAATTTTAGTATCCATATTATGTGTTTTTAGACATAATATAAGAACATATTGAATTTTTTAGATAAAAGTAGTATTTTTCCAAAAAATGCAATTTTACCTCCTTTTAATGGAGATCCTTTTTTAAATAAAATATTTTACACTTTTTTTATTTATTTGATTTGGAAAAATAAAAATATTCTTTATAATAGGACATACAAATTTAGTTTGGATTAAATTCTGGTGTTTTTCTCATAACATTCATATTGTGATGAATAGTGAAGAATACTATATTTTTATTGAAAACAACTTTTTAACTAAAGTAATTTATAGTGTTAAATTATACATTTGAATGGATTTGAAGAATAATTAGATTATATTTTTACCATTTAATATAATTTTGGTTATTGTAAGTAATTTCACATTGAAATTGGACACAATCAAGTGCCAATATTTTGATAGTTATTATTTCATAAAAACACGCTCTTAGTTTTAACAACAAAAATTAATTTTAAATTAAATTCATCCACTTATATGTTTTGAATATATAAAAATAGATTCCATATTTGGAATCAGGAGGTCCAATTTGTGAATAGAGGTATCTTTTATTTTTATACATTTTGAATATTACTTCTGTAAATATTTTATTTACCGTGGTTAAAGGGGAAAATCCAGTAAATAAGGGAAACGAAAATAATATTATAATAATATTAAATTACCCCAAAATGTCTTCTATTGTTTTTGGATGATACATATATGACCTTGGGAATCCATAGGTCTATTTTGGGACCTCATGGAGCCACATGAGTGTGATAATGACACTTTATATTAATTAATTTAATGTAAAGACAAAAATGACAAAAACATATATCATTTAGTAAAAAAATTTTCACAAGGGGTGGTATAAGTTATATAGTTGACTATATAAATTCATTAGTAAGATAAAAAAAATTCCAATATAATGGTATTTTATTTATAATTTTTATACATTAAAAACTTTTAATTATTTATGACACTATGATGATGCAGTAATTACCATAATAATGAAATATTAAAATAATAGATATTATAAATATCCAAATAAATATAAATTGAGTCTTATGATGAATTAAACTGATTTTATAGCGTAATATTTTATGTTAGGGTTGGTTAAATAAATTTTATTCGTAGTGATAATGTTTTTATGGATTTCCAAAAAATCAACTACTAAATAGTGTCAAAATTGACATAATTGCGTTTTGAAAACAAATATTATATTATTAATTGAGAGAATAATCCTAAAAATATAAGGGTCAGTAAAAGGAATTATATAAGGTTATATATATTAATAATTAACCCCATGGGGTTCACTTGTCTTGTTATAGTAATTTTATTAACCATATAATATAAAAATACAAAGAGACATGGTAAATGTCAAACTATTTAACTAAGAGTTAAATCTAAAAGATAAAGTTAATATGTTTACCTAGACCTGTCTAAAACCAATTGTTTGAGTGAGTTTCGACCCATACCCACATTATCCTTTAAAAAATTCATTTTTAACCATTAGAAACCGAAAATTATTTTATTATAAAATAATATTTCCAGTTTTTCTTAAACGGACCCTCACCTCTCTTTTAAAAGGGCACTTCCCCTTCTCTTAATTTAACACCTCCAAAGCCATTTGGATCGGCCAAACCCAACCCCGATATCCTCCCAACATTAATACCTTTATCGTATAGGCATTCTATTGGACATAAATCAACCATAAGGATCACTTTCAATGAAATCAGAAGAAAGAACACGAAGAAGAGGTAAATATTGCATTACCTCTTTAAAGTTCTTTTCTTCTTCCACTTCCTCATTATTTGATGATTACATTATAAAATAATAACTCCTGTATCTGCTATATAATGTGATGTTATTATAAAAAGGGTACAGCCATATTAATTATTCAATCCATCCATTAAATGACAATGTCAATATACGCGCGTACAAATGGATTACAATCTCCACGTCGTGGTGTTGTTTGTTATTCAAACACTTCATTATTTGGATGTGTATAATAATGAGTAAAACTGATGTAAATAATAAATATAACATTTTAATGATTATTTATATTTGATATAAAATCCAATTACAAATTATTTCACCATAAATATTATGATATTGTCACTCGTGCAAACATACATATTATCGTCTCTACAAACACGATGAGATTCATTTCCCATCATAATAAATCAAGATTAATTTTCATTTTATGATTAAAAATAATGTTTATGAACATAATATCATTTTGTATATGAATCAAATACATCCTATCCATAAGAAAAATGGCTTCCGTAGCCTGGCCTGTAAAGGAAGACGAATCGGTTAACACCAGAAATGATGATACTACTGAAATATTATTAACAAAGAAATATTAGAGGATAATATATGATATCACATTTATGTATATAGTTATTTAGTAATTTAATAACAATGTTTTAACTAACATAGAGCTGGTTAAAATACCAATGACTATGGAAATGTACAATGTAAGGGGTTTTCATCTCACTTCTTATTCCCGTGAGATTCATGCTACATTGTCACTATTTACTTTTGGGTGGTGTATGTACTTCACATGAATGTATTCATTGTGTGATATAATTTAATTTATGTGTATTTACATCTTCATTTTATGATACTTTTTTCATGGGATGTATGTTTGGTATGTTTCCAAATCGGTAAGGGAATTTCAAATTCCAATTTTCACTCATTGGGCTTTACGTATACTTCATTGATTATTTTACACCAAGATTATGTGTGGAATAACTACTTATTATTTATTTAGTTTTTTCCACTACACATTATGTGGATATAACATTGATACACATAATCACTCCATTTATATATTCACATTCCATTGATATATACTTGTTAAGGGTAATCTTAAATCAATTTTCATTCAATGAGTTAAACATCCAAGTCATTGATTTTGTTTTTTGAAAGAATATGTGTGAATTTAATCTGATCGATTTAAATTTAGTACCCAATTATATTTATTTTATTCATATTTTTTACACATAATTATTTATTTTTATTTATTTTTAATCTAAGGATATGGTCTTTATAAGGTATTTCGTCTCAATTTACATTCCTTTGATACTTCGTTATCGTTATGCACCAATTCACTTTTATATGGTGTATATACTATCCTTTGACATATTATATCATGAATCCATTTATTTTCATGATATTATAATGTTTTGATTAATATTATTCTTCAATTACTTATATTCAAGTTTCTTTTATTTTGTTAAGAACTCTTTAACAAAATTATTGTTTTAAATGTTTTAAATGTTTTAAATGTTTTAAATATTTATTCTTCTAATTATTTATCATTAATGTACATGTTTTAAAAATGGGTTTAAGTATTTATTTATATGGACATGAATTTTTTAAATTAAAATTCTTGTTAGATGTATCAAATTAGTATGGAACACTTTGATTCAAAAATATCTTTTAAATGGCTTCTTTGTAAATTGTGCGACATTTAAGCGTTTTCACAAAAAATGGGATATATTCCTCAAATAGTTTTAATGACAATTTTCATCTAGGTCAATATTATATAGTGTATTTTATTCTTGATTTAGGTTGATTTATCATAATATAATCATCCATTTTGTATTAAATGATTTATGTTTGACTTTAGATGTTCTATTTTTATACCATTCTTGGCTTGTGGTTAACATATTGACATTTAATATGCTAGTTTTAATAAAAAAATTAGATCATGTTCTCCCTTTTATATGAAAAATGTATTGGACTTAGTATGTGAAGAGTGGGGCCCGATGTATCTCATTGATGCATCAGTAGGTCTCTTTGGACAATTAGATGTGGAATTGGACGACGCCTTTCCCAATTTGAAATATTGTTTTGGCCGAGGCCATAATCATTTTTAGATGTCTTGGTCAAGGCATTAACAAAATGTTTCAGAATGTCTGGCATTATACATTCCCCCATTATAAAAAAATAATGATGGTTCATGTGGGTATTCTACTAGTAGAATACCCATGACAATGTTTTATTATGGAATTATTTACTCATCTCATATTCCAGAAATAAAGTGGTCATGTTTATTACTTGTAAATGAATTTGTTTTGAATTATTCATCATGCCTAATTTTTATGTTATCTTCCACTGAATTTCTTACCTTTACTGAGCTTTTGATCTCACCCCTTTATTATGTTTCATTTTCCCTAGATATTAAGAAGTTAGTTTTGAGTGACTTGCCAGCATAATCTAGGAGGCTTGGATGATTCTAATGGAAAAAATTAGTGTTGTATTTCTTCTAAAGTTGTAATGTTGAACTTATGTATGTATCTTGTTTCCAAGACTACTAAACTAATCATTCCTTTGGGACTTTATTCCCTGTATCATTCCAATATTATGTAATAAAGCACCAACCCTAGGTACCTGGGGTTGAGGCGTTATAGTTGGTATCAGAGGAAGTTTTGTACAATCATTGGAAACTAGATTTAGAAATACTCAGATTAGAGTAAATTACCCTAATATAGACATTGATGATTAATGTGGAACAACTTTCTAGAATTTTGGTACTGTAGATATTTTGTGATTTTTCCACAGAATATATCCTTGTCTGGATATATGTAGGTAGAGGTGTCTTTGGCACAAATGCAACTAGGGTTAAAACCAATAAAACACAGCTTTGAGCTAAAATCAAACAGGAAACTGGTACACGACATTGGGCCTTGCTTCACTCCTGGTTATGACGCTATCGGGGGATATTCTGAGAATAATTAACATTTTAATTACAAAATAATTTGAATGATTTTAATATAAGTTGATAATAAATAACCTTTTCTAATCCTAATGTGTTTTAGATTAAAAATATTGTGTTACAATATTTTGTAATTGATTTTATGAATCGCACCATGATTTCTTATGTTAGTTAATGGCTGGATTCCATGGAAGTCATAGTAACATTGAACATGATGCACATGGTGTCCATGGTGGTGGAAATGAGAAACGAAATGTAATGTTGATAGGTGTAAAATATATAATGTTCATGCCAAATCAAATTTCCAAAAATATGATCAACAGAATATATATTTACCAACTCCCAGACTCAAAAGGAAGGTAAATGTGGTTAATAATAAGAGCTCCAGCAGTGAAGACCAATGGAGAGAAGAAAGCTCAATTTCCATCATGTAGGAAATGTGGAAGGAGATACCTAGGAAAGTGTCTAAATGGAACAACGAAATGATTTATGTGTGTTAAAGAAGGACATAAAGTAAAGAATTGTCGAGGAAAAATGAAGATCACTATGGAAGAAAAACAATGATCCCAAGAATCAATTTACAGTAATTTTCCATAATTGTAGAGGACCGAGGAATTAACCGAGTAGATGCCCTATTCTATAGGATATCCTCTTTTTAATGGAATAACTTATGTGGAAATAAATGGATAGTGAAATGTTTAAAAGTATTAGTGCTCATTATTGATGGGATTGCATTGGAATAATTTTTTCCTTGTATGTGTAACCTTTTAGTTTATTATATGAAAATTCTATTTTGGGAATAATTAAATTTTATATTGTTTATATATTTATAAATAACCATTTTGGTTTATATGATTATTTAATTTGAGGAAATTACAAGTTATTAAATTTTTGGATGAAAATGTGAGGTATGAGATGACATTTGTGGTGAAATTATAAGAATGATTATTTTGAGGAATTTATCTCATTTTGGGGATGTTATAAAATATAGTTTTTGAAAAAGTACAACACACAGACCACATGACTAACCATAGTGTCAGACGAAACTGTGGGAATCAAACCCACAACCAGAGTGCGATAGGGATTTATCACCTACCACTAGACTACGTGAAGTCCTTGGTTAGTGTGACTAATTATTTTTTGTTAAATGATTTTATTGATCAATAATAAGTTGATCTGGGGTCTTATGTCTTATCAAATGGATACCCTTAGTATAGAAATTTGTTTTGGGGATTAAGTGATAAATGTTATTTTGGAAGACGTTCGCTCTGTTGGGATCACTATATCCCTACGGAAAATACAATACTATTGGATTTAATTTGATGAGTAATCATGGATTTTTATATATGTTTTTATTATTGGTTTATATTGATTTTTGTAATTTATGGAAATGATTGACCTATAATAGGGAATATGTGATTAGGTTAATTACTTTTATGAATGTGACTTTAAGAGTAGTCAATGTCATTTGGAGATACAATTTAACGTAGAAGACTACATAATCAAATTCTTCTATGTTTTTGGTTTCAATATTAGTTTGGATTATATTGAATCATCTTAAGGAAAATTGTTTACTGAATGGTATTTATTGAACTTCGGGTATTGTTGGTTTATTTTTTGAAATTAAAATTAGTATTTCCTTCTCTAATGGATTATCTATTTTTGGGATCATCTGATCTTGTACTAACCATATTGGTATCAGTTAATCCTTAAATACATGGTAAATATATAGTTTATCCTTTTTGGATCATGTGATTTTCTCAAGGTTTATTCTAGCTCGTCAAGTGTGACCAAGTCATCATGAATACTCATCGTTTGAAAAAAAATATGAGTTAGTGGTAAAAATTTATTAAATAATGAATCTCTAGTTAAAAAGTAACTATATCTCTTTTTGTTCCTATTAAATCTCATAAATAAATACCTCAGCTTTATGAAATTGAACTTAAAAAAACGTTGTCTGTTAAATTTTCCTACTGGGATTTTAATGATCATTTTTCCCATCAAATGTTTGTGGGTTTCTTGTTCTTAAATTCGTCATGATCATGTTTTCTATCCCTCTCTACCAATACATAACACTTATTTTATCTTCCATATCAATGTTTTCTTACAAGGAATCCTAGTATGTGTTATCTCGAGTGACCTTTGTACTTCTCTTTCTTTATTTTAAGGTGATAACTTTATTGACTCTTTTTCTAATCCTAGACGTTCGATGAAGTTACCAAACCCAAAATTTCCAAAATGGGGGAAGAATGTAACACCCCAAGATTTCATAGTAAGTTATCTTATTTAAAGTAATTCAATATCTTGCTCTACATGCAACACCAAGTTTTAATGCACCACGACCTACCAAAGTAACTGTTCAAAAAGTGCTTATGAATATTATTAACTAAATTTTAAATTTTTTATACTACATATAATTTTAGAATACATATTATGTGTTTTTCATAACTAATATAAGAAAAAATTCATTTTTTCAAATAAAATAATTATTTAAAAAAATGTAATTTTACCACATTTTAATGGTGAAGATTTTTTAAATACAATAATTGACAATTTTTTTATATTTTCAATTTGAAAAAATAATATTATTATTTAGAATTAGGAAAAAAAATTTAGTTTGGATAAAATTCTGGTGTTTTTCTGATAACTTTCATATTTTGATATATAATGAAAAATTCTATTTTTTAATTAAAAAAACCTTTAAATTAAAATAATTTATAGTGATAAATTATTAACATGAATGGTTTTGATGTTTAATTAGATTTTATTTTTACCATTTAATCTAATTTTGGTCATTGGAAGTAATTTCACTTTGAAATTGGATACAAACAAGTCCCAATCTTTTAATAGTTATTATTTCTTAAAAACACGGTCTATGTTTTGCAACATGATTTAATTTTAAATTAATTTATTCCACTTATGTTTTTTGAATTAAAAAGAATGGATTCCATTCTTAGAATCAGGAGTTACAATTTGGGTAAATGGGTAACCTTTATTTTTTGACATTACGAATATTTACTTCAGCAAATATTTTATTTATTGTGGTTAAAGAGGTAAATCCAGTAAATAAGGGTAAAAATTAATATAATAATAATATTAAATTACCCTAACATGTGTTCTATTCCTATTAGTTGATACATATACGACCATTTTAATCCATGGGTCTATTTTTATACCCCATGAATCCACTTGATATTGATAATGATAGTTTATATTAATTAATTTAAGGTAAAGAAAAAAATGAAAAACATATATATTATCTAGTAAAACAATTTTTACAAGTGGTTTTATAAGTTATCATTTATAATATAAATATTCATTATAAATATAAATCCATTTTCTATATAATGGTATTTTATTTTTAATTTTTATATATTAAATCATTTAATGTATTTATAACACAATGATGATGCAAGAATTACCTTATTAATGAAATATTTAAATAATTGATATTATAAATATCCAAATAAATGTAAATTGAGAATTCTGATGAATTACCCTAATTTTATATTTTAATATGACATGTTATGGGTGGTTAAATTAATTTTATTCGAAGTGATAAAGTTTTTATGGTTATCCAGAAATCAAATACTAAATAGTGTTAAGATTGACATAATTGATTTTTTTAAAACAAATATTATATTATTAATTGATATAATATTACTAAAAATATATGGTTTTGAAAAAGGACTTAGATAAGGTTATATATATTAATAATGAACCATATGTGGTTCTATTGGCTTGTTATTGTATGTTTATTAACCATATAATATAAAAATATAAAGAGACATTTTAAATGTCAAACTATTTATCTAAGAGTTAAATGTAAATGATAAGGTTAATATGATGACCTGAACCTTTATAAAACCTTTTGTATGAGTAGTGTTTGACCCATAAACACCTTAGATTTTAAATAAATCATTTTCCAGCCATTAGAAATAGAAAATGGTTTTTTATAAAATAATATTTCAAGATTTTCCTAAAGAGGCAATCTCCTATCTTATAAAAGTGAACTTCCCCTTCTCTTAATTTCACACCTCCAAAGCCATTTCTCTAGGCCAAACCCTACCCAGATATCCACCCAAATATCCTAAATTTTTCCTAGCGGACATCCTTTGGTCATAAATCCAACCTAAGGAGCCATTTTGACCAAATCAAAAGGAAGAACCAAAAGAAGAGGTAAATATTTCATCACCTCTTTAAAGATCATTTCTTCTTCCACTTCTTGTTTATTTATTTTCTACATTATAAAATAAAATAATCCAGTATATTATATATACTATGAGGTTATTATTAAAATGGTACAACCATATTAATTATTTTATACGTCCTATAGATGACAAAGTCACCATACATGCGTACATATGGATTACCGTCTCCACGTCATCATGTAGTTTGTTATTCAAACATTTAATTTTTCGGATGGGTATAATAATGAGTAAAATTGATGTAAATAAAAAATATACCATTTTAATGATTCTTTATATATGATATAAAATCCAATTACATACGATTCATTCATCAATATATTGATATTTTCACTTGTGCATACCTACGGATTACTGTCTCTACAAATGCGATGAGATTCATTCCCCATCATAATCAATCATGAATTATTTTCATTATATTGTTAAAAATAATGTTTATGAACAAAATATAATTCATTATATGAATCAAATACATCCTATTCATAAAAAACATGGCATAGATAACCAATCATGTAAAGGAAAACAAATCAGTTAACACCCAGAATGATGATACTACTGAAATATTATTAAAAAAGAAATATTAGAAGATCTTATATAATATCATATTTATATATATAGTAATTTAATAATTTAATAACAATTTTTTAACAAATATATTGGTGGTTAACATACCATCAACTAAGAAAAAGTAGTAGGTTAGTGGTTTTCATCTCACTTCTTATTCCCGTGAGATTCATGCTATATTACCACTATTTCCTTTTGTGTGGTGTATATACTACCCATGATTGTATTTTTTGTGTAATATATTTTAATTTATGTTTATTTATATCTTCATTGTATGAAACTTATTTCATGGGCGTTATATTTTTTAATGTTACCAAATTGGTAAGGGAATTTTAAATTTCAATTTCCACTCATAGGGCTTTATGCATTATTCCTCGATTATTTTAGTCCAATATTATGTGTGGAATCACTATTTATTATTTATGTAGTAATTTATACTCCCCTTTATAGGGATATAAATTTGATACACATAATCACTCCATTGATAAATTCATATTCCATTGATATGAACTTGTTACGGGTAATCATAACTCAATTTCCATTCATAGAGTTAAACATCAAAGTCGCTGGTTTTGTTTTTACAAGAATATGTGTGAATATAATCTGATTGATTTACACTTAATATCCAATTATATTGAGTTTATTCATATTTTTCAAACATAATTATTTCATTTATTTATCCTTAATCTATGGATATATTCTTTATAAGGTATTTCATCTCAATTTACATTCCTTTAATACCTCTTTGTCATTATGCACCAATTCCCATTTATATGGTGTATATACAATCCTTTAACATAATATATCAAGAATCCTTTTATTCCCCTGATATTATAATGTTTTTATTAATTTTATTCCTCAATTACTTGTATTAAAGAATCTCTTATTTGGTTAGGAACTCCTTAACAAAATTATTGTTTTAATGCTTTAAATATTTAGTCTTCTAATTTTTTCTCATTAATGTCCAAGTTTTAAAATTGTTTTATGTATTTATTAATATGGCAGGAATTTTTTAAAATAAAATTAATTTTAAAAGTATAAAACTTGTATGGGAAACTTTTATTCCAAAATCTCTTTTAAACCACTTCTTTGAAAAATAGTGTGACGTTTAAATGTTTTCACGAAAATGGGTATATTTCTATCAAATAGTTTTAATGAATATTTTCATCTATTTCAATATACTTTAGAGTATTTTATTCATTATTGACATTTATCTATCATAATAAAATCATCCATATAGTATTAAAGGAGTTATTTTTGACTGTGGATGTTTTATTTTTATTCCGTTCATGGTTTGTGGTTGAAATAATGAAATTCCGTATGCTAGTTTTAATATGAAAGTTTAGATTATGCTTCACACTTTCATATAAGGAATGTATTGAACTTATTAAGTGATTTTTGGATCCTTATATAGCTCATATATTAATTGGTAGGTCTCATGGAACAAGTAGACGTGGAATTGGCTGAGGCCTTTCCCAACTGGTGATATGGTTTCAGCCGAGGCATTAATCATTTTTAGATGTATTAGCTGAGGCCATGAAAAAATGTTTCATAATGTTTCTCATTATAAAATCCCCCATTATGTAAATAATAATTATGGTTCATGTGGTTATTCAACTAGTATAATACCTTTGACTTTGTTTTATTATGGCATTATTCACTCAGCTCATATACCTACCATAAAGTGTTAATGTTTATTATTTCTCAAGGCATGTGTTTTGAATTATTCATCATTACTAATGTTAATGTTATCTTCCGGTGTATTTATTACTCTTATTGTGCATATTATCTCACCCCTATCTTATGTTTCATTTGCGCAAGATATGAAGAAGCTGGTTATGAGTGACTTGGAGGCATAATCTAGATGATTGGATGTTTCTGATGGAATAAGTTAGTGTTGTATTTCTTATCAGGTTGTAATGTCAAACTTATGCATGTATATTGTTTCCAAGACATCTAAAATGATTGGTACATTGGGACATTATTACTTGTATCATACCAATGTTATGTAATAAAACACCGACTTTGGGTAACTGTGGTCGGTACGTTACATTTAAGGTCAATTTAAATAAATATTCTAGAATTGACATTAATGATATTTTGTGAAAAATATTAAATGATTTAAAATATAAAAAATATAATACAAGTGAAATTGTATATAATATTGTTTAAAATATCATCCATGGTCTATTTACGATCCATTTGTTCATTTATGGTAATTTTATTAACCCTTTTAGACAGAAATTGTGGTTACCATGGTTAAGGAGAAAAATGATTAACGTAGGGTTTAATAAAAAAGATAAGCCTAAAAATGAAATGAAAACTATATTAATATCATTAGGTGATGTTATTTAGGCCTGGTAATCATTTACATCTAATATATGGCCGTTTTTAAGCATTTGGTATGATAATTAATTTATTATATTTTAATATTTTAACATCTACCTCCCTTATAATTGGATAAACTACTTCTCTCGTATTTAAACAAAGTTAATCATTATTACACATATAAACCATATAAAATTCTCTTATTAACTCACATATAGTTTTATGGAGGTTATATTAGTTAAAGATTGAGATTTTTATGAAAAATATTAAATTAATTTTTTTTTGATATTTATCATTTCACATAACATTGAAAATAGTTTAGTTTTTATATAAAAGATCTAAGTTTTTCATGAATTATATGGAACACCATGTTATTTTTTCACTACAAAAAACAAAAAGTTCAACATTATCTACATATAACACAAATGGTAGTGTACATTACAAGAAATATTGACTTTCCACATTGTTTAACGCAACACGCAAGATTGAGTGTTACAAAACTATAATATGTTGTTAAAAATATTACTATTGAATATATTTAAATATAATATATGTGTAATTATTAAGGTTATAAATAGTATTAAGTAAATAGTGAAAATATGTGGTTTAAAAAACATATAATTAAATCTTTGGTTAAAATGATTATAAATAGATATAATAACCAATTAAACAAAAGGAACTATTTTTATTGAAAACAATTTTTATGCTCAAAAAAATATTTTATCTTAATAAATTAACTTAATTAAAATTAGTGATTGATATTAATGTAATATATATATATATATATATATTTCCAATAAAACATTTTTTATATTCTTCAAACATATTTGATAAATATTAGATACGAATAAAATCAGTTTCACACAGAAAAATCTATATATTTATTATAGAAGTTTTACCAGTTATTAATGGAGAAGCTATTTTAAATATTTTTTTTGAACATTTATAAATAATAAATATAAAAATAAATATAAAATTTCATATATAAACATAAAAATTAGGTTTGGCTAAGTTTTTAATATTTTTTTCTGATGTTTCATATTTTGATGAATATTAAAAAATTACTGAATATTAATTCAAAATTTCTTTTTCATATAATTTATTTAAATGTGAAAATTTTAATTTAAGATGGTTTAAATGATTAATTACATAAAATTATTATCAATTAATCCAATTGAGATCTTGGGAATCAATTTCACATTGAAATTGACTATCCAAGCATGGAAATCGTTTGGACGTCTTTACTTTAAAAACCCTTATTGCCATCCCATGTTCTAGAATTAAATTTAAATTAATTTATACCCAATATGTGATTTCATTTAAAAAAATATTATTACATATTTATAATAATAATAATTTAAAATGAATGGTAATGTAAATTATGTTTTTGACCAAAAATATTAGTGAAGGTAATTAAAATTAATCATAACGATTAAAGATAAATTATGCTTAACAAAAGAATAAAATTAAAATTAAGGGACCATATAAACTAGAAACTTGTATAATTACCATTTTATAGGAATTATTAGCAAATGGACCTTGATTTATTTATTATTTTAACTTTTTGAGTACTTTTTTTTGTTAAAAACGTTGGTACAACTAACTTTTATTTTCCAAAAATACCTAGTGAATCCTTTTCCTATCTTATAAAAGCCCACAAACTCTACGATTTACTCACAGCTCTAAAACCGTATATTTTTTGCCAAGATATGCAAAATAAACTTTTAAACATACCTACATTCCTCCTTTAAGCCTTCCTTTGGTATTAAATAAAGCCAAGTAATCCCTTTGGAGAAAACGAAAAGGAGTTATTCAAAGACGAGGTAACTTCCTCTTAAAAGATCATTTCCTCTATTTTCATTATCCACCCTCTCCAAAATTAGTATTCTTTGATTATAAAACAAGTAATTAACCTAAATATACTGAGATATTTGTATGATATGTTTTCTACCAAAACATACACACAAATATATATAATGGGTAATGAACATACTGATTATGTGTACGATGAACTACCGCCTCACAAAATAATGACTGTTTGTTCTTCCTTTACCACCTATAAAGGTGGGAATTATGATGGAAACCATATTTATATATAATATATATGATATTTGTAAATTATTTAATATTCATAAACTCTTTTACTACACATATCTTTATACTTTACATTTTTTTAAATATGATAATTTCATTTGAGGAAGTGTAGACAACCACCCCCTCAAAGTGGTGTGATTCATTCACACTCTACATGGAATGTATTGGGGATGGGTTTATTAAATTTATATGATATATACGATATATTTATTCTACTTTAATTATATATATACTAAATGATATATATAATTATTCATATATGTCATTTACTCTCTTTCATTCAATATAACTATAAAAACTGAAACAACGTTTCAGCGTACATACAGCTTACCGTCTCAATGAATTGTGTGTTCCATTTCATACATCTATATACTATAGATTATTATAATAAAAATATAATGAATATTATTGATATTTTTATCATGGATTATATTATTCAAATTCTGATATATGTATAAGGACCAAACATATAAGAAATTTATACACATGCGAATAAACAATATGGATATTACCTGATATGAAACCTTAACATAGAATTGTTAACAAGAGGGTAATATAAATTCATAATCAAACCATATATGTTATTAGATATAATAATAATATTCTTTATAATATATAAAATATACTGATATTTATTATATAGTATTCTTGTACGAGTGTGAAGAGATTCAAGACACAAGGCAAGGGAATTTTAATCGCACTTTTCTTTTCCCTGAGATTCATGAATTATTCACCACCCATTCATTTTGTGTGTTGTGTATACTACACATGGATGTATTATATGATTAATATACTTAAATTTATGGATATTTACATATATATTTGATGATATTTATTTCATTGGTTTTATGTTTTAGAATTTATCATATTGGTAAGGTAATTTTTTCTCAATATTCATTCTTTGAGACACATGTCATGTCATAAAACTATATTTTTCCATGATGTGTATACACTAAAATTTTCATGTTATATATTTAATCTCCTTATTTTCATGGTATTTTAAGATTCATTTAATTTCATTTTCATAAATTGGGATAATGGTTAAAATTTACCTAGTGGTACGAGTTTATTGAAACAATATCATCAATTATTGAGATTTCTTATGTTTATTATTCTTTAGATGAGGTCATATTATCCATATCTCAAAAAAACTAATGAATATTTTTATTCTCTATTTATTAATGATATATTAATTTATTATTAAAATTTTACCACTCATTTATTATTTATATATTTGAAAAAATATTTTTTAGAAATATTTGACTTTATTTCTCTCTTCGGTCACAAATCTATTATATTACAAAAAACATGATTTAAAAAATATATTAAAAAATAATTTTAAAAAGTATTTGAAGACAATTTTCAAGGTAAGTTTATTTTAATAATTTTTTTGATATTTATAAATGATTTATTAATAATATTTAGATGTATTTTTAAAGATATTTTTTTCTAACATTTTCAAGATTCTTTTATACGTTATCAAGGAAAATGGTTTTCAGAATATTTTAATGATTTATTTATATGTTTTCAATGTATTTTTAATTAAATGGATCTAAAAAAATTCATGATTATTATAGATAATTCATTTTAGAATGTTTTCAAACATTATTTATATGTTTTAAATGTTTTTTCAATGAAATGGATTTTAAATCATTTCAATATTATTATATATGTCTTCATATAAAATGGTGTTCAAAACGTTTTAAAACATTTTTTATTTGTTTTAAACATATATCAAAGATGGAGTTTTTTAAAAAATTTCAAGAATATATTCTAATTTATTATGTATTTTTTTCAACGAACGTTTTAAATATTTATTTAGATATTTTCAAATTATTTTCAATTTAATGTTATTAAACTTTTTTAAATATTATTTTAAAAGTTTTTGAAAGAAAATGTATTTCCTAACATTTTCAATATTTATTTATAAGATCTCATAGAATTTTTAATGAAATGATTTTAAAAAAATAATCCTGATTATTTTATATGATTTTATGGAAAATGGTTTTCAAAACATTTTCAAGATCTATTTATAAGTGGCTAAATGAAAATGTTTCCAAAATGTTTCTAAAACATTATCTATAAGTTCTCATGATTATTTTCAAGAAATAGATTTATAAATGGTTTTATGCTTTATTGATCATTTTTCAAAGAAGAAATGATATTTTCCATCTAAAATGTTTCAAAATTCCTTTCCAAGTTATTTTATATCTATGATAACATCCATTGGTGTTACTTATTCCCTTATATGAATGATCTAGACATTCCATTCCTAATACTTCTTGAATGGAGTATGCTTTAATGTAATGATGTTTATAACACCCATTTCAATTACACATTTAATATTATTTTGAAACCAACTTCTTTTCATTGGTTATGATTTCATGCAATGATTATGAAACATATCTCTCTTACATAGGTTATGATATGATGAAATTTTAATGATCCTTATTTTATTTCATGGGTTATGATTTGAAGTTTATAAAACCCATCTCTCTTTATGGGTCATGAAATGAGGAATCTTTTATTATCTTATAGAACATGTATGGATTATTTTATTTTGGGATTATTGGTATATATATCTCCTACCAATACATTGGTTATAGATTTTTATCTCATGAGATAACAATGGGACTCAAGTTGGTAGGATTGAACCACTATAAGATGATAGGGAAAATTTCTACCATACAAGGAAATGACTTCAAATTGGGATGGTGTTGTGTCCCTCCTTGTAGGTGTAGTCACCTTAAAATCGAATTATGGGGAAATTTGATCCAATATAGAAATATTGGGAAACCCTATCCCTTACAAGGACATGACTATGACTAGGGATAGTCATGTGTCCCACCGTATAGGTTCAGTTCCCATGATGTGCCTTGATAAGCTTCAGTAATGAGTTTTGACTTATAAGGAATTATATAACATGTCTATGTATGAAAAAAATCCATATCTTATTCCTATGATTTTATTTCATGTCTTATGTTCCTTATTTCCTTATGATTCATGTCTTATGAAATACCAATATTTAAGCCATGATTCTTGTTTATGTTCATTGATATGGGGGGTATGTTCTTCTAATTTTATGATCACATTCTCATAGCACTATGTTGATGCCTATTCTTATATTTTTCCCTTATTTACCTTTATTGAGTATCTGATCTCACCCCTTTTTTATTTCCTTCCCTAGATTATGAATATATTTATTAATTATGATGCATCTAAGAAGGGCGTGAGTCATGGAGAACCTAATGGGAGGTAATATAGCTCACTTATGTAATGGGGTTTATGTTTCCATGCTTCCAAAGTCCTTAAACAAATACAGTCTTTGGGAATCAGTTAGTATAACATTTTAAGTATTCCACAAAAATTATGTAATTTCCATGTATGTTAGGACTGGGTCATTATAGTTCATATCAGAGTTATGAATTAGTTAACCTTTAGAAATTTAATGATAAATCCTTAGTGATAACCCTAAGGATATGTATAAGGATAAGACTAGGAATAAGAAAAAGTATATGAAAATGTCTTTCAAATTTAATAAAGTATAGAGTGAGTGGTTTCCAAGTAATAAATCCATGTATGGATACTAAAAGTGGATATGGATCTATAAAAGCCATACCTAGGGTCAAAATCTATGATAAGATATCCCAATCCTGACTATGAGTAATTTGGTACAAAATAATGGGCATTGCTGCACACCAAATCTGACCCTCCTAGGTATATTATTTGGGAATTCACAAACTCTTCATGAACTCTCATGAAGTATTTAAATATAATTTTCAATGAATAACTTCAGATAAACCTAATGTTTCCTATTTTAATAATGTTTTCATAATTTAGACATCACATATCTGGTTTTCATGAATATGTGATTCCTCACTATGATATACTTTTCTTACTCAATTCTTCTTGATTTTAGTCAATGGAGGTATATAGAAGGAACTAGATTAATATTTAATATGAAGGGAAATATATAGATGATAAGTAAAATGAGATTATCACTAGAGTAAAGGATTTTGTGACCATGACTAATCAATTATCAAGGAACATAATCAACAACGTGTACTGTAACCAACTCTCAGACTCACCATGGTAGATAACAAAAGAGTTTATTGAGATATTAAGTAATGGATACCATACAGGATTGATGGTCCAATTTCTTTTTTTGTAAAAAAATTGTAAAGAATCACCTATGTGAATAACTTATTAAAAAATGAAGGTGTTTTGACTATGGAAAACAATGTCACAAAGAAAGTAACTTCGAAGGAAAAAAATTAAGGGTTCAACTAATGATATTGATGGAAATATTGGCCTCCCTGAGACATTATTAATGGTAAAATGATTTATTTGTGGAATGAATGGTCATTCGGGATATTTGTGTGCAAATAAGATATCTTCATTAGGGAATCATTACGGTGTTATGAGTAATCGTTATATTATTGATGATGATGAGATTACCTATGTAATTTGAAAGGAAGGAGATATTAAATAATAGTTTTAGGTAGTTTTATTATGGATTATGGGTGATGTGGAATAATCAAAGTATTTATTTGTTGGATTAAAAAATATATTTAAATATACAAGGATAGTTCATTTTATGTTTTCCACTAATCATTTACAAGTTTATGTTGAATGTTTTTGATGGGATGGAATACTAATTTAATGAAAAGGTAATATTTTGATTGAGGTAAGATTACCATAAATAGGTTACTTATGCTAAGATAACGTTGTTTATATAAAAATATGTTTT
Source organism: Viscum album (assembly GCA_963277665.1). Classification (NCBI taxonomy): domain Eukaryota; kingdom Viridiplantae; phylum Streptophyta; class Magnoliopsida; order Santalales; family Viscaceae; genus Viscum; species Viscum album. The sequence goes on from OY728147.1 coordinate 1,364,581,340, forward strand.
GGATGTTAACATGTAAATTAAATGGTATTTATTACCCTATAACAGATAAAGGATATATTGAAGATATATTTTATTTTATCATTGATATTGTTTTAAACTTAATCAATTTAAAGAATATGAATGGTAACCATTGGAATAATGAATCATTCATGTTTTAAAAAATTATTTATGGTTATTCAGGTTATTACCTTGTTCTAAGAGAATATATGATAAGGGTATTATCATTTTTGAAATGTGAAAACCAAGATATAATTTTTGATATATGGGGGATCAATATTAAGCTAATTTCATGACCATTATTATACTCTTTTAAAATTTCATCATTCAAAAGAGTTATTGGTTAACCATTCATGAAATATTATGTTAAACATTAGAAGAAGTATTTATGTATTGATATCCTTGGATAATAAGATATTTAGTTATTAAGCCTATTAAAAATATGTCCATCACCTTTTGGAAATTCTATTGGTGCGATTTTAGAAAAATACATCATGTATATTGGGTGAAACCCATTCATGTCAAGAATGGTTGTGGGTCTTTGAGCCATGGCTATAGTATTATTGGGGTTTCATGGATACCACTATCTTATGAGATGTCCTCGTTAATGTATAATTACTTTTAATGAATAAATATTAATGGTGAACTAATAATATTATTTTTTATTTTATATATTAATGATTATAGATTTTGGAAAATAGTTAGAGACAAATAGTTATACATTTCATTATTTTAGGGCCTAAAGATCCATTAAAAGATTATTTTGTTGCTTTATTTATAAAAGTTTATTTATATAAATCCATTCAATGAGGTAGTGGATAAATTAAAAATTGATCAAATAATAACCAAATATTGAAATTGTGTTTAGATAAATATATAAAGTATGTATAACTACAAATTACAATTATTAAACCTTTGTGAAGGGATCATGAAACAAAAAAGGTTATCCTATTACATTTTGTTCCGATGAATCAAATGGTCCCATAGATGATCATGATTTTATGGCTTTTTGATTATTAACAATATCCTGGAAATGTTCTCTATCACTCTCCTCCATAACATGGTAGTTATATTTGACTTCAATGTCAATTATTTCACTTGAAATCTATGTTATGCTTTACTGAAACCTTGATATTTGTTATTTTTGGAGGCCATTATTTTTTCAACATTCCATTTTAAAGGATTTTTTTGGATTCATTTTTTCTGATTTGTGTTTCTATGAAAGGACCTTTAATGTATTACAACATTAATTAACTAGATGAATTTTTAGGGATAAATTAATATTAAAGGACGTTGAGTGTAACACCCAGAGATTTTGTGAATTTTTTTAATTAATTTCAATTTTTTATATTTTTCAATTCACACAACACTGAAAATAGATTAGTTTATATATTAATGAACCATGTTTATCTTACATTATATGCCACAATAAGTTATCTTTAACTACATGAAAATTAAATTTTATCATTCTCTATATGGAATAACAAGGTTAGTGTACAATACATTCAAGATTTAATTTACTCGATGGCTTGCGCAACACAAAAGACCGAGTGTTACCAAACTATAATATATTAATAAAAATATTAAAATTTAATATAATGAGATATAACCTAGATTTTCAGTTGACTGTTATTAATAGTATTAAGAATATTATGATAATATTTGGTTTACACTAAATATAAAATTAATTAATTAGTTACAAATTTATTGGGAATGGATATAAGAACCAATTAAACATAAGGAAATATTTTTATAAAAAACGATGTTTATGCTCATATGGCTATTTTTTTAATAAATTAAATTAATTAGAAACTATCATTGATATTAATTTAATATATATATATATATCTTCTCAAATAAAATATTTTTTACATTCATCCTAAAAATGTGATAAACATAAGATAGGAATAAACTCAGTTTCAGACAGAAAAACCTATTTTTTAAGGTAGTTTTAACGACTGTTAATAGGGAACCTATTTTAAATCAAAATTTTGGAACGCTTATAAATCATATATTTATACATAATATTCATCTTTAAAATACAAACATAAAAATTAGGTTACAATGATTTTTTTTTATTTTTTGTGACGTTTCATATTTTGGAGAATAGTGAAAAATATTAGATTTTAATTCATATTTTTTCTTCTATTTGATTTAAATTGATAAATGAAATTCTAAATTTGATTGAAATATTAATTATATGTAATAATTTTTTTTAATTAATCCTATTTAGGTCATTGGTATCAATTTCAACAAGAAATTGATTATAAAAACGTGGAAATATTTTGGACGTTTATACTACGAAAACTCATATTATCATCTCTTCTATGGGATTAAATTTAAATTAATTTTAGAAATATTTGTCATTCGAATTTGGAAATAAAAAATCCATAATTTTAATAATAATAATTTCTAATTTCTAATAATTTCAACTTAGTTTTTTACCATAAATAATTAGTGAAGGTAGTTAAAATTAATTACAATGAATAAGAAAAAATTAAGCTTAACAAAATAATAAACCCTAAACATAAAGGTCTAAACAACAAATTCACTTTTCAATAACTCATTGGATGGAAATTATTCGAAAATTAACCATCCATTATTGATTTAGGTTGATTTTTGATGACTTTTGTTGTGTAAAAATTAAGGTACACCTTACATGTTTTCAAAAATACCTAGTGAGTCCATTTCCTCCCTTATAATAGGCCCCCACATCTCCCTCATCCTCACACATCTCAAACCATTTAGGTTCATAAAATATTTATATAATAAATTCAAAAAATCCCTATATTCATACTTGAATAATCCCTTTTGGTATAAAATAGTACAAGGAATAAATGTTTTGAAAACTAAAGGGAGTTACCCAAATAAGAGGTAACATCCTCCCTTAAGTTCCTTTCTTGTATTTCCATTATACAACCCCTATATCGCTGTATTACATGATTATAAAAAACAATGTATGACAAATATAGTTCTATTCTTTTATTATAATGTTTATACTTAAAAATATACACAACTTCATCTAATGGGTAACATAGAAACTATATATTTGTGTAGAGAACTACCGCCTCAAAAAACAATCATTTTTCTTTATTCTTTTACAGAATCTCATGAAAGGAATAATGATGGAAAATATGATTATTTATAATATATATTGTATTTATACTTTATTTAACACTATTTAATTATTTTACAAAATATATCTTTATACATTCCATTTTATGTAAATATGATAATTTTATTTGAGGAAGTGTGGACTATTTCCCCCTCAAAGAGATGTGATTCATTCACACAGTACATGAAATTTATTAAGGATGTGTTTATTAAGATTATAAGATATATATGATATAATAATTATAATTTAATAATTTATTATATATATACTTATATGTCACTTACTCTCTTTATTTAAATATGACTAAAAAATGGAAAAAAATGTTTGTGCGTGCGTACGATATACCGTTTCCATGAACGGTGTATTCCTTTAATACTTATATATTACATAGATTATTATAATAGAAATATACTGAATATAAATGTTATTTATATAATTGTTTACATTATATAAATAATGATAAAAATATAATTTCCAATTATATAACAAATTAAGACACATGTGAAGAACAAAATAGATATTAACCGAAGTGAAACCATAACATAGAATTGTTAACAAGAGGGTAATATAATTTCATAATTAAAAACTAGATGGTATTATATATAATATTATTATTATTTCAAATATTTATGATAAACTTAAAATTATTATACTGTAATTTTATATAAGTACTAAGAGAGTCAAGACACTTGGTAAAAGAATTTCAAGTCCCTTTTTATTTTTCCAGACAAACATGATATATTCACCACCCATTCATTTTTAGGCTATTTATAATTCCCATAGATGTATTCTATAATTATTATAATTAAATTTAGGAGTATTTACATATCTATTTTATGATCTCCCTTTCGTAGGTTTTATGTTTCAAAAGTATTCAAATCGATAAAGTTATATTGTCTCAATTTGGTTTCATTGAGACACATTCCATGTCAGGAACCAATATATTTTCCATGAGGTGTAAATAATTCATTTAGAGTTTTATATCATGAATATTATTATTCTAATAAAATTTTAAACATAATTTAATTTAATTTTAAAAAATTGGGATTATGGTTCAATGTTACCTTGTGGAATGATTTTATTGAAATAATGTCACTACTTTTTGAGATTATTTATGTTTACGCTTCCTATGATGAAATATTGTGATAAATATCTCTAAAGAAATCCATATTTTTTATATAATATTTATTAAAGATATATTCATTTATTAATACCATTTGACCACTCATTTATTATTTATATATTTATGAAAATGTTTTAAATAAAAACCATACAGTACTTATCCCTTCAAACTGAAATATGTTTTATTTATAAAACAAATTTTTCAAAAACATTTTAAAAAATGTTTTCCAATGATCCTTGAAGATAAGTTTAAAGGAAAATTGGTTTTGAAATGTTTTATGGTTTTTGAATCTTAATTTATAATATTTAATGTATTTTCAAATAAATCATATTAAAATTTTTTTCAAGCATATTTTATATGTTTTTAATGAAAATGGGATTTATAATGTTTCCATGATTTATTTGTAAGTTTTCAAAGTATATTAAATGTAATGGTTTTCAATGTTTTTTTTAATTTTCTTTTATAAATTTTCAAAGAAAAAGATTTTAATAATGTTTTAAAGAATTTTTATATGTATTAATGTATTTTAAAAGAAATGGTTTTCAAAATTTGTTCAACATTTTTTATATGATTTCATGTAAAATGGTTTTCAGAATGTTTTCACGATTTATTTATTATTATTCAAATTAATTTATATGAATTTGTTTTCAATTTTTTTTCAATATTATTTTATAAATATTTATAGAAAAGTGTTTTCAGATGTTTTCCAATATTTTTTAATATATTTTTTATAATATTATCATTGAAATGATTTAAAAATATTTCCATTGTTATTTTAAAACGTTTTCAAGGAAAATAGGTTTCAGATTGTTTTCAGGATTTATTTATTTATGTTTTCAAATTATTTTCAAGGAAATAGATTTCAGGATTCCTTTATATGTTTTAAGGAAAATGGGTTTAAAGTAGTTTTTTGGACTTCTTTATATGTTTTTAAAGAAAATTGTTTTAATTTTTTTTTTCAAAGAAATATATATTTGTTATCATGATTATTTTCAAAAAAATGGTTTTCAAAATATTTTTTATTTTAATTTTCGTTTTTCAAATATTAAAGGATATTTACCTCAAGAGATGTTTTCAAAATATCTTTTCAAGTTATTTTCTCTCTAAGATAACATCCCTTTATGTAACTCAAGACATTATAGTAAATGACCCAAAGGTTACAATCATATTATTTATTGATTTGTTTATTTTTTTTCATGAATAATGTTTATGAAACCCATTTCCATTCCCTGGGATATTTTCTTTTGAAACCATATTCTTTTCATCTGATATTCTTTGGTGAAAAGATTTTTAAACCTATATCTTTTCCATATGTTATAATGTGATGAAATTTTAATGATATCGAATTCATTTCATGGGTTATGATTTTATGTTTATAAAACTAATATCCATTTTTGGTTCATGAAATAATGAATGTTTTGTTATCTTGAATCACATTTATTAATGATTCTATTATGAGAAGGGTGGGACCTATATCTACCTCAAATGCATTGGTTATGATTTATATCTCATGATATAATGATGGGAATCAAGTTGATGGACTTGATCCACTATAAGAAGATGTGGATACCCGAGCCATTTAATGTAAAGGACTACAACTAGGGATGGCTGTGTGTCCCACTGAGTAGGTGTAGTCAATATCAATTTGTATGATGGGGAAACCAAATACACTCTGGGCTGATGGGGAAACCCAATCCCTAATAATAAAATTACTACAGTTGGGGATAGTGTCATATCCTACCTAGTAGGCCAGGTTAACATGATGTTCCTTGATAAGTTCTAGAAAAGTTTCTTGATTTATAGGGAATTATATCAAATGTATATGTATTCCACCATTCCATGTATTCTTCTTATAATATGATTTCATTTCTTATGTTATTTATTTTCATATGATTCATCTCTAAAAAACTATCAATATTTTTTCCAAGAATTCAATTTATGATCATTGATATGAAGGTTATGATATTCTAATGTTATGATTACGTACTCATACTCATGTGATCATGTTTATGCTAACATGTCTCCCACATTTACTCTTACGAAGCTTCTGAGGTCACCCATTTTTATGTTCCTTCCTGAGGTTTGATAAAATTTATTAACTATAGTGTGTCTAAGTTGGGTTCTAGTCATTAATGGACTCATTGGAGATAATGTAGCTCACTTATATACCAATGTTTATATTTTCTGGTTTGCAATGGAACTAAATTAATACAGTCTCTAGAAGACCATTTTTTAAAATGTTTTAAGTATTCCACAAAATTTATGTAATGTATATGTACATTAATAATTGGTCATTATTATTGGTGATAGATCAGGTTTTTAGTTATACTTTGTAAAATATCCTGATAAAACACTATAGAAAACCGTAAGGACATGTCTACAGATGTGACTAAGGATAAGAAAAAGTATTGGATAATGTAATGGAATTTATGTAAAGGATAGACTGAGTGGTTTCATGAAATAAATCCCTATCTGGATATTACATGTGGATTTGTATTTGGGAAAAATGTACTTAGGGGTGAAAACTCGGAAAAGATGTCCTAAGCTTGAGTTAGGGTAATCTGGTACATGACAACGGGCCTTTCTACACATATAGGTTGATACTCACATGGGATATGTTTGTGGAATTCACAATATCTTCATGAACTCTCATGACATATTTAAATAGAAGTTGTCTATGAATAATATATAAAAAATATAAGGTCTCATAGTTTAATAAAGGAACCATAATTAAGAAATCAAATAAGTGGTTTTCAAGATTATGTGATTTCTCACTATGATAATCATTTATTACTCTATTCTTGCTAGTTTTAGTCAATAGAGGAATCTAAGAATAACTAGATTAATGTTAAATATGATGGAAAATCTGTTGTTTAGAAGTCAAATGAGATGATCACATGAGTGAGGGATGATGTGGTCATGCCTAATCAGTTTTCCAAGGACATGATCAATGAGATGTACTGAAACAAACAATTATATTCACCACGAAAGATAATAATGGATTTCACTGAGATTTCTGGTAATAGGGACTATTAAAGAAAGGAGATCAGGTTTCCTTTGTGTCAAGAATTAGTAATTTGTCACCTATTTGAATGTATTAGTGGAATAAGAAGGTTTTATGACTATGAAAAAAAAGACAAAAATCAAGTAACTATAAAAGAAAAGTGACGAGTTCAGCCAAAAAGATCGATGGGATTATTTTCCTCACAAAGACATCATCAGAGGCAAAATGCTTTATGTGATCAATGAAGGGTCATTATGAATATCGATATCCTAAGTGGAATGCTCCTGAACAGAATCATTATGGTTGTATGTATAATAGTTATATTACTAATTATGATGAGACTATAGATAAAATGTGAAAGGAAATATGTATTACATTAAAGTATGAGGTATCCTTCTTATATTTTATTGATAAAGTTTAATAATCGATTATTTTATGCTGTTGGGTTCAAAAATTAGATGGGAAAATACAAGGGTTGTTCATTTAATGTTTTTTTCTACAGATAAACACGTTTATATCGACTGTTTTCAATGGAATGGAATATTTAATTAATGAAAAGGTGGTATTTTGATTAAGGAAACATAAAACTTAACCTAATATTGATGTTAAGATAATATTTTTTTGTATAAATATATGTTTGATGTTAATATGTTAATCAGATGGTATTGATTGCCTTAGAACCGATAAAGGATCTGTTGATGAAGTAGTATATGTTATTATAGACAATTTTTACAACTTCTTGGATTCATGCAATATATCTAATAACATTTTGAATAAGTAAGTATGCATGTTTTCCAAAATTTGTTATGGTAATTCATGTTATTATATTATTTTAAGAGAATATACGACGAGGGTATTCACATGTTTGGAATGTGACAACCAAGAGATACTTTTTTCTATAGATGGGATGAATGTGAAGATGATTTTTAACCCTTTTATATTATTTTGGATTTTTATATTACAAAAGGTTTATAAGGTTAACCATTCATTCAAAATTGAGTTAATATTTGGAGGTAGTATTTATTTATTTAAAAACATGGTTAAAAGGATATTTGGAGATTAACATTATTTCCATTATTCTCATCATTTCATGAAAATTTTATTAGGGTGGTTTAGGAAATGAACATCATGTATGTCATGTGACAACCAATCATGTCCATCAAGGACACTGGTCTTAAACCCAAAATTGAAGGACGATAATTGTTTCATGACTACCATTATCCTTCACAATGTCTTGGTTAATGAATAAATATTTTTGATAAATTAATATTATTGATGAACCTATAGTATTAATTTTTTTTTAATTTACTGCATATTGATTTTGAAAAATACATAAATAAAAATAATTATAAATTTGATTCTTTAAAGGGACTAAAGATCCATTAAATGTGTATTTTAGAGATTTATGTATAAATGTTAATTTTTGTAAATCCATTACTTGGTGTAATTGATGAATTAAAACTTTATCAAAGAACATATAAATAATAAAAATATGTTTATAGTAATATATCATGTAATAATAACTTATCATGAAAATTATTAAACCTTATAGAAAGGATCTTGAAATGAAAATGGTTATCCTTGTAACTTCTTTTATTTTGAATCCAATGGTCCCTTAAACAATCACATAAATATGGATTTTTTATTATTAAATTTTTCTTAACCAAGTTCTCTATATCTCTCCTCTAGATGTAGATAGTTATATTTCTCTTACATGTCCATGTTTCACTTTCCACCTATATTATCTTACGTGGAAACCTTGTTATAGGTTATTTTTCATAACTATTATCTTTCTAACTATCCCTTTTAATGGTTGTTTTAGGATTCATTTTTTACGACGTGGGTTTCTATTAATGGAAAATTAATATATTAAAAAATTGATATCCTATATGAATTTCAATGGATAATTTAATTTTAAGGGGGGTATAATGTAACACTCAATTATTATGTGAAATATTTTTTTGAATCAATTCAATTTTTAGATATTTTTCATTTAACACAACACTGAAAATAGTTTAGTTTTTATATTAAAGAACAATGTTTTCTTGGTGTTATATGAAAATAAATTCATTCACTACACACAACACAATGTTTAACATGCTCTACATGGAACACCACGTTTATCATACATTATAGAAAGGATTGAATTTTCTCAATGGCTTTTGCAATATGCAAGACTATGTGATTTCAAACTACAATATATTACTAAATATATTACTATATCAAATAATGAGATACAAACTAGATGCTATGTTGTTGTTTATGAATAGTAATATGTGACTTATGAAAATATTTGGTTTATAAAAAATATAAAATTAATGTATTGGTTACAAATTGATTATAAATGGATATAAGAACCAATTAAACATAAATAAATATATTCTTAAAATACTTTTTTCAAAACTGAAAATGTTAATTTTTCTTAATAAATATAATTAATTACAATTATTGACTAAAAATAAAGTAATATATATATTATATATACTATAAAATATTATTTATATTCATCCAATATACATGACAAACATAAGATGTAAAAAAACATAGTTTCACACATAAGAACCTATATTTTAATTAAGGCAATTTTTTCACCTTTTAATGGAGAACCTATTCTAAATCAAATTTGATGAACATTAATAAATCATATATATCAAAATTAAAATTATCATTAAATTATATACATAATAATTAGTTTAGGGAATGTTGTCTATTTTTTGCATCAACTTTCAAATTTTGATGAATATTGAAGAATATTCTATTTTAATTCAATATTGCATTTTCATCTAATTTATTTAAATGGGTATATTATATTTTAAATTGGTTTTCAAGTATAATTATAGAAATTTTTATCAATTAATCTAATTTATTTCATTTCTATAGATTTCTTCATTAAATTGACTAAAAAAACTTTTGGACATTTTTGCATTGAAACCCCACATTGTCGTCCCATCAGTAAGATTAATTATAAATAAATATCTTACAATTATATGATATGAATTTGAAAACATGGATTCCATATTTTTAATAATAATACTTTATATGTTCTAATAGGTTCACAATAGTTTTTTACATAAAATATTAGTGAAGGTAATTAAAAATAATTACAATGATTAAGGAAAAATTGAGCTTAACTACAGAATAAAAATTAAACATAAGTTCCCAAGTAACCTAAAAACATATCCAAAACCCATTTTTTTGATGTTATTCCTTATTTAACCTTCATTTATAGAGTGTTTTAGGTTTTGGATGAAATGTTTCAGGTAAAAACAAGGTTACACAAAATGTGTTTTAAAAAATAAAAAGTGAGTCATTTTCCTCCCCTATAAAGGCCACCACCTCTTCCACTTCCTCACACCTCCCAAACCATTTTAGGTTCGACAATGATATGAGAAATTATCTTCACAAAATTCATCCCTTAATCCTTTTATCCTATATTTGGGAATAAATCAATTCATTTATTCTCTTTGGAAAAAACCAAAAGGAGCTACCCAAAGAAGAGGTAATATCCTCCTTCAAGACCCTTTATTATATTTTCATTATCCACCCCTACACTACTTATTCCTTGATTATAAAACAACATATGAATTAAAAACATCCTAATAAGTTTTTATGCTACGGCTTCACCTATACTTATACACATATCTATCTAATGGGTAAGGAATATAATATTTATTTGTAAGATGAACTGCCTCCTCACATAATGATAAATGTTCCTTATTCCTTTAATGCCTATCACGGTGGAAATTATGATGGAAACTATATATGTCAATGATATTTATGATATTTATAATGTATTTAGGATTATTTAATTATTTTAGAACTCATATATTTTTTACTTTCTATTTAGTGTAATTACGATTATTTCGTTTGAGGAAGTGCGGACTACGACCTCCTCAATGCAACGTGATTCGTTCACACACCACATGGAATGTATAATAGAATAGTTTATTAAAATTATATGATAAAAATGATATAATAATTGAAATTACATAGTGATACATATACACATAAATATATATACTTATATTTCACATAATTTCTTTCAATGCGATAACAAAAACAAAAACAACGTTCAAGCATCCATACGACTTACTGTCTCCATGAAATGTCTATTCAATTTTATACTTGTATACTATATATAATTTTTTTAATAAATATATAATGAATATAAATGATATTTATATCATGTTTTAATTTTTTAAAACATGATATATGTATAAGGAAAAAATATATAACAAATTAAAACACCTGTGAAGAACAAAGTGGACATTACCTGAGGTGAAACTTTAACATAGAATTATTAACAAGAGGGTACTATAAAGTCATAATCAAACCATATATGGTATTTGAAATAAGAATATTCTATTATAATCTATTAATAATAAAATTACATTTATTACACATGAATTTTGTATGATTATTAAGTGAGTCAAGATACCAGGTAAGGGAATTTCCTCACTTTTAATTTCTATGAGATACATACATTATTCACCATCCATCCATTTTTATGGTGTATATACTGATCATTTATTTATTATACAATTATTATAAAAATATTTATTTTTATTAAAATGTAAATTTTACAATATTTATTTCTTAGGTTTTATGTTTCTAAAGTTATCAAATCGGTAAAGTAATTTTGTCTCAATTTAAATTCTTTGAAGCACAAGTCATTCCATGAACCTATATTTCAACATGAGATTTTTATATTAAATTTGAAATTTTATATCATGAATATAAAAATTTTCATGATATTTTTTTCTTCATTTATTTTTATTTTCTTAAATGACTAGTATAGTTTAATGGTACCAAGTAGTATGCACGTATTGAAACAATCTCATCAATTATAGAGATTATTTATGTTTCTGATTACATTGATGAAATATTACGATCTATATCTAAATATCACAGATGAATATTCTTATACAATATATATTAATGATATATTCATGTGTTACTACTATTTTACCACTCACTAATTATTTAGATATTTAATAAATTGTTTTTAAGAAAAAGAAGACAATATTTCTTTCTCAGGTAAGAAATATGTTTTATGTCAAAACCATGTTTTCAAAAATGTTTTCAATTTTTTTAAAGGATGTTGGAAGATTATATTCAAGGATATAGTATCTTAAAATGTTTTACATTTTAAAATTCTTTATCTATAATATTTTAAATTATTTATACTGAAATTTTATTCAAAATAATTTCAAGCATCTTTTATAAATTTTCAATTAAATTGGTTTTGATAATGTTTTCATGATTTATTTATACGTTTTCAATGTATTTTAAATGAAATGGATTTCCAAATAATTGCAAGATTATTTTATATATTTTCAAGGAAAATGTTTTTCATACTGTTTTCATGATACATTTACACATTTAAAATGTATTGTCGAAAAAATGATTTTCAAAAAACATTGAAGATTCTGTAATAATTTTTTCATGGAAAAAGATTTTTAAAAACATTTTCAGGCATTTATTCTATGTTTTCAAATTATTTTTAATGAAATGGTTTTCCAAAATTTGTCCATATTTTTTATATGTTTATAATGATAACAGTTTGCAGAATGTTTTCTTCCATTATTTATATTTTTTCAATGTATTTAAAAATATACTTCTTCAAAATGTCTTCGAGATTATTTTATAAGTTTACATGTAAAATTATTTTCAAAATTTTTTCAATCATTATTTATAAGTTTTCAATGTATTTTCAATGAAATTATTTTGAAAATGATTTCAATATTATTTATAACATTTTATGGAAAATGGGTTTGAAAAAATATTGAAGAAAATTTTATTAGTTTTTAAATTAAATGGCTTCAATTTTTTTTCAAATTATTCTTTATAAGTTTTCAGGTTTATTTTCATGAAAGTGGTTATCAAAAGGTTCTATGTTTTTAAGATTTTTTATTCAAATAAAAAATTATATTTACCTTAAGAAATGTTTTGAAACAATCCTTAAATGTTATTTTATATCTATTTTAATATAGATTGATGTTAATCATTCCCTTATAGGAAATGATTCAAATTTTGAATTCATATTATTTCTTTAATGGTTTAGGTTTCTATGCGATGATTATTATGAAACTTGTTTCTCTTCCACTGGTTATATGCTTCTGAAACCGCTTATTTTCCCAGGTTATTATTTTATGGAATGATTATGAAACCTATCTCTTTAATATGGGTTATGATGTGATGAAATTTTAGTGATACTCATTTCATTTTATCGTTTATGATTTTATGTTTATAAAACTTATCTCTTTTTATGGGTCATGAAATGATGAATGTTTTATTATCTTGTGGCACATTTATGAATGATTTTATTTTGAGATGGTTTGAACCTATATCTACCTCCAATCCATTAGGTAAATATTTATATTTCATGAGATAATGATTGGAATCAAATCTATGGGTTTGATATACTATGGGAAGATGTGGAAACTCGATCCATTATAAGGAAATGACCACGACTTGGGATGATGGCATGTCCCGCCCAGTAGGTGTAGTCCCGATAAAGTTCGAATATTAGGAAACCAAATTCACTATGGTAATATAGAGAAACCCTATCCATTACAAGGAAATTACTATGACTAGTTATGGTGGTGTGCCCCGCCCTATAGATTCTGTTCCCATAAAGTGATTTGATATGTTCTAGCAATGAGTCTTGACATATATGGAATGATATCACATGTCTATGTATCCCAAAATTCATTTTATCATTCCTATGATATGCATTAATGACTTATGTTATTTATTTTCTTATTATTAATGTCTTATAAACTACCAATATTTATTCCATGATTAATTTTTATGATCTTTGATATGTCGGGTATGATCTTCTAATGTTAGGATCAGGTTCTCATACCTATATGCTCTTGTTTATGATTACATATATCCATTATTTACTCTTAATGATCATATAAGCTCAACCCTTTTTATGTTTCCTTTTCCATTTAAGGATGATATATATTTTTATAATGTTTAAAAGATGGATTCTAGTCTGTAAGTACCTAGTGAGAGATAATATAGCTTGCTTATGTATCAGGGGTTATGTTTCCATGTTTCAAAAGGCACTAAACTAATACGGTCTTTGGGAATCCATTCAGATAATGTTATACATTTTTTGAAAATGTTATCAAATTTATTTTTACATTAATACTTTTTTTACTATCTTTTATAATAGAACAAACCGATGGTCTATAAGAGGTGATAAAAAATGATTACTTTTAAAGATTAAATAATAACCTTAACAGATTAATTTATTGTTTACATATTTTACCTCCGCTAAATATGTGATATTTATCATATGATAATAAATTATGTATCAAAAATACATTTAAAATAGTATCTTTATTATTTAACCACCATCATTCACCCTCTTTTATATTAAATTGGATGTTTAAGTACTGTTCACGCGTACATATGACTTACTGTCTCCACATAGCGATAAAACTAATTTTTCATCCCCATAATTCATATATGGTTATTATAATGGTTTTAATGTTAATATTTTAAATTTATTACATATTTATTTTTCTATATTTATAATATCATATATATATTATTATATTACAATCTATGGTAAAATGATAACATCACTCATGTGTATGTTTAGACTACAACCTCAACGAATCAATGTGATTCATTTTCCATTTTATAATTACATGGGTGTTAATAAAAATGGATTTTATGAATATATATTATGTATATGATTTATTAACAATTTATAAATACAAAATTTTTATTTACCTTTCTGTCATTCCATATGTTGAAAAATTGAAACAATGGTTATGCATACATAAGGCCTACTGTCTTTATGAATAGTGTAATTCATTTTTCTTTATATTACTTTTATGTATGAATATAAATATTTATATAACGATTAATATTATATAGTTGATATAAACATGATAAATATACATGGACCTATACATTCAAACAGAAACATGCATCACAAATGAAGTAGTTATCACACTCAAAATAATTTGTGTAATTTTTTTTAATAAAAAGGTGTTATGAATTTATATATAAATAATTCATGGGATTATATATATATACGATTATGGTTATATAATATATTTCTAATGAATCCATATTAATTACACATTAGTTTTTAACAAGAATATATAATGTTGAGATATTAGGTATAGGATTCATATTTCAATCCAATTATAATCAGTATTGATTATTCTTGAATTTATAGTGAGGAAATTATGAAATTATTTTTATAATGAAACCCTTTAATTTTATTGAAAACTATTAAATTTTTTAGAATAAATGTTTTAATTTCATTATCCTCAGTTTAATTTCTTAATAGATTGAATGGATATTTTTTTTAAGACTAACTAAGTTTTACCATTTGATCAAAAGTACTTTTCTTCAATGTACTTGGTTTTAGTAAAAATCATTTATTTTTTTACAAATACCATATAATTGTATAAATCCATTATTAAAAAAATATTGATATCAAAAAAAATTTCAAAGGATTCTTACTATAATATTTCAAACGGTGAATTTTATCTCTTTTTAAAAAATTGTGAAATGAATATTTTAATTTAACTTATATGAAATGTATGGAATTTATAACCCCATGATTTCTCTATGATTTGATAATTCCATTAAATTTTTCTATTATAATGGGGGTCACTAGACCTATCGATAAAATACTTTTATAATACCATTTCATTTATGTTGTATGATATAAAATATGTATACTTACAATTTTAGTGTAGACATGTTTGCGTACACTATTAAACAGTAAGGTCTATAGATTAATTATAATATCAAATGGTTATACTAAATCCATGGATATATTGAAAACCTCTAGATACATTGACATTAATGTTAAAAAAGTGTTATATACACTAGATTTTTCAAACTAACTAGTCAAAGTAGAAGTATGACTATCAAATTTTGGGGGATCATAAGCATTGAGACATATCTTGAAGAAGTTCCTACTTGGTGATATCTGATTATAAGATCATAGGGATAGATCCACCAATTGGAACACCACATATTTCTAAATACATTGGTTGTTTATATCTATAGACATGTGTATTGGTCTCCTGACTTGAGATCATTATCAATGCGTTTCATTTGATAATGATGTTTTATGCTAGGAAAAAACCATGATAATAAAATATTGGAAAAGTGGATTTTGTTGGGTGCATCAATGGTGGTATGGAATTCGTTGAATGGTGAAGATAGAGTTGGTCACATTTGAGTTGAGGATGTAATATATCTTCGGATTGGTAGATTGGTATTGTAGTACCTTCATAAATCCTTGGAAAATTTAGTCTAGGGTATGAATTTCCAGTTAGATCAACAAACAATAAACAATGAAAGGATGATAACAAAAGTGTGTTACCTACTATGTGATATATAGAAATAAAACGAGATTATATTACACAGTACATTTTTTTGGGTCGGTTGTCACTGTTATAAATATTCATGATCTCTTTAGAGGCCTTGATGGGTCACTAGACTTTATAATTGTTCTGAAAATACTATTCACTACAATCAAGATAAGGGAAAAGAGGTTCACACAATAGCATATTCAAGAATCATCCTTATTATGGGGAATTGGTATATAGACATCGTGGGACCCACCATAGGGTCTGGAGGATTTCCATGTATTTATGATCACTGATAAATAAATAAATTCATTATTATTAAAGTAAAAAATAATTGAGATGAATTTATTTACTAATAGTATTTAAAAGCGTGTAAGTAGATATGGAAAAAAATATTATACGAATGAAAATTATTTTTATATTTTAGGTTCATTTAATATTACTGATAATTATTAGTTAATTTAAATGAAATTATTTTATCATATAATATATATAATATATATTACATGTATGTGATAATACATAAATAATATTTATGATGCAGTTTAGTCTATCGTAATTATTTATTTGGGGAATATTGAGTGGATGTTATTTTTTGGGGGGACAGAGGGACCCTTTTGAGTATTTTGATTCTACCACCACAAAAGTAGGAGAGGAGAAGCTCATATTAGAAAGATCATCGCAATATATTACATAATATATATCCTCCTTCATTCTAGAGAGAAAATGTCTCTCTCCAAGCATTTGATCCAAGTTCTCTTTCAACGGATCGTATGAAAGGGAACATTGTGATCATTGTGATGCCCATGGATGCTTTATAGATCAATTCTAGCACCCAAATTATGATGAATGGTGAGAGTACATATTCTTGGATAATATGTGGATGATATATAGTGGTTAAACTTCATATCCATCAAGAAACAATTCTCGGTGATCAGCTTCTATCATGCATGCTGCAATTTAGAATGAGGTACTTATTCTATTTATTTTTTTGCTATAGTTAATTCATTTAAGATCTTCAGACCATATCGTGGCTCAGATAACTAGAGATGAAAAGTTAACCTATCCTGGTGAGTAAAAATATTAAATCCCCTACCCATTTAATTCTATTTCTTTCCATAGTACCTTTAATTTAGTATCATATGAATGATGTAAATTATTTGAACCAGGAAAAATTGGGTTCTATTATAATCAAGTATAGGGTATTAAATTGGTCTCAATGGACCAGACAATGATTTCATCTGAGGAAGGATGGCCAAGTTATTCCTATACAAAAAAACATTTTATGGATATAAATTAATGGCTCCATTTGTATTAAAATTTAGTCATATATTTTCAGTATCCTGAGATTAGTTCTGGTTTACCCAAGCTATTATTGTTAGGCACTGTGACTAAAATAGAATTTTCGGACAAATATACATTCCATCAGTTTTATGGAATTAAAAAAATTAAATTTTTTATTTTAATATATAAAATATTGGATTATTTTAGAAATTATCCAATATAATAGTCCTTATAAAATATGAATCAATTATGTGGGTGTTGTGGAATAAAAACCAAGAAAAAATCGGGGGAAGGGTTGGGGCATGATCTATATGTAAAACCCAAACAATGACCTGGAAAAAAAGAAAAAAAAATGTATAGTGGAAAAAAGGGAGTATCCCATAATTTTCATATCATTCCTCACTAGTCTGCAACCCCTCCTCCTCAACATGTACTAATCAGAAGCTGACTACCCTCCCTGACTAATCAGAGATACATGACTACCCTTCTCCTTCCATGGTTGGTTGGTCGTGGGTTCTAGTTGACACAACTGCCCGAATCATTGTCAAAATGTTATGTTGGACCACCACCCATCACCACCTGACTAAGAAATTATGTAGTGTTCCTCCTCTCATCATAGCATCTGCACTGACCACTAAAGACATACTCCACATCACCCTTAAGAAGTTGATGCTCCACCACCACTTTAATCTTGTCGGACCCTATCTAATTCTTCCATATTCCCTCGATCATAATGGGGTCCATCCCCCCCCCCCATATATGACCCATGAATATAGAACACTCATGCTCCCCATGCACTACTTTTAGGAAAAAATCTAGAACCCTCCTGTTTCACACCATTATGCTAAAGTGCCAGCATTTACCCTCTGTTGTTGTAGATCTGGTTAGTTTCTATCGTAAGTCTCTGACAGGAGCCACTGCCTCCATTCCCACTTATTGTAACCCATTTCCAAATATACCTTTACCATTTAGGATTCTCACACCTAGGATCTAGTTTTTCCATCCTTGAAATGGGATTAGGAAGGTTTTCCCAACTCGGTACGGGTCTGGTCTGACCTACCTTGCCCAAAACAGCCCTTTAAGGGCTTTAAATGACCCAAAACTGGCTTGTAAAAGGTTTTTTTGGACCGATTAGATCAAATTAAATTTAAATAATTGTTTTAAATTTAGAATTAAATTAAATTAATTATGATATTAATTTTTAGTTTAAAAATATAATTTATAATATGAAGTAATATTTAATTTAATTTTTTTATTAAAATTATATTTTTTAAATAATTTTGTTTTTCTTATAAAAATTAAATTATTTAAGGGAATCAATAAAATTTAAATATTTTAATTTCATTAATTCATTTAAAATAATACCCTCATACTTTAATTTATTTTAATTTAGTTTTCATCATCTATTCATTTTACTTGCTGACCAATCTTGAGCATTAACCAATCTATGTATGGCTTTATTCAGTCATTTAATTATTTATTAATAATTGTGTGAAATAATGTTAAATAATTAATATGGTCTATGCGTCGTCATTTCTTCTGTAAATATTTTTAAGGGCATTGAAATCCAAATTTATCTATTATATATTGCACCTCTAGTCTCCCTCTCATGTGAGAGAGTAAATTTTTACTTTGATGAAGATGATGTATAACGCGGACCATGCCAAGTAGATCTACAATCTGAATGATAAGTTGACATACATGATAGGGATGAGTAGCATCATTAATAAAACAATTAATCAGGTATGTTTCCCTTAGGTCAAGGTTGGTCAATTAAGATTAAATGGACCAACCAATTTTAGATTATAAATACTACTTAGATATTTTTATTATATTTATACATTTATTTATTATTTTATTCATTTTATGACAAAATAAATTAAATAAAATAATAAATTGTAAAATTAATAATGTAGTGATGAATTTTTTCTATTATTTTTCAAATGGGAGTGAAAAAACATAGTATGAACCAGATTAATAGAAATGAATTAAATTTATCAACAAAAATATAAAATCCCTTAATGAAATATTAAGTCATAAATTCCTTTAATCATTTTAATTTGAATATAACTAGGTGTTTATGGTGTTCAATCATCTATAGTTGAGGGTTTCTTTAACTATTGAGGATATTTTATGAAAACGATGGGTTAACATAAATAAATACTGAAGAAAATTAGTAACTGTATCTATATTTCTACTACATCAGAGGAAATTATTGAGTAAAACATTTTTATGATACTAAATGTTGTGACATCACTAAATAGTTCAAGGAGTTATGATTTATTACAATTTTCCAGTCAAATGCCTACATTGAACTCTCTAGTGAATGGTGTATCCAAATATTGTAGACTATGAGGATAATTTTAATGATCATGGACACTAGAATACTCAAGCGATAGAGTATTCTAATTCTAGTAAAGTGGGTTATTTTATTTTGATAAAATAGAGAGAGACATTTAATGATTTAATTAATAGATAGATAATGTCTAATTAAGTATTCACAAAAAATGTACAATCTTCTAGTATTAAATTTATCAGAAAATAGAATTAAATACCATAAGAAACACTATGATAATCATTTAAAAAGTAAATGTTCGAACTAGTATGACATTCCTAGTGTAATACCGACTCTTATGAAAAATACTAAAATATCAAAAATTCAAGTAGATTGTGTCCACAATACCATATAATCCACCTTAGGATTCAATGGTGTAAAGTAAGATCATGAACATTCAATACATCCCATTCTAATATCAATTTCTCCTATATACTCTGATTTCATTAAATATTACAAAATGAATGGTAAACAGATAAAAACTATTTCATACCTTCTTGGTTAAAGACCAGCATATAAATAATAACCTAAATAATTTAAAATATTTAGTTCTTATAGTGAAAAATTTTAAATAAAAGGAAAAAATACAACAGATAGAGCGACACCAGAGGCGCCTTCACAACATCCTTCAAAGAAAATTGTATAAAACATGAGCTTATTTTCTTTACATAACATCAAATAAGTCTATGGAAGTTTCAAATGAAATGGAATGAATTAAATAATAATTTACCCCTTCTTCTTTTGGGTATATTTTTCAATAAAAAGTATTATTTGTGACATACATTTAGGGTATTATATAATGTCTTGGACCTAGATTCAACTAAACATTCCCCAAAGGCAGATTGAAACCACGCCCTCAAGTACATCTCCCCAAATTCTAGAGGCTGTTAACTAGTAGAGAGGGCCTAAGTGAGTTATTTGAGAGAATATGCCATCATTACCAAAGTATATCACATCAGAATTTAATCACATTCAATAGCAGGTGCAAATACAATAAGCATATAAAAGATAATATAGGATAGCAAGAAAGGAATATAAAACTATCCAGAAGTTTATCATATATAATGATATAGATGGTACATATATATAGAAAATAACCAAAATGGTACATGCTATAACAATGTTGTACATGTATCCAAAATACATAAGAATAAAATGTGCCCTAGTAGCATCATAAGAGTCATCGTGGTCTCATGTTCTCATACTCCAAAGAAACGATCAACAACCAATGTTAGGGAACTTTCTCCTATTATCACCTAGAACTATATAATCTTTTTGGGTCTCTAAGGAGGCCCATACAGGGTGTGAGAAAACATTTCTATAGGTAACTACCCAAATATCTATACAATTCTAAGATACATGATTCAATATTCTAAAAAGGTGTAAGTAATATGTAATGTATGATTGAAATCCCTATAAATATAATTAATGTAGACACATAATAACAAAAACCCTCTAATGACTCCCTAAAACATGTTTCACCTCCTGACAAGGTAGCTACAATCAATAAAAAGAAAAAACATGTCCTCACCGTATAACCATCCATATCATATCCACATAACCTCTGTATACAAATTATCCATGTTAAAATAAAAAACCTTGTCATACAACCATAATCATATATTTCATGGTCATAGATTATAATTAATTGTAGACAACGCAAGGCCAAATCCATGTTGTAGAAGGCCAAGTCATTCTCATGGAGTCCTAATAGCATCACGATGGAAAATCAGTATTGTAACTAGTTGGATTCCTAGGAGAATGTGTACCAACATGTCCTTTAAAATTCCATGAATGTCATATCCAAAGGATTGTAAAGCCCAATGCATCCCATAGAATCAATACACATGGTAAATACTTACCCAAGGTGTCCACTACTGCTTTACAAATCTATTTGGATTTATCCCTGGAATCTATACAATCATTTATACATTTCATGCCAAAACAACACATGAGTATACCAACTCATGGATTTCATTTCAATTTAATCATGTAACATAGGTATACCCACCCTTTTATCATACGATTATTACTAAACATATCACATGGGTATACCCACCCATTTATCACAATTCTCTATTAAACAATCCACATGCGTATACCAACCCATTTAACTCAATTTTTATCAATCCATTTAATAAATCTAAAGAATCCAAAGAGTATACCCACCTTATTTAACCAATTCAATTCAAGTCATATAATCAAGTTAAGCATGTAATATTATGGTAACATTAATAAAGTAGTCATCACATGTCTTGAGAATGTAATTCAATCTCATTTTAATAGAACATAACTTCCTTAAATTAGGAAAACTCAAGAAAAATCCATCACGTAGTTCAACATTGTCAAAACCAAAGAAAAGATGTGGAATAACCCATGGGTGACCATTTTTTGGGGGAAACAATCACCAAATCATCTCAAATAACCTAAGGGCATACCTAATAGGTCTTACTTCATCTATTTTAGTTTAACATTTCCAAACCAGGCCCGCGCTAAAATGTATGGATAGAAAAAAGGAAGATTTCTGTATAAATCATTAAATGATGAAAGAAATGTATAGAACACCTAACTTAGACTGGTAGTGGATTACTCGTCCAATATAAAGACCTAATTCCCCTCAGTTTAAGTGAAATATAAATAACATATGGAGAATAATAAATTAGGGAATATGAGCCTAAACCCATATACCAAATCCTTTATTATGATGAATAATGAAAGTATATAGAGATATCAAGTACTCAAATATGCAGTTCTATTATGATAGACGACAAATGAAACGGAGTTCGAATCTACAACTAGGGGAAAACCCAAACATTAATCCTCAATGAAGCTTCCAGCATCTAATAGATCAAAGAGGTGAGCTTCGGTTACCAAAAATAGAGCCTCCTGCCTCTTTTTAAAAAACATTGTTGAAAGATTACATGTTGTGTAATTTCCTTCAACATCATGTAATTATTGGATTTCCCTTAATGGGAAACCCCATACTCACCATGAAATGTCCTAGATATACTGTTATATGTCATGTAATTGTATTTCTTGACATGAAACATAATTACACATTGTGCAATTGGCCTACACCTAGTACAGAACCTTCCAGACAATTCCTTTCAAAAGGATGTCTATGGAGATCAACATAAGATTTTTGTTGATACTGTGTGTTAGCCATTGACTTTTTAATCAAACAGACTCACTTAGAAGTCTCCACCACAAGACACAGTCCGAGTAAAGTAGCCCCGCCTTCCTCTAACCAGCACAGGGGTGATCGGTATGGCCTTCCATATAATTCTTAATAAGGATACATCTGTATCATATCCTAAATATGATATTATATGGAGCCTAAACCAGGGTAATGTGACACTTCCAAGATCCCCCAAAATCAAGTATGCATGCTCTCATCATGTCCTCTAGTACTTGTATCGTATGCTCTCACTGGTCATCAGTTTGAGTATGGTAAGCTATGCTCGGAAGCACCTGTGTACCCAACGCCCATTGACAACTCTTCTTGAAATGAGAAATAAATTAGGCAACCCTATCTGAAATAATAGTGTGAAGAACCCATTGATGTTATAATATCTCATGGATATAATACCTTCCAAGATCATCAAAATTGATGGTCTCATTAATCTGAAAAAAATGATCAACCTTCATGAGCCTATCAATAAAAACCCACACTACATTGTCACCTCAAGGTGTCCTCATAAAACTAGTCACGAAATCTATCACAACATAATCCCATTTCTAATCTAGAATAGGTAACTGCTATAAAATAATGGCTGGTCTATATTTTTTCACCTTTACCTATTAAATGATGGAACACATTGTGACAAAACCATCTACCATTGTTTTCATACTCTTCCACTAGTAAAGATGATACAAGTCACCATACATATTAGTGACTTCGTGATGCACTTCCCAAGCTGTAGCAGGAAACTCCCGAATCAACTTTTGATGTATATCCACTAGAATACAATGTATTTTATGGATACTCAAGATCTCATCCTCACCTACTATCCATCAAGGGTTTGGATCCCCACATGCCACACTATCCCGTAGGATTGGGAACTATGAATATGATATCTACCTCAACCATAATCTATCCGACAGGGTAGAGATCAAAACTAAGGATGACCGTTATTTCTATCCCAGATTGTTTTAAACCTCTAGATGCATCTCAGAGAACACAAACATAATATTTTACTCTGCGTTGGCCTACTTTTTTGTATGTATATCATTCCTCTTGCTCATTGCATCGACCACTATATTTCCATTACCATTCATGTAGGAAAAATAAAAGTCAACATACTGAAGGTAATCAACCCACCTATACTAAATTAGATTCAAATCAAGCTGAGTAAATATATAAATTAGGATTTTATGGTCTATGAACACAAAAATACGCTCTCCTAGAAAATGGTCTCTCTAACAATATAAATCATGAACAATAATAGCTAACTAAAGAATGTGAGTCAGGTAATTCCTCTCTATGGCCTTAACTATTTTGACCCATACACCAAAAATCTACCTGCTACATCAGCACTTCCCCCTGGACCAATAGAAAATTCATCATAATACATAGTGTAGCTCCAGACTTTCTCTGGAAGTATCAGGACCAATTCTGATGTCAAACTTCCTTTTAACTCTTGAATGTAAATCTCATAAGATACTGACCATAAAAACATCACACACTTGTTATAAAATCCAATAAACAATGATGTTAAATATGAGAAGGCACATAGGGAATACCTATGGTAACCAGATAGCCCCACGAAACATAAGATATAAAAAAGGTTCATGGGATGCTCTTTGAAAACTACAACTCTAACCTTCTATGGGTCAACCAATACTATTTCTTCCAAGATTATGGGACCCATGAATGAATCAAATCTATCCAAAAGTGGATGTTTGTGAGCTTAGGATATAAATGATGCTATCTTAGTGTATTCCAAATGATCTTAATATGGTTGGAATTGTCATGTAAATTGTCATAATAAACCAATATATTTTCAATGAAACGACCAAAAAATTCAGAGTAAGCATGGAACACTCGGTTCATCAGTGCTATGAAAACTGCTTGCACATTATTGAGACCAAATTAAATAACTAGATAATCATTTTGAAAATTCTTTTTATTAATGTATTTATGAGGTATGTCTACAGTTAGAACACATACCTTGTGATATCTTGACCTCAGGTCAATTTTTGAGAACACTTGGGATCCTCAAAGCTGATCAAATAGGTCATCTATCTGTGGAAAGGGATATCAATTTTTATCCATCAGTGTATTAAACATACAATAATACACATATAGCCTAATATTTCACCAACATTGCTTTCCAAAATGACCATATAACCCTATGGAGAAGTACTACATTGGATAAACCCTTTTCCCTCCTAAACCTCTTGCTAAAAATTATACTCTTTCCACTCTGTCATAGCCATCCGATAAAGAGGAAGGTTTACTAGTGCAGCTCGTGTTACTAGATATATGGAGAAATCAACCACTTTATTAGTTACTAAAACGAAAATTTCATCCGAGAACATGTCCCTGAACTGATCAACCAATAATGAAAATCCCACATGACTCACTCTCTGATCTTCCAACAATAAACTAGCAATCTAGGAAATCATCCTACGCATACCATGATGTTCTAGTTCATTTTAATTGACATGGACATATCATTCACCCATGTGAGTAAAATCTAAACAATATACTGATGTGATAGTCACACTCTGGAAGTAGCAGTAAACATAATCTTGAGAAGATACTAACATGTCCATCCTATGAATGAAATCGAACTTTTTCATATCAAGTACATAATGATCCCTAAAGAAGTGACACACACAACCCTAAAGCGGCACTCCATGAACTGGAACTCATTATCTCTTTTGTTACCTAATGGTGAGTCTAGAATCAAAATTCCCTCATAAGACCATACAACAAGACGAAGGCTATTCACCATAGGTGAAAATATGAATATATGAGATGAACCTATAACAAAAATACTAGATGAAAAAGTAGAGGATACTAAAATTTTACCTCTCACTATAGATGGTGTGCAAAAAATCTCATTAGGGGTAGGTTGTATAGAATAGATCTGGCCTATAACAATTATTAGTGACACAAACTCACTGCCTTGAATAGGTACACTCTGATGTCCAGGTGTAACTGGTGTCTCACAACCTATGCCACAACCACTATTACCCCTACCTAATCAGCAAGCACTACTCCAACACCTCACCTGATACAGAGTTGAGGAAGATGTTCCTATAGCTAATGTCAAATTTTATGCCCTACCAATCACAACTCGAGGTATGGTCTTGCAAAACTATTTCATGTGGCCCATCCAGCCATAGGCTCAAAAATTGACTGGGTCGTGGTCTCACTTATTTTTCATTTTCCTCAATCTACCACACTAGTGAAAAAACACTGATCTTCCATCACTCACAGCTTAGCTATAACACAACTCATAAAACCCTGAAAATGAAACTTCATGCCTGAAGATAAAGAACCATTGGGTCGAGAAGCAACACTTCCCTACTCTATGCCCCATGATTCCCTCAATTTGTGCTCTTTAATCAAATAATGATTCAAAATTTCTGGGATAGAAGTCAATCTATGTTTATTAACCTAATATTTTATAGCATTTTGAAGACCTTCATCGAAGCATCTTGATCTAGATATATCATCAGCATGCTATATCATCCAAAACACAGAAACTCTGGAAATAGGGTTGAGTACTCCATAACCATCATAGAACCCTTCCCAAAATGCTTGAACTCACTAGACCACTCTATCCATAGTGTCACTGGGTAGAAGTATTCATTGAAGTGGGTCTAGAAATAAGTCCAAACCATATATCACTGCTCGTCACCTTGTTTTATAACATCCCACCATCACATTGTTGCTCCACGTAACATATAAATGGCGAGCTTGACCCTCCTCCTAGGAGGTGTCTCTAGATGCTCGCAGATATCTAGCATGGCATCAATACACAACTCAACAGCCTATGGACCACCGTACCCTGAACAAATTGTAGGATGATGCTACTAGAACGCTTGTTTCAGCTCAGCCATTGTCATGGAAGACTGTGTTGCTCCCTAAAAAGTTTGCATATAGCCAAAGAACCCCTCACAGAACTATGCCTCATCACCTATGTACAGAACAGTCTATGGTGCCACATAGTGTACTAAACAAGGATAAAAATTTTCCCATATCCCAATCCTTTGATGTTTTTTTTCCACCCATAATCCATGTTGATGGTGGTATTCATGGTGGCATGTCTCGATAATTCCAAATACATGCCTCAGAAAAGAATAACATTAATGTTTTTATATCAAAAGCGTAGGTCATGTCATAAACCCTCCTAAAACTAAACCATAACCAACATCCTACTCCTACATCCAGAATTGTATAAAGAACTACCACAACATAGCTAGAAACAATGCATCATTCCCACTCAAAATTCAGGTCTAGGTTAAGTCTCTATTTTCCATTTCATTATCAATTAACTTTCATTAGTCCAATGATTCAATTGAGGGTCCAACTTGTTTTGGTACCTGAGGTCCCATAAAACATCATGAACCAAAATTTGATTCCCTTATTATCCATAGACATCAAATTCACAAAAATTTTAAATTTAAAGGGTGCATCCTTTTCCATTTCATTAGGGCCCGTACACCTTTTTATTTGAAAAATTAAATCACACCACAATAATGTGCACAAGGTCCATCACAAGGGTAGTCACAACTATCATATCACCTATCAAAACATCATGCGATAGATCATGAATCCTAAATTTCATGAAAAAATGCATGACATTTGATTTATAACAAGATCCTATATGATTCATGATATGGAATAACCTCATCTCATTAGGTTACAATGGCAATAAAATCAAATCATACCAAAAATAAAAACATAATTCCTATGTGTCACCCAATGTTAAAATCAAATCAAATGTAATAGTCAAAACCAGAAGTAGAAATTTCATCCAGGGGAATTTGGATTTTCCTTATACTTTGGATAGATATGCCCGATCTCAACTCCTTACAAAATTCTTTTTCCTACTTATATGTATCTATTGTCTCTAAATAGAAAATCATACTTGAAAAAAACCCCTCTAACACCAACTGTAACATCCTGCAATAGGATTACTCAAAATATTTCTCTAATCCTGGTTAGATACATAGCCTTGAGTAGATCTCCCCAAACAACAGAGGATGTTGACTAGTAAGAAGGTCCCAGATGATTCATTAGGGAGAATATTACCACATTACCAGTGTATATTCCCACGAAAGTTAATAAAATTAAATAGAGGAAGTAAATACAATTATTAGACATTAGATAAAATAAAAAATGAAGATAAGAATATATAATAAGTTAGAAGTGTCCCACATATGATGAAACATATTGTTCATGTATCTAGGAAGTAGAAAATATATATATATATATAGAAGAACAATATGGTACAAGAATCCAAAATCCAAAAGAAAAGAATGTCACTCAGTAGCATTTCAAGAGAAAACTTGGTCCCAATCTCTCCTTCTCAAAAGAAGTTATAAACTACCAATGTTATGGATATTTACCCATTCATCACCTACAACCATATAATCTTTTTGGGGCCCAAAGGGTGCCCAAATAAGATGAGAGATATAAACCCAATAGGTAACCACCCAAATATCTATACAGTTCAAATAAGTATGATGCAATATTATAATCAAGTGTAAGTAAGAAGTAATCTATGTGTGAAAGCCCTATGCAGATAACTACTATAGAAAAGAAATACCAAACATCCTCTCAGGTATCTTTGTAACAATATTTACATCCTAGAAAGGTAGCTACAAGAAATAAAAATAAACAAAACAACCTTTCGGTACAACCATCCATATACTGTCAACATGGCCTCACCATATAAAGAAGATATATCAAAAACCCACGACCATTCCATACAAAAATTGTTATATATCCCGTGGTCCTACCGTATAATGAAGTATAGAACATGAAGGTATGGATACAAGGTGTAGAAGTCCAATTAATTCTCACTGAGTCCCATGATCATCTCGATTGAAACTCGGTATAAGCACTTGTTGGAGTCCTATTAGGACCTGTACCAATATTTCCTACATGAGTCCAGTAAATTGGGATCCATGTAGTACAAATCGTGAGACATCCTAAAGAATCAGGACCGATGCTGAATACTCAGCCAAGGTGTTAACTACCACATTCCGGATTCATGGAGATATTTCCAAGGATTCTATACAATATTTCATTCATTTCATACAAAAACATCACATGAGTATACCCAATTTTCTATTCCATTTCCATTTAATCAAGTTACATGGGTATAGCCACCCATTTTTCATCCATATACTGTTAGACATATTAGATGGGTATACCAACCCATTTATCATAATTCACTATTAAAAAACTGACATGGCTAGAGAAACCCATTGAACACAATTTCTAACAATCCACTTACTAAATTTACATCAACCAACAAGTATACCCCCCAGTTAACCAATTCCATTTGATCTATATAATCAAGTTAATGTATGAAATATTATGCTAACACAAGTTAGGGAGGAAGAAAATATCCAAAAAATGTAATTAAATCTCATTTAAATAATGTTGAGCTTCCATAAACTAGGAAAACATGAGAACACACCCCTTTGGTAGTTTATCAACGTAAAATCTGAATTAATGGTGTGGCACACCCCATGGGTGGCCTCCGAATGTGGAAAAAACCACCAACACATCTCAATTAACCTATGAGAATCCCAAACATGTCATAATTCATATGTTTCAGTTTAACATTTCCAAACTGGGTCCATGTTGAAAAGACCACTAGGAAATAAAAATTTTTATATCTCTATAAAAGAACAAAAGATGATATAAGTGAATATTCCACCTACCATAGCTTCGTAGTGGAGTGCTAGTCCTATATTAAGTCTGGACTCACCTTGGTTTTAAAAAAATCCCTATAATTACCAAAGAATAAGAAATTAGTGTATATAAGTATAAACCCGAACAATGCATCTATTCTTACAAAAAATCAAGAATAGGTGAAAAGGAATTCAACACTCACAAATGTGGTTCTAATAAGGGTGACAATGAGAGAAATAGAGTCTAGATCTACAACTGAGAAAAAAATCCTATCTTTAGGTCTCAATGGAGTTTCTTGAGTGCGAAAGGGGATAGTGGTGATCATTTATTTCAAAAATAGAATCTCCCACCTCTGTTGTAAAAAATTGTATTTGGGAAATTTCATGTCATGTAATTGCCTTTCAAGTCGTTTAATTTTTTATTTTCCCTTCCTAGGGAAAAACCATACACAACATGAAAATTCTTGGCAAGTCTATTACACATCGTACAATTGGACATCATGATTTGTATCCCAATTACATGTCATGTAATTGTCATGTATCCAGTACACAAACTTCATTCCTCTCCTTTAAAAAAAAAAAAACAACCCAATCGTACCACGACCAACCTTAGGGTCTATGCAAAAAAAAAGTAAATAAGCATTTAACTAAAAAAGTAAAATATATGTACCTTAATAAAAACCTAGGATGATACATATTAAATACTATATTTTTAACACATATGTGAATCGAAATATAATAACCACGTATGTGTGGAAAAATTACAACTAATATAGTCTTTTATCAATTAATTTTATAATGGGAGAGTCCAATGTCATCAGAGAGAAACCCATAAAATCTAATTTCAACATGATTGATTCTAGTATTCATTTTTTGGAGTATAACCAATACATTTATCTCACATTTCATTTTGGACATGAGGAGGTATTATTACAGTTCATGAATGAATGTTGTTTTTAGTTAATACACAAAAATATTTCAGTGGTACATGAAATATAGAAAATACATGATAAATATACAAATGCAAGAAATATAAACCCATTTTTATGAGGATAATTCATTTCTATGTAAAAACCTAAATTGGAAGTCAAGGATATATCGAGTCTGGTATTTATACTCACTATAGTTATAAATATTTGGTATTGTTGATCTATATACATCTCTAGATTGGATAAATAAAGAATTAAAAATAAAGGTATGCACCAAATAGTTTTAAATTAGTTCATCAAGTGAGAGAGATCTATTCCAATGATCTGATAATTGTAAATAAACTTCTTATGATTCCCTTAAGTTTTATAAGTAATGAAAATATGAATTATGGTATATAATGTTTAGAAGATATGAGATTTTTGGGGATGGTTTTCCAAAGTATATCTAGACAAGAATTCATCAATCATTATGATGTAACAAGGTGTAATTACTAAAAACACATTACCATAACCACAACATGACAATGATGTATATATAGAGGATAAATGATAATTATTACATTTTAATATTGAGAAAACATATGTATCATGGTGGAAATCCTAAATCTACACTTCTTTTTACACATCTGAGTCATTATGTATGTAAATAAGTATAAATTTTGAGACAAATATGAATTGAAATAACTTCCATTGTATTTCATGATATGATTAAAAAAATAATAGAGTTATCCCACAACTATATGATAACTATCACAACTAATGTAAATTATACAAGTTATAGTGTGATGTAAATCAATTTTTATAAAAACATGTATTTAACTGTAAAGAGTTTTCAAGTAAATATACAAAATTACATAAAAATACACAATGTGGATATATAGTATTTATCCAGTAATTTCTTAGGATATTACAAAAGACCCTATGGTAGAGATTTTATATTCAAACTAAGAGAATATATATCTATAATTGGGTGCACATATCTACTTGATATAGAGAAAGAATGAATTTATTAGGATCACACAATGGTAGAGATGAATAAATAATTGAAATAGGAACATGTTCCACAAGATTTGTTGAACATGAATGTTCTGGGGACACATGCTACATTGGATGTTTAAATCCATAATTGTGGTTTTATATTCACCATGTTCAATGATACATTATTCATTTAGTATAATAATTACTACAAGTAGGTGCTATATAGAAATTTGGTATAATTGATAAGATAAATTAAAATTAAATAATGGATTCCATGTATCAAAGAAAATGGGAAATTAAATTAAATATTGTTGTGGTATTTCAAGTGAGAAGATACATGGAGAGTCAAGAATGGTACCTGTGAGGCTCTATTGGTTATACCAAGTAATTATGCCTAAATCCAATAGATTTTCACTTATCATATCTTTTTTTTATGATCATTTTATTGGGAATTGGTTGTCAAGACCACCAATCCTTGAATATGTTTATATGTAACAAATAGAAACTAATGGAGACATTATTGAATGACAATAAAGGGTTCCGGTAACTGAAGCCTAGTATAGGATTGATGAAAGAAATAAAATCATATAATATTAATTTGGAATGTATCTTTTTTATGTGTCTTCCATAGGTTAGTGGGGTCATCATTGTTTTATATGTGAAATATGTTTGGGAACATATGGAAAATAACTATTGATGTTAGAGTTAGTTAATACCATGATGAATTTAATTCTCTAGAGATTGAATAAAAGTGTAAACATAAGTTCTAGTGAAAATTTTCTACTGAGGTAGATCTAATGGTTACATAGGATTTTTCAATCATAAATATATATGGACAAGTTTTTAAAAAATAAACAATGGATCAATTCAAGAGAGGATTTTGACCAATACAACATGGAATAATTCTCTCCAAGACAAAATTCATGGGAATAAAAGGACATTAAAGTGGTGATTAGAATAATATACACTCCAAATAAAGATAAATAAAAAATTCCATGATATTTGAAAGAAATTATATTTCCAACAAAACGTTATGGTAGGATAATATCAGTTGTATACAGGAGGACTAAATAATAGTCAAAACAATCAAATATTTCTAGAACTAATGCAAATCAAATTTACCTGATATTTTGAGTAGAAGGGATACTAGTTTTGAGAGGGTATAAACATGTATTCCTTCCCTAATTGTGATTAAATATAATAATTTTGCTAATGGAATGAGAGATACACGTGCATTATATCCAGTTGAATCTATTTATAAAAATCCAATATCTCTTGTAGTGTATGAGGCAGCAAAAAAGTAGTGTAAAATATTTAATGATTTTTCCTAATTCATGGAATCACACCTATTAAGTAATTTATTATCTCAATGTAAATTAAATATCTCATAATAACCAAGATTTCATGTAATGAAAGTGATAAATAAAGACATACTTAGGGGGTACATCTCATGAGAATTTTTTACTCATGTAGGTGAGGTCACTCATAATAGAATAGCCATATAGAAAAAATCTGAATGGCCCAAAAACCAGATACATGACTTAAAAGAAACATGATTTTAATCATGTGATATTCAACAAGTATTGTTAGAATGTAAGATATTATAAAAGTGTGAATGTTTTAATAATGTGTTCCCTAGACTAAACTATGTAATACTTTTATATTACCATTTCGTGTATACAATAAGATATTCATGATATATAATTAGAATTATAGTGTAGAATTTTTTTCATCCACTATTAAATGGTAATTTATATAGATTAATTTTTGTGTCAAAATTATAATTCAAATTCCTAGATATAATTAGATACTTGAGATACTATGAAATTTATCCTAATCAAATTTCATATGGTCTAGATTCATCATACTGACTTAACATAGTATATGTCAAACTATCAGGTGTTGGGTAATATAAGAATTGATAATTATTATCACGATGTTCAGAAATGGTGATCTATTGTAGGTGAGAACATGCAGGAAAACTAGCTAATAGGAACACCACATGTGGAAGGATTCATTAATTATTCCTATCTACAGAAATGTGTATTAGTCTCCAAGAATAATATCATTATCTATATGTTCCTTTTAATCATGTAATTTGATGTATAGATGTAAAGACCCGTAAATTTCAAGGAAATTTTTTTTTAATTTTCTTTGGAATTTTACAAGAGCACAGTTTCTGACGGCACCTGATTCCGAGGCCCGGTGTGCCCGGAATCATTTTCCGAAGTTTGGCTCGGGTACGTTCAGTGAACGGACGAGCGGGTTTTTCTAACTTTTGAACCGGTGCCCGGAATCAAATTCTGAGGGCACCAATGAAATCACAGCGCCGGTATCCGCTTAGAAACACCTCTTCCGGAGTTGCGTTTTCTCGGGTGTGGTTTTTACTTTTCGGGCAAAAAGTTAAGAAATAAAATAATTTTACGACAACTTTATTTTATTTCACTTAAGCCACTTGGAAGCCACTTGAAGCCACTTAAAGACGGCTTAAACCGAGTTGATCTAGATAGGATACTATCCAGAAATATCCTACCCCCTTGGTAGGATATTTGTGAGGTGGGGCTTGCACGAGCCCTGCCGTTTCTTTCCGCTAAGTAACACACCCGCGAACACCCGTCATTATGAAAGTCAACTGACGCGTTTTATTAATTCTTAACAGACCATTTAATTGGGGGGTATATTTCTTAAATTAAATGAGCTGTTTCTTTCGTTGAATTAATTCAACGAATTGATGGGTCATTTCTTACTTGTTTTCGTTTGTTGGCATAATAATAAAATAAGACCAGCCTCTCTTTTTTGGGGATTACTCGTTGAGACAGAATCCTTGTATCTTTTTTTTCCTCCACCAAGAACGTGAAGAACGCGAAGAACGCCGTCATCCGCGGAAATCGACGACGCTCCAATCCGAGACGTTCTTCCCCTCCCCGTTCTCCGATCACCAACCGTTTGAGGTGTGTGATTTAGGGTTTTCTTCTAAAAGTTCTTTTGGGTTTAAAACGAAACACAGATTTAATTATTTATAATTTAAATCTGTTGTTCTTAGTCCGTTGAGTTCGTCGACTCAACGCCGGATTCTGCGACGACGCGACGCCTTCCTGCGACGACGCGACGATCCCCTTCTTCCACGACGAACAATTCCGCGAAGAACGCTCACGCGTGACGACTACGAGGTAGGGGTTTTATTTCTTGGAAATGCCTCTTTTTTCCCTTTTCATTTCAGTTCAAATTGAGAAACCCGTTTATAAAAAAAATTTATTTCATTAAAAATTGTTTGGAATATGCGTTCATGTGTTGAACTTTAATTTCTACCGTTGTTTATATCTAACGCGGAGGGTGCGGGCCAAACGAACACAGCCCAACAACCCTCTGCCGTTCTTCGTTCTTGTGCGGATTTGACGGGCAACGACGGAACATGCCGCAACAGATGTTTGATGATTCCGCAATGAATAACGAGTCCCAGGAGGAGCAACGACGCAGACGGGAAGAAAAACGGGCCCCCGAAGCGACTCCGGCGGCTCGCGGAAGCCGGCGGCGGCACGGGTCGCCGGCACGGCGGCGCTGGCGCGCTGCCGGACGAGACCGCCGCGGCACCGACCGCAGCGGCGGCGCTCGCGGGACGCGGCGAAAGCCACGTCTGGCGCCAGGAGACACCCCGCGGGTGTCCCGCGGGTGTCACGCGGGTGTCCCGCGGGTGTCACGCGGGGGCGGCGGCTCCCCCCCGCGTCACCCGGGACGCGGCTTCAGCTGCGTCCGGTTGGCTGGCCGACATCCCGCGGGTGCCGCGTGGGTGTCACGTGGGGGGGCGGCTAACCTCGCGTCGGGCCGCTCGGCCGCTCGGCCAAGCCGAGCTAGACCGGCCCTGGCCGAGCCAGACCGGTCCAACCGGGTCGGCCCGGGCCCGGACCCCCGTCTCAGATGGTATTCGTTCAAATGCTCGTAACTTGAGCTACGTGAATCCAAACGACTCGCCGTCAGTGGCAACGCGATCCTTGGATCGAGACGGTCGTTTCAGTATATCACACTCATGGTTTTGGAACACTTTGAGTTCGTCCGGGTTGGTTCGTACACGAAACCAACCGGGCCCTCGGAGTGGAAACGCTCATATCTTGAGCCACAGACGTCCGATTGACGTGCCGTCAGCTTTGTTGTTTTCCTCTATGTGAGACGGATCTTTTGGCATACTCCGCCCGAGGTTTGGATGTAGGTGGAGTGCGGTCAGGTTGGTTTTTCCTTAAAAACCAACCGGGACCCAAGAACGAAGAAGCCAATAACTCTCAGACCGGGCGTCCGATTGACGCGCCGTCTGCGACGTTGAGTTCCTGTTGACGATACGGAACTTTTGGATACATCAACTTCGGACTTTGTGTCAGTTGATGTATCGGCCTCTCGGCTCGTGGAGCGGACCCTCCCGAACGAGCTTGCTATGTGCGGGAACCCTAGAGCTGGCTGCGACTGCTTCTTCGATAGCGATGACTGTGCAGAGATCCTCAGTAGACTGCGGCGACGACGGTGCAGAGATCCTTAGTGGACTCCGATGACGACCATGCAGAGATCCTCAGTGGACTGCGGCGACGACGGTGCAGAGATCCTCAGTGGACTCCGACGAAAACCGTGCAGAGATCCTCAGTGGACTGCTGCGACGGCTATGCAGAGATCCTTAGTGGACTACGACGACTACTGCACTCAGCGATCCTACGTGGATCAGTGCTACAGGTCCTGTGTGGGCCCGATCCTGTGTGGGTCCGATCCTGTGTGGGTCCGCGCTCAATGGTTCTGTGTGATCTAGCGCCTACAGGTTTTGCATGGGCCCGGTCCTGTGTGGGCCCGATCCTGTGTGGGTCCGATCCTATGTGGGTCACTGCGGGGTTAGTACCTATCGATCCTTCGTGGGTCCGGCGACTTAGATGGTTTAGTGATCATCTTTATCGTCATCCGAAGAAGTATACCTCTGTGAGCTGAATCTTGTGTTCCTCTCCTTTGTGGATTGTGTTGAGCTATCCTATGTGGATTTACTGTTTACTCTCCTTTTTGGATTGTGTTGAGCTATCCTGTGTGGGTATACATTTGCTTTCCTGTGTAGAATGGGTAGTGCTTGGGCTCGGACGTTGGAGCCGAACGAGAATTGATGAATTAGGTATATGTATGGGCATATACCTAAGTCGTGTCAGATGTTACTTCGTGATTGTATCCTTCCTTTTTGGATTATCTTTGGTGGATTTCGGGAGACCTTCGGGGGTCTCGGGGTCCCTACTGAGTAGCTTATACTCACCCCTGCACGGGCTTTGCCCACACTACGTTGTGTTGGTTGCAGACGACGGACAGCGCTGATCGTGGCGGAGGCGTGCGGAGCAGGACAGTACCTGGAGGTGGACCACTGGGCGGGACGTACTCGGAGCGGTCAGGTGGACCCGAGGAGCAGTGGAGGCTATCTGTACCCACCCTTCAGGTGGGACTTCCAGAGGATGGCTCGATGCTGCAGTTTTTCTTTTCAGTTGCTGTTTTTCCTTCAGTTGTACATTACAGTTGGGCTTGTATTTCCGGCCCCTTTTTCTTTCAGCACAGCTTGTACAGTTTTTACTTAGTGTTTACTTTTCCGCTTTCTTACTCTGTGGTGCTTGTTTACTTTTCAAAGGCAATGCCTTCCCTTTTTGATGGGATTTACGCCTTGGTTCTAGTCGCCAGCCCCTGGCCTATGGAAGGCGGGCTTGGGGTAGTCATGGCACAGGCCTCGAGGGCAGGTCGTGAAAAATTGGTATCAGAGGCGATCGGTTCTACCACAGACTCTGATCTTTCTTCTATGTGAAGCAATAGTGTTTAGCGTATTGAGTGTGGTTATCAGTACAGGGAGTCCAGTGTTGGTGCGGCGGCCAACGTATCCGTACACCAGAACCCTAACTTCTGATTTCCGACTTAGTGCATGAAAACATTGATTGCATGTGTGTTTCATGTTTTCTTCGTGATTACATGTGTCACCTCACCAAGTATACTGTTCTGACCGTGGCGCACTTGTTTTCTTTTCAGGATGGCCTGACGACAGCAGCCAACTAGGGTTCCTAGAGTAGAGCGCGACGATAGCCCGCCGAGCGACGAGGCCTCGGTACAGGGCCTGTTGACCGCAGAGGCACCGACGGTACCTTTACCCACCGAGCCCCCGATGCTTCCAGCACTGGCAGCTGACGACGCACAACGCCTCGGAGCTCTGCACGAGTTCCAGCGCCAACGACCACCCAGGTTCCGTGGGGTGACGGACCCCCAGGCAGTCGAGGACTGGCTGGAGGCGGTCGTCCGAGTTTTCAGGCTAGTGAGGACACCAGTAGACCTCAAGGTGATCCTCGCGGCGAGCCTACTACACGCAGCAGTAGGGCGATGGTGGAGCTTGATGCTCTAGGTACACGATGAGGCCTCCCTCATCTGGACGGACTTTGAGAGCCTCTTCCGCTCAAAGTTCGTATCGGCCACCCTCCGTGCGGTGCGCATTCAGGAGCTTCTTCAGTTGTGGCAGGGCAGCTTGACGGTCGCCCAGTACACGGCGAGGTTCACTGACCTTTCTCGCTACTCGACAGACATGGTACGGGACCCCTTTTTCCGGGCCCGGACCTTCGAGCAGGGTTTGAGACACGAGATCAGGGCATCACTGATCTCCCTCAGCATCCCGACCCAGGCAGGAGTGCTGGAGTGAGCCCTTCTGATCGAGAGCTTCCTGGCTGAGTCCACAGCGAGACCTACCACAGGGCGGCAGATGGCGGAGTCCTCGGCAGCAGGTAGCCGACTGATGACTCAAGGTTCCAGGCGGACCAGACCTTCCGGAAAATGACCTCGGGACACTGGCTCAGCAGTGCAGGGCACTCAGCACAGAGCCAGTCTTCCGAGAGGCAGGCAGTGCTACGAGTGCGGCGGGCAGGGCCACATGGCTCGTGACTACCCGACCCGCCGTACTGAGGGGTAGAAGACGGTGGTGGGGCCACCCAGGCAGAGCCAGAGGGTCGACCATGGCGGTCTTCAGGGAGGAGGCGGACAAGGCAGATGAGATGGCCGAGCAGCAGGTGGTGGGCGGCGCTTTGAGGCTCTGCCACCACCACCACTGGGAGGCCCACCCCGACCACAGGGAGCTGGTGGGCAGAGACAGACACAGCTCCAGGTAGCAGAGGCATGCGACCATGGTGCACTAGAGATGATTCAAGGTACGATCTGTGTCTATTACACCCTTGCTGCAGTTCTTATAGACACAGTAGCGAGTCACTCTTTCATAGCCACTGCCCTTGTTCGGAGCTCGGAGATTCAGACAGAGCCATTGGCTCGATCCTTACGGCTAGAGACTCCTACGGGAGTAGACTCGACGATTACGCACTGGTGCCGGTAGTGTGAGATTACTCTAAGAGGCGAGAGCTTCGGCTGGGATCTTCTTGTAGCAGCGTCGAGGCCTTACGACGTCATCTTGGGCATGGATTTGTTATCTACGGTCCATGCACAGATTGACTGCATTAGGCGCAAGGTGCGATGTGTGCGCACTGACGGGAGCAGGTTCACCTTCACCGGCGAGAAGGGAGCCTTTGCAGCACAGGATTGACTCACACAGAGGAGAGGTTAGCCCATAACTCATCAGTTGTCTAGCCTCATCCTTGGAGCAGTTGACATGCGGAGTCCTAGTTTTCCTGCAGTGGTGGATCAGTATGCGGGCGTCTTCCCCGACGACGTTCCAGGGCTACCTCCTCGCAGAGAGGTAGAATTTTATATTGATCTATACCCCGGGACAGCCCCGATATCCACTCCAGCATATCGGATGGCCCCCGCTGAGCTTCGAGAGCTGCGGGTACAGTTGGAGGACTTGCAGGGAAAGGGGTTCATCCGACCCAGTGTTTCACCCTAGGCTTTGCCGATTTTGTTCGCCAAGAAGGCGGACGGGAGCTTGAAACTGTGTGTCGATTATCGTCGCCTGAACCAGGTCACAGTGAGGAACAAGTATCCGCTACCGAGGATTGATGACCTCTTTGACCAGCTCAAGGGGAGACGGTGGTTCTCAAAGATAGACCTCAGGTCAGACTATCATCAGCTCAGATTTCGAGACGAGGATGTGCAGAAGACAACCTTCTGGTGTCGGTATGGCCACTATGAGTTCTTGGTTATGCCTTCTGGCATAACCAATGCTCCAGCAGTGTTCATGAGCCTCATGAACAGGATCTTCCAGCCATACCTCGATCGATTTGTCGTGGTCTTCATCGACGACATTTTGGTGTACTCGACGACGGAGGAGGAGCACGCCTACCACCTGCGGGTTGTACTAGCCACACTCCGAGAGCACCATCTTTATGGCAAGCTCTCGAAGTGCCATTTCTGTTTACGTGAGGTCCACTTCTTGGGGCATGTCATTTATGAGGCGGGAGTTGCAGTGGATCCTGCGAAGATCGAGGCTCTGCTAGCTTGGGAGCCACCCAAGAGCGTGACTGAGGTGCTGAGTTTCTTGGGCCTAGCCGGATACTATCGAAGATTTGTGCTAGACTTCTCCAGAGTTGCGGCCCCACTCTCAGCATTGACGAAGAAGGGTAAGCCCTTTGTGTGGTCAGATAGATGTCAGCAGAGCTTCCAGGAGCTGAGGCAGAGGTTGACCAGCGCACCTATCTTGAGGTTTCCTGAGGAGGGAGTTGGATACGTAGTCTACTGCGATGCATCAGGGACCAGACTCGGGTGTGTCCTGATGCAGGAGCGGGCCGTGATTGCCTACGGATCACGTCAGTTGAGGCCGCATGAGCAGAACTACGCTACCCATGACTTGGAGTTGGCAGCAGTGGTCTTCGCTCTGAAGACATGGTGGCACTATCTGATGGGCGAGCACTTTAAAATCTTTTCTGACCACCAGTGTCTCAGGTACATCTTCTCTCAGAAGGACCTGAACCTGAGACAGCGGTGATGGCTCGAGTTCCTCCAGGACTATGACTTTGAGATAGTCTATACTCCTGGGAAGGGGAACGTGGTAGCCGATGCCCTCAGCAGGAGGACGTGCATCTAGCTACTTGAGGAGGTGACAGAGCAACTAGCTTCTTTGTAGATATCCTTCTTGGATAGAGATGGAGCAGCCTTCCTTCAGTCTCTCACAGTCACCCCTCCACTATTGCAGCGGGTCAGAGAGGCAGAGCGTGAGGATGCTGACTGTGAGACGCGGCGTGGACAGATATCCTCGGGACAGGCACCTGATGGTTTCTCCCTTGGAGCAGAGCACGACGTCCTTTTCAGAGGACGTACCTTGGTACAGTCATTTTACGAGAGGAGGTGCTGAGAGAGTTTCACACTTCTACTTTGGCGGTACATCCAGGAGTGGCGAAGATGTACCAGGATCTCAGACGATAGCACTGGTGGCCGAGCATGAAGAAGGCTGTGGCAGAGTTCATTTCACGGTGCCTCACCTGCCAGCAGGTGAAGGCAGAGGATCAGGTACCAGTAGGCTTGGTACAGCCCTTGGAGGTCCCGGAGTGGAAGTGGGACGGGATATCTATGGACTTCGTGACTGGACTTCCACGCACTTCCATAGGTCACGACTCCATTTGGGTGATTGTTGACCGACTCACCAAGTCGGCACACTTCTTACCCATCCGAGAGTAGGGCTCAGTGGAGAGCTTGGGGCGTCTCTATGTTTAGGAGATTGTACTGCTTCACGGTGTGCCATCGACTATCGTCTCCGATTGGGACGCTCACTTTACTTCCTGGCTTTGGAAGGGGTTGCAGGAGGCGTTCGGGACGCGACTACGTCTGAGCGCCGCCTTTCAACCTCCGACGGATGGTCAGACTGAGAGGACCATTCAGACTCTCGAGGACATGCTTTGTGCATGTGTCCTCGACTTTGGTCGCAGCTGGGAGGACCACCTACCCTTGTTGGAGTTCGCGTACAACAACAGCTACCACTCCACCATCGAGATGGCACCCTACGAGGCATTGTACGGCAGGCCCTGCAGATCACCTTTGTGCTGGACAGACCCTGGGGAGTCAGCACTTGTGGGACCATAGATGGTCTGGGCCCCTACAAAGAAGGTCCAGGTCATCCAGGAGTGGATGTGGACAGCACAGAGCCGACAGAAGTCATATGCTGACAGGAGGCGGAGGCCACTAGAGTTCGAGGATGGCGACTACGTGTTCTTGCGTGTCTCATGTCGACGTGGATTACGAAGATTTGGCCGAGGCGACAAGTTGTCTCCACGCTTCATCGGGCCTTTCCAGGTCATCAGCAGGATTAGCGAGGTGGCTTATCGCCTGGCTCTGCCACCTCAGTTGCACCGGGTGCACGACGTCTTCCACGTATCTCAGCTGAGGAGATACGTGCACGACCTGACACACATCATTGACTATGGGGAGCTAGACGTGGATGATGGGGAGTATTTTGCAGAGGTCCTAGTGGAGATAGAGGATCGACAAGAGTGGGTCCTACGTGGGCGATCGATTCCTCTAGTGCGCATCAGATGGCAGCACGGGAACCTCCAGGAGAGCACGTGGGAGCGGGGGGCTCAGATGCGTGCTCAGTACCAACATTTGTTTCCCTAGTTTTTGATGTATCTTTACGGGGACGTAAATCCCTGAGGTGGGAGTAATGTAAAGACCCGTAAATTTCAAGGATTTGTTTTTTATTTTCTTTGGAATTTTACAAGAGCGCAGTTTCTGACGGCACCTGATTCCGAGGCCCGGTGTGCCCGGAATCATTTTCCGATGTTTGGCTCGGGTACGTTCAGTGAACGGATGAGCGGGTTTTTCTAACTTTTGTACCGATTCCCGGAATCTAATTCTGAGGGCACCAATGAAATCGCAGCACCGGTATTCTCTTAGAAACGCCTCTTCCGGAGTTGCGTTTGCTCGGGTGTGGTTTTTAATTTTCGGGTTTAAAGATAAGATATAAAATTATTTTACGACAACATTATTTTATTTCACTTAATCCACTTGGAAGCCACTTGAAGCCACTTAAAGACGGCTTAAACTGAGTTGATCTGGATAAGGTGCTATCCAGAAATATCCTACCCCCTTGGTAGGATATTTGTGAGGTGGGGCCCGCACGAGCCCCGCCATTTCGTTCCGCTAAGTAACACACCCTCAAAAACCCGTCATTATGAAAGTCAACTGACGTGTTTTCTTAATTCTTAACAGACCATTTAATTGGGCGGTATATTTCTTAAATTAAATGAGTTGTTTCTTTCGTTGAATTAATTCAACGAATTGATGGGTCTTTTCTTACCCGTTTTCGTTTGTTGGCATAATAATAAAATAAGACCAACCTCTCTTTTTTGGGGATTACTCGTTGAGACAGAATCCTTGTATCTTCTTTTTCCTCCGCGAAGAACATGAAGAACGCGAAGAACGCGAAGAACTCCATCATCCACGGAAATCGACGACACTCCAATCCGAGATGTTCTTCCCCGCCCCGATCTCCGATCACCAACCGTTTGAGGTGAGTGATTTCGGGTTTTCTTCTAAAAGTTCTTTTTGGTTTAAAACAAAACACATATTTAATTATTTATAATTTAAATCTGTTGTTCTTGGTCCGTTGAGTTCGCCGTCTCAACGCCGGATTCCGCGACGTCGCGACGCATTCCCACGATGACGTGAAGATCCCCTTCTTCTGCGATGAACAATTCCGCGAAGAATGCTCACGCGCCACGACTACGAGGTAGGGGTTTTATTTCTTGGAAATGCCTCTTTTTTCCCTTGTCGTTTCCGTTCAAATTGAGAAACCCGTTTATAAAACAATTTTATTTCATTAAAAATTGTTTCGGATATGCGTTCATGTGTTGAACTTTAATTTCTCCCGTTGTTTATATCTAACGCGGAGGGTGCGGGCCAAATGATCACGGACCGACAACCCTCTGTCATTCTTCGTTCTTGTGTGGATTTGACGGGCGACGACGGAACGTGCCGCAACGGATGTTTGATGATTCCGCAGTGAAGAAGGAGTCCCGGGAGGAGCAACGGTGCAGACGGGAAGAAAAACGGGCCACCGGAGCGACTCCGGCGGCCCGCGGAAGCCGGCGGCGGCGCCCGGCGTGGTCCGGATGAGACCGCCGTGGCTCCAGCCGCATCGGCGGCGCTCGCGAGACGCAGCTAAAGCCACGTCCGGCTCCAGGAGACACCCCGCGGGTGTCACGCGGGGGTGGCGGCTCCCCCCCCCCCCCCCGCGTAACCCGGGACGCGGCTTCAGCCGCGTCCGGTTGGCTAGCCGACACCCCACGGGTGCCGCGGGGGTGTCACGTGGGGCGGCGGCTCCCCCCGCGTCAGGCAGCTCGGCCGCTAGGCCAAGCCGAGCGGGACCGGCCCTGGCCGAGCCA
Organism: Viscum album; assembly: GCA_963277665.1. Lineage (NCBI taxonomy): Eukaryota > Viridiplantae > Streptophyta > Magnoliopsida > Santalales > Viscaceae > Viscum > Viscum album. The sequence continues at coordinate 1,364,625,639 of OY728147.1, forward strand.
GACCGGTCCGACCGGGTCGGACCGGGTCGGACCGGGTCGAACCGGGTCGGACCGGGTGCGGCCGACCCAGGGGGGTGTCGGGCCGGGTTGGCCCAGGCCCGGACCCCCGTCTCGGACGGTCGTCGTTCAAATGCTCGTAACATGAGCTATGGGCCTCCAAACGACTCGCCGTGAGAGGCAACATGATACTTGGATCGAGACGGTCGTTTCGGTATATCGCACTCAAGGTTTCGGAACACTTTGAGTTTGGCCGGGTTGGTTCGTACACGAAACGAACCGGGCCCTCGGAGCGGAAACGCTCATATCTTGATCCACGGACGTCCGATTGACGTGCCGTCAGCTTTGTTGTTTTCCTCTATGTGAGACGGATCTTTTGGCATACTCCGCCCGAGGTTTGGACGCAGGTGGAGTACAGTCAGGTTGGTTTTTCCTTAAAAACCAACCGGGCCCCTGGAACGAAAAAGCCAATAAATCTCAGACCGGGCGTCCGATTGACGCGTCGTCTGTGACGTTGAGTTCCTGTTAACGATGCAGAACTTTTGGATACATCAACTTCGGACTTTGTGTCAGTTGATGTATCGGCCTCTCGGCTCGTGGAGCGGACCCCCCCGAACGAGCTTGCTGTGTCCGGGAACCCTAAAGCTGGCTGCGACTGCTTCTTCGACAGCGACGACCGTGCAGAGATCCTCAGTGGACTGCGGCAACGACGGTGCTGAGATCCTCAGTGGACTCCGACGACGACTGTGCAGAGATCCTCAGTGGACTGCGTCGACGACTGTGCATAGATCCTCAGTGGACTCCGACAACGACTGTGCAGAGATCCTCAGTGGACTGTGGCGACGACTGTGCAGAGATCCTCAGTGGACTGTGACGACTACTGCACTCAGCGATCCTACGTGGATCAGTGCTACATGTCCTGTGTGGGCCCGATCCTGTGTGGGTCCGATCCTGTGTGGGTCCGCGCTCAGCGGTTCTGTGTGAGCCAGCGCCTACAGGTCCTGCGTGGGCCCGGTCCTGTGTGGGCCCGATCCTGTGTGGGTCCAATCCTGTGTGGGTCACTGCGGGGTTAGTAACTATCGATCCTTCGTGGGTCCGATGACTTAGATGGTTCAGTGATCATATTTATCGTCATCCGAAGAAGTATAACTGTGTGAGTTGAATCTTGTGTTCCTCTCCTTTGTGTATTGTGTTGAGCTATCCTGTGTGGATTTACTGTTTACTCTCCTTTGTGGATTGTGTTGAGCTATCCTGTGTGGGTATACGTTTTCTTTCCTGTGTGGACTGGGTTGTTCTTGGGCTCGGACGTTGGAGCCGAACGGGAATTGATGACTTAGGTATATGTATGGGCATATACCTAAGCCGTGTCAGATGTTACTTCGTGATTGTATCCTTCCTTTGTGGATTATCCTTTGTGGATTTCGGGAGACCTTCGGGGGCCTCGGGGTCCCTACTGAGTAGCTTATACTCACCCCTACACGGGCTTTACCCACACTACGTTGTGTTGGTTGCAGACGATGTACAGCGATGATCGTGGTGGAGGCGTGCAGAGCAGGACGGTACATGGAGGTGGACCACTGGGCGGGACGTACTCGGAGCGGTCAGGTGGACCCGAGGAGCAGTGGAGGATATCTGTACCCACCCTTCAGGTGGGACTTCCAGTGGACGGCTCGACGCTGCAGTTTTTCCTTTCAGTTGCAGTTTTTCCTTCAGTTGTACTTTACAGTTGGGCTTGTATTTCCAGCCCCTTTTTCTTTCAGCAGAGCTTGTACAGTTTTTTACTTAGTGTTTACTTTTTTGCTTGCTTACTCTGTGGTTCTTGTTTACTTTTCAAAGGCAATGCCTTCCCTTTTTGTTGGGATTTACGCCTTGGTGCTAGTCGCCAGCCCCTGGCCTATGGAAGGCGGGCTTGGGGTAGTCACGGCATGGGCGACGAGGGCGGGTCGTGACAATAGAGGAAAATTATAAAGAAATTTTTCATAGGTATCTTGTTTTGGGTGTTTCATTAGTGTTATGGCTTTGGTTGAATGGTCCATAGATAATTTTATTATTCTGAGATAAGGGAGTAATATATATTGGGCATGGTTGATCAAGAGAGTAGTACCTTCATAAATCCGTGTCCAATGTATTCAATGGTAAATTCCTACAGTTATATTAACAAAAAATAAATCAATAAATGATGATGACACAAGTGTGTATCCAAATTTATGATACATGGAAGGACAAAGAGATTATATTACCCCGAACATTTTCATAGGGTGGTTTTCATTTTCATAACCAAGAAAGTTCCCTTTAGGGTCCTTGATGAGTTACTTTAATCCACTATTGGAATGTGAATACTATTCACTAATATTGAGATAAGGGCTTAGAGTCACACACAATAGTGTATTCAAGTATCTTTCCGATTATGGTGAATATTAATATAGTAAATAGTGGGACCCTCCACTGGATCTGAGGTTATGTGAATACTATTCACTAATATTGAGATAAGGGCTTAGAGTCACACAAAATAGTGTATTCAAGATTATTTCCTATTATGGTGAATATTAATATAGTAAATTGTGGGACCCTCCACTGGATCTGAGGTTGTCCAAGTATTTACAATCATTGATAAATAAATAAATTCATCATTGTTTAGGTAAATTATAATTATGATGAATTCATTTATTAAAACAATTTAATAGTGTTTAAGTAAATACAAATGAAAATATGATATAAATGAATATTATTTTATTATTGTTGGATTTTAATATTAGCCCGAAATGAAGAGTCAAGTTAAATTAAATTTTTTTATCACCTAAAATATTTAATATATATTACAAGTATGTGAAAAAATATAAATATTATTCCTGATGAAATTTTTTTCATTTTAATTATTTGTTTTGGATTATTTAAGGGATGTTATTTTTCAAGGTATCTAGGGAACTCTTCCATGGTATTTTGATACAGTGACTATATAAATAAGAGAGTATAATATCTACTTGGAGATTTTTATTCTAACATATGAGAACATCTCTCTTCAATTTATTTATAGAGAGATAATGTAACTTTCTTTATGCATCTAATATGAAATCAACATCGATGGATAAAAGGAAAGGGACTATGTTTATTAGTGAAGCACTAAATTATATGTAAATCTCTACACTAAAACTCTAATTATGATTAAAGGATATCATTAATATTCTTGGAGTGCTTTTGGATGATCTAGAGGGGTTCGAATATGGATCCATTGAACAACTGTCATTGGTGATAACTAGGAATCATTCACACATTAATTCAGAACAAGTTGAGAATTCTATTTATCTCTCATGCTCATTCTAATTACATGAGATCCTTATACCATACTAGGTCTCAAATAAATTGAGATGAAATGTTCATTCTACTCAATGATGATAAATTTTGTATCCCTGACCTACTGACATCTGTTGTGTTCCCCGATACCTTTTAGTTTTCATGTATCATTTAAAAGAAATTATTTTAAATAATATTTTATATTTTTTAATATTTTAAATAAGTGATTTAAAAATATGGATATTTTTCTCATGAAATATTCTAGTGATTATTTTAATGTAATTTTAATCAATAAAAAAAATCCTTTTATACTAAATATTTTTTTATTGGGGATGCATTCCTAGGATTCTATCCTTTTTGGTTCTTTAGATTGTTTATGATCATAATGATTAAATGTTTAATAAACCCAATTATTTTATATGGGTAATTATTTTATGAAGTTATTAAATACATATGAACCTATCTTAATGGAATAGGTTATGATATGATGTTATTATGATGGTTTCATGACTTCATTAAACACAGATGTAGGGTTTTCATTTTTAAATGGATGGGACCAGAATTATATATCCCTGCAATGCACCGGGAAAAGTGTCATATATCATAAGATAATTATGGGAAACAAGTAGATGTTATTGATCTATTATATGAATCAAGTCTATGTTCTTGATCCACTATAGTAAACAAGGATATGATCTTAATCCAATAAGGGAGACCTGTGATGATTCTTGATCCATTATAATAATTTAAGTAAGGGTTTATGCCTGGTCACTTAGGATTTTATGGTCTGAGAAATCAACCTCGATATATAAAATGTTTTATATACTTATTACAGTGAAAAAATTTTATGACATGAACCTATTGTTCAGGAATTATAAATGATGATTTCATACTCTTATGATTCATATATTCTGAAATGATAAAGTTGTATGCCATGAATAATGTTTACCTACTATGATAGATAGGGTATGAAGATTGTTTTCAATTTTCATGATATTAAACTCTAATTATTATTAGATGCTTTAATATGATCATCTATTGATATCGTTTATGTTTTCTCATACTGATAATATTTAATCCCCATTCCTCACATTTTCATTCCCCTACTTTTGAAGAATCATTTATGTAGGGTATTTCTATGAAATGTTCTATGTGGTGTGATTATTAAGGGAGTTGTTGATGGAAATTAATGATATAAAAAAATTGGGTATCTAGTCCCCAAAATAATTCAGAAATTTATGGCCCCATAGTGTGTAGTAATTAAATGTATTAAATATTCATAAAAAAATATGTAATATATATGTATGAAAAAGAGGGTCTGTTGTAGTGTGTTGTAATATTACCGGATCATATGCCCCATTCTCTTTGGGTTTTTTGCAATGGGTTGGGAAGGCTAATGAAATTTAGTGTATGTGTGAAATAGGGGGATATGCATATTTTTTTCCATTAAGAGGAGTCAGTATTGAGAATCTATCATTATGGAAGTGTTCACTGCTTAAAGATAAGGGGAGTTTTTGATTTATTTCTAACATGTGACATGGGACACTATTTTGAACTCTTAATTTGAACATAGATCATTTCATAGGTATAAATAGAGTGATGTTTGAGTTATTTTGGTTCTTTGTGAGGTTTGTGCTACATTTCATTTAATTTTAGATTTCTAACCAACCCAAAGAGGGAGAATATTGGGACCAAGGAGTTTCAGGATAGTGTTTGTTATTTATAGTTTGTTTATCAAACATAAATTTCTATATTTATTAAAGGATCATTAAAAATATAGAATATGATTCACTAAAAATGATATAAAAGTGGTGTTGTTAGAGATATATGTTTACTGGTTGTTTTCCAATGTATGATTTTTTTGGTATGAACAATAACCAGTTGAAACAAATCGTCAATAAGGTTTCATGAAAAAAGAAGGTGGTTTTGTTGTGAGTTTCTGTCTTTTGAATTGTGTTTGAGGTCTATGATAGTCTTTTTTTCAATGACGATGTGTGGATTCAAGGTGACTACATGGTTAAGTTAGCTATGTTGAGACCCCTCCAATCATTAAGGTAGTAAGTGGGTTTGATGGGATGTTTAGAAGAATGAAATTTTTTTTTTCAACCCTATATAAAGATCATAGTTTACATGAGCGGTCCATGAATGATGACCCATGAAAGAGGATTATAGTAGGCACACCTTCATGGGAGTACACAAAGTGTTTTTAGAAATGGATTGAAATATATTATTGTAATTAAGTGTATTTCTTTGAGAAATTGATGTATAAATAGAACAATAATTGAATTATAAAGGATATATTAAAGATTAATGACGATCTTGAGATTAGTTTAATGATCTATAAAGGAATGAAATATCTGCAAGGTAATATCCAGGATGTGATTATGCGGGTATCATTTCTTGTCGAATGTTAATGAATTTTCATTATAATTCACAATCAATGAAATAAGTTTTTGAGGGTGATATCTGAAGTGTATCACATGGTTTTCTATGTATATTATGTAGTTTGAAATTTTAGGACACTGTGAATAGTCTTTTCTATGTTACTTTATGTAAGGATGTTTTACGAAAGTGTTTTCACAAAAAAATAAAAGTGGGTATTTTGAAGATCATGAAGTACATTAGAACATATTATTGAGGTTATCATGATGAAAATAATATCATGAACTCTTATAATTATGGAATCAAATTTTAAATCAATAATCTGAGGTAGAATTCATGCAGAATAGTGTCAAATGTGGAATTGACAGACGTGATCTAATGAAGAAAATGTGTTTTTCTTGAATTCATTGAAAAAAGTAATCCAATCAATGATTTATCATGGATAAACAATTTAAATTCTCAAAATATTGGAAAATGATTTTTTTTTATGAAAATAAACATTATCATTGTATTCTCGTTCGACTATTCCCTAACAGTACACTATATTAAAAAAGGTGTGATCTATTTTATTTTTTTATGTGTTCGGTTAATGTGTATTCCAATCATAAAGATTTAAAGTGTTCCTAAAAATGTGTGGGAAGTATACATTTGAATAAAAATATATTTTCAACACATTGATACACCACTCCCCTCTCAAACCTTTGTAGGGTATAACAGAAGTCTACACCATGGGTGTTTTAAGTTTGAATTCAATGTGCTGGGTTACAAAATGTTGACTGTGAATAGTTATTGGGGGTCTTGGAAGTAATTTCTATTCTTTTTAGTTTAAATTTGATGTGGAATTTCCATATATGTTGTAATAGAAGTCATTTTAGTGGAGTCACTACATGAAAAGTTCCTCATAGTGGTAGTTTAATCTGCTGCCATATGATTCTACATTGGTTTCATAAAACTACAGCTAAATTGGGTGTCACCATCTAACATGTAGCAGTTTCTTCAATTTAGCGGTGGTTTTCATGATTTGTCCTTGTCAACATATTTAGATGAGATTTTTTTTCATTTCAGATGTGGTTTCATGTAAATAAAATGGATTATTTATAAGTTGTTTAAACTACCACTAAATTGTTTTCCATTTTTTACATTAAAACTGCCACCAATCCCCAATAACCGCCCATTAACAATAATTCACATTTATTTAGTGACGATTTTAACTACGACCGATAATAAAATATAAAACTATAGTGGCGATTTAAACCACTAAAAAATATGGTCCATTTCATTAGAGATGGTTTATAACCCCGCTAAATGTAGATTTACTTGTAAAAAAATGCAACAGATTCTGCAGCCCCAGTACTTGTACCCTATAAAAAACATGTGAAAAGAACATATAAATGAATAATATGAACTATATAAATGTGTTCTTTAGTAAAAAAGCTAACAATGTTTTATAAAAAACTTTGTATAGGGAACATATAATAGAATAATCTATACCGTAGAATCTTGACCATATAACAATGTTTCGAAGATCTAAATCTAAGAATTATAACTATATACAAACAATGTCTGAGATGTTAGCCTTCAAAATATATAGCAAAAAGTATATGATGTGTCCTTGACCCATCATAATAATTATGATTTATCGCAATGCCCAATATAACACTGTAACAAATATTCGGTATGAAAACCCTACCGATTAGTATTAGTTTGGACTTTATGATTTATACAAATGAAGTTCTTAAACATGACTTGGTAAGAGAATCACACATGAATCTACGAGATACGATATACTATAACACTTGTAATAGGATGGTGTTTTTTTAATTTAGGTTGATGATTAATATAAGCATGTTATCCTTGTTTTGGAACTATATTCATTTTTGGATGATGCATGTGGCATGGAATATTTTTAATTTCAATGTAATGATTCCCAGGAAATTCTTAATTTATGGAGAATTATTAGTATTATCTAAATTGATTCCTTTCATGTAGAGGGACAAAACTGTAATGGAACAATTTTAAATTTTCAGAATGACTTCTTGAATCAAATGAGTGGGAATATTTAATATTTCATATCTTAAACATGATGATGAATTTTAAAACATAGGATCATGTTTAAAATAATTTTGGTTGATAGACTCCTGCTCGAGGTAAATAATCATTCCAGGTGTTTTACTCGTCAATTGTGTGTTTATGAATTCATGGAAACATGATCAAACAGTGGTTGGTTGATTACACAACCATTGATGAATGATGAGATTCATTGTTGTAATTTTATTTTAATTTGTGAAATAAAAATGTACCATTATGATATTTGGCTATGCGATCAATACTATAATAAAAAAAAAGGGCAATTAAAATGATAATCTCTTAAAAAAGTAAGTCTAAAGTGGATTTATTGATGCTTTAGTGATGAAATTTTGAAGGGGAGATGATCCTTCTGTCTATGCATCATGTTAAATATGATGTGATCCTTTTGGGGTGTAACCCTTCAAAAATACACCATATAAGTACAATGAGCGTTTTTGGGTTTTAATAGGTGGTTGACCCATTGTTGGATCTAATCACACATCATCGGGGGATGTGGAATCATTGTTTGGTTCAAGAAAATTATAACATGTTTTGATGGAGCACATATCAGAATATCTAAATAGGACTATCAATATAAATTTTCAGAAATGCTAGGGTGTTTTTATTTGGCAACCAGGAATGGGTAATTTTTAGCAACTTCGTGTACTCTGATTCTAGATTAAGTCATTCCCAATATATTGACACCATCCTATGTATGTTGAGATAGAATCTATAAACCAAGATAAATAATTAAATCCAATTCCTTTTTTTGGATATAAGGAATACATTGGAGGTTTACAAAAGGATTATTTTATAAAATTATTTAAAATATGGATTACAAATTTCAAATATTGGAGGTTAACAATAATGTGAGTGTTGGACAAGTCGTTGGACGGTTTTCTTAGTTTGTGAGTTTCTTAATAACTGGAACTGGGTAACATTGTATTCCATGGTGAATGCCAGGTACTGGTTAAAATAAACACTTGGGAGAAGCTTATTCTTAGGCATTAGTCATGGGATACCTTTTGAATATCTTGTTGTGCTGGATCAGAAATGCACTAGAATTTTTTTTGGAATGGTGATATACACGAGTATGATTTTGTAAGATCGAGAGATGTCACTAGAAGTTGGTTACAAGAAGTGCTGAGCATGCTCCAAGTGATATTGGTGCACCATGGATAAAATGTGTCAGTATATGGATTTAGATATGTTGACTATTAAAGTTTAGTGTTCCTGAAAAATGCTGAACAAAAAGAAGTTCAATATGAGTATTTTATAAAATAAATATGTGGTCAGTGAGGAACCGCTTCAGGAACATAGTGCATTAAGAGAGGTTAATTTTAATGATTTCTAAGATATCTTAAAGGAAAATATAATGAGAATAGTATGATTTTGTGCCTTTGGATTTCTACCATTTAAAAAAATTGAGGACTGGTGGTAATTTCCTCATAAGTAACATATTAAATGTGTTGAGATCACTGTTAGGACATTGAGGTCTTTCATAAATACAAAAATGTTACAGTGGGAGTACCACATATTAGAATTGTCAATTAAAAATAAATATTTATTGTGGATATATCTATATTCTAGTTGATAACATGATGATTATGTGATTATCTCTCTTATATATAATCACACTCAATGTGCTCAAGAACATAGTGGGGTAGCTCCCAATTTGGATCTCAATCATACTCCATGTATTATTCTCCCCCATAATGATGTCATGTGGACAAAATAAGCTTGCCTACCATCTAGGGAACACACCTCAAAGGATCTCTTGTAAGAAGTGTGTTGATTCAAAAGTCCTCTTTTGACTTCTACATCATGTTTTGTAAATCACAAATATATTCTATCATATTCTGGAAATTACAGGTGTCTTCTATCATGTTTATCGTATCGTACAATGATGATCGTACTGATCATGCTGATCGTACTGACCGTGCTGATCATACTGACCATGCTGATCGTACTGATCATGCTGATCGTACTGATCATGCTGATCGTACTTATCATACTAATCGTACTGACCATATCGTATCATACTGAATCTGTTAATCCTATCGTACTGACTTTGTAAATCGTATCGTACTAACTCTGCTATTCAGATGTTCATTACTTGTTTTGGTACTTTGTCAAAAACACTTATTACTTTTTAATCGTACCCATGTTTTTCATTTCTATATATCTTATGTCCTAACAAAAACGATGTCGTTGAGTTAGTTACAAACTAATCAAAACAATGTCGTACTTTCAGTTTCAATATGACTGTTGGAGGTAATATGACCATTGGAACCCGAGGCCTATAAATAGGAGGTCATTTGATGGTAAGGGTATGAAGAAATGAATGAAGAGACTTCGTGAACTATCAAGATTCTAGAGAGATACACTATGACTTCTCTCATCGGCCTTGAGTGTCCGATCATCGTATCGAGGGCTTTCAAGTGATTGAAAGACAGTGGTGCCGATTACCTATAAAATCGAGGGCTGCCAGGGATAGGCAGACAGACGTGCCGATCATCATATCGAGGGCTGCCGGGGATAGGCAGATAGACGTGCCGATCATCATATCGAGGGCTCACCAAGGTGTTGGTGAGACAAACGTTTTATCCTAGGTGAAAGGATAACCATTCTCTTTGGGTTAAAAGAATTTTAATACTTTTACATTTCCGCTGTTACTTGTATTAGAAAGGAATTTGTATTGTATCCTTTCTTGTTTACATATTCAATTGTAATTGTTTCAATTACAATCATTCTATTACATTTTGTATTGATTGATTCTATACGCTTTAAGGTAGAATCATTCATCTTTGTATTACTCTGATCATTATGTTCATCTTGAATACAATTGTTTTACATTACATTAGTATTACAATACATCATACATTTTTATATTCAATACAATTGTGGGTGATTGTATTTGTATTAGTTTAAGATCATTTAAACTAATCTCTTAGTTGATAAAACTCAATGGTTTTTAAACCTACAATTCACCCCCTCTTGTATTGTTCCATCTAATAAACATATATATCTACATATTCGATCAAACAATTGGTATCAGAGGAGGGGTTTCCACTGATTTGTATTACTAGCTTTATTTCGTTTATATTTCTTAAATACTTACTACACTAACGTGTGGAGTGGAAAAGTTTTATTGTTGTATTAGATGACAGGAATGTTCATTAGGTCAATAGACAATATGAATCATTCTAGACCACCAATCTTTGATGGGAATGATTATGAGTATTGGAGAGATCATATGAAGACTTTCGTTATTAATATTGGTGTAGAAAATTTTATTATTCTTACTGGAGGTTACAACATTTCTGATAAAGAAGTCAGTACTTTCACTAACCAGGAGAAGCAAGAATATCAACTAAATTACAAGGTACGCAATACTCTATTATGCTCTATGACCAGGAATATATACAGTCAGATATCTTCATGTGAAGCAGCCAATTGTATTTGGAAGAAATTAGAAGTCACTCATTTTGGTACATCCAAGGTTATAGAAACAAGAAGAGCAATTCTTCGAGCAGAGTATCATGGATTTGTTTTTCCTTATGGAGAGCCAGTATGTAAAGTGAAACAAAGGTTTATGACAATTGTCAACAACTTACAATCAATGGGAGAAAAAGGTCTTGATGATGATGCCCTAGTTGATATGATCATATATATAATGTCGAATGAATGGGAGTCAAAAAGGACAGCTATTGATGAGAATAGAAAAGTTTCCCAGATTACTCTTGATGAACTTTTTGGAACTCTTTTACAGTATGAGACAAGAATGAAGAGAGATGCTGATTTTAACAAGAAAAAGAATGGGAATGGAAGTGTAGCCTTTGCATCTAAAGATAAAACACCTGAAAGGCTTACGAGGTCTATATCCAAGAAAGTAGTTATATCTGATTCAAGTGATTGTAATCTTTCGGATAATGAGTTAGCCAATCTTGCTCGAAGGATGAAAAAGATTGCGGGAAAGAAAGATTTCCAATATAGATTCAAAAAGAAAGATAGGAAGGATAAGAAAGATACAGAGGTAACATGCTATGAATGTAAGAAAGCAGTACATATAAGGCCTGATTGTCCTTTACTAAAAAGGAAAGACAGAAAAGAGAAACACTTTGAAAGAAACAAGAAAATGTATTACAAGTCAAAGACAAAGAATGTCTTGAAGGCAAATGATACTTGGAGTGCAAATGATAGTGATTATTCAGATGATTCTTCATAATATGAGACATCATGACAGAGGAATATCAGACTTTTAGCCAGATTACCAATTGAAGATCATTGTCTCATGGCTAAGTTACATAACGCTGAAGCTATTACAAATGTCTCTTTGAATGCAAATTATACTGATAATAGATATTATGAATCTTCAAATGATGAATATTCATCATCAGAAGATGATACATTACCTTCTTTTGAAGAAGTCTCTAGATTTGCTAAATTACTGGAAAATGAATATTCTAAACTCAAGAAGAGACTTGAAAAAGCAAATTCTAGAATTTCAATATTGACTAAAGAAGTATCAGATCATTCTAAAGATCTTGATGTGAAAACCTCATATTTTGAAAGTATTTTAAAAACCCTTGACAATGTTAAATCTGAAAAGGATAAACGTTCTAAGGATCTTGAAACTTTAATTTCAAAGAAAAATATTTTAGAGCCTAACTCTAGTTCATATTCAAATGTTTTGGAAAATAAGAATTTGGTTTTAAAACTAAAGTCATAGATTTTATCTTTGAAGAAATGTTTGTCAAACTTTACTCAAGGAAAAGAAAACTTTGACAGGATGTATTCTCAAATTAGACCGTTGAGAAATCGTTCTGGTCTTGGTTATACTTATTCCAAACCTATTTTTAGAAATAACTATTTTGTTCCTCAAAAAACCACTTTCTGTTCTAAGTGTCAATGTGGTGGACACTGGAGAAAAGATTTTTCTCTTAACAAAACTCAATATTTTGGATTTCATAAAGATCATTTTGAAAAACAAATGCGGATTCCTAAAATTCTTTTATCTAAACCTTCTGGATCCAAACAAGTTTTGATTCCAAAAACCTAATTGTTTCTTTTTCAGGAAAATGAGAAATGTACCAATAAGAATGTTTGGTACATGGATAGTGGTTATTGTCGGCACTTGACTGGAAACAAAGATTTCTTTGAAAAGGTTATCAAAACAAAAGGTGGAAAAGTTACCTTCGGAGATAATGCACAGGGAAAGATTATTGGTATAGGTAATATTGTTTTTCTTGGAAATGTTCTTATCTCAAATGTTTTGTTTGTTAAAGGTCTTAGGCACAATCTAATCAGCATAAGTCAATTATGTGACGAAGGTTACCTTGTGAATTTTAGAAATGATAAGTGTCTTGTTCACAATTCCAAGGATGAGTTCATTCTACCTACCCATAGGCAAGAGAATGTTTACACTATTAACCTAGAAGACCTTAGTAACCAAATCTTACCTTGATTAAGTGCAATAGAAGACCAATCATGGCTATGGCATAGGAGACTAGGACACTGTAATCTGAGAAACCTTAGTAAACTCTCAAATAAAAGACTTTTGAAGGGGCTACCAGACCTTAGATATGATTCTTCAAAAGTCTGTTATCCTTGTCAATTTGGAAAGAAGTATAAAACTAGCTTTAAATCAATTAATGAAGTTTTAACTTCTAATGCATTATAGCTAGTGCATATGGATCTTTTTGTTCCTTCACAAACTAGAAGCATTGGAGGAAAATACTATGTATTTGTTTTAGTTGATGACTTTACTAGATTTACATGGGTCTACTTTCTCACAAAGAAATCTAAAGCCCTTTCCTATTTAAAAACATATAGAGCCCAAGTTAAAAATGAGAAAACCCTACCATTGATAATTATTCATAGTGATCATGGTGGTGAATTTCATAATTCAGATTTTGAAACTTTTTGTAGTATGAAAGGTATTACTCACAATTTCTCAGCTCCAAGAACTCCTCAGCAAAATGGTGTTGTTGAAAGAAGAAATCGTATTCTTCAGGAAATGACTCGAACCATGTTGAGTGAATAATCAATTACTAAGCACTTTTGGGATGAAGCTGTTAGTACTGCCTGTTATACTATAAATCATGTTTTAACTAGACCATTTCTTAATAAAACCCCTTATGAGTTATGGACTAGCCGAAAACCAAAAGTCTCATTCTTCAATGTTTTTGGATTCAAAGTATTCATACTGAATAAAAAAGATAATCTACACAAATTTGCACCAAAATATGATGAAGGAATCTTTCTAGGCTATTCTAAGACTTCAAAGGCTTATAGAGTTGTCAATAAAAACACCTGTACTGTTGAAGAAATAGTACATATAAAATTCGATGAAACTGATCCTTTTGTTTTCAACCAACCCAATCCTACATCCTCGGATGTGTTTTCAAAAACTGATTATCAGTCTTTCATAGAAGATCCTTCTGATAAGGAAAATGTTCAAGAATGTATTCCTGAAACATTTACCACAGAAGATTTTCAATCATACGTTGATGAAAATGTTTTAAAAAATCCAAATCAATTGTTTCTTAGGAATCATCCCAGTGATAACATCATTGGTGATGTTAATCAACCTGTAAGGACCAGAAATTCCTTAATAAATGAAATAGAACATCTTGCTTTTCTTTCCCAATTTGAACCTAAAAGTCCAAGTGAGGCCTTAGGTGATGATGATTGGATCAAAGAAATGCAAGATGAACTAAATGAATTTGAAAGTAATCAAGTCTGGACTTTAGTTGATAGACCTAAAGAAACAACTGTAATTGGTGTAAAATGGGTTTTTAGAAACAAATGTGATGAAAATGGAATCATTGTATGAAATAAAGAAAGGCTTGTTGCTAAAGTCTATAATCAACAAGAGGGAATAGACTATGAAGAAACATATGCTCCTGTAGCTAGACTTGAATCCATTCGTATTCTATTAGCCTTCGTAGCTTTTTTCAATTTCAAACTATTTTAAATGGATGTCAAATGTGCTTTTCTAAATGGTTTTGTTCAAGAAGAAATTTTTGTTGAACAACTTCCTGGTTTTCAAGACCCAAAACATCCTCATCATGTTTTCAAACTTACCAAGTCTCTATATGGTCTTAAACAAGCCCCTAGAGCATGGTATGATAGACTTACATGATTTATTTTACAAAAAAATTATACAAAAGGTACATTAGATCGAACCCTTTTTATAAAAGTGGAAAACAAAAATGTTTTGATTGTTCAAATCAATGTTGATGACATCATATTTGGATCAACTCAGAAATCTTTAACTAATTCTTTTGCAATTTTAATGAAATCTGAGTTTGAAATGAGTATGATGGGTGAGTTAACATTCTGTTTAGGTTTTCAAATTTCTCAAAAACTAGAAGGAACATATATATCTCAACATAAGTATATAAAAGATTTACTCAAAAAGTATGGATATGACAAAACTAAAAGTATTAGCACTCCAATTGGTACCTCAAATACACTTGATCTTGATAAAACTGGGAAACCAGTAGATCAAACAATCTTTAGAGGTATGATAGGAAGTTTGATATACGTGATAGCTAGTCGACCTGACTTAATGTTTTCTGTATGCTTATGTGCAAGATATCAATCTAATCCAAAAGAGTCTCATTTAAAAGCCATAAAGAGAATCTTTCAGTATTTAAAAGTCACTATGGATTTAGGTCTTTTTTACTCCTCTGGGAATGATTTTGTTTTAAAAAGTTTCTTAGATGCTGACTTTGGTGGTTGTAGAATGGATAGAAAAAGTACATCTGGAACATGTCATTTCTTAGGAGATTCTCTGGTTTCTTGGTCCTGCAAGAAACAACACTCAGTAGCACTATCCACTGCTGAAGCTGAATATGTAGCAGTTGGAAGTTGATGTGCTCAAGTATTGTGGATGCAACACACACTCACTGACTATGGATTGAGTTTCTCCAAAACTCAAATTCTTTGTGATAATACAAGTGCCATAGCTCTTAGTAATAACCCAACACATCACTCACGTTCAAAACACATAGATGTTAGGCATCACTTTCTTAGAGATCACACACAAAAAGTAGATATTATTTTACAATTCATTGGAACGCAAGAACAACTTGCTGACATTTTTTCAAAACCTTTACCTTCTGATAGATTTGAATTTATAAAACAGATTCTTGGAATGATTACATTTAAATAATCATTCATATCTACTTCCTGTTTTACATCTCTCCTAATAGTAAGAAACTCCTCGTAGAAAGGGGGAGAACATTTCTTTCTATGTTTCTCACTTTATTTCATCTTATCTTATGTTTTTCCCTGATATGTGTTTTTCTGTTTATCGTATTGACAATTTTATCGTAGCATTCATTTTTCTGTTTATCGTATTAACAGTTTTATTGTATCATTTATTTTTCTATTTATCGTTTTGACAGTTTTATCGTATCATTCATTTTTCTGTTTATCATATTGACAATTTTATCGTATCATTCATTTTTTTGTTTATCATATTGACATTTTTATCGTATCATTCATTTTTCTGTGAATCGTTTCGACCGATGATGGTATTTAATTTCTTTTCCATCGTATCGAACGATGATGGTAATGATTTTCTTTTCCATTGTATCGACTGATGATAGTATTGAATTTCTTTTCCATCGTATCGAATGATGATGGTAATGATTTTCTTTTCCATTGAATCGACCGATGATGGCATTGAATTTCTTTTCCATCATACTGTCAGTTCATGGTAACGAGATTCTTTTCCATCGTACTGTCAGTTCATGGTAACAAGATTCTTTTCCATCGTACTGTCAGTTCATGGTAACGATATTGTTTTCCATCATACTGTCAGTTCATGGTAACGAGATTGTTTTCCATCGTATTTTCAGTTCATGGTAACAAGATTTTTTTCCATCGTATGGTCAGTCCATGGTAACGACTTTGTTTTCCATCGGCATTATTTTTTTTCCTTACGATTGTATTTTCTTTTGATTTTTACCAAAACCAACAATCACCTTACGATCTCCGACAGGTTTTTTTTCCACTTTAAATCCTAACATTTGATCTTATTTCTTATCATCTTGACCGTAGAAGATCAAAGGTCACCCCATTATCGCCTATAAATAGCCCCTCCCCTCCCCAAACCAACATCGTTTTTTTTCAGCATCTACGTCGAAGCTCTGTCTCATTGTTTTAAGACATCGTACGATCTTTCATCGGCATCACCTTTATGTCTCAATCCTCTGCTAACAATCCCACTGAAATGTCTTCAAAGAAATTTACAGAGAAAGACTTTAACAGAGAAAGGTTAGTATCTCGGGATTTTTTCGATACGTACGATTCCACAATTAGGAGGATCATTTTGTTTCAAGGGTGGGAACATCTGTGTGTTGAAAAGCATGATTCTCAAGATCTGGTTCTTTTTTATGAAGTCAGTCAATTTTATAAAACCGTATCTTTTGACAAAGACATGACTATAAACTTTGCTGTGTACGATAGAAAGAAATCCATGTCTGTGAAACAAGCGGCTCATTTTGTAAATGTCTCAACTGAAGGGGATTCTTTCTGTCCATCTCATAAACTACCAGAGGAAGTTGGTACGTTTAACAGAGAAAGTGCTGATAAGTCTTTGTTTGTTTTTAATGAAGAGTAAAGGAAAGTATCTCATCTTTCTCCAGACAATCAGTTTGTCACTTTATGGATGCAAGGTTTTCTTATTCCAAGGAAAGGGGATAGAGAAACTCTGAAAGTTTCTGATATTTTCATGCTTGACTATCTTGTGAATATGAGAAAAGTGAATCTCATGGGGTATGATTTTGAAACCATAAAGAATTTCAAGACAGGAGGGATTAATTCCCAAATGATTATTTATCTAGCCATCCTTACGAAGTTCATTCTTGAGAGTATGAAGTTTTGTAACATTCCTTTGAAAGGAAACCCCATAGATCAGAAGCCTTCTTGGATTAACAAAAATACTATGAAGAAGTTGAATGTTTGTTTTGATCACAATTAAAAACTTTTTGTCAGAGATGTAGAAGCTGAATTGGCTCAGAATCAATCGGCACCTATGCCAGCCAAAGACATTCAATCTATTGGTGTTACTCAAAATTATGCTCCGCAAACTAGTTCAAAGACTAAGAAGAAGCCAAGGTACAATAAGGAAGTAGTAGAAAAATTGAGAAAGGATAAGGAACAGAGAAAGGAAGGTGATCCAATGTTCGGTCTTGACCCTGCTGAGGCTTTTGCAGAAACAATAAGGGTAGAAGAAACCCTTCAGGCTGAAAAGAAGAAGAAGGTTCTTTTGAAAAGAAAGGCTCAGGACTTTGATGTCTCTAAAGTCTTGAAAGCAGTAGAGGAAGCTAGTGCTCAACTGACAAAAGAAGTGAATCAAGAAACCATCGTACAAAACCTTCCTGAGAAAGAAAAACAAAAACTAGTAATGGAAGAGATAGAAGAAATGGAAGAAGAAGAAGGAGATTTTCTTTTATAATTTCTTCAAAGTTCAAAGAAGAGTAAAGAGGAATCTGTTCAAAAGCTGAGTAAAGGTGTTCAAAAAATTCCTCATGCCGATCAAGCACAAACTCCGGATAGAATGTCATCTAATGAAAAGAAAGGTGCTCAATCCTCTCACACAGATAAAGATGTTGTAATTAGTGACAAAGTGGAAGAAGAAACAAAGCAGAAAGAAAAAGCAAAAGGAAAACAGCCAGTTGTTGACTCAAGCCAATCGTATGAACTAGCATCGTACGATGAAGATACTGATTCAGAACATAAAATCTCTCTCAAGAAGATTGATTATATTGTCCATGTTTTGAGAAGGGTTGAGAAGACAATTCCTTATTTCCTGAGGCTGGAAGGGAAGATTGATTTTATTACTGATAATCAAAAGAAGAAGTTTGGCTCTGTAAAAGAATTGAGAAAGAAAGTTTTGTCAGTTGAAGACGATTTGAAAGTTCTTTCAGAAAGTTCGGTTGCTTATAAAAAGGCCTGTAACAAGATGACCAAGTGGTCGTACAAAACAGAAAGATCAATCAATGACCATGAAATAGCAGTTGAAGATATAAGGAGGTTGTCAAATGATCTTGCAATTGCTTTCAATAAGCTAGACCGAGAAACGGTTGAAAGGCTGAATCTTTTGTCTTCTCAAAGAGCCGATGTTCCTTCAGTGAAAGATTTGCAAGAGAGAATGAATGCTTTCCAATCTTAATTCTTGAAGGTTTCATCTTTCAAAGATGAAATGATTTTGTTTAAGAAACAAAATTATGTCTTATCCAAATATAACAATAATCTGCATGACAGAATTGATACCCTTGAAGAAGTAATCAGAGTCCAGGAGGAGACTATCAAGAATCAAGATCAGATTTTTGTGGATCAACAAGAGCTTCTCAGAACTCAGGGTGAATCTATTTTTGAAGACAAGAAAGAAATAAAAAAGATGAAAGCTGTTCTTCATGATCTCATAAAGAAGGAGAAGGAAAGCGAAATCAAATGATTGTTGTATTTCTTTTCATTTGGAACATGTCTTTGTTTTGTAATAATTGTTATAACTCTTTTCTTTTTTCCGGCATTTTTTTTCTCTCTAACTCTTTCAGGGAAATCAAAGTATCCCCATTCTTTTTGTAAACCACAAAGGGGGAGAATATTATAAAAGGGGAGAATGTTATAAAAGGGGAGAATGTTTCACAAAAGGGGAGAACGTTTTACAAAGGGGGATTGGTTTAATCAAATGCTTCGAAACCAAGGAAAAACTATGAATACAATCCATAGGAGAGTCCATACCTAAGGGGGAGTTAGTTGTATTCAATTACTTATTCAAAAGAGTTTCCAATAACTCAGGGGGAGATAAGTATTTCTTGTTACATTTACTTTGTGTGTTGTGCTTTCTAAAAAGGGGGAGATTGTTGAGTCAAAAGTCCTCTTTTGACTTCTACATCATGTTTTGGAAATCACAAATGTATTCTATCATATTCTGGAAATTACAGTTGTCTTATATCATGTTTATTGTATCGTACAATGATGATGGTACTGACCATGCTGATCATACTGACCATGCTGATCGTACTGACCATGCTGATCGTACTGATCATGCTGATCATACTGATCATGCTGATCGTACTGATCATACTGATCGTACTGACCATATTGTATCGTACTGACTCTGTTAATCGTATCGTACTGACTCTTTCAATCGTATCGTACTAACTCTACTATTCAGATGTTCATTACTTGTTTTGGTACTTTTTCAAAAACACTTATTACTTTTTAATTGTACCCATGTTTATCATTTCTATATATCTTATGTCCTAACAAAAACGATGTCGTTGAGTTAGTTACAAACTAATCAAAAAGATGTCGTACTTTTAGTTTCAATATGACCGTTACAGGCAATATGACCGTTGGAACCGGAGGCCTATAAATAGGAGGTCATTTGAAGATGAGGGTATGAAGAAATGAATGAAGAGACTTCGTGAACTATCAGTATTCTAGAGAGAGACATTGTGACTTCTCTCATCTGCCTTGTGCGTCCGATCATCATATCGATGGCTTTCAAGTGATTGAAAGACAGAGGTACCCATTACCTATAAAATCGAGGGCTGCCGGGGATAGGCAGACAGACGTGCCGATCATCGTATCGAGGGCTACCGGGGATAGGCAGATAGATGTGTCGATCGTCGTATCGAGGGCTCACCAAGGTGTTGGTGAGACAGACCTTTTATCCTAGGTGAAAGGATAACCCTTCTTTTTGGGTTAAAAGAATTTTAATACTTTTACATTTCCATTGTTACTTGTATTAGAAAGGAATTTGTATTGTTTCCTTTCTTCTTTACATATTCAATTTTAATTGTTTCAATTACAATCATTCTATTACATTTTGTATTGATTGATTCTATACGCTTTAAGGTAGAATCATTCATCTTTGTATTACTCTGATCATTGTGTTCATCTTGAATACAATTGTTTTATATTACATTAGTATTACAATACATCATACCTTTTTATATTCAATACAATTGTGGGTGATTGTATTGGTATTAGTTTAAGATCATTTAAACTAATCTCTTAGTTGATAAAACTCAAAGGTTTTTAAACCTACAATTCACCCCCCCCTCTTGTATTGTTCCATCTAATAAACATATATATGAACATATTCGATCAAACAAAGTGATCATTCCCATGTTTTGAATGTGGTTAATGGTTGACCTAACATTTTTTGGATGCATCCTTTAATGACACGGCTGTGGGGCTTGTGTCTCCAAAATGAATAAAATGAATCAAATAAAGAACATAATAATTATTCCAAAATACTAATATACACATTCTAACATAAATAAAATGAAACTATTAAAAATATTTATCTTCTTTATAGAGAATAGACTACTTCATACTCCACCAACTACATATTTCACAAATTCTAGACTCAATATCTTACTAAATCATCAATCCATATCAAATTCCAATGCGTTTTTAAAAAATGGGGAATCATAAAAATTCTATATTATTAAAATATTAGGTGACTACACTGTGACACTCATGATACATTATAAATGATAAATGACAAATGATACCTGAACAAACCACTTGTTTCCATATTTTTCCAACATAACAACAAGACCACTAATCACTTTTCAATGATGAACACTGCTTGTCACCCTCTCAAACTCTATTTTTACTTCCTACTACTAGCACATGTAAGGGAATTATATTGAAAATTTAATAATGATATATATATTTTTAAAATTAAAACCAATAAATGTATGAAAACTAAATGATTTTGAATTTCTGTGATTTACCTCCTCACCACTTATCATTGATGCAATATCACTACGGACAGATCCAATCATCTTCAAATATAAATCAACTAATGCTTTATGCAAAGATGATATCTGAGACCTTATTTTTGAAATGTGTTTTTTAATTAAAACATAATATCTCTAATAATCTTGAATATAACCAAGAGTAGATGTAGCTTCAATCCCTGATGTATTGCTAATGACGTCAGATGGTAAGAGTCCCAAACCCATCCCATACACTTGACTGGGATGCCCTTTCCCAAGAACATTTCCGACTAGGACATGTTGAGAGATTGAGTTGGACTACACGGGATTGGCATCCCATTTTTCTTTAATTTTTACCTATAAATCAAATATCAAACATTTTAGATGCAATATATATTAACATAATGACATCTTATAATAAGTTATTCTTATGAAAAATGAATTTATACCCTATCTTCATTGGTATAATCATTAACAAAACTCCAATAATATTTTTTATAGACATCCAACCATACTTCTATTCGTGATACTTGGTGATAAACTCTGTGACTACATTATATAAATATAAATAAAAAATTTAATATATTAAACTTGTAATATTATCTTTTAAATATTTAAACTAATGAAATGATTACCGGAGTCGATCGGCTTCTAGAAAAACTCATTGAACACGTAGTGTGAGGGATGATTTTCTTAGCCCACCTCGATGCATTTTTCCTTGAATGATAATGAAATAAATAAAATTTAATTTAATTATAATGTATGAAATGTCCTATCCTTTTCATATACATGTATAAATGTAAAATGATATTAAAATAATACTATATATTTAAATACCATGTTCTTGTCATCACGATGTCTATTAATAAAAACATTACGTTGCTCTCGAGGTACCCCATTAGGTACCTTGTTATAAATTTCATGGGCACTCAATGATGTATCATTTACATCACCCCATAATCTCATTTTAATGTATTTAAATTTCTTGCCCAGATTTTTTAATGTCCACTTTTGTGAAAGCACCTCAACAATCATAAAATGGAAAAACAAATGTACACATATATTCAATATAAAAAACATCATAATTTAAAAACACAATGATAATAAATTAAACCATAATTTATTAAAATTACCTCTATTTTTGAATTAAAAACTTCTTTCTGCCCAGATGATGTCATATTTCTCCAATAATCATCTGTAATGAGAAGGGAAACCGGATCAATGACAAGTTGACCAAGAATGTGGGAAATTAGTCTTGTGGTGTCATCCGTTAGGACCCTATTGGAATCAAATGAGACAACAATAATTAATCGAGTCAAATTCAATACATCATAATATTTAATATCTTTTTCCATAGTGGAAATGTTTCAATAATTTAGGAACGAATAGTTATTATAAAATAAGTGGAAAAAAAATTTCATATTAAAATTTGTACCTATAACAGTAACCCTCCAGTATTCATGTGATGAACTAGGTGTGGCTCCCAGCTCCCTCACAACTAAGGATGCTAAATGAGAAGGCATCAACTACGCCAACAATGGGACACTCATGGAGGTTGTGAGAGATGGTGCAGGGGGAAAGAATATGGTGCCTCAGATACTGTTGGGAGGGAGACAGATGGATTTTCATCTGTCAGTATAGTCTTTGGAAAAATATAGAGGTTGCTCCATGGAATTTCTGTCATATAATCGAATAAAATTAAATTCAAAACATATAATTCAAAAATTTTATACAAAAAAAATTTAGAAATGATAAAATATGCAGAATAGAAATAAATAAAATATAAATAATAATGATAAATAATGAATCATTTTAAATATTTTTTCCTATTATCCTCTTACTACAACTAGTTGCATAGACTTTTAAGGAGGTTTCCATCCAAATATTTGATATATTTATAAATTTTCCACAAATGACATAAAATGTTTTCTACGTCTAAATTGTATCATCAAAAATAGTTGTGTGGAACATGTTAATATATAGTTGGAAAAGAATAAAATGGGACATGACACCCATAGTAAATGATGAAATAGTTGATAGGTGAATTATCATATAAAAATTGTTAAATCCAAAAGGAATATGTTAATGGTGTGAGGAAATTTGAAGGCCTAATAGTCGGTTATGTTATATAGTGTATATGTAGTGGTGTGAGTGTTTCCTGCTTGGGTGGGGGATTTGAGTGTTTCTCGGTTGATATTCTATGAGGGAAGTGATATCTATAATTTTTTAAGGGATACCAAAGTTTTCTTGCATTGTGGAATGATTTGTTATTGAAATGGTATGAACCATATTAATTTTATGAAAGGATTATAAGGGGTTATCCTTGAGAAATATTCTAATTAGTGTAGGGCCATATGAATTTTATGGGATAAGATATGGAAATATACATAGAATCATCAAACTCCCTGAGAGAGAATATTGTTATGTTGGAATGGGTCAAATAGCCAAAGATAAGTCATTGGTCTTGGGGTATCTATGTTGGTGGATCATAGAAGAGAAAAGTTACTCTCTTTGGGTGTGTTTAGTGTATCTTGGTGATTGTAATTGGGGGAATAGTCTCTCTTGAGTGCGATGATACTGAGGGAATGAATAGAAATCATTATATATGTAAGAATTCCTTGTGAAAGGTTGTATAAGTCATAGATTGTTTTAAAAGGGGTATGGCTTGGTGTAAATGAGTGGATTTTCATTAGTATATATAAGGACATGGTTCTTGGGAGGTGATGGGAAGGAGAACAAGAATCTTGTGATATCATGATAGTGAAGAACTCATGAGGGTCACAATGAGTGGTATGACTATAGGGTTAAGTTGTGATTCAAGTTCGACATAAGGGAATGAGATCCTTATGAATTCTATATAGTATATATTTATTTTTGAGACGAGAATGAGTACTTGATACACAATGATCAGAGTGTATAGTTATATATCATAGGTTCCCATATTTTCTTAAGTTATATATGTGTGTTCATATATCATATATACCTTATGATTTTGTTGTTTATCTCCTACGATTGGTAAAATATTAAGATTCTCTCCTCACTCCTCTTTAAATAATGCTCGATCTGTATGTAACTAGTCATGGGACTTACCTTATACTAATTGTATTTGGCTTGTGATGGAGGTTGGAAATTGAGATACCCTCCTCAGACTACTTCTGAAGATGACTAGTTGATATGATATGTATCCATGGGACCCTAAATAGAGGGAATGATTCATCTTGTGAGAATGTTTGGATATTGAGATTATATCCACAAATATAATTTCATATGTCATGGATTTTCTATATGGTTAGAACATGATATTGTGATGAACTTCCCTTATAATTTTTATTATGGTTAGTTCTAGAAATTGAAGTTCCATTCTCTAATGGATCTGTAATGACTTGTGGCCATAAAAGGCGTATCACTACAATTGATCGATACAGGTGAGTTTAAGTGTTGGGGTAACCTTGTTATCACATGATGAAGCAAAATGTATTCATTTAGATAAATATAAAGAAGAAACCTAAAAGATAATTCCCAAATGTTTCATATAATATTTATAACAAAATCATGGTATAGAAGTGAAATTTAAAGTTAGGAAACCAAAGGTAATCACAATGAAATCAATTAACGAAAGAGAAACACAAATTTTTCCATATTTTCACACTAAAAATTCTCTACTTCACAACCGTAGAGATGATTTATATCAAGAGAATAAAGATGACCTATAATAAATAATATTTCATTTCTAATATCAAAGAAATATATTATTATAAATTATTCATATAATAAAATAAAATTCTTTTGAGGAAAACATTATTCACTTTCAGCATGCACAATATAATTTACTTTATCATCTATTTAGTTCCATCCCGAATAAACTAAATACATGTGAAGTTAATTTAATTTGATAATGAGACATTTACATCAATAAATAACTACATAGAACCAACCAATCCAATACAAAACTCCATACATAATTTATATTCCTACCCTATGATCATGAATCAAACATCATCACCCCAACTATGATCATCACACAACTATATAACACATCATCTAATGGCACATCTCATTGCAACCAACCATTTATTCTCTGAACATCACACTCTATCTAAAAACCAATCGCCACTAGTAATGCTAAAATCCCCATAGGGACCAGATGAATCACACAAAATGAATCAATAACATAAACATAATTATCAATATTTCAATATGAGAAATACTAAATTTCCAATTGAAGAAAAATTAATTCAATAAATTACATAATTTTTAAGGTTTTTATCTTGATGTAACTATAGTTTTTTATGAAATAAAATAGAGGAGTTTATATGAATGTACATATGAACAAAATAATGGGGTTTACATGAATGAACATCCAAACAAAAATAGAAAATGGAAGTGAAAATGAGCATATGATGATTTCTTCATTAATGGGAATATGTTTTTTGATGATTCAACATGTTATAATCTATAATATATATGACCAAAGAGATAGAGGGTATGCGAGGCTCGAGACCAGTGGCGAGGCTCAGGACCGACAATGAGGTGTGGGAGGGGTGGTGAGGCCCAACAGGGGGGCATCGATGCTCGAGACCAGTTGGAAGGCATAATAAGGGTATGGCTTCAGGGGGGGGGGGGTTGCTGGGTTTCGGGAGTTGGGTGTTCGGGGAATGAGTTTCTGGTTTCTGAAAAAAATCTATGTATTACTAGTGGTTTTTAATAAATCACCATGAAATTTAATAAATAATAGCGGCGGTTTATTAAACCACTGCTTAAAAACGGCTGCTAAAAAACCACTGTTAAACACTGATTTTGGTGTAGTGAGTAAAATTATGAGTTAGACATTTTGAAATAGAGTTGTTTCATGTTTTATATGTTTGATGATGGATATTGAAATAACCAATATATAATCTATTTGGGTGTCATAAGTTGTTTTATATTATATAATAATATCTATATGATCTTGGGAACGTGAAATTACATGTTAACTTATTTGAAAGGATGTATAATTATTGTGGTGGTCAAGGTTTAAAAAAAATTAGTTGATGGGATATAAAACATGAATTATGAATGGATTTTTTTGTGTTGATGTTTTTTATTATGAAAGAAAAATCATATCAAGTTAATATGGACACTATAATAATATTTTTGTATGGTTAATCTGAAGGGAATACTAAGGGACCCTATGTCTATGAGGACTCGAAAGGTTTTAACCAATATACTATAATTTAATTCACTATAATGTATATCTTTGTGTTTTTACTATGAAAATTTAATATATAATGTAAAATGGGAATGTGATAATAGAGGAATCCAAATCTAAAAGTGTTTTCATTGAAAGTGGATCTATCAAGGTTTAGAATGAACCACTGTGGAGATAGTAATGATAAGGTTTATTTAAATGTTTAAAATGACTAAAATTCAATTGAAAATGGAGAGAATAATTGTGTTGATATTGTAAAGGTCAATAATATAGATCCCAATATGAGTGTTTTAGTAGTCAAACAAGTTGTGGTCATAAAAATTCAAGGAAAATTCAAGGACAAGTTTTAATTGGAAATCATGATGAATATGGGATATTCATTGGAGTTTATTTTTAACATAAAAATGGATATTTTTTATAATAAATTTGTTGGACACTTAATGTAATCATGGAAAATAAAAATGAGGATTTATATTAGTAATTAATGATCAGTCTTAGAGTTTTTTTGGGATATATAATCAACATTTTAATTTTCTAGAATAAAGAGAATGGATCAGAATATATGAAAAGATGGTTAATAAAGTGAAGTGTCTTTTTGATAATCCCATATTTAGATATTCAAGAAGAAGAATAAAAAGAATATATTTCTATATTTGGTTCTATAGAGAGGAGGATAAAAGATAAAACACATTGGTAGAGTATTACTTTTCTATATTTAGTTCATTGATGGAAAATGATCAATAAAGATGATTTGATGTTTTTATATCTGATTATTAAATGGATATATCAAAACATTATTATTTTAGTGTTGAGTAATATTCATCTAGAATATGTTATTTGGTTCTATTAGATGTTTGTGGAATTATAATAATTTACACTCACATTAATAAATCTATCTCCTCCAGTATTTTATTACACATACATAGACCACATATTCAGGATTGATTCTCATTTTATATTTGCGAAGAATAGGTCAGTGAATATGGATTTCATTGGAAAAATAATTTGAAATTTATAGTGTATAAAGAAAAAGAATCTCATACCGATTTGGATGAAAAATATCACACCTATAAATTGATGACTCCTTCTATGAAATATTGAATAGTGGAGAAGAAGAGGGAGTAGAAATTGGGAGGTATTACTCTATTCCCAAATTCTATAAAGGTAGTACTCTATGGTATAGGGTGATTATGAGAAACAAAAATCCATTTTACATGGGTATAGATGATTTTTTCACACCAACACATCATCACCATGGGATCCTTAGATATATCATAATGCTGATGATGTAGTCCTAATATTTTAGAAGATTGTTGAAATTGAAGTGTGATATTGAATGTACTTCTTTAAATGAGGGAGCAAGAACTGGGAAGAAAGTGGTTTAAAAAATAATTCGTACAAAATCAAAACAATTATCGATTCATTTCTTACTCCCATGGTTCATTCATTCAAATTTGGAAAAAAAATTCCATTTAACATTTATATTAGAAAACATTTCTATTCATACTAACAAACATTAATTTTGATAACATTTCTTAACAATATTTAATTTATTTTTTACAATAATTTTTTAAGTAAAGAAAACCTTCAATTAAATCAATTTTACAACATATTGGCCTTCAAAACAACTAAGTGCCTAATATCATCCCACTATTTCCATGATAGGTGAATTCCTTCTAATTAAATAAGCTATACATTTCCATAAAATATTCTTATTTCTGATATATTATTCAATTAATAACTATTACAACAATAGGTTTTTGAGTAGTAATTTTAAATACTATTTTATGAATTTTTTCTTTATAAATATGGGATGAAAATGGATGACATAGAGCATGTATGTTATGATATTGATGGAAATGTATTGATCTATATTTGATTAGGTATACATCATATTATTCTGGATTACCATGGTCAAATAATAAGAAGGATCATTCATGGTGTTATTTAGAAAATGTACGTAGTTTTGGTGAGAAAAATAAAACCACACCACAAAAATATTTTCCGCATTGTGAAGGATGAGTAGAATAATGTATATATAAGAATAACCTAGATATATGTGTATGAGTTAAAAACAAAAATAAGAATAAATATTATGATCTTGAAGGGTATTGCACTGTGTGAGAGAAAACAATGATGTAATAACTTATAATTATGTTTTAATTGATGTTAATAATGAATAAATATATTCTACATAATAATAATCTAGAAGTTATTTATGGATAAATGTATTCCAATGATAAATTAAATACTGAACCAGGTCCTATTTAAATATAATATAAGGTTGTTTCAGAGTAAATTCAAGAGTAAAATGTCATAATATAGAAAATCACAACATAATTCATGATGATGTAAATACTATAGTGTATATTTAAAACTAGTACTATATGAAGGGATAGGAAGATCATGTTATATCATAGTATAATATATGAGGATGTGTGTTATTTTTAAATAAATATATTTAAATTTCGGTTGGATGAGCATGCATGGATTTCCCCAATAAAAAAAGCATGCAATGCCACAATAGATTTGAGATTTGAAGAGAAATGGAAGATCACAACCTTATTATTTATTATTTTTAAATATTATTTAAATGGATTTTGTGTATTTATAGTTTAAATTAGGATGACACTAAATTAGAGAGTACCACGTTAAATTTTTTTCTAAAATTAATGGGACTCACACTGATGTATGGATTATCACGCTATTAGCAAGAAGTTTCCAGAATATACTCAATTGTTACATTAAATTTTAATGTTTCTAGATATGGAATGGTTTTTGAGAGATATGATTGAACCAATTGGAGGAATTTGGAAACCTTTAAACATGAGTGAGATTAAATATTGTCTTTTTTGAATTAGAATAAGATGATTGATCCCTTCCATTTGATTATGGGTTGGATACATTGATGAACGAATGAAAACAACAAATAGTTTTGGAAATTTAGAGAGAGAGAGAGACAATATTAACCTTTATTGTTGTAGTATATAGAATAATAGATGAGTTCCACATGGGATTTCTAATTATTATATCCAGTTCATTGAATAAATAAGGAAGGAAATGGAAAATAATATTATTTCTACTTCATACTAATTGAAATGTCGAGGAATTTTAACAATGAAAACTCTAATATGGAATTATCTTTATTAGGATAGAGATTATTTTTATATGTTCAATATGTATATAAAGAAACAACTTTCACAAAAATAAGTCATCATCATCTAGTTCTAGAAGATATATTATTAAATAACTATTATGAGTTTACCTCATTCATAATTTGGAGAGGAAGTATAGAGATGTGGCTCATAATATAGAATATATTCTTATCAATAAGATTCATGGTTTTCCTAAAACATATAATGACCTTAAAATGACACACATTTCCATATACTATTAATGGGAAAATTAAATCTCAAAAATAACAAAACCAACCATGAAGTATTGTATAGAGCGAAAGGATATGTATTTTTATTTTGGAAAGGAGTGGATAATCCCTAATTATAATATAGTTAATGATCCATGATGTGGGGTTACAATTAGTAAATTTTTATTCTTAAAATAATGGGAGATAATGTATTTTAGAGTATCAATACATCTTGGGTGTACAATTCATATAAATATCAATTTTTAGTAAATCAATTCAAATCCTTATTCTAATATATGATTTATATTATTGAACCTATGAATGCTTAAGTGAGGCTTCCCTCAAGACTAAAATATTAATTTATTTACTTCATTTGAGAGAACAAGATATGATAATGTGTTGGAATTGATCAAGGAAAATCATTAATTGAGAAACATCATAATTGTCCCCACTATGTGTGTTCATATTCAATATGGCCCCAATATATGGAAATAAGGCCATATGATCAAACATGATGTTTAATATATTTTTTAATATTTTTACCTCTCATGACATTTTGGATAATGATACAGATTCTTAGTGGTACTGCTATTCTAGATGGAAAATTGAAATATATTGGATTCTAAAGGACATTAGTCAAACGATCATGGAATATTTATAATAGGTTACCAATTTTAGAAATCATAATAAATTATTACATGAAATATTGAAACAAAATATACTTAAATAGAGGCATACCCAATGAAGTATTTAAGAAAAAAATTTCTTATTCTTTGATATTCTAGTATTTCTTGAAGAAATATATAGAAAAAAGGAGAAAAATTATAGTTGTAGATACTGAATAAAGATAATATTTTAATTCTAGTGATAATGGAAAATCAGTGAACAAATCATGAGAAAATTTCCTCAGATCAAATGGAAATAATTAAATGGGAAATAAGGAGAAGACTCTCAAGAATATGGAATCTTCAGTCAAGGTGATTAATTTTGATTATATTACCAAATCCCAAAAAAACTTTTTAAATATAAAATTTCATAGAAGTTGGGTAATTCATCCACGCTAATAAATATTAATGTATATTTCGATTACATGAAAAAATTATCAATAAAATCCCATGATCATTCCAAATAATGATCAGGTAGTTATCAAGATAAGATGAAATTATTTTATAATGATGTTGATCAACTAGTGATTCGTCATCAAGTGGACTATAAAATTATTAAAAATTTAGTCATAGAGAATAGAAAAGGTGATAAAAAATAGGATACCATGGGTAAATATATTATGAAAATGAATACAAGGATGAAGAGATTAAGTGACTAACTCATATAAAATTCACATGAATAGGAGAATGTATTCTTAGAGGTAGAGGTGAAAGAATATGCGATCACTATCATGACATAACACTAAGAGAGAATAAATTTGGTAAACTAAGTTGGTTCATAGTAGAAGTATATTGTTTCCCAAATTTACATGATGGATTAAAAAAATCAAATATCTCAAATAATGGTTGAAAAAATAAACTAATAATATAGATAACCACCTTAAATAAGTCTCAATAAGGGGATTACACAAAATTATAAATATTGAATTAGGATGAAAATGGAATGTTCATTGAAAATAAGGAAGTTTTGGATCTAAAAAAATTGTACTTATAATGTGAGACTATTGTTGAATCATACAAAAAAAAGAATGTACATTTTGAAGCATGAAGTCATAATTGGGAAAAAAACATGATAAACATCTAATCTATGAAATGACTACATGTGTTATAAATTTAATTGGATATATTTTATATGTCCTAACTATAGACATATGTAAAAATAAAATTGAAAAATAAGTTAAAATTCACATACGGAATTCATTTATTCATTTAATGAATTTAAAGATAGTTTTAACTGAATGATTGTTTCTAAAAATTTATAATTTCCATGTTATGGGAAAGTAATAATTTATCTCAACAAAGTATGTGCTGTGAAATAGTAATATTATATTTATAGCAGCCTTTTTGGATAAAATGGAAGAAAATATAGGGTATAAATAAGAATTAATTTATTTTTTCTAACTAAAAAGGGGATCAAATATAGAAGAAATACTGAACCAATATAAACATGTCTAAGGTAGTATTGATGAATATAGAAGAGAATAAACATAAAGTATTCATAAATAGTACCTTAAAAGACATGAAATGGAAATTGGAGAGTATCAGTTGAAGAGCTCTCCAATAGAGGAAAAAATGTGATGAAGGATGAAATAATAAAGCATCAATGGATAAAACATACACAATGATGATCATTCTTATAGTATAAGTAAATAAAAATCCTAATATGATTCAATATAAAAATTTAAAAATCTGGAATAATGTTTGTATATGTGGTATTTTATAGAGGAACACAAGGATAGGCCTAAGATAACAAACTTAAACATACATGAAAAGATAGTATCAAGGGTATGGAATTTTAGAGAGATTAGAGACCATCTCTCTCTAAAACCTTCGTTACATTTGGGCTTGTTTTCCAGATTATTTTGATCTTCAACCTCATGGGAGATTTTCCAAGGCCTGGGAGATTTGAATCCTATAACATTGTGACTTCTCGGATGAAACATATGCCTCATGTGAAAGGTCTTGTTGTAGAAAACCATAAAGATGATGTCCAAGATGAAAATTTTCACACTTGATCAATCCTCAGAAGAACTCAGGGATCCCATTTTTGGATTCTCTAAAGAGTAAATATATAGGAAAATATAATTCTACGAAGCCTACACTTTTTAAGAGGCTTTATTTTAGTGGTTTCATGGTAAAATAAGACCCTAATGCACTTCAACAATGCATGAAATTGGGAAATTCTCTATCATGGGCAATATCTCTTAACATAAAGGTGACCACCCTATGATTTTACCTGATTTTCATTAACGTATTGCACACTCCTGGAATACTTCAAACTGGAAATTGATACCAATAGGAAAATGCTATTATCGCATTCTGTTGATATCACTAGATGATCTAGAGAATGTTATGAAGACCAGAAACATTAATATAAAATTGAGTCTCCTTAGAATATTTTACTAGGACTTTTATTTCATCCTACAAACATAAAGGAATACCATGTCACATATTTGGGTCAAACTATATAGCATGAATTGGATCTTTTGGAACCCAAAAATACTGAATGATATAGTTTCTTGATTTGAATCTCCTCTCAAAAATGATTAAAGAGCCTTAAATAATGACATATGCCTCGTTATGAGAGTAATGGTGGAAATTAACCAACATAGAAAGGTACAAAACATATTAAATTTCAATTCTAAGGATTAAAAAACTGAAATTAGTCTATAATTTGAGAGGAAACATCACTTTTGCAACTTTTGTAAGGTTATTGGACATACAATCTACAATTTTATAGTGGATAGAGAACAAGAAAATCAGCCAATTGAAATTTAATGGAAGGAAATAAGGAGAAATATAAAATATAATGATCCCATGTTGGACATACCTAAACCCCTAAAAGAGAAATTTGAAATCTGGGTGAAAACATCACATCGAGTGGCACAGATAGGGGACAACTCAGGTACCACCAGGGTAGATGTTGTTGAAGAAGAAGATAAATCCATTAAATAACAAATCCACCAGGAATAAATAATGGATCTAGTCTTAGATACTATTAGGCTATCCAACCTTGAACATGAGAAGGATGAACTTATTACATGTCAATCTGATTTGGTATCAAGGTCTAATTTCATAGAAAAATCTTAAATTACACTGGGTATGGGGGATAAAATATCTCCACATGAACAAATTCAATGCAATGCAGGTTACACATACACTACAACTGTTAACAAAGATGATTGTCCTGGGGAAACTTATGTGAAAAATGTGGATGAATGCATCTTCTCAGCTTTGGGTACTAGACAGATCCTAAAACCTCCATATTGAATTGCACTACTACTCTTGGGATAACGAATTAAATCAAAAATAAGGAAAATGTATTAGGTTTTTACCTCTGTTCACAAAATTTCTCCTATAAAATATGGGAAATGTCCCACTAGCCAATGTTCATTTTAGGACAAGGCACATACCAAGATTACTAAGCCTAATAGAAATGATTCCATGACTGTGGAATCTATAAAACATGTAAAGGGGAATACACCCTCAGTACATGATCCTATAGAAATTGTAGTCCAATAATGAATCCACAAAAGGGATGCAATTTATTCCATCTGTTTTGGGAACTGGAAAATAGCAGAACACATCTGATTCAATGGATCCATGTACACCTATTCTTATTTCTAAAAATTTCTATTTTAATGGTAATCACTCTATATATTGTGATGATTATTCAAAGTAGCTCAGATATTTTTTATCTAACCAAAATGAAAATTCTTTGATGCTCTATAATAAGAACTCTAGAGACTCAAATATGAGTGCTTCAATAAATGAACATACTACAAAGAACCATTTCATATATAACAAGGAATAATAATAGACATATAATAGTAACAATGGTCCAGAGGTTATAAGGTATTCTAGAAATAAAGTTTTAGGAAAAGAGAAAAAGGGATGTTATAACTCCAAATTGTAGTTTAAATGAAGATTATATTTTGGAATTGTCATGGTATTACCATCTATGACTCGTTCACTATTCTAAAAAATGGTTAAAAATAATCATACTACTTTATTTTCTATTAATGAGCCAAAAATTACCTTTTATTCTAAATACTCTCATTTCTCCGGTATAATTATCTTTTTACTCATGTAATAAAAATTACCTTCAATGTGGAATCTTTAGGGATTTTCCACACTCTTATTTTCAAAATGATAGTACTTCAATGACTCTGACCATATTTTTACTTGAAACTTTAATACCGATGGCACACACCTTATCTAATGGTTTTTTATTCTATGAATATATGCAACAAAGGATAAATATATAGAATGGCCTTTCAGATCTAGGAACTAATATTAATTCTCCTTGGTTTCTTTTTGGAGACATTAATTACATTCTCAACTCAAGTGACAAAATTGGACTATCTCATGATTCTATTTCAACAAGTGAATTTAAATATTTGATTGAAGAGAGATGTATCCTTAAAATTAATCTCACTAGTGCAAAATACAATAGGTATAGAAACAATTATGGTAGAGTGGTTTCCTCAAAGCTAGATAGAGCCTTCACGAATGGCACTACATTAGATAAATGGGAAACTCTCCAAAAACACTCTTCATAGTCAAAACTATGACCTTCACCCCATCCCAAACAATGTCTCCACAAAAAACATTAAACCCCAACTACCTTTCAGATTTAACAACGTGTTGTTATCTAATATTTATTTCACTATTTTCATCCAAAACTATTGGTCTCCAATGTCATAAAACAATGAATCCTTTGACTGTAATGATATATTAAGCCATCTAAAATAAACTCTAAAAACTTTGTGTAGCTCTAAATCCATACATATTACCAATGACCTCCTTCTTCATGAGGAAGAAATCAATGATCTACAAAAAAAGAACACCATCTCTGACCTCAACACTGATCCAACTCGATAAATAAAACGTGTGGTTAAAATAAACTCTTTTCTCACATTAAATGAATATATGAGGAAAAAATTGGTCAAAGATAAATGATTATAATATGGTGACATGGATAATATGTTTTATAATTCTCTTCAATGAATGATGAAGGATGGAAGGCCATTAAACTTTCTAAAGTATGAGGTAATGATTATAAAAAATGAGGATGACATTACTCCATATATATTCTCCTACTATGGATCCATCATCATTTGTCATGATATGAACAAATACCTCCTTCATGAGGTCATTCTGGTAGTGATCACTGATGAAGACAACACTTTGTATATCAATACTCCACTGGATCATGAAATCAAATACAATGTCTTTAGTATGAATCCTAATAGTGCTTCGGGTCCTAATGGATTCAATAACGGTTTCTTACAACATTAGTGGGATGTGATTCATTTCTATGTTTGTAAACTTGTCAAATCGTTTTTTCTAATGGTATGTATCCTCATGATCATAATGCCTACTTTCTCACCTTGATCCCAAAAGTGAAAAATGAATATGAGATTCACCTATTTAGACCCATTTCTCTTATTAACACTCTTTAGAAAATCATCACTAAAATCATTACAAATATACTTTCAACTATCATGGAAAAAATTGTCTCCTGGAACCTATGTGGTTTTATTAAAGGCAGATCCATTCAAGACTGTATCTTTTGTTCCAATGAGTTTTCCAATAACATGAATAAAGCTACAAGAGGGGATAATATTTCTATTAAACATGACATCATAAAATCTTTTGACATGATGTCTTGGAGATTTTTCTTCAAGGTTCTACAAGGATTTGGTTTTAGTGCCGCTTTTATCACTACAATCAGAACATTTTTCACCTCTGTGTTTATCTGCATTATTAGCAATGGCTATCCCAAGGGATATTTTAAATTCACCAAAGGTGTCATGAAAGGATACCCCACCTCATCCATTCTATTATCATTAGTGGAAGACTGTCTTAGTCCTCTGATCACCCATCTGGTGAGCCAAAATAAGATGAAGCCCATCTATGTCATTAGGAACAAGATTGCTCCTTCCAGCTTTTTTATGTTGATGACATCATCCTTTTCCTTCAATGTGATAAAATAAACATTCTTAACCTCAAAAAAGATCTCACACTATTAATAGGTTTCATTTCAAACCATTAGTTGGAACATATCATGCATCTTCTTTGGGAGTAATTTTCCTCCCAGCCGAAAATGTGTCATTATTAGTGACTTACGTATGAAAGAAGGTACTCTCCCATTCAATTATCAAGGTGTTCCCATATTTTGGAGTAGACCCAAATCATTACACATTGAGACTATAGTTGACCAAGTTATAAACCAACTTTCTTCTTTGAAAGGTAAATCTCTCTCTATGGTAGGTAGGACATGCCTTGTAAAATCCATTATTGTCCCCATGATGGTTTATTCCATACTGATATATAAATGGCCTAATGGTCTTATAAAAAAATGAACACCGCTATAAAATGATTCACCTGCACTTGTAGTATTCTAGAAATAAATCTTCTGATTGTCCCCCGGTCAAATTTTAGCAAGCCCATTGAGAAAGTTGGCATTGGAAAAAAAACACAAAGTACTTTCATGTACCCCTTCAAGATAGACTCACTTGGAACCTTTTTTCACAATACTTTTGAAGCTATTACCTTCATCAAGAATAGTTTTATTGATAAAAATATGATGGGAATTTATAATTTCATTAAATCTTATATATAGAAATCCATCAAATAATCTTTCTACAATAACATGAATATTTCCAAATGGATAATCTCTCGAGACTCCTCTAGGAAATTATAGTTGGATAACTGGACTGGCATGACTTTAATTTCTATGATATCTCCTGATCAAATCCCTGGGAGTGACAACTAATATATTAGAGAAATTATAAACTCTTATATCAATCACCTCCCGGATACTATTCTAAATTTCATGGAAAAATAATCTTTTGCAATCAATAATGATTTATTAATTTGGAAACCTTCCACAATGGTTTGATTTACTCAATATATTTCAACAATCCTTATTTTTGTAACTCTAAATTTCATTACAATTCAATAAAACATTTCAACAATCCTTGTATATAGCCTTCAAGATTTAATCTCATTCAGATACTTTCTCAAAATAGAGTTATCGCAATGATTTACCTTCAATATTTTTTAATCAAACTTTACTCTATGTCTAAAATCTATAATCAACACAAATATGTTGACTCACGCTTTATTTCCTGGGCTACTGCTTCTGCTCCTTGAAACTATATTCATGATATTTTTTTTACTATAGATGGTTCATTCTTGACTTTGTTAAAAATAAAATAAAGAAATGCGTAAAAATATAAGGATCTTATAAAATCAAGAACCCTTTCCTAGCTGTAGTTGCTGAGCTCCCCGATGTGATCTAGTATGATAAGAATGCTATTATTCATAACAATTATTTACTCAATCAAAATACATGTGGGATGCATATCCATATATTCATACAAGAAGGTAATTTGATGCAAAAGGGTCTATTCCCCAACACAGTACAAGACTTTGGAAGTCCAAGATATCTTTGTAATAATGGAAATTTTTTACAACCTCAATAAATACTAGAGCTGTTCTAGAGAGCTACTCTTCCTAGATGGATAAAAATTAACATTTACGACACCTCCAAAGTCAATATGGGCCCTATGGTATGTCGTCCTATCTTCAGGAATCACCTCAGTCAGATCATTGGTTGTTTCATTGGTATATGTGGCATTTCCAACTCCCTTAAAGCTGATATGATGAGTTCAATACATGCTATTACATTCACCAAACTCCTTGTTTGAAATAATCACTGTATTGAAAGTGACTCAACGAACATCATGAAAGAAATTTGGAATGCCATAACTCATCTTTTTAATTATATTACATCCTATTAGAGGGAATGAAATCATTCTCTTATCGATCTCAACTAGATCACCACACATGTTTATCGAGAAGAAAACATGATGGAAAATGGCATGTCCAACATGGGAGAAAATCATAACATCAAAAGATTCAAAGACCTCCTCTCTGATATTATTTCCTTACATGAAAAAGATTATAATATGAACATGTATTATAGAGTCATGTAATCCTTATTTTGATAATAATTTTTCTTTGGTCATTTTGGTCCAAGGCATCATATTTTAAAAAAACACAAGGATGTATTCTGTGTTAGTTGGAAGTAAAGGGTCTGTTCACCATGGACAACCATATTCATTAAATTGTAGAGTTATGGTAATTACCCATCAACTCATGCACTTTATTATTAAATCTGATTATTAGAGTGATTCATATTTAAGGGGATATATGATCCATGGGTTTATGGTAATATAAGTAGATATATACATGATCAATAAAAATACATGAAAAAGTGGTGTTAGTGGAATAAATAATGGTATAAAATTCTTATCTGAACAAATAAGTGGTGTTGAGAGACCATTAAAAATATAAAATATGAATCTGAATTTTCATATTGTGATGAATATGTATAAATAGTGTTTCCCAAAAACAAGTTAAATACCCTGGGGAGGGGTGAATCAGTGTATGTAAATTTTATTAAAAGTCCCTTTCCAAAAATATTTTTTCTATTGTTAGTAGGATTACCTCTCCCCCTTATATTAGTTATGAAGAAATAAATAAATTAAAAGAGATAAAAAATAAATTTTATTTGGTTCACCCAAACTGGGATCATATAAGGAGAATACAACAATGTTGTGTTGATGCATTAAAATCCACTATGTTCCCAAAAGAATGAAATTTTACTAGAATACTACTTGTAATTACCATTTCACTACCATAAATGGTTGTATATCTAACTAATCTCAATAAATGTCATTTCTTGTTTATAGGTTTAGAGTGAACTCATTATTCCTCCTTGTTAACTACTAACATGTTTATAAATTTCCTTACTCTCTCTACTAAATTGTCCTAATTCTCCTTTCATTTTATACTTATATTAAGTTAAATAACAATTTATTACACTAAAATTGGTGTCCCATAACTATTTAATTTTATTTAAATGATGATCTCAGATTTACCATCGAAATTGTGGAAAATTCAGTTGACGTTCCCATCACTCACTTTTGTACAATTTTATCCTTATGCATGAAAGATTTCCTCATAACTAATGTTCACAAAATTTTTTTTTTCATGAATAAAAACCATTTATATATCTGTAACTAAGGGTAACTATAAATTAAATTGCCCAAGAAATATTTTTTTTAACTATGACATGAATATAGTATGAAGTTAATAAGGTTCTCTTATGAATTCTTCATTACTCGTAGATTTATGTTTTGAAAATTACAAACACTTTTTCTTATGTTCTTATTTAATTAGTATTTTCTCATTATGTTTTACTTACAAATTTTTCATTACGTTTTACTTATATATCGTTCATTCTAATTTACATTAGAATCTGTGATACCAATTTTGAAGTACTATTTTCAGTATTATAATAGCATGTTTTATGATACCGATACCAGTAAAAATGTCATACCAACTTTATGATACAGGTACCAAAAAATAGTGATACCATTTTCTTAATCATATATGTGTTTTCTTAAGAAGATATTTTCTTGATATTGTCAGAGTTGTTTAATGTATCATTCCAATATTATCAGATTCTTTGTTTTATTATACTTATCAATCATCTTAAACATAACATCATTTCTTATACAAGAAATAATGTCGTACAATATGTTATAAACTAACCATTATCTATTCTACATATGTCTTGGTCACTCCAAAATTTAAGGAATATATGACCCTTGGAGTGGAGCTGACCATTTTGAATGTTTGGCCTATAAATATGAGTTCATTTTAAAGATATATAAGAAAGGATGAATTTGATAGATGTGAAAATAGTTTGTGATGTGATCTGATGCTGTGAAGTGATTTCTAGAGAGAAAGGCTCTTACAATTCTTAGAGCTTTGTGAAGATGTCATAAACAACTTATGTAGTAGGGAAAAAATTGTTTATACTTTCTTTGTGCAGACTCTGATCATGATGATCATGGGCTTCTGGGTTTGGAATATAGAGGTTACAATTTCCTTCTAAATCAAGGGCTTGTTGGGATAGCAAGTGAGATACAGATATTTAGATTGAGGGATTACTTAGTTTTGGGTAAGATAGAATTTATTGAAAGTATAAATCAAGAAATATTTATCCAAGATTGTTTTATATCTTTCCCTTTGGGTTAAAAGAATTTTATTTTTACTTGTTCTCTGTCACATGTTATTTAATTTCGCTATAATTTTAACATTGTTAAGTTAGACAGTATACCTCTCCTATACATTCTAATTCTGTTACACTGATTATATTAAAGATTTAATATGATTTAAGGTACAATCATTATTTCTAGAAAATCTTCCTTGTTCTTTTATCTTAAGGTTATATAGTTTATGAAAATATTTTTTAAACTTGTTAAAATAATTTTTCTTAAAGTTAAAAGCTAAATTTAAGAAATAGATTCCCTTATGTTTAAGAATATTTTCTTAAGAAAATTTTATACTATCATTAAAGGTTCTAATGGAATTTTTGAAGAATAAATTTCACCCCCTCTTATATTTGATCATCTCATTATAATAATTTATCCTTCAATTGGAATCATAGCTAGAAGCTTAGCAATATAGATACATTACATTTTGGTATCAGAGGGATGTTTCTCAGATACTCGTACTCACATATAATTATCTTTCTTAACATTAATAAAGTTTTTTATTTCTCATTATCTTTTATGATTTGACTTTATCATTCTGAAAAATTTACTTCACAAATATTTTGGAACGGAAAAAAATTGTTTTTTAAATGGCAAGAATTCATGTTGGATCTTTGGATAATCTCAATCCTACTAGACTACAGATCATCGATGGAAATTACTATCAGTACTGGAGACACAGAATGAATTCCTTTGTGATAAATATAGGTCTAAACCACTACATTATGTTAAATAGAGATTATAAGATCCCTGATAAGGAACATTAAACCTTCACTAATCCAAAAAGGTGGAATAATAGCTAAACATTAAGGTACAAAATAATTTTCATCAATCCATGACTAAAATTATATATAGTTAAATTTAATCATGTGAAGATGTAAATTGAATTTGGATGAAGCTCTATGTAACTCACATTGGAATTTCTACAGTCATTGAAACTAGAAGAGCCATTCTCATAGCTCAGTATCATGGTTTTGGTTTTCCTTATAGAGAACCCATATGTATGGTACAAACAAGATATATAATTATTGTTAATAGATGACTATCAATTGGTGAGAAAGGTCTAGATGATGAGATTCTTATAGATAAAATTATAAACATCAAGACTAATGAATGGGAATCTAAGACGACAACTATAGATGATTATTGGAGAGTTAATCAAATTTCTCTTGATGAATTGTATGGAACCATTATCCACATGAAACTAGAATGAAGAGAAAAACATATAATATTAGGATGAAGAATGGAAATATAGGTGTGTATTTTAATAATACATCCAATCAAAATAATTCCAATACTCTTGAGAGAGTTACCAGATCTAAATCTAAAAAGATTGTTTATCAATTTGAATACAGTGAATGCGAATCTTCAAATAATGAGTTTTCCAATCTTCTTCAGAGGATGAACAAGATTATTGGGAATAATAACTCTCAATAATGATACAAGAGGAAAGATTGAATGGAAAATAATGATGGAGTAGTGAAATGTTATGGATGCAAAAGAACCGGTTATATTAGACATGATTGTCTTATTCTTATAAAAATATAAATGATGGACATGAATTATAAGAGGAACAAGAAGAAGTTATATAGATCAAGGCATAACAACATCTTGAAATCCAATTACACATGGAGTGCCAGTTGTGGAGACTCTTTTTATGATTATTCAAAATATGAATCTTTCATGAAAATGAATTTTGGTCTAATAGCTAAAGCTCTATTTCAAAAGCATTGTATTATGGATAAGGTACGAACTGTTGAATCCTTTACCAATATGTATTCTAATAGAAATTTTCCAGATCAAGGATTTTCATTAGATGAAGAAACCTCTTCATCAGACAAAAATAATGATTTACCTTCCTCTGTGTAGGTTTCTAGATTTTCAAATCTTCTTGAATTAAAAAATTTTAATGTCTCCAAGAAACATTAAAAAGTAAATTCTAGAGAATTTATTTTAAAAAATTAAATTTCAGATCATACCAATGATCTTGATAAGAAAAATAATGATTTATAAAATCTTTTTAAGAATATTTAGAAAGTTAATTCAGAGAAGGATAAACTTCCTATCAATCTTAAAAATCAGAATTTACAAAAATATGATTTAGAGGATAAACATAACTCTAAATCTATTATTCTAGAGGATAAGAAATTAGACTTGCGGCATAAGTCTATAATATTTTCCTTGATGAAACATCTTGAAATTTTTTCTTCTAGTAAGGAATATTTCGATAAGATATATTCTCATATCCAACATAACGGTGACAATCAAGGAGTAGGTTATTTTCATGAAAAAAAAATATCCAGAAACAACTATTTTGGTCTATCTAGAGATCCCTTTTTCACTAAATGTAAAAGTGGTGGGAATTCGAAGAAGAAATCTTCATTAAATAAATTCA
The DNA here is from genome assembly GCA_963277665.1 of Viscum album. NCBI lineage: Eukaryota > Viridiplantae > Streptophyta > Magnoliopsida > Santalales > Viscaceae > Viscum > Viscum album. Next base: position 1,364,668,884 of record OY728147.1, read on the forward strand.
AATCCCTTGGGATTAATAAAGTTTAATTTTCTAAACAAATGTGGATACCCATGATTTTATTATCTAACAATTCTGGATCCAAGCATGTTTGGATTCCGAAATCCAAACTCCTTATTTTTTAGGATATTGAAGGATGTACCAAAAACATATGGTACATGGATAATGGATGTTCCTAGAATAGGACTGGTAACATAGACTGTTTAAAAAGATTTTAAAGACTAAATATGTAAATGTAACCTTTGGAGATAACTGTCATAGAGAAATTATTGGTATATGTAACATTAATCTTCTTGCTAAAGTTATTTTTTAAAATGTTCGTTTTCTAAAATCCCTTAAGAAAAACGTCATTAGCTTTATTAAATTATGTGATGATGGTTACCTTGTGAATTTTAGAAATGATAAGTGATTATTTCACAATTCTATGGATGATTTAATTATCTCTAACCTTTGGCATGAGAATGTGTACACCTTAAACCTATAATACCATGGAAGTCAATATCCAAATTTCCTTAGTGAAATTGAAGATCAATCAAGGATATGAAATAGAATACTAGGACACTGTAACTTACTGAATATTAGTAAACATCATAATAAAGGACTTGTTAAGGACCTAATAGATCTTAGGTTTGATTCTTCAAAAGTCTGTGATCATTTTCAATATAGAAAGCAACATAAATCAAACATTAAATCTATATGTGAAGCTTTTACTTGTAATGATGTACAACTGGTGCACATGGATTTATTTTTCCCAATGGAAACATGATGTATTGGAGGCAAATACTAAGTTTTTGTCTTAGTTGATGACTACAGTAAATTTACATGGGTCTATTTTATTGCAAAGAAATCTGAAGCTTTTTCTTATTTCAAAAAAATTAGATATCAAGTTAAGAAAGGGAAAAATATACCTTTCATAACTATTCATAGTGATCATGGTGGAGAATTTTAAAATTCAATCATTGAAACTTTTTATAGTATGAAAGGTATCCCTGAAACCTTTTCATCTCTATGAACACCTCAACAAAATGGTATTGTCGAAAGAATAAATCTTATTCTTCAAGATATGTCTAGGACCATGTTGAATGAATATTCTATAGCATAAAATTTTTGGGATGAAGCTATAAGTATATCATGTTATACTATAAATGGAGTTTTAATAATACATTTTCATAATAAAACCCTTTATGAGTTATGGACTAATAGAAAATAAAAAGATCCTTACTTCAATGTTTTTGGATGGGAAGTATTAATCTTGAATACTAAAGAAAACTTACCTAAATTTTCTCCGAAATTTGATGAAGTAATTTTCATAGGTCAATCTACTAACTCTATGGCATATAGAGTTTTTAATAAAAAAACTTGTACTGTAGAAGAAAGACTACATGTTATATTTTGTGAAACTGATCCTTTTGTTTTCAAACAACCTGAACTTATTTCTGATATATTTTTAAAAACTGATCATCAAACATTGATAGAAAATCCTTCAATTTAAGAAAATTTCCAAGAAAATATTTCGGAGAAATTTACCATAGAATATGTTTTTCCTATGTGGATAAACATGTTATAAAAAACCCATGTTAGATGTTACAAAAGAAACATCCCACTGATAATATCTTTGGTAATATTAATCAACTTGTAGAATTTAGAAGTTCCTTATAGAATGAAGTTAAACATGTTGATTTTCATTCCAAATTTGAACAAAAGACTCTTGATGGAGTGATAGGTGATGAATATTGGATAAAGTCCATGCAAGATGAACTCAGTGAATTCATGAGGAATCATGTTTGGGCATTGGTTGATAAACCTAAGGAAACTTCTGTTATTAGAGTCAAATGGGGGTTTAGAAATAAATTCTATCAAAATAGAATTATTGATAGAAATAAGGAATGATTTGTTGATAAAGGCTACAACCAACAAGAAGGTATAGACTATGTAAAAACCTATGCTCCTTTTGCAAGACATGAATCCATTTGTATTCTTCTATCGTTTTTATTATTCATTCATTTCAAACATTATCAAATGGATGTGATGTGTGATTTCTTTAATAATTACGTATTGGAGGAGATCTATGTAGATCAAACCCATATTATGAAGATAGAAATATCACAATCATGTTTACAAACATTCCCAATCTTTAAATGGACTTAAAACATCCCCTAAATCTTGGTATGAATGACCTACAAGATTCTTTCTTCGAAATAACTATGTTAAAGGAACCAATAATCCAACCTAGTTTATTAAGAAGGAATCTAAAGATGTTTATATTGTAAAAATTTATGTTGGTGAAATTATATTTGGATCATCATACCAATTCTTATGTGTTTCCTTTGCGAATCTTATGAAATCTGAGTTCAAGATGAGTATGATGGGTGAGTTTACTTTTTTCTTTGGTTTTTAAATTTCTCAAAAACTAGAAATAACATACATATCACAACATAAGTATATCAACGTTATTCTTATGATGCTTGGGTATGAAAACACTAACAGTATAATTATTCCTATCCAAAAAACAAACACTATTGATATTGATGAAGTAGGGAAACCTGTGGATCAAACATCATATAGTGGAATGAAAGGAAGTTTACATTACATAAAAACATGTCGACTTGAGATAATGTTTTTGTGTGATTATGTGCAAGATACAAAAATAATCATAAAGAGTACCATTTAAAGGATGTGAAAATAATTTTTCAATATTTTAATGGAACTTTAGATTTGGGACTATTATATTCTTCTGAAAATTATTTTGAACATAAATGTTTTTCTAATGCTAAAATTGGTGATTGAAAAATGGATAATAAAATTACATCCATAACTCATCATTTCTTATGAGATTCCTTAGTTTCTTATCCATTTAATAAACAACATTTTGTATCCCATTTCACTACTGAAGCTGAATAATCAACAACTATAAGTTGTTGTACTCAATTGTTGGGGATGCAACACACACACTCACATATTATGATATGAGTTTTAACTAAACTCAAATAATGTGTGATAACAAAAGTGTCATTGTCCTATGTAAACAACATGCACATCACTCTTTTTCATTGAAAATAGATATTAAAAAACACTTTATTAGGGACCATACACAAAAAGTATATATTATTCTTCAATTCATCGGAACTCAAGAACAACTTACTGATAGTTTCACAAATCCTTTACCTTTTGATAGATTTGAATACATTAAACAGAAGCTATGAATGATTATTGTAAGGTAATAATTCTTATTTACTTCCCATTTAAACCATCTCTTATCATTAAGATACACTTTAATTCAGTGGGAGTACATATGCATATTCCTTTTTAATCTTTCATTAATTTTTTTCTCTTAAAGAATATTTATCTTTCCTTATGAAATATTTTTACCTTAATAAATTCATGGAATTTAAATTCCCAAAATTGAAATTCCTAGAATGGGAATTCATTGAATAGAAATTCATGGAATGGAAATTCAAGGAATATAAATTCATGTAATGGAAATTAATAGAATGGAAATTCATGGATTAGAAATTCAAAGAATGGAAATTCACAGAATGGAAATTCAAGGAATGGAAATTCATGGTTTGGAAATTCACAGAATGGGAATTAACGAAATAAGAATTCACATAATGGAAATTCATTGAATCTAAATCTTCCAAAAATAATTCTTACAATACTGATAAAATATTCAGAGTATCCCATAAGGTTAACATTCTTAAATTCTAAATTTAAGATTTCAATTATTGGTATTTTAATTTTAATTAATATAGTTTTTTAATTTTTTGTTTACCTTACATCAAAATATCAGAATTTATATTTTATATAATGATCCTCAACCATCAGATAAGATCAGGTGAAGTCTAGATATTTTATTATCTTATGGAAGTAGAAAGGACATTGATTTTTCTATATAAAGGGTACCTCATTTATGAGCATCAGACAATCTTCTCTAATATCTGTGCTGATGTTTTGTTGATTTCAAAGTCTTCGTTCCATTTCCTTAGTTTCTTACACTCTAAATGACTCATGTGTCCTTATCAGATTAGATATAGATTACCAAGGAAATAAATAATTAGTCAGTATTTATAGAAATACTGGTATGCCTTTTTTTCATTGAAAAGTATGACTCCCTCATCTCTGAGGTCATAAGAACTAACGGATGGGAAATCATATTTGTGGCAATGGAGATATGATAGGATCTGATTTACCCTAACCTAGTCGAACAATTTTATGAATATTTTATTTCCATTGAAAAGGATGGCTAGGACATGTTTAAGATTAAATGTCTTCATAAGTCTTATACTTTTCCTTATAAGAAGGAAGATAATGTTCTCAAGATACCTTATGAAGGGGAGGATATTCTATGCTCTCACAGTCTTCCCAAAAAGGAAGGTTCTTTAAAGAATTACAAGCCTCAAGATTATCCTTGTCTTAAGAATATTAAGCATCTAAAGACTACTGATATTACAACTACTCACAAACCAGCAGCCCTATGGATGAAAGGTTTTCATATTCCAAGGAAATGGGAAATGTCTTTTTAATGATATGTGATGTATTTTTATTAGTCATTCTTGTAAATTTATGGAGCATCAACTTGATTAATTACATATTACTCACCATCCATGCAATAACAGGTGGAACTATTAGGTCCCAGATACTAATTTATCCGACAACTGTCTCCATGATAATTGTAAGCCGATAAGATCTGAATGTCCCTTATCGATCAATTTCTACGCTCTTCAAGATTTTGTTACTCAATGATGATACTCTAAGGAGAATGAAGATAATGTTTTTTCTGGAATACAATATTTTTGAAGAAACTGGTGTTCATAAAATGGTTGATGTTCCAGAATCTTCGAAATAATTACATAATAAAAGGAAACCTAAATAAACAAGCTTACCATCACCAGTTCTTTCTCATGCATTATCATCACCTCGTCTTGTAAAGAAGCCAAAATCCAATTCTGATCCAACTTTTGTAAAATTGAGAGATATGGAAGCTACCAGAAAGGACGGAGATCCTTCCTTTGGCTTAAATCATACAGAGGCTAAGGCCTTAAAAATTAAGCAAGATAAAATTCTAGAGAAAGAAAATAAGGATACGAACTTGATGAAGAAATCTTTGGAAGCTAAATTATATCAGTATTTACTGAATTCGGTAGAGAAGAAATCTCATGAGTTACTGGAATCTTGAGCTATTCTTAAGAAATAGGTTTTCACTCCAGAAATCCATAAATAGAATAATGTCTTAAAAAAATCAGAAACTATTCATGAAATGGATGATCAGATCCTTCAAGAAGACAGTGATGATATTATAAGGGAAGTGGAAGAGTATAATGCAACACCAAAGACTTCAATTTCTAAATCCATTTCGGAAGAACAGTAGATTGAATAAGAAGTTGAATTTAAAGTTGAAGAACAAGTTGATGTTGATGTGGAAGAACAAGAGTAAGAAGATGTTGAACAACAATATGATAAAGGGGAGATATCTAGGAAGAAGAAATATAAGAAAGAACTTAAGAAGAAGAGCTTGAAGGGGAATAAGATTAAAAGGGAGATCTAAATGTTATCCAAATATATGATGAACAAACCGCAGTTTGAAATTCTGAAAAAGGAGAAATTGTTATGGTTGCCTCATCCAATAAAGAAAATCCTTAAAAGTCTTCTACAAGGATATAGAAATCATATTTTTTGACTCCAAGTGGAATTGAGAAAGGAAATTTTTATTTAGACTCTGAGTCCTCATCTACTTTTGAGCATGACTTTGTCAAGTAGTCCTTAAGAATGTTGGTCAGCACTATTCTAGTTCTTCAAAATATTGATTCCCGGATTCAATTGATGCAAGTGACCCTGAATCAAAATATGGAATCTACTAATATGTTGATGAACAAAGTGGTTATAATTCTTAGAAGGTGACTTGCATGAAAGTCATTAATCGCACCAAAACCATCAATGAAGAGCTTAGATAGTTCAATGAGTTATTGGATTCAACAAACAAAACATTCAATAATTGTGAATCTGAGTTCAACAAAGTCATAGAATCCATCATTGATAACGTAAGAAAACTCATTTTCATTGCTCGTTCTATAAGAAGTGAAAAGGAACTCAGAGACAAATTAGTGAAAAAGTTGGCTTCTCATGAAGATTTCATTAAGTATTAGGATGATAGAATCAAATCTTAAGAAGAAAGGACTTTTTTCTTTAGAATAGAAAAACCAGGATCATGATATTTTGTTGAATAAGCTTCAAGAAGATCATAAGGAAGTGAAGAAAGTTAAATCCTTGTTGAATAAAATGTTACCAGACCAGAAGAAGGATGGCTAAATCTATTCATACATTCAAATGTTTTCCTATAACCTAAACATTCATTTCAAAATTACTTTAATAAAATATTTATTGCATATATGTTTCATTTTTGAATTTATATTTCTTTAACCTTATAAGTACATCATATAAATCTCCAATACTTTTTAAAAATCATAATTGGGGATAATTTATTTGAGGGAATCATTTAAAAAATACTTCAAAGATGGAGAATATATTAGGGGATAGATAATAATGCATAAGTAAGGGGGCGATAATAATGCCCATGTAAGGGGGATATATTTCCTTAATAAAGAAAACTGGTGACTAATGTTCATGAATATGATCCTTAGGAAACAGAACCTAAGGGGGAGTTAGTCGTATTCCTCATAAATCAAATTTAAAGGGGGAGATAAGTTTTGCTAAATTTTTTATCAATGTCAATATATTCTTCCTTAGTAAAGGTTTTTGTGCTTTCCAAAAAGGGGATGATTATTGAGTCAATGAGGTTCTCTTATGACATCTTCATTCCTTACGGTTTTATATTTTGAAAATCACAAACAATTTCTCATATGTTTTATTTTACATAAGATTTTATCATTCTGTTTTACATACAAATTTGTCACTATGTTTAACTTACAAATATTTCATACAGATTTACTTATGAATCAATGATATTGATTTATTAGTACATTTATCATTATTATAATACCGTTTTTCATGATACTGATACTTGTAAAAATTCCATACCAACTTTATGATACCAGTAACCAAAAATAGTAATATTTTTTTCTTAATCAGATTTGTGTTTTCTTATGAATATTGTTTTTGATATTGTTAGAGTTTTATAATATATCATTCCAATATTATTAGATTCCATGTTGTCTTATACTTAACATTTATATTAAGCTTAACATCATTTCTTATACATTAAATGAAGTCGAACAATATTTTATTGACTAACCGTTATCTATTGGACAGGTGTCAAGGTCCCTCCTAAATTTAAGGAATATATGACTATTGGAGTGGAGCTAACCGGTGAGAATGTATTGCCTAAAAATAAGAGTTCATTTGAACGATCTAAAGGAGAGGATGAATTTGATAGACGTGAAAATAGTTTGTGAATTTATCTAATGCTATGAAGGAATTTATAGAGAGAGATAGAGGCTCTAACAATTTTTAGTGATTTGTGAGGATGTTGTGAAAAACATGTTCAGGAGTGAATTACTTGTTCAGACATGATTTTTATAGACATTGATCTTGTTGATCGTGGACCTCCTGATTTGTAAGACAGAGGTTCTGATTTCATTCTAAATCGAGGGCTTGTAGAGATAACAAGATAAAGCCCGATCGTCAGATTGAGGGATTACCTGGGTTTGGGACAGATAGACTTTTTTGAATGTATATGAAAAGAAATATTTATCCATGGTTTTTGGATGTGCATCTCTTGGGGTTAAAAGAATATTATTGTCACTTGTTCTCTATTACAAGTTTTTTCATTCAGCTGCAATTTTAAATTTGTTACGTTAGATAGTATAACTTTCTTATACCCTCTAATTCTATTACTACGATCATATTAAAGATTCTATATGCTTAAATCTAGAATCTTTCATTTATGAAAATCTTATTTATACTTTAATCTTATGGTTATATAGTTTAAGAAAATATTGTTTAACTTTATTAAAATAAGTTTTCATAATTTTAAAAATAACTTTATGAAACATATTCCCTAAAGGATAAGAATATTTTCTTAAGAAAGATTTATAACAACTTTAATGGTTACAAAAGAATTTTTAAAAATACAATTCACCCTCCTCTTGTATTTGAGCATCTCAATAAACAATTAGATCCTAAAATTTTTATTAGAGCTAGTAGATCTACTATACATATAATTTATAAACAGTTCTCTAATATTTTACTAAATTCGTTCTATATATATGTTTTTAATGATGGATTAACAGATTCTTCCAATAAAAAATTTCACATCTAATCTATAAATTCCCTTATAACTATATTTCTCACTACATATGTGTAACTTCACTTCAGTGAGTATCATTATGGGTTTTGTGGGAGTCATTTTTCTTTAAAAACTCATCACAACTAAGTCATTGATTTCATGAAACTCCATACTTGTGTGAAAACCTTCTGTTGTTCTAAATTTATCTAAAACATATCAAACACCATTAAACACATCCAAAATGATTCATTGATTAATTTTTAATGTCCCTAAATGTCATAAAACTTGTTCAATATTAATTTTCAGATTACAATAATCGCAAAACTATAAAAAATCACCTTATGAGATTTATTAATATTATCTCCCCCATCGGAATTGTTACAAACACCTAAAAACACCTAAAAATTTATACTACAAAATAGTTCATAATTTAATATTCAAAAGAAATATTCCATATAAAAATTCATATAGTAAAAAACTATACACTCGACACATAGTTTAAGAGACATGATTCAATCGCATTATAATAAAAATGTATAACATGTAAATCTTATCAGAGAATCACTAAATTCAATTATCAGACTCCATGTGACATTTATCCTCAACCAGAATTACTTATAATTTATTTTCATGTTATTTAATCTATAAGATATTATTTTTATAACATAAATATTTAAATACTCATATTATGTATTTGATCCCCATGATTTCAAATAGAAGAGGTATTCCCCATTACCAGCTTAACTAATCCCATTAGAGTTTTCACCTTTGATGAATAATAACTCCCAATTTTAAATAAACCCAAGGGTCACTCAATTGTGGTATGAAAGTGGAATGGAAAAACTATTAGACTCATTAGAAAATACAAACCTTACCATGGTGATTGGGGGTTCCAAGACCACACAATCTTTGTGTGGGGGTCAACTAGATTGTGAGGGCTAGCCTATATTGCTCAAACATGTCCAAGGGATATAACTATTCCATAATATCCATGAATTAAATTTTACTAGGAACATACTTAGTTTTAATATACCATGATCTACATTCTACTTTATGAATTGATAATTCATTTCATTATGTTTCTTTTTTGTGTGATGGATGAGATTTCTGAGAATATTGATGTAACATGAATAATCATAATCAATTATTATATGATACTTCTCTTCAACTCCAATATCATTGAGGTGTTCATTCATCCACAGTTGTTTTTCTAAATCTTATGTCTCCATAGTACATTAATATTATATAGTTCTCAGTGAAATGCAGTATTATTTCTTTCTTAACCAATAAAAACAAAATCCTTCAAGATAGAATGCATTTACTATCATCTATTTTATGTATTATTTTGAACTAACACAATATACAATTGTATATACCAAAAATTCATGATCCCATGTTCCATTATTTATAAAAATATAATACATTATTCCAAAAATATAATGAACTATTACTTTTATCATTAACCGGTGTAATACATCCTTTGTATTACTCTTCTTCCAGCACCCTGATAAGTGAAAAACTTATACTCACATTTTTTCACAATTAAATACAAAAAAACATCCAATAATATATATTTCTTTCACGGAATTCACTACATTACCATCATCATTCATTCAATAAACCATTCAGGTAACAACCGATGTTTTCATCAAGTTGGAATCATCCATTATAAAAAGTTTCAAAATCTCCATGGAATATTTGGGATGGAAAAAATATGACATGATTTCCTTTTATCACCTTTAGTCAATGGAAAGAAACCAAAAACTCTAATCATCACCATTTCAAACTCACTATAAATGAAAATTTCAAAATACTTTCCCAATAATTTTTTCAATCCATGAAATACCATATGATAAACATATATGATAAACATCATTCTAAGATAAATATCCTATATAATATAGGTATTATAATAAAATCCACTACCCCTATATCCAAGAATGTTCAAGTGTTTACCAAGTCAATATTATCATGATTTTGGGTCTTTAATTATTTCACACATTGTATTCTTCTACTAAAAATGTTTTTTCCTCATCATGATTAAAAAAACCATCAAGGTAATTGATATATACTTATTCTTCCAAGTAATCATTTTTCAAATAATTATTTTATATGTGTCCAAAATAAATTGAATCCATTTTACACTACAGTGACTAAGAATATTCATAAAAATTCTAGTGTTCCACTAAGAGATAATGTTTAATAAACATTAATATCTTTTATTTGGGAGTATTTATTCACAGTAGTCTTGTTTTGTTTTGAATAACCAAGTTGTATTAATTCTAGTCGATATGGTAAACTAATTGGGTCATAATGATGTTCAAAACAATTATACTATAAAAAATATCCAACATGTTATTCTTATGAAATTGGTTAGGATATTCATTAATACCCAAAAACAAATTCCAATCCATTGTATCCTATTGAACAATAGTAGTTTCTACCAATGATAAATGTAAAATTTTATATAGAGTGTTTATTATCTTCATTTCCAATGGTTCTATCAGGTCATCAATGATATTATGATATTTAATTTTAGATATTATATTGGGTTTTAATATAGTTTATAGTAGATATTAATTCCTCTAATCATTCGCATCTTCTTTAAAATTATAATGACCACCTTATATCCCCAATAATATTATATTATTTTTATCACAATCTTCCATAATTTAATTAATATGGCGATATAGAGAGCATTTAATGTACACATTATTTATGTATTGAAATTTTGCATTTTTTCTAATATTTTTGTTAAATAAATATATTCCATGCTCTTGGAGGATTAGCTATAAAAATACCTTTCACTCCATAAGACCCATAAATATTATGTTTTATTTTATTGAGAATAAATCACTTGCTTCAAAAGAATCAAAAGGACTTCATTAGTGGATTCATTCTGTGACACATCTCATAAGGAGTATTTTTCCATCCTAGACACATGAAGGATTTAATGAAGTTATATATTAATTTTATACGCAATTCATTCCAAATATTAACTAGTAGGTCTCTCAAAATAATTAACATTCTACCCATGAACCTTATGATTGTATTTATCCTTTCTACCATTACATTTTGTTTTGGAGTCCTTGATAATGATACATTATTCATTATTCTATACATCACAATATTTTCTACCACCTATATTTTGGTAAACATAATTTCGTCATTGGTTCAAAATTTTATAACCACATGAATAAGACTATTTTCAACATTACACATATATTGAGTAATGTAACAAAAAAACATGGACTTGTTATTTATGACTATAAATCATTCCATCCTAATAACATGGACTTGTTAGTTATGTTTTTGACTTGGACCTGTGTGTTTTTTCATCACACCTGGTGATAACATATAAATTTTTTCTTCCTCTACATGTGATGGAAAACAATTACCTTGTAATTATTCACCTTTATATTTCATTTTTTATCCCTCTTGATGATTAGTCGAGAAATTATGTAAGAAAACATTGGGCCTTTATTGAAATATCTATCTACATCATCACTAAGAAATAAAAAGAAATATATCTATATCCTCTATATTGAAAATAGTAGACATGAAAATAATTACTAAAATTTGTAACTCTTCTTAGATTTCCCTATTTCTATTGTTCCCTCTAGAATATTTCAACTATAAAACAAAAATTAGTCTAGTGTATCATATTATCATAATAATGATACAAAATTATAGGTAATTTTTTCCCTTGGTACTGTTCTAGTTGTATATTGGGTTATTTTAAATAATGATTATAAGTCACATCCAAATAAATATTCAACTTTTCATTTGGTGATTGGTCCCTACAATTAAACACCATTATTTACTATTTCTAATCAATCCACATGACATATTTGGCATCCGAGTAAGTCTTTTTCTTATTCTATAAATCCTCTAGCCATAATGGTAAAACAATATTTTTCTCTTTCACTTTTTATATCATTCATTCAATATATATTCTTGATTCATAGTGGGATTCAGAAGCCTCTCATTATCATCTATTTTTTATAAATTACTATATAGTTATTCCTTAATATGTTCTATATTTTTCAACTAGTCATTCAATACATTAGTCAAACCATTTAAAACCTAAATATGCTCTTTGATTTTGTTTTTTTACAAAACAAACATAACTAGAAAATATTGTTTTTGAGATTTAAGGACTTCAATTACAGTCCTAAAATCAGAATTCTATGATTTTTTCTAATATATTTAGATTTTGGCATCATAAATCCCTCAATTATTCTTCTTTCTATTTTATCTCAAAAATTGTATTCCATTAATTGCATATTCAAACTATGATTGATGATCAACTCTCCCTTTTACTTCCATCTCATCACTATCACTATCTTCCTCATTTTGTGACTTTAAGACAATATATTTGGAAACATAATAATATAGGTATTTATAGTTATAAATAACTTATTCATTTTTTTCTTTTAAGATATTATAATATTTAAAAATTAGTTTGTTATTATTGAATAAATTGAGAATAATACATATCATACAATTCCCATTAGATGAATACTTGTTTATGGTAACTTCATCATCCTATCCACCATCTTTACGATTTTTTAGAAAATGTTTCTACTTTGTTTCCAACCTTTTCACATGAAAATAACATTATTTGACGTTTTCATTTGAACTTTACTTTCCCCTTTTGTGATTTTAGGAATGGTATGACATAACTTCACCAACAGTTTCTAATTCCAAGTCATCCTATAGGGTTAGATTATTTAATTCACTGAATTCCACCCCATTGGATTTTACTTTTTCTAAATCGAAATTATAATTTTCCCTATATTGTATTTGATAAGAGTACTATAAAGACTATCCAAAGGAATATTTTCTTCGAAATTTATCCCGAAGAATAGATTGTTTTTTATTAATCTAGGGTTACAATATTATTAAGATGTGTATAAAAATTACTGAATGAATGATGGTTTCTCTAAGGCCACAAATTTATTCTTTAATCACACTTACCCAATCAATAAATCCATCAACAGATTCATTTTTGTGCATCATCAACACCTCATACTTATTCCAATGAACCTATATTTTTCCCCATAATTTATTAAATCCTTCAATAATATTAATCATATTTTCTCACATAGAATGTGTGTATTTAACATACATCACCTTCATATTGATTTTTTTAGATAAGGATCTACTTAAAAAGTTAATTCCTATAGAATAAAAATACAATTATTTTTTGACTTTTTATGATAAATCTCTATTGTGCTTACTGAGTAAAATTCTATGTTTAATAACATTTGACACATCTATTCATAATGATAAAAAATGTTTCTATGTCTAATTATTCTTGAGTTAAATGTTTCTTCCTTCGAATATTAGAGTTCCATTTTGACTAACTATTTTTATTGCTTCCACATAACACGGTGTTCAACTAGTTTAAACCTTTATATATGATAACACAATTTGTCACTATAAAATTTAAATATCATAAGGGAGAGGGGGTTAAGAAATGTGAGAAAATTTCATTAAACAACCCTAAAAAATGATATTATTCCACTATTAGTAGTAAAAAATCTATCCCTTACAGTAGATGTGATTTGATAATGTAAGTAAAAGAAAGAAATGTGTAGATTTACTTGGTTTACACACACTGGTATAGTCACTACCCCCTTTCTCCATAGTTACTCATCCTAGGATGGAAGTGACAGAGGGAAGATAATGAACATCAAGTCCAAACATTAGTAGGCTTTATGTTGGTGACAAGAAGAAAGGGTATTAAAATGTCACATAATTGGATAGTGATAACCTTTATAAAATAGTACCATAAGATATGGTTAATTAACCAAAAAAATCAATGAAATGATATAAGGATAAAACAAATCCATATGATAATGCATATAATAAGTAAATAGACACATATAGCCTCTAAAAAATTTATCAATGGAAGAAATAAAGTCATGAAACTGCAAAACACTAATACCATTCTACAAATATCATTCATAGTCCATAAATTCCTCATAGAAACCTGAAAAATTGTTTTATAAATTTAGGGTGATAATACAAGTTTACCCAGTTGGATCAAACCGAATGTATCTAATGCACATTTTTAAAGTGTACATTAATGAACCAATGAGAAAAAAGTAGAACCAATAACACCAAAAATGAAATCTATCCAATTTCACCATCACCATGGAACAATAAACAAATAACGCATCGAATTGTTGTAACATAATAAGAATCTTATTGATAATAGGGAACCCCTCCCCAAATCCCCCCTTATTTTATACTCTCACATCCCAATTTCATATGTCATAGAATAACCATATCCTCTATATAGAAACTTTCTAGAAGACACATTTCTTATCACATCAGAGCATATCACATATCCATAGAAACCACGGTTATCACATCACTTTACATCACATATCTATCACAATCACATGTTCCACTGTAACGACCCAAAGTTTCATTAATGAAAAAATCCATCTTGATCTAGTTAAATGACTCTTTATGAAAAATATTTTTTTATAAGATGTCAACTTCTTTGGTTTTATGTTATGAATTTAGACCGTTGTTAAAATAGCTGTTGAACAGTGATCACATGATTATTATAAATATAGGACTTTAACAAATCCAATTTACTCTGACAAAGGAAGTGATGGCCTCATCCAGTAGAATTTCCCCATATGAAGCCCATTTGTTGGAGCTCGTAAAAGAGGTGGCGTCTTTGGGATTCTCCCTTGACCAAGCCCAAATTGAGATTCATCATGTCAAGCTAGAACATGACCACCTATGGGAAAAGTAGAAGTTGATTGAAATTACCACTCGAGCGATGTTATCCAAGCCACCCCAAGAGTCTGTCACGATCGCACACCTTACCCTTAGGTCTTATGCAGCAGTTTTAAGGGGTTATGTAACAAGTAATTAGTACTATGTTCAGGTACATTATTTTTGTATATAATAATGCATATAATTTCTAGTCATTTTTGATACATTGTAAATAGTTATTAAAGTACAAATGGTGTTTTTTAGTTATTATTTAATTAAGAAATCTATTTTATTAAATTATGGGATTTTTGAATTAAATAATATTTTAATAAAATAATAACAATATTATTAATTTTTTTTATTAAATATAAATAATCTAATAATTTTATGAATGCAATTAAAATTTTTATTAATGTTTGAAAGCCATTTTTGTCAAAACCCGTGAATTTTCGATAAATATTGGTTATAATTTTAAAAGTGAAAATTAACATATTTAGAAAATTATTTAGAGAAAATAAAATCTATTTCTGGAATCAGGATGTCAAAAATATACAACGGTGAATTTTTCATAATTTTCTGAGACAGTTAAATTTTTGGGTAATAATTAAATACCGTTTAAATATATAATGTGTTTTATGACATAATAATGACCCCATGGTGAAGTAATAAAATAATATAATCCTTATGTTCAGCCAATATATGTTTTACGATTAATATAATGTGATTTTGGGTTTGTTTCTTTTCAAAGAATTAATGGACCCCTCAAGACTTATTCAACACCTAGCTTTTTTAAATTAATTTCCATGGGAGTGTGACTCACCTCCACATAATCAACCCTAATATCTTAAGAAGTTCGGACATTGGCCTTATAAAAATATATTTTTTTTCTTCCCTTTTCCAAAAACCATGGGCAAAAACCATGGGATGGTTTGTGGTTTGGATTAATTTAATATAAGGGCTCCAAAACCTAAATAATAAAGAATTCCATCATCTTTCCTATATAAACCCACACAAGATCCCACTTCTTCCTCACGAAAATCCCTTGGAGTTCGTCCAACCTCTTCCCTAAACTCTCTAAAATCCTCCCAAGGTGCCCCAAGCTCCCAAGAAGCCTCTCACTAGCCTCTCTCTAGCCTTTGGAAGCACACTTCCAAGTAAGGGTTTTTTCTTCTTTTCTCATTTTTGTCCAATTTTCTTTAAGTTGTTTTGCCCTTTTAATTTGAATTATAAATTTTGTGGTATGGTTTCTCAACTCTCTAATAATTCCCTAATTTTTTTTGAATTATGGGAGACCCTTTCTCTCTCATTAAATGTATCCCATGTACACTCGTTACTATGCCGAAATTCCGAAAGGAACTTCTCTCTCCTCTTTTACATTCAAGCAATACTTCTGTATCATGAATCTAAATTCCATTACAATTGTTGGGACATATATCTATATGACCTCCTTACTATCCATTACATGTTAATATGATGAGGAACCCCTTTCTCTCTCATCAACCATTTTTATGAATTCTTATGTCATGCCTTTACGCTGCCGAAATCGCACCGATTTTCTAAGCCAATGTCATTGTGTAGTGAATACCATGCCCACTTCTCCATCAAGGGTATTCTCCTTTATGAACATTTACTTATGGATTGTAAAGTTCCATGTATTAATTCCACATTCCTTTATCGTGGAATAAATTATTATGTTTTCTGAATCCATGTTTTATGATCCATGTGGCACACTTATGCATGAAATGAAATGTTTAAGAAGGGTGCGCCCTTATAGCACTCCAATGCATTGGATATAGTATAGTATCATGATATGTCATGTGAAAGGTGTGCTGAATCATGATAATTCAAGTAAAACTAGGGTTTACTCATGCTTTATGTGTATTGTGGATTTACTCATGCTCTATGTGCAATGAGCCTTGGATCATGCTAATCCCATGAAAAGTGTTGTTGCCACATTTCAATGCTATGATTATCATGTGTTATCATGCCTTTATGGTCATGTTTCTTTTATGCTCTATTGATATGCCTATTGTCTAACATGTATTTTACTCCTCATGTTATTCCATGTGTAATCCCTTACTGGGCTTTATAGATCACCCTTTTCTTAGGCATGTCCTTAGGTTATCCCATGCAATGCTAAGTACGAGGGAATATAGTGGTCATGTAAAGGAAGTCACTACAACAAAATCAGCCCTTATCCGCGGTTTAAACCGCCGCTAAATGGGTTGGCAACAGTTTACAAAAACCGCAGCTAAACTTGGAATCGGCAATCTTTTAGTGGCGGTTTTGTCTATTTCGCGGCTGTTTAAAAAATGTGTCGTAGATTCCTCATTTCTCGGTGGTTTCTCTCCATTTAGTGGCGGTTTTATGGGTCTGCCACTCTTTTTTATTAGCGACGGTTTTAACCGCCGCAAAATTATGCCGTTTGATACACCTATTTTGCGGTGGTAAAAACCTCCGCTAAATATAAACGTAATATATTTAGCAGCGGTTAAAACCGCCGCTAAATGCTTCCCAGCAAGGAATTTAGTGGCGGTTTTAACTGCCGCTAAATGCTACCAAGTATGGAATTAGCGGCGGTTAAAACCGCCGCTAAATGATGAACTGGAAAAAAAAAATTTTGGTTCTACTACACCACTGCCCTGAAAAATAAATCAAACTAGAATATAGAGATCACCTAGGTTTCATGTGGATCTCAACCCCCTTCTTGGTAGTGTAGGATAGCGGTATAATAAATAGAGAAACAACATACAATAATTTAATCAACAATAAATGAAAGACAAAGCATTGGATGAATAATATAAACTAAATATAAAAGTCCGATGACAATTTAAAACCATGAATTCATGTCCATATGAAGATAAAAAACTAAAAAATAGTATACATATAGAAGGTATCATGATACACATTAGTACATGAATAAATAAAATAACTAAAATCCCTATGGGAAGAAATCTTAGAAACATACATCCACCGTGAAAATAGGGGAAAAGATATAGTACCTTGATAAATTAGGGATCGATGGTGATAAAATCTGATGATGGATGAAGGAGAACCATCAAATCCGAATGGAGGGAGGTGGAGAAACCCATAGAGGAGGGAGCTGTGAATGCTAGAGAAGAAGGAGGAGGAAAGAAAGGGAGTTAAAACATTTAACCTATTAATGGAAAAATGTTAATTTCACCCTTAAGAATAGTTCACATGGTTTGGCTATATGAATTTCCAAACCGTACACCAACCGTGAGACTCCCACTACTTAGGAATCCTACCTCACATGGTTTCCCCACATAGTTTACCCTAACCATGTGACAAATGTGTAATGAATTGTGTGATAATAATGCCTAAGTGGCACTAACCATGTGAGCTAGGAACATAGTTTGGAAAACTGTGTGTAGCCCCTGTGGGGCACTTCTTCTCACCTACTCCAGCTGCATTGTTTTCTACTGCAGGTTCGCACAGTTTTAGACAAACAGTGTGCACCTATCATACCACCCAAACTTGATATTTTTGGTTCTTACCTAGGCCTGTTCAACTAGATAAATGATCACATCATCATCCCTTTAAGCATCCAACCAATGGTGCTCCCCACCATAGGTTTTAACATTAACAGAAAATAATGAACCATAGTATTCTCCACCATTGTAATTTCCTATAAAGAATATCAAAAGATTTCCAATGATAATATTGGAATTTTTCCTCTAATTGGGAAATCCTAAATACTTCTGAGGCCATAATAGGGACCTTACTATAAAGAAATAGTCAAATGCCAATCAGCCTAACTGAAACTAGTCATGCAATCTTTCTCAGAAGACATTTTTGACCCTTTCATGAAACCCACATTAGCCTAGTGATATGATTTAAATGGATACTTTCACCTATATACATCTAAGAAGAAGTATAATAATTCAATCCACTTTCAGCTAACCATTCCCAAGATACTCAGCTTAGATGACTCACATATCACAACCTGAACCACAATTCCTTCCTCTATGAAATCCCGTGTTTACCACAAGCACATTCACATAAGCCCATACCTGACTTTCAATGAAATTTCTTAGTCATTCCATCACCTAACCATTTAATACATTGTTCCCCAGAATGAACAAGGGTGGAACCTAGATCCATCCCACTATAATCATTACCCTTTAAACATCACCTTTGAGTCTGACGATAAGTTTGGGATCAAATAAGATCATCAATTTAGAGTCCAAGTAACTATCCCTAGGTAGTCAATACTACATGTTTACAAGTGAGATATTTTTAAAAGACCAAAACATCCACATAAGATCATTGACTGAGCCTAGAATGACATTCATCTAGTGATCATGTCAAAGGAAACGGTTGGTGTCCAAATGTTTGTCCAAGGAATTCCTACAAAGGAACTCAGGTATCACACAAGAACTAACCATTCCTCAATAAAAAACATGCATCCCGCATGAAACATTGATAAAACCTATTTATTAAAAAAGAATAACACTTGATAGCTTTAGCTCGATATATAACCGATGCTCTCTTAGTGCATCGAGGATGACGTAAAGATATAGGACATGGTCGTTGCTAAGCAAGAGTACACTAAGAGAGTATAAATATTATCAGAAGATTGGAGACACTTCCATCACCTCTAAGACACTTCCATCACTTCTACTACCTAGAAGGACATTTTTACTATATCTGACACGATGTTCCCCAAATTAGGAGTGTCCTAGTCATGAAAAGAAGAGATAGACCAACTACTCATAAGAGAACTAGGTTAGATTCACATTAATCGCACATGTGACACTTATCTGATTCACACTCACAAACTCCATAACATTTTTCATAAAAGATGAAACCAACCTGACCAGCATGTCAGAACACCCAATCCATTTATGAATCGAGCTTACACAATGGGGCTACCCGAATGCTGCTATATAGTAGAAATGGTATTAATATGGGTTACATATATGGAAATGTTTGGTGGCAACTATGTTCCATAAATGTTACATATACAAACCAACCATTATCATACTTGTTCAACACATCAACAATACTACTACTCATCATCTGATGCTGCATCGTCACCCTCCCCACCTTCATCTCCACCACCTACTACCACCTGTAAGAACATTATATTTAAAATTAAATATTGTTGCATATTTATAATTAAAATTAAAACCAATAAAAGTTTGCAAACTAAATGATTTTGATTTTTTTGTGATATACCTGCTCACCACTACCCGATGCACTACCACCGGGGGCATATCTGCTCATATACTGACGTATTTCAAGCAACTCTTTCTGCAAACCAGATATCTAATCCCCCTACTGGTGAACTGTGTTTCGTAGAGAAGACATCTCCCTCTGAGCATCTTCAGGTATGAAATGACTATAAGCAGGAGTAGATGTAGCCGAAATCCCGGATGGCATGCGAAAGACCTCAGATGGTACATGTCCCAAACCCATCCAGCGCACTCTACCAGGATGCTCCTTCCCAAGGACTTTACCAACCGGGTCATCCTGGGAGACTGAGTAGGATTTCCTAGGATTGGCATCCCATATTTCTTTAATTTTTACCTATATATCAAATATCAATATATATTAACACAGTAAAAACTGATAATAAGTTATTACAATAAATAATTGACTTCATACCCCAACTTCTCTGGCAGGTTCATTAACAAAACTTCCATCTATTTTTTTATGAACATCCAGCCATAGTTCTGTTCGGGATGCGTCATGCCCTAAACTCTGTGACTGCATTAAACAAAGATAAACCAACAATTAAATTTGTTAAATAGATAATATTATCTTATAAATATTTAAACTAATTAAAAGATTACCAATGATATTCGGCTTCTTGAAAAGCTTTTTGAACCCGTATTGTGCGGGATGACCTGCTTTGCCCGGTTTGAAGCATTCTGTCTTGAGAGATCCTGAAATAAATAAAATTCAATTTAAAATTATTGTATTCAATGTCTGTATCCTCTTCAGGTACATGTATAAATGTAAAATGAGGATAATATAATAATATATATTTCAATACCGTCCGCTTCTCATCATGATGTCTTTCGACAAAAACCTTCCACTGTTCTTTCGGTACCCCACTAGGTAGCTTCTCATACATCTGCTGTAAGGTCAACGGAGTATCGTTGACATCACACCACAACCTCCATTTGAAATATTTCCATTTTTTTCCAATATTTTTCAATGTCCACTTCCGTGCTATCACATCAGCAATGGTAAAGTGGAAGAACATCTGTATATAGAAATTAATTGTTAATATATTAGTAACATGACATTCAAGTAAACCATAAAGTAATAAAATTACCTTTATCTGAGAATCATAAACTTCATTTTTCTAGTTTGGAGGCATATGCCTCCAATCATCATATGAAATAGGCAGGGAAATGGGCTCTGCTGCTAGCTGACCTATAATCTGACCAAGTAAACCTGCGGCGTCATCCGTCGGGACCCCACTGCTGAGGCTCCACTATCAAATGGCACTACTATCTTCTCTCCATGCATGTTCCAAACATCAGAACTTTTTATGTGTTTTTCCACAGTTGCATTGTTTTCATCTGCAATGAGCAAACAATTAATATAAACAAAATGCAATAAATTTATTTAATTAAAATTTGTACCTATGACTGTGACCCTCCAGAATATCCGTGATGAACTGGAAGGGGCGTATCGCTGCCCCACTGCTGAGGCTCCTGTAGGGGGAGGCGATGACTCATCCTCTAATGAGGCATCCACTGATGGTGTCAGAGATGGTGCAGGGGGAGATGATGCGGGGATGTAGGCAGTTGCTGCATCAGATGTCCTGGGGACAGACGGATCGCCATCTGTCGCGAAGTAGAAGGAATGGTGTACCACTTCTTCCTTGGCATTCCTGTCATTTAATCAAATAAAATTAAGTTCAGAATATATATTTCAAAAAATGTATGCAGAAAAAAAAAATTAAAAATGATAATAGATGCCCAGTACTAACAAACAAAATATATATAACAATTATAATGAATGACTACAGAAATGAAACAAGCGGTTGCTGAATGAATAAATAATTGTACATACAATCATTTTCCCCTTCAATCATGTCGGTTTCTTGCTCCATTGCTTCATCCACTTCATTTATCCTTTCTAGACTAATATTTTCAATATCATGATGGACAAATAATTCTGCTTCCTGTTGTTGATGAAATTCAATTATAGAGGTCAAATCTTCCACTTCATCACCCATATCATACAAATCTCTTTGTATTACGTGAGTAACTACACTCCACCCTTTATCCACAACATCATTCACATAATATACCATTTTTTCCTGCGATGATAAGATATTTGGATCATACAGTTCACGATCACCAACATCATCAAGCGAGAGAAGTTTACAGAAGTAAATTGCAAGGTATCTTATTTAACACCTCTGATAATATCGACCCATTTTCATTTGAATAAAACAACAGATAAATGCCCGTGGTAGTTTAATTCAATAATATCATGCAGATTTCCATAGTATTCCACTTCAACAAATGTAAATATACCGCTATTCTTAGTTTTCAAACCCACTTATCGATCGACTGTACGAAATCTAAAACCATTCACATTATAAGCGCTGAACATTCTAACTTGTTTTATAGGACCTCTAGCAAAAAACTTCAAATCTTTTGACAAGTCTGCTCGAGTATCAGTATTCATGATCTGAAAAAAAAATAATAGATTTGCAAATTGTATGTGTCAAACTAATATTCGTATTTATTGCAATATTTATAAACTTACACATCGTGCAAACCATTCAACCAGCTCTTTATTCACAGCTTTCGTTATATCTTTCTCATTTCGTGTTCGGCCTCTCATTCGTCTCTTTGTTTGTATCCTCAACTCTTCTAAAAATGGATCTGCAATTTCACTATTCAGCAGCACATATCGATGTGCCTGTAATAATTCCAATTCTGTTAGTGTCGTGTATGAGGTCCTCCCAAATGATCGGCCAATAGCATGAAATATTTTTGATTTCTGATGCATTTGAGAATGAGTTGATGTGTCGTCAACACGTCCAACTCGATTAAATCTTGTCTCAATATCATCCAAATATCTGGAACAAAAGGTGAGACACTCCTCAGCAAAATAGCCTTTAGCAATAGAGCCTTCTGGTTGTGCTTTATTTCTCACGTATGCTTTCAAATGCCCAAGATATCTGTGAAAATAATAATAATAATATTATCCATTTATTTAAATGCCAAAAATTGTTTAATTAACTGGAAACATAAAAATAAAATATCTCTCAATAGGATACATACATCGATAATGAACAGGGCCTCCTAATTTAGCTTCATCAACCAAATGCACAGTTAAATGCATCATGACAGTAAAAAACGATGGAGGAAAGATCATCTCCATTGCAAAAAGGGTCAATACAGACCTCTCTTGTAAGTTGTCAAGCTGAAATGGATGTAGAGATTTCTCACATAATTGCCTGAAAAATGTGCAGAATTGGAGTACAACAGCAGTAAATTTTTCAGGTAATAATGTACACAATGCCAATGGTAGTAACTGTTGTAACAAAATACGTGAATCGTGACTTTTCAATCCATATAACTTACGATTCTTCAAGTCAACACACCTCGAGATGTTACTCGAATACCCATCAGATACCTTCACATTCTTTAAAATTTGAAGGAATGTATCTTTATCCCTATTTTTCATTGAAAAAATGGCCGGTGCATACTTTTCATTCTCATCTGGCCAGAGATCACGTTTTATGTTCATTACTTGTAAGTCTTTGCGAGCATTGATATGATCCTTCGACTTTCCATGCTCATTAAGTAATGTGAAAATCAAATTATCACATACATTCTTCTCAATATGCATCACATCAATATTGTGGCGCATAGAATTAAATTCCCAATATGGAAGTTTGAAGAATATACTTTTTTTCTTCCATTGTTGCGTTCTGATTTCACTTGACGATGCACTTCGCACTCGTTTTCCGCTATCATTCAAATGATGAACCTTCCCAAATTCTGTTTTAACATTTTCAAGCTGTGTCAATATTTCAGAACCGGTTAACAACTTTGGAGGTGGTCCACGATCAATGGAACCATTAAATTTTGATTTGTTCAGCCGAAATCTATAAGATGCATCATGAAATCTTCAATGGCACAAGAAGCCCCATTTTCTACTGTGAGGTAGCCGTTTAGGCTCAAAATCAAAGTTACAAATGGGACAAGCCAAACCCGTATAAGTGTTCCAACCAGATAAATTCCCATCCCAGGGAAGTCACTAATGGTCCACATTAAAGCAGCATGCATTTTGAACATTGTTTTAGAAGAAACATGAAATGTCTCAACACCGTTGCTCCATAACTCCTGCAATTCTTCAATCAAAGGCTGCAATTATGCATCAATATCATTTCCAGGCATTTGTTTCCAGGAATAATCATCGAAATGATAAAAGATGTTTGTTGCATACACATCCACGGAGGCAGATTATAAGGGATCAAAACAACTGGCCAAATGCTATAACTCATACTCAATGTCCCAAATGGGTTGAATCCATCGGCAACCAATCCCAATCGAACATTCCTAGGATTAGCTGAGAAATATGGATGTAATGAATCAAATGTCTTCCACGATTGGGAATCTCGTGGATGTCTCATTAACCCATCATTGTTATTATCTATAGCATTCCACTTCATGTGTTCGGCGGTTTTTTATGACATGAATAATCTTTGCAATCGAGGCTTCAAAGGAAAGTAACGCAAAACTTTTGCAGGTGTGTTCCTTTTCTTCTTCTCCATGAAATTATGTTCAGTCATACTTCCAACATTACCCTTTGACTTCCATCTAGAAGAAGAACATTTCTTACAATTCTGTCTACTTGAATCCTCTCCCCAGTAAAGCATACAATCATTGGGACACGCATGTATTTTTGTATAATTCAGACCAAGCTTGTTTATAACTTTTTCCATCTCATAAAACGATTCTGGTATTTTTGCTTCAGGAAATGCATCACGAATCAATTCCAATAACATAGACATTGCCTTATTTGTAATTCCACAAAGACATTTGATATGGTAAAACATCAGCAGAAATGAAAGCTTTGAATATTTCAAACACCCACTATACAACACGTGATTTCCATCGTCAACTAAATCATGAAACGCATTTTCCTCACTGAAGTTTTCCCTTACATTTGGCTCCACAGAATCAAGAGGAGGATCCAATGATATGTTACAATCTTGATCTTCATGTGTTGCAGTCTCAAAAACATCACTTGTCACGTTGCAATTTGTAGCATCATCTTCTGGTTTTTTTGATATGTTTTGATGCTCATAGTGGTGTCTTGCAGTCCCGAATGCATCATTTATGAGGTTTTGCATTTCATTTTCCATTGGCGACAAACTTGGGACCTCATTCTGTGGATTAACATCAGTCCTCAATCTTTCTGTATTGTTTGATTCTCCATGCCAAATCCAACACAAATATTGATCAGGGAATTGCATCAGTATTAAATGTTCATAAACTTCATCCCTCTTCAACCATGTTGTACATTTACATTTAGGACATGGACATCTTATTCTCCCTTCAACGGATCAATTAGAAATTGAAAAATCGAAAAACTCATTCAAACCCTTAACATATTGAGGTGTGTTCCTCGGTAATGTGATCCAGCTTTTATCCATGTATATCACAATGTGCCTACACAAAAATATACGATAGTGTAAGATTACAGAAACATAATATAATAAAGATGAACCATTGATCATAAAGTATGCATAATATAATAAAGACGATTCATTGATCACATTTACCACTTCAAACCAATAGAACAAGTCTGGTCCATAAGAGACAGCGTCAACACCTCATTGAGGATCAATAAGAATATCGGGGTACACACTTATCATAACACTATCGATCACACATTTATGTTGCCTCAAACAACACCCCATTGATGTGTGATCGAAACTGATCATAATGCATTTTAAACCCGAGACATTATGTGATTGTTTAGGCTTGAACTTAGATGTCCTCCAAGAAGAATGATATTTCTCAATGGTTTCATACACAACCAACTATAAAGAGGGCCACTATGTTCACTTTATTCATCGAAGTGTCACCTCTCTAGGTTTGAGTATTACAAGTCAGACATTTATAATCATGTCTTCAACCATCGACATATAAAGAACTAGTTTTTTATTCAAGGGTTGTCTTAGACATTGAAACATTATTAATCTCATTTATAAGAATTTTATTTTAATAAAAAAAATTAATCTTTTAAAAGGGTTTGATCACTATAGTGGTGAGAATGTAAAACACATACATACATCAAATTCATAAACACATGGGAAATGCAGAAGGACTACTCACATCAATTCTATTTTTTTCACTTTTTAAGAACAACCCTATAACTCTTGTCTATGATTTTTTAAATCTGAAATCATATCTTTAGTACCTATCTCAAGGAACAACACCAAATAAATAATTATATACAATTTCTAGTTAATTATATAATTTTATTATAAAAATTATAATTTATTTCAATTAAAACCAACAAGGAATAATTGCCTAAAAATCACCAGCCCACCTCATCACACCTATATAATAACCAACCACATATGTATTGTTTTTGGTGAACTCCAACCTTCATCCCAAAAAAGTACCTATGAAGTTGAACCAAGTCAATCAACAAATTAACTTAACTTAATCTAATTTTAATTAAAACTATTAAAAAATTATAAATGGTGATGTACCTCTAAACCAATGACATGTTACAGCATGAGATAATAATGTTGGGACATCTCATATCATTTTTGAGAAAAATAATTATCAGATCAGATGATTTATACAATGATCCAGAGTAAATAATCTCCAAAATCTAACCAAAAAATCAAAAAATAAATGAAGAACAATGTAAAGGTAACATCAAATGTAGTCATACATAATGGAAATAATACTACATGTTTGACCCCAACCATGGCCACGAATGATGTTGTAGAGGAATTTATCCAAGGTTGATGAAAGTAGTTTATAATCAAATGATGTCCTATTTGACATTAGCATCACCTTTTTGATGTGTTGGTTACATATACTTCTTCCTAACCATATAATTTATTCCCCTTCCCCTTCTCTATCTATCTGCCTCTCCCAAAAACAATGTCTACATCATAGGAATATATGTTGGTATTTTGAAATATTTAAGTCATGTAGTTGTTGATAAGGTGGCATGTATATTTGTCATAATTGAAATAATTTTTTAGATATTTTATTATTTTGATGACCCATGTGTTTTTATTTCCCATTATGGTTTTTTGAGACTCAACGCAGTAATGACCTCCTCACGGTGGAAGACCAGGCCACAAAAACCCAATTCATTCCACCATAGGCCATTTTTTAAAGTTAAGTGATGAGAATGAATAATTATAATGGTAGGCCTCTTCATAATGTACATGTAGGCATGCACCCAACCATATATATGAATATGTTCATAATAATAAAAATAAGAGAAAATAAACTAAATATTTACATTCTATCATGTTATTTAATTTAGAGAATAGAAAATAGTACAATAGGTAATATGAAAACAAATGGAAAAGATATACACCTAATAGGGAAATATTACGTATCCTGACAATAATATGAAACAAATGAATTATAGAGAGATCGACTACTGATCTATAATAACCAACCACCATGTAAGGTCAAATTAACCCAATTATCCCTTTTCCCAACAAAATACACAACTAATTTGTACATTATCTATATATACATGACATGTGTGGGAATAACTAAATTAGGTTTGAGCACATATATACCCAACCTTCCGCATCCAAACCCGATATAGGAGGAATAGAATACATGTTAATATTAGACATCTGAGCCTAAAGATTGACAAAAAACTAACCCAACAATAAAGATATATGTTCTTCAATGAAAACCGAAAAGGATAGAAAGGTTGTATCTATCTCAAATACCAGTCCAAAATAATGGTTTCACAACTTCTCTAATGAAATATCATCAATGCCCAGTATCATGCTAATTTGTTCAGGGAATTATTGAGGAGGACCAACACCTCATCAATTTTCTATAATCTACTATATTTTGGAAAGAGTAGATGTAGGCCATATTTTTCCATCTTGAGGCTCCCCTTGAGAGGTGGGTGAATCTTTTTGATTATAATATTTCATAAAAATGAAGGATTTTTTGGATTTTTGGTCTTTGAAGACCAATATATGGATATTTACTTTACATAATTTAAAAAAAACCAGCATCAACCCCCGTGTGATTGCACATGATATAATAACCACCCTAGTCGATGGAACTTCTTAAAAACTGAATAGAATTGAAAAAATACTAGTAACCCAATTAGATGTCATGAAGTGCTACTAAAAATAACCCTTGATCACACTATTGGTCTTCATAAATATACGTCCTTCCTCAATCCTATCTTAAAATTAAACTATAGACGAACAAACAGCCACTCAAGGATAGTAGAAATATTGATATCAAATCCCACCTGATTCACAACATCCACAAAAACATGCAATCATATAAAGTTATAAAAGTTATCAGTCCATTTTTTACAAGAAATGTTTAGACATTTATGAATGAAACCAATTCAATAAAACTACAAAACATTTACCGAAATGTAAAAATATGTATATAAAAGTTCATTAATCTTTGGATGATGTAAATCCAATAGAAATTAAAGTACAATAAAATGTTCTAGAGAATGAAGAGGAACCACAAGCCTAAGATGTTGTCTATATTGACTCCCTTGTATTTCTCTTTCCAATGCAGTTTTTTGTGAATGTCAGCCCCACTTAAGACTCCTCTTCCATATTGTCGTCAACGACCATAATTAAATACCTTCATTTCCACAACATAAACAATGTATAATCAAAGTATAAAAATACACATAAAAGTGTTCATAAAAATGTCATATAGATATGAAAAATAAAATTGAGAATCATAATAGTATCTTGTATTATGCAAACAAAACTCATTATAAGAACATAATAAAGAAAAACATGATATAAAATTTATCAAAAAAGAAGTGCAAAAATTTTCATATGCTCGAAGAAATATTAAAATAAATTACACGGCCCATGTATTAAGGGAGAGGAATATCCTCCAGTTGTTTTGGTGAAGACCTGCATTTATCAAGATTTAGAAGTGCATATTTTTTAGATAAATGGAATTTCCATTCAATTAATTTCAATCACACAAGTATGTCCCACTATATTATAAACAGACCAACCTTCCACCAAGCGTAGTAGGACCTAGGTTTTCCAAGGGCACGGGGGGCGTGGGGGGCGCGGGGGGCGTAGGGGTCGCCCGTGGTCGAGGGGGTCACCGGTGGTCGAGGGGGGCACCGGGGGGTGCGGGTTTCGCCGGAGAGCGCGTGGGTGAGGAGTCTCCGGCAGCGCGGGGGGTGGGGAGTCGCCGGCAGCGCAGGGGGTGCGAAGTCGCGAGGGTTAGTGATCATGAAGGTGAAGGGGGAAAGGGTCGGCGTCTGTGTAAAAAAATTTGGGTTTCGCGGCAGTTTATTAAAAACTGCCACGAAACCTTCACCGAAAAAGGTTTAGTGGCGGTTTTGTGAACCGCCGCCACAAAACAGCCGCTAAACCATGTTTTTTTGTAGTGAGTTTACAATAAAGATGTTGTATTTCATGTTTTATGTTTTTATATAATGATCCTAATCCCCAAATTCACTAAACCTCTTGATCTCTTTTGTTGTATCAAGTGATGTTTAATGTAATAAATCATGATTACGTTTGTAATAAAAGCAGGGTTGTCTTAGTTGGTATCAGTGGATGGGTTTAGTTATTTTTGGGCTTATGAAACCCTAGTAAATCCTTAGATACAAGACTAAGTATAGTAAAAACATCCATATGTTTTGTTAAGTACTTAGTGAGTGGTTTATCAAACAAATACATCTCTGTCTGGATATGAACAAGTAGAGGCGGCTCTGACACAGATGTATCCTAGGGGTAAAACCCGAAAACACCTCTTTGAGCTAGACTCGAACGAGAACTAGTGCACGACAACGGGACTTGCTGCACTCTTGGTTACGACACCCCCGAGGGATATTTTTTGATAATTTCATAAGCTTAGTATGAACCTTTATTAAGTTAATTAAAAAAATGCCCCTAAGAATATATGTTAAAAAGTAGATCATGAAAAACCTTGATTAAAGCCTATAGACTCATGAGTTAAAGAAATAAAAGTTTATTTATAAGTCATCAACTTTTTAATTTGGATTAACCTTTATGTGTTACCCCTAAATTTCCTTTTATTCCAGCCAATGGCCAGTAATAGGAGGACTCGGGCTAATAACTGTAGTGAAGATCAGTGTGATGACTGTACTAATGAGACGCCCAATCCAATGGGAGCGGGAATCATGAACTTTGTCATGCTTCTCTCTCAGCTAACTCATGTTTTTAATAGAAACCTGGGTCAATAGGAACGTTCAACCCCCCCTAAAAAATAACAAGTCACTATCGAGAGCTTCAGGACACAAATGCCTCCTACCTTTAGTGGATCTTCCGATCCCATGATCGCTGAACAATGGATCAACTCCATTGAAAAGATATTCTCCATCCTCCAATGTTCTGAACAAGAGAAGGTTCTCCTGGCGGCTTATCATATGGAGGGTGAAGTTGATCAATGGTGGAAATTGATCAAAAATACGAAGCCTAAGGAGGAGATCGAGGCGTTGGAATGGAATGATTTCCGGAAGATGTTTTTCGATAAATATTTTCCGCTCACCCTATGACTTATGATTGAAAGGGACTTCCTTTCCCTCAATAAAAAGGATGAAGAATCTGTTGGAGAGTATGAGGAAATCATCACGAGGCTTGCACGATATGCTTTCGGCTTTGTCGTTACCCCTGAATGCAAGGTTGACTGCTTCTTTGGTGGGATGAAGCGTAGCCTACGGAAAGCATTAGCGATCCGTGACTTCGACAGCTATGAGGAAATTGTCCGATGTGCCCTCAAGGTTGAAATGTAGATCGGGGAATCACATGGGTATCATGGGGACAAGAAGCGTAAGGTAGACTTCAATGCTGGTGGTCCGATGGATAAATCCAACAGTGCTAAGAATATCCAGCACCCCACTTACCAAAAGTGCGGAATGTAGAACCCTGAGAATTGATTTAAGGGGATGAGAAAATGATTCAGCTGTGGAGGAGAAGGGTACCTAGCTGTTAACTATCAGCAAGAAAGACCCACAGCTGCGACAGAGGAGAGGAATGATCCGTTCGATCCTCGACGCATTGTTCAATGCTAATAATTCAATGAACCAAGTCATTTTACAAATCAGTGCCCTAATCCATGGTTTTTCAGAGACAACCAAGAAACTCCAAGGTAGCAATGAAGAGCTTTTGCCATCACTTCTACCGAAGTGAACCCCGACAACGAAGTTGTTACAAGAACGCTAGTTATTAATTCAAAAATAGCGAACGTACTTTTTGATTCATATTCTACGCATACTTTTATATCCCGAAAGTTTAGTAGAACAATTCCAGCACCACCACAAATCATGGAAGTAAATATGTCAGTGTGTATGTCAAATGGGGAAATCATTGCATCCCATGAATATAAGTCCTCTCCTGTTATAGTATGTGGATTGAATTTCCAACTGAACTTCATCATACTCCCTCTAGTGGGATTTAATGCAATTCTTGGCATGGATTGGATTACTTTATATAGAGCCAACATAAATTTTCGGGAGAGGGAAATCACACTCCATATAGAGAATCGACCCCCAATTCTTTACAAGTGTCATGAGGAAGATGAATCTCCTTTAGCTCCATCATCTCAAGCATGGATATTACTGCCTTATGAGAATTCATATCTGGCTCAGATGATTGAGTCCATGTAAGAAACCATCCTTGAAGAAATGCCTATTGTGAGGGAATTTGCTGAAGTGTTTCCTGAGGAACTGCATAGTCTTCCTCCAAGAAGAGATGTTGAGTTCTCAATTGAACTTATACCTGGGGCGCTACCAATATCCAAGACTCCATATATAATGGCTGTTGTTGAGCTTGAAGAGCTGAAGAAACAACTACAGGAGAATCTGGATAAAGGGTTTATAGGCCCAAGTGCTTCACCATGGGGTGCACCAGTCCTCTTCGTCAATAAGAAGGATGGGTCAATGCGGCTTTGAATCGATTATTGTGAACTTAACAAAATCACGATAAAGAACAAGTATCCTCTCCCAAGAATCGATGAATTGTTTGATCAGCTGCATGGGGCACAATACTTCTCCAAGGTGGATTGGTGGTCGGGATATTATCAAGTAAGGGTGAATAAGGAAAATGTCCACAAGACTGTTTTTCGTACAATATACGGTCACTATTAATTCATAGTAATGCCTTTTAGACTCACCAATGCTCTAGAAATATTCTTTGACTTGATGAATAGAGTCTTTAGAGATTACATTGACAAATTTGTGGTAGTCTTTATAGATGATATTCTAATATACTCCAAAACCAAGGAGGATCATGAGGAGCATTTAAAAACTGTACTAGAGACTTTGCGCAAGGAGAAGCTCTATGAAAAGTACAAAAAGTGTGAGTTCTGGTAGAAGGAGGTATCATTCTTAGGCCATATCATCACAAGCAATGGGATATCTCTGGACACCTCCAAAACAGATTCAATTGAGGGATGGACGAGGCCAACATCGGTAACAGATATCCGTAGCTTCTTGGGGTTAGCTGGATATTATCAACGATTTTTGAGAAATTTCTCATGATTTTACAACTCTCATACCAAGATAACTTGAAAGGGATTAAAGTTTTCTTGGAGTGATGAATGCAATGAAAGCTTCAAGGAGTTGAAAAGGAGGATTATCAAAGCGCATGTGCTCACTTTACCCACAAGCGGGGAACTTTTTGTTTTTTCAGTGATGCTTCAAAGAAGGGCTTAGGCTATGTGCCAATGCGGAATGATAAAGTTATATCCTATGCCTCAAGGCAATTGAAAATCCATGAGCGAAACTATCCAACACATGATTTGGAGTTGGTGGCGGTGATGTTTTCCTTGAAAATATGGTGTCATTATCTCTATGGAGTGAAATGTGATATATATACTGACCATAAGAGTATTAAATATATATTCAAACAGAAAGGGATTAATATGCACCTAAGAAGAAGGATAGAGCTCATCAATTATTATGACTATTCAATAAATTACCACCCTGGGAAAGCGAACAAGGTGGTAGATGCACTAAGTAAAAAAGGACCCCGAAATTCTATCAATGATGAGAATTGAGAAGTATCCAATATTCTTAGACTTGATGAAAATGGACGTTGGAATCATAATAAAGGGAACATCATCAATCATTTCACAAATGATTTCTCAACCATATCTTTTAGAATGGTTAAAGGATGCTCAAAAGGATGATGTGGGAATTCAAGAAAAGTGGAAGCTATCAAAAAAAGGAAATCCTCATAGTTTAATGTTATTGAAGAAGGAATTGTGCGGTTTGGGAAAAGACTATGTGTTCCATCATGTCTCTCCGAGGAATCTTTTGGTGGGATAATATGAAGAAAGAGATCGCTGAATATACATAAAAGTGCCAGGTGTGTTAGTAGGTGAAGGCAGAGAGGCAGAAGTCTAAGTGGATGATGCAACCATTGCCCATACCAGAATGGAAATGGGAGAACATCACCATGGAATTTTTCACCAGTCTTCCAAGGACATCCAAAGGAAACAATGCAAATTGGATTGTTGTGGATCGTCTTACAAAGACTGCACACTTCATTTCTATTCGGGAGGATTTCACTTTGGATCAACTATCACAGATATATATCAGGGAAGTGGTAAGGTTGTATGGAGTACCACTATCTATTGTGTCTGATCGAGATCCAGGATTCACCTCTATTTTTTTGGAAGAGTCTTCAACATGCTCTGAATACTGAACTGAACTTCAGTACAGCCTATCATCCTCAAAATGATGGCCAATCCGAGCGGACTATCCAAACACTTGAGGATATATTGATATCATGTTCAATGGACTTTAATGGAGGATGGGATCAACATCTTCTTCTGGTTGAGTTCTCTTATAATAACAGTTTCCACTCGAGCATCCAAATGGCACCATATGAATCCCTGTATGGGAAAAGGTATAGAACACCGACATGTTGGGATGAGGTCGGTGAAAATAAGATGTTAGGACCAGAAATGGTCGAGGAAATGGTGGAGAAGGTAAAAACTATTCAGGAGCATATCAAGGAAGCTCAGAGTCGACAGAAGAGTTATGCAGATAATCGTCGATGAGACCTTGAGTTTAAAGTTGGAGACATGGTTTTTCTACGCATATATCCGTGGAAGAAGGTCATGAGGTTTGGTAAGAAAGGGAAGTTAAGTCCAAGGTTCATCGGCCCCTTCGAGATTCTTGATCGTGTCGGGGTTGTGGCCTATCGACTAGCACTTCCACCTACTATGGCCAAAGTACATGATGTCTTCCATGTATCCCTCTTAAGAAAGTACATACCGGACCCTTCACATGTACTCTTTTCTGAGGTGGTACAATTGGAAGATGATCTTTATTATGAGGAGAAACCCATGAAGATCGTAGATCATAGAGAAATGTTCTATGAAATAAGACAATTCCCCTCATAAAGGTGTTATGGAGAAACCACAAGTTTGAAGAAGCAACTTGGGAATCGAAGGATATGATGAAGCTGAGTTACCCACATTTGTTTTAGTGTGGGAAAAGGAAAATTTCGAGGGCCAAATTTTTTAAGGGGGGAATATTGTAACGACCCAAAGTTTCATTAATGAAAAAATCCCTCTTGATCTTGTTAAATTTCTCTTTATGAAAAATATTTTTTATAAGATGTCAACATCTTTGGTTTTATGTTATGAATTTTGACCATTGATAATATAGTCGTTAAATAGTGATCACATGATTAGTATAAATATAAGACTTTAACAAATCAAATTTACTCAGGCAAAGGAAGTGATGGCCTCATCCAGTAGAATTGACCCATACGAAGCCCATTTGTCAGAGTTTGGAAACGAGGTGGCATAATTGGGAGTCACCCTTTACAAAACCCAAGCTGAGCTTCATAATTTCAAGCTCGAACGTGACCGTCTACTGGAAAAGTGGATGCTGATTGAAATTACCACTCGAGCGATTTTATCCGAGCCACCCCAAGAGTCTGTCACCATCGCACACCTTACCCTTAGGTCATATGCGGCTGTTTTAAGGGGTTATGTAATAAATATGTAGTACTATGTACATGTACATTATTTTTGTATAAAATAATGAATATAATTTCTAGTCATTTTTGATACATTGTTAATAGTTTTTAAAGTACAAATTGTGTTTTTTAGTTATTATTTAATTAAGAAATCTATTTTATTAAATTAAGGTATTTTTGAATTAAATAATATTTTAGTAAAATAATAATATTGTTATTAATTTTTTTTATTAAATTTAAATGATCTTATAATTTTATGAATGCAATTTAGATTTTTATTAAGGTTTGAAAGCCATTTTTGTCAAAACCCGTGAATTTTTGATAAATGTCACTTTTTATTTTAAAAGTGAAAATTATCATATTTAGAAAATTATTTAGATAAAATAAATGTTATTTCTGGAATCAGGGTGTTGAAATTATCCAATGTTGAATTTTTCATAATTTTCTGAGAGAGTCAAATTTTTGGGTAAAAATTAAATACCGTTTAAATATATAATGTGTTTTATGACATCATAATGACCCAATGGTGATGTAATAAAATACTATAATCCTTATGTTCGGCCAATATATGTTTTTAGATTAAAATAATATGATTTTGGGTTTGTTTTACTTACTTTTCAAAGCATTGATGGACCCCTCAAGACTTATTCAACACCATGCCTTTTTAAATTAATTTCCATGGGAGTGTGACTCACCTCCACATAAGCAACCCTAGTATTTTAAGAAGTTAGGACTTTGGTCTTATAAAATAATTTTTTCATTTTCCCTTTGACAAAAACCATTGGAAAAAACCATGGGATGGTTTGTGGTTTGGATTAATTTAATACATGGGATCCCAAACCTAAATAATAAATAATTCCATCACCTTTCCTATATAAACCCACCCAAGCTCCCACTTCCTCCCCACTAAAATCCCTTGTAATTTGTCCAACATCTGACCTAATCTCTCTATAATCCTCCCAAGGTGCCCAAAGCTCCCAAGAAGTCTCTCACAAGCCTCTCTCTAGCATTTGGAAGCACACTTCCACGTAAGGGTTTTTTCATCCTTTCTAATTTTTGTCCAATTTTCTTTAAGTTGTCTTGCACTTTTAATTTCAATTATAAATGTTGGGGTATGATTTCTCACCTCACTCATACTACCCTATTTATATTTTAATTATGGGATAACCTTTATCTCTCATTAAATTCCTCCCATTTACACCCGTTACTATGCCGAAATTCCGAAAGAAACTTCTCTCTCCTATGTTACATTCAAGCAATAATTTTGTATCATGAATATAAATTCCATTAAAATTGTTGGGACATGTATCTATATGACCTCATTAGTGTCCATTATGTTTAAATATGTCGAGGAACCCCTTTCTCTCTCAGAAACCATTTTTATGAATTCTTATGTCACGCCGTTACGCTGCCGAAATCGCGCTGATTTTCTAAGCCAATGTCATTGTGTAGTGAATACCACGCCCATTTCTCCATAAAGGGTATTCGCCTTTATGAACATTTACTTGTTGATTGTAAATTTTCATGTATTAATTCCACATTCCTTTATCATGGAATAAATTATTATGTTTTATGAATCCATGTTTTATGATCCATCTGGCACACTTATGCATGAAATGAAATGTTTAAGAAGGGTGCACCCTTATAGTGGTCCAATGCATTGGGTAAAGTATAGTATCATGATATGTCATGTGCAATGAGTGTTGACTCATTCTAATTTAAGTGCAACGAGGGTTTACTCGTGCTTTATGTGCAATGAGGATTTACCCATGCTCTATGTGCAATGAGCCTTGGCTAATGCTAATCCCATGAAAAGTGTTGTTGCCACATTTCCATGTTATGATTATCATGCGTTATCATGCCTTTATGTTCATGTTTCTTTTATGCTCTATTGATATGCCTATTTTCTAACAAGTATTTTACTCCACATGTTATTCCATGGGTACTCCCTTACCGGGATTTATAGATCACCCTTTTCTTATGCATGTCCTCAGGTTATCCCATGCAATGCTAAGTATGAGGGAATGTAGTGGTCATGTAAAGAAGTTTTCAATAAAGATGTTGTATTTCATGTTTTAAGTTTTTATGTAATGATCACAAGCCCAAAAGACACTAAGCAACTTGATCTCCTTTGTTGTATCAAGTGAAGTTTAATGTAATAAATCATGTTTAAGTTTGTAATAAAAGCATGATTGTCTTACCCACCACATCACATCACATCACAACTCACCCACACACACATGGGCCATAATATCACATCTCACCCACATCCATAACCATAATAGTAGGGTATCATCAACATGGAGGATATAAACCATGCTACCTTATCTAACAATGCCCAACTCACACTATATGAAATCTCATAAAACAATAACCTTTTAAATTTTTGGATTATTTTCATCACAAACCATGTATGAAAATGAAATATGATAGAGATATTGAGCAAGAGTGGGTATCCACCATCTATCCTCGGAATGGGGATGTGAAAAAAAAACCTCCAAAACATTTGGTTTTTGGTAGAGTACTCAACAAAGGTGTGGTGATTATAGAAATCATAGTGAAAATAAAAATATATATATAATCCACGATACAAAAGCCTAATATAAGGGATCATAATAAGAGTTTCTCCAAAAAATATTACCATAGGCCTCACAACCATTGTTGCTTCCACTGCCACTTATAGATGTAAAACACCACACACACAAGATACACCATAACCACATTCCTTTATTTTCATGTTCACATAATTTCTTTATTTCTTATTTCCAATCAATTTAGTTTTCCATCCAATTTATTTCATTCTTTCAAGCCAATCATTTTAGATTAAAAAACAGATTTAGGCTACACATCCTGTTATAATTTTAGAGTTCACTAGACAAACCAACAAATGAAATATTTGTTTCATTATGAAAAAATTATTTTGTAACTATCTGGAAATGACCAAAACACCACACAACACAACAAAAAAATATATCATTCCAATAAACCCCAAATTTATACTATTTATTTATTACATCCACTCACCACGATGACCACAACATCATAACCACTTCCCATAACATCAATTATAAATCATAACTACATCTCACCACATCCACCCCAACATAAAAACCATACATCACAACACTTTTTATATCATTCAAATAATACTTTTTTTTATTTATAAACATGATTTTCATTACTTTAACTTATTTATTTCAAGGTCATTATAAAAAAATCCATATTTTCATGTGAAATAAATTTTTTAGTAGAATATATATTCTTATCCAATTTCAATTAAAGTGGTATGAAACAATCACACAACAATGATCTAAAAACGCATCCACTATTGCATATAAAATCCCACAATAATCACAATTTTTAGTAAGTAATCTATCTCGTTTAATGTTATTGTCAAATAATATCAAACATGATAAAAAAGTTCTTTCCATGTATTTATTCTCAAATTTCTATTAAAACTATTCATTAGATTCATTAGGATGAAGGATACTATCTTCCAAAAAGATAATAAGATCATAAAACCTTATTCATGGTACACATAATTGATAAACTAAGGATCCCCTACCTCAAACGAAGCATTTTGAACCACTGAAAAAGGTTAAAATGAGAGAGAGACCACAAACACAAACCTCTATAAAAGTGAAAACCTCGATCACACTAAACACAACACCCAACAATATCATCATTATATGTCATTAATAAAATAACAGGATCCCCCTAAAAATAAACACTTTTTGATGGAAAATTGGGAGAAATAGGAATATGAAAAGAGTGAGGACTCACCAAAAATCACCAATGATTGATCTCCCATGGTTGGGGTGGCAATACACTAAAAAGGGAAGAATGAACTCCTTGAGATGCACTTATTATTACCAAGAACAAAGAAGGAATCCCATATAATGATGATGTTTTAGGGGGTGTTGAATTTGTAAGTATTTTATAAAACCTATTATCAACCCCCTTCACCATGCCATAGAATTGATGAATAAGATAAGAATATGACATAAAAGGGAAGGGAATTCATCACAGGCTCGCTAGTAAAAATTTCCCTAAAAAACATGGTTATATCCATGATGTTGATATGAAAATATAGGAGAGAGGACCATGGTGTAGTGGGAAGGGCCACACCATAAAACTCTATATCTATGAAGAGGCTATGCTGAATCCCTACTCAACTGTGCAACTACCCCAACAACAGAAGAACCCCTAATGTCAATCCTCCTTGATTCTATACAGTAGCTAGGTGAACACACCACATATATTCCAAAAACCAAAGAACCACCAAAACACTAGCCTGAGACACCACCTTGTATCCAACACCTCCACAACATAGTAACCTTAGTATGAATATCATATTTACAACAAAGACTATATACATTCTATAGACATAAAATAAATTATAAAGTCATTGAAAACCTCACCCCAAGACTATTCATTTTTACCATCCACTCCATATAGCAGTGGGAACCCATATTGCATATCCCATCGTCGCACACCATGAATATATCTTCAGATGAATTCATACCTCCATATCATTCTTTTACTCTCCAAACTCCTGAAGACCTTCCCTATACATCTACACCAATATAATTATTGCAATGTAATATGTCAGAATCTTTGTACCTTTACATCATATACATATCAAACTATTATTTTCCTCACGGATTGAAACTAATCTAGAAAAATAACATGGGGAAATCTGTTCAAAAAACATATATTGTGATACCACTCAAGGACCTCATTACCACCCTGCACAACCACAAAACCACATTCTATCCTCCAGACATATCTCCTCTACACCACCATATACACCATAATTATAACCTCCACATATCCCCTATAACTATTACTATATCTAATGAAAAGCATAACCCCAAGAACAAAAATTAAGGAAATCCACTTCTCATACTGAGATGTCATCACTTTTGGTGGTACTGAATCACCCACATGATTTTAAAACATTTCAAAGAATAAAGCTTCATAATTAGTAAAGGTTCCCCCCCCCCATTATCGTGTTTCATGATTTAATAAAAATTATCATTTATGAAAAGTCAATCACAAAAAAGTTAGGTCAAAGAGTCAAACCAAAAAGGAAAAAAACAAGAAAAAAATCAAAACAACCATGTGTACTTGAAATAGATATGTGATTAATAATCTCATGTACACTCTTCTAGTCCACAATACCTTTATAAAAACAAAAGGAAGAGTCTATCCATGAAATAACTTCAACCAATGATCATGGATCACAATTGTATTTTCCATGAAATTCACATCCACATTGATATCCAAATATATCTATTCAATGATGTGGGATTTATCGGGAAGATAACAACAATGATTAAAGATGTGGAAGATATGGGAAAGCTATTCTGACCATGGAGGGAGTTCTAACTAATAATCCACCATTCCAATGCACCCACCACCTATAAAATACTAGAATATAGGATGAGGGATTACTCCCCATTCCCAAACACTATTTCCCATGCCTAAGACAAACATTAATGGGAAAACATTCTCCATTTATAGACTCTAAAGCCATTGGCCTAGTATCAACATTGGACTTTTTTTGGTCCTAAGCCATATGTATCCTCTCATGAACAACCTAAAACCTCGCTATTTCACTCCGTACCACATCTGAATCGAGAACTGATAACTCCCCAACTAGGGGAGACATCACAATGGAGAATGATATAGATTCCCATAAAATTATCAAATGGGGTCATGAAGATGGATTAGGGGTAGAAGTTATCAAATTAAAATTCAATTTGTGGAATTTTTTTCCCATGACCCACATAATTATAAGTGACACGCCCACAACATGTCCTTCAAATTCTTGATATTCTACTACATCTTTTTTTCCTTATTTGATTCAAAAATAGTGTTGCTGCATAACTATGTGAAAAAAACCATGCCGTTATCATTTCTAAATTCAAAAAGTAAAATGAGATTCTCAATTCGATACAATTGATCTTGGTGTAGACTAAGAATCATTCTAAAATGAGGTAATAACTCCTATGATTCAGAAAAATCTACAACTAGCTCAAGTTCATTGATGGAATAGTTGATATAACAAGGTTGTAAATTTTTAGACATATAAGATATCACTCCCTTATACTTCATTCATACACACCCCAAATCAAGATAGAATGCATCAGAAAAAAGATCAAACATCAGCCCTTCCAATGGAAACTAGAGTACCATAGAACTGGAAAATTTCCTATTCATGTAGTCAATTTTTTTTAATACTAATCAGTCTAGATAAAATCATAGTCCATTATGGTTTATTTTTTAAATGGGGCCCCAATCCATGAGAAATTAGATATGAACCTCTGTTAATATATCTCCAGACCAAGGAAGGTACAAACCACTTCAATGTTCTTGGGTATATCCCAATAAACATCAACTAAATTTTTATTATTCTAACACTAACAAATACTAAGACAATATATCCTTATGTATAAACAGCTTCCATGTGAACCAAAATCACTTGAAAAACATTCCACATGGATACTATAATTTAATAACATATAGTACTATTCTATGATGATTAGTATGGTCCACCTCTAACATAATGTATATCAAGATGTATTCATTAAAAAATACAATAGAATGGTCTTGTAACTCCTAGAACATGGTGTTCATAAGACCCATGAATACAGTTGGTGTGTTTATGAAATTTAATGAAAATACTGTGAAATCAATGTGCCCAGACCTGTAAGAAAGTATGTAT
Source organism: Viscum album (assembly GCA_963277665.1). NCBI lineage: Eukaryota > Viridiplantae > Streptophyta > Magnoliopsida > Santalales > Viscaceae > Viscum > Viscum album. The sequence goes on from OY728147.1 coordinate 1,364,710,788, forward strand.
TCAAGAAGTCATCATATTTCACACATAACTAGTGATATATTACCAATAGATTGATCTTTGAGAACCAACTCACTCATTTAATCTAGTCGAAAAAATCTTAGATCCTCGTAATATGGTATCAGTTCTTGATCATGACCTGATTCAACATCTAAAAGTCTCTACACATCCATATACTACTATCCTCCTACTTATCAAAAAACACTAGAAAACCCCAGAATAACACACTAGGATGGATGAAAACCTTATTAATTAGATATTGTATCCTATTAACCATCTATCGTAACTCTTAGTGATCCATCCTATAGGGATACATCAAAATCCAAGAACCTCCAATCTACAAATCTATCCAAAACATGATATCATTTTGAGGGGGTAGTGTTACAACCTCCCCAGAGAGACCATATAGAAAATCCTTGATGACCAAAGGAACCTCCACTATTCAAGAATCTATCGATTCCACCAAAAAAATATATAATGGAATTAATCATCTCTACACATATTCAACCGAACTAGGAACCCCAACCTCAAAGGAAAAACACACACTATCTAAGAAAAAAAATACTCCCTTATAAATAGTCTATAACAACATGAATGAAATATAACTAGTTGATGCAAGAATGAAATTTTAAATCTATTTCTATAGCAAGAAAGAATCCCTACATGACTAATGTGGAACCACTGTTATTCCATATCCCATAAAAGCATGAAACAAACAATAGTGGCCTCTAATTGGTATAGTAAACACCATAGTAACGAGATGCCTCTCTATCCCAGGTCACAAATAAAAGACTATAGTGATTTACTCATAGGAGTGCGAGTCCTCTAAATAAAACGAGGCATAAAAAGGGTTGATGAAAATAAAATCATACCTATAATGATCTCTTGTACCAATGGATCTTGAAAATCCACTACATACAACTACCAACTATTTGTTCCTATACCCCCTTAATAACGTCTAACTCCAAGGTCACACTCAGATCGGGGAACCTAATGATATTGAATATCCTATGTTCAATCTGTTCTTTCCACCTCTCCTCTTATTAGATCATAATCCCATTTCCACACTATTGAAATGTTTATGTTGTGTGTTTCATTTGTGGATGATTATCCACCATACCACATCCACCATAATGAGCTCTAAAAACCATAAGGTGTAGATTCAGATGATATTCATGTCCCCCAAAAATGTTTTACACTAGACTATGTTTTTCAAGAAAATCAGGGAATTCACTAGACCTAATAGGATGGAATGGATGATACTAAGGTTTTATTCCCACTGGTAAAAAAAACTAAGGTCTCAGTGCCTGAGACATTCCATTGGAAACTCTACTCCCTGAGGAAACCTGCATGGTCCACTCTCATGGTAAACATCCTTGTTAGTGTATACACTCAATCATGTCTACCAAATTTTGAACCTAAAATTATGTTGGAATATTAAATGGAATGACTGCATACTTGATAGAGGGGTGTAGTTATTCTTCAAGATGTCATTCTTTGGAATCCTTCTTAGATGAAGTATTGTGGGTGAAAGGAAAACATTCATTGAACTTGATCCTATGATCATGCACAAACATGATTGCATGATGAAGAGAGAATATCTCTTATATATTTATTTCATTCATGGTTTATTGGAGAAAATTTTCTTATAAATCCTTCTAAATGTGGACCAATGATACATTCTCCTTTTTATAGCCTCCAAGAAGAAACTCCGACCACTAACTTGATGCTACTCACATTTTTCTAATTACCAATAGATTCTAGTACCCCACGAGGGTCTATAATAAAAAATGGTGATCTAGAGCTCCTAAGACAAAATCAATTTCTCAAGATAATAGAAAATACCCTCATACTTCAGAAAACCTTACTGATGAAATGTGCATAATATCCTCTACTACTGACCATCCTCCTCAACATGGTTTATCCTATGTTAATTAGTTCGGTCTTCCTACAAAACCTCATTAAACTAAGGAACCCAGAAAAGATGTTGATGAGATATTTCTGCAAGGGAAACAATTATCTCTTAAATTCATTTGTTTGAAATTCTATTATGTTTAATTTATTTCATTTTGTTATTCCCAAAATGTCCCTATTGAAATAAAAACAAAATAAATCATAACGCATATACCTCTGCTGGGACTCTACCCTACCAGATGTGTATCCTATCTTGGCCATTCAGTGGGCTCATATTCTTTTCACTGGATCATCGGGGTCCACAAAATCTTATGTCCCCACCTATATTCCCTATAATATGTTATATAACATTATAAACCGATATTGTTTTCCAAAAAAAAACCGATGAAATATCCACTATTCCTATCTCTAAACTCTATAATATATCTAAAATATAAATTATGGTACCACTTTATCATGAACCACTCCCTCTAGAAACCACTCCATAGATGGGAGTGAATTAAGGGAGATAATAACACTTGATTCCCAAATTTGGTGTGCCTCAGTTTGGAGATAAGCATAGAGGGTATCAAAATATCACCAAAATTAAATGCATCATTCTATATAATATATAGTAAAGAGATATGATAAATAAATTTTAAGAAACACTATGAATAGGTACAATGGTAAAAAAACAATCATACAATGTTCTTAATAATTTAATTACACAAATATTCTCCAAATAATGTATCATAGTAGAATACTAAAGAAGAAACACTGCTAAATCTCACAGAATAATATATAAATTTCTATCATGACCCCTGAAGGTCTCTTATAAATGTAAAAAATAGTTTTTATATATGTAGGGTGAGAATATAATTTTAATTCGTAGTATTATATCCAATGTCTATTTTGAACATGATAAGTGAGTATAATAATGCTCTAGTGAGAAAAAAACACAAGCAAAAACTCTAAAATTGGTCAGCTTACCAATCTCATCCCCATAATATAATTATCATAAAATAACACATCAATTTATTGTAATATAATATGAATTATACTGATTAATAGGTACCCCACACTGCATTCCCAATAACTTTCCACTCTGACACACTAATTTCATATGTCCTGGCACTCATATTTCTTCTATATAGAAACTCGCAAAAATATACGTGGTACATAACATCAAATCACATCATATCTCACCTGGAGGAACTTGTTATTTAATATCAAATCTCTCCCATAGACACCTAGTCCATCACATCACATCACATCTCCTTCAATGACACTTAGTCCATCACATCACATCTTAGTAACATCAATAACCAGTATAGTATGATATCATAAACCTGAATAACATCAAATATATTACCTACTATAACTATTCACAACCCTTACCATAATATACATAATCAAACATCACAAAAATGTAATTTTTACTACATTCTATCATAGACTGGGTATGAAAACATTGATTTTAAGGGATTGAGGGTAGAAATCTATCAATCATCCCGAGTGGGATGTTCGGACCCCCCCCAAACATTTAATTATCAAAAAAAGGTCCTTAAATGGGTGGGGTGCCATAAAAATGTTAATGAATATAAAAATATATTTATTAGCCACTACACAAAATCCCAACCCAGTAGTTAATGACAAGAGTTTCATCCCATCAATATTACTATAAAAATTAAAGTAATCACCACTTTTGGTGCCACTTCTAAATGGAAAATATGAGACAAAAAAGCCACAACATAACCACATTTCTTTATTTTCATGTTAATAATGTTTCTTGATTTTCCATTATCAAATAATTCATTATTCCATACCATTCATTTCATTGTTTTATACAATTTGTTGAATATTTTACAAAAACCATTTATGACACACTTCACATTTTAATTAGAGAGATCCCTACCAAAAACACCCATTCCATATTAGATTAATTTTTTAATAATTATTCCATAACTACCTAGAAACTACCACAGTAATACATAATACAAAAACAACCATGTTTCTCATTCCAACAAAACTCTCATTTCTAGTATATGATATAAAAACCACTTCACATGATGAATGTACAGTCACAAAAAATTCCTATCATATCCTCAACCAATCATAAACACATATCATCACATAATTCCCCATATAAAAACCAAATAATAGAACACTTTTCACATCATTAACATATCATTTTTCATATTTATCATGGGGCTTTTCATTACCTTCAGTTATATATTTCTATAGAATTCGTACACAATCAATAATTTCTGCACGAAACCAATTTAGGAGATAATTATATGTTATTATATAATTTAATTTATAGTTACATTAATCCACCACACAATAAAATTCCCAAAACAGATCAACTGTAGTACAAAAAATACCTAAACATCCAAGATTTCTAGCAAGTCATAAAACCTGCAAAATCTATTTATCAAATAATATCAAAATGGGTAAAACATGTGTTTAGTTACCATCACCCTTTAATTGAAATTAATACAATTAGTCATATTCAATTTTATTATTTATATTATACTCCCAAAAGACTAAATGAGGATATATATTACAACATGATACAACTAGATGAAAAAAATTATAGCCTGCCTCAAATGAAACTATTCAAGCAACTGTGCATAGTTATAATGAGAGAGATACAACCACCAAGAACAAAAACAAGGGATAATACCTTGAACACCATAAACATAAAACACCATAATATCTAGTAACCAAAAAATCATAAAAAATATATGTTCCCCTTGACAATAACATGTTTTTTATTAACAATAGTAAGAAATAAGAAGAATAAAAGAGGGAAGACTCACCTAAACAACCAGAGATAAATCTCCAAAGGCCAGGGTATAAATTCCCTAAAAGGGGGATGAAATACCACCTTGTGATTAAATTGGTTAACCTTGTAAATAATAAACAATTAATAAAAATAATGGGGTATATTGGGGTTTTAAAATTTATAGGTAGACTGCAAAATATAAGACCCTGGTGAAACCCCACACACCTTGCCATAAAATTTCTGAAAAATGATTGTTATAGAACATTGGGGATGGACCATGTGAATAAGGATATTGTAAAATATCCCTCCAAAAAACACATATATCTTCATAAAACATGTCAAAAAATATGTGAGATTAGATGATTGTGCAGGGGGAAGGACCAAACCTAGACCCCTTTTATAAAAAAAGGGCAACGCCACAACCCTAATCCATGAAACAACTACCCAATAAATAACATAACCTGTGAAATCACTCCTCTCTAAATCCACACCATAGCAAAGTGACCACGTTGTAGATATTTCAAAAATTGCAGAACGACCAATAATATACTAATAGACTCCATGAAACAAAAAATACCTCAACAACATAGCCTCTTAGATCTGAAAATAATCACCATGCAATAACCTCTATTGATGATGAATCCATGTGAAAAATTTCATAGGAACTTAAATACTCATCCAGAGCGTGTATTACAAAACATTACACTCCATACCATTTTTTATACCCATATAGCACCACCCATCACTCCACATTGTAGAGACCATATGAGTTTAAATCTCTTCTCCATATCCTCTTTTTACCATTAAAACTCCTCCAGACCTCCCCCAAATAGCTCCACCACAAATTTCCAACAATTTAATGGGAAATGGGTTTACCGTTATTGGGATAATTATGGAAGTGTGTAATTATTATGTATTAATGTACTAGAATCCACTATGTACCAACTTATGTATAATGTTTTGTGTATACTCACTATCCCTCCTATTTTACTACTAAACATGTTTTAAGAATTAACTAACCTCTCAATGATACTCAAAATTGATATATATCTATGTAGTTAACTCACTACACCTTTTTTGATTACTAATAATCAATTGTTAAACCATCACTACTACCTATACTAATGTGTACTCATAATTCATTTAGTAGATAGTTTTATTGAGTGAAATCACTTTAGATAACCCTTTAATTGGTACTTCATGATGGTCCTCAGTAATACTAATGATGAACTCAAATTTAATATATAATTTATTTTCAGTAACGTGAGGTTATAGAAACTCAATTTCATAAAACATACACACTATGTATGAACTATGTTCATTTAAATCTTTTTTTCACAAATCCTAGATCATGAAAACAAAAATATTTTCAACATGGAACTTATGGTCATGTAAAATCTATTCACAAAAGAATCATACTCATGAATGTTTTATGTTAATATAGATCTATGTGATTTTATTTAATCTTATATCTCTCTATTAATAATTATAAAATGATATCCTATTTATAGTCGACACCAATCTGTCACACAACTGCACACACAGAAAAAAAATGTCACCTCTAATATCCATAAAAATGCATAAATCATTTAGTGTATTATGTTTTCAAATCTCTATATCCCTCAAATTCATCGATGGATCCTCTATAATTCTTAATTTTCCTCATAAATGTGGCCCAATCATGTCACTGATATCACAAAACTCTATAACTGTTCAAAAATCTATAATTTCTTTAAATTTTTACATAACTTCTAAAGAAAATTAAATTCTTTGAAAAACTATACATTCTAATATTTTACTTATAATTAATGGTATGTGACCATTTTAAAAATATTTTCAAGAAACATAACCCCAGTAACATTGAGAATTCTCCTAGGGATATTTATTCCAAAAAATGTTATAGAGCCAGATAAGAAGATAGAGTGGTTCCAAAAATTAATCTTTTTATTCATGGTCATCTAAACAAATTCAATAATATAAAAGTGATATAATTCTATATTTGAAGTGGTGTTATACCACCATGAAGGATAAGATGCATCAAGGTAATGCTAATGTGATTTATGCTTTATTTATTTATCTGGTAACAATATGGAATCATTAAATGATTTTTTGGATAAAACATACTATTTAATGTCAATTCAATTGGGATAAATTAAAAACTGATTCCATATATTATAATTATAATTAATATATTTTAAAATAATGTTTATATTGATACTAGGGTTTTAGGGGAATATTGAATCATATGGAATTAAATTTGAACCCTATGATAAAAGAAGATTATGGATATCAACTTGTATCAATAGTTTATCTTAATATGTGGTATGAATTTATTAAACATGTTATATGACCCCCACAATAAGTGATTTACTACATATTGTTTAAGGATATTAAGTATCTATCAGTTTGATCATTGTTAGAAAATTTTATGAAGGTTAAAGCTCAAGTTATATCGTATTTATGGAAGTATTTGAGTGGCAAAGACAATACTGCTTTTTAAAAATTTCTTATTTTTTACTACATCATATTAAAAATCAGTAGGCTTAAAGGATTTTTATATCATTATTTTCTATGAGGAAGATTCACAAACATAAATATTTGATACAATTCATATATAGGTGAAAGATAATGGATCTTAAAAGAAAAAAATTGAATTTATTTCTAGTAAGATATATCAAACGATATGGTAAATGTTGCTTAATAAGTAGATGGAGCCAAGGATCTAGAGATGATTTTCATTTTGAAGTGGTACTAAAGTGACCATGGTTTCAGAAGATAGATTTCACATGGTTGACAACGAAAATCATTTTTTTTCAATAAGTTATATCAAGTTAGATGTCACGAAGTTATAATTAAATTTCAGATTCTAGTCTATATAAATATAGAGTATGAGATAATACCAATAATTGGGTTGGTTTTAGGAAGAGTATGAAGTGAACAAACCTTAAAAATATGAAGAAATGTTTGTGTTAAAAAAGGGGGTGAAAATTTGATGAAGATAAAATGAAGGATTTTAGAGAATAATTGGTAAAATAGAAAGAAAATTCAAGAATAATATGATCTTTTAAATTTTATATAAAAAGGGGGAGTGAGAAGAGTACACCGTATATCCATAGATTTTTTTATCAAGTATGTGGATAAAATTAGTGGATTATGATTTACGGTAGTATTTTTAAAAATATTCACAGGTGGAATGTTATAATAATGATTTTTTAGTTGGATTTGATGAATGTAATTGTTAAATTTTTTTATTTTAAGTAAAGGTTGAAAATAGAAGAAATATATCATGGATGTTTAGATACAGATTAACATTGATCGATCTATCTTTGGGGTAGTACACATTATTTTTTTGGATATAAAAACATTCAATTATAAATGGAAGTTCAAATGGTGTTATTCATAAATGTATTTTATTTTTAGTACAAAACAATCATACCATGCCATAATAAAATTTACCACCCCATGAAGGATGAAGAGAATAGAGTATATGTATGAATAAATAATAAATAATAACCATTCATTAGAGAAATAGTCTATGTATGAATAAATATTAAGAGTAGTTAGGGTGTTACAACATGTTGAAACATTCAATGCCATAATCAGTTATAGATAAGAGTAAGTTTTTTTATATAAGAATAACCTATAAGAGTCATAAATATGGGGTTATTGTAAATAAATAGGCCATATCATAATAGTTACTATGTATGGATAAATCTGGACTATATAAGAGTAACTTTTGGAATTCCACCCTATAATGTATATATATACATGTAGAAATTAATGATGAAGTAAATACTACATTGGAAAATCCACTACATCACCATACAAAGTGTTAGGAAGACAACACCCCATCATCAAAAATGATTCCATGATTAATTTGATAATAGAAATGAGACAAAATTCTCGGTTAATATGGGATATTCTGGTTTGTGATGTGAAGTTGGATTTTACACCATTATTAATTTTATATTCGAGGAGACATGGAATATTATTTCATGATTCATGAGGAGTTTACAAATACAATTTCTTGTATTTTGTAGATGTTGAGTTTTATTTTAGATTACATAAAAATGGAAGATAACAAATTGTAATTTGGATGACGTTAAAAGGGTTTATTGAATAGTGTTGAGTATAATGTAAAGGGAGAGATGTTTTTGAAATATATCAGATATTTAATTTGAGTTTAGAAACATTAATATATTGAATGGATTTTGGGAGATATTATCTACACAATTAAATGAATTTGACCACATTAAAAAAATTGTGACACACTGAATTATCAAAGAGTATTAATGGAACAAAATTGACCCCAACCATTGGATTATGGGTAGGATGTTTATAAGAACTGGTAAAATTTTCACGTAGATGTTATAGAAAATAACAGAGAGGAATAATGCTGAAATATCTTGTTTGTGTAAAAAATCAAATAGAGGAGATTCACATATTATTTCCAAAGATCATATATGCTTCATTGAATAAAGAAGGCTTGGAAAAGTGTTTTAGTACTACCTTCGGTTAATTTAATTGTCCAACAAAGATTATAATAGATCTAATTATTGTGAAAATTATCTTTATCTTAAATGAGTTTTCCTCATTTTTTCACTGAAAAGGCAAAGGGTCATTCGTCACCTCAGGAGGTATATCATATCCAATTTTAGAAGGAAAAACCATCAAATCATTAAAATGGTTTGATATAATTTATTATATAGGGAATATATTTGAGAAAGTGGATCTTAATAATGAATTTATTACAAATTTACTTATGAATGGTGTTTTACAAAAATATCTCTTCATTGAACATACCCACATGTCTATATGATATTAACGATAACCTCAAGTATATAAAATTATGAAACGTTATTTTAAGTATTTCATAGAGATAAATAAGAGGGGGGATCCTATAAGGCCCCAACCTTAAACCTTACTTGTTCTTGAGTTATTACAAGATTACACCTTCAGGATCTTTTTAGGTTTAGAGTTTTAGAGAATTAGAACATAAAACTTGCATTACATTCCACATTTAAACAAAGTGGTTACATAAAAGATAGTATTAATTTTTCCCATAAATGGAAACTTATTTAAAATAAATCATGGATTCTTTCTTGACACTTCCTTGACACTATCATCATATCATGTACCTTTCCCTTGACATGTGAAAAACATTTCAAAAACTTGGGATGAGCATAAAATGCTCAGTAAGGGATATAAAAATTTTGAAAGGAAACATGGGTATATATACACATAAGAATGAAATCATACTTTTCCCATAAGACATAAGCACTTTAACATACCTCATAAAATCATGAATAAATCATAGAAATCATAATACATAAAGGTAACTTGAGGCATTCATAACATTCTTACGTCGGCAGTAACCCACTTGGTTACGTTTGGAATACCCATCACAGTATATTCCCTAAATCACTTCGGAGAAACCCTAACGTTTCACTCCTTTGCATTACCCAATGCATTGGAGATCTATATCGGGCTCACCTGCCCTTAGTTTATCACGGAACCACCCGTCTTCATAAAAATTCCCAAGAACCATAACATTATCGTATCACATAAAACATGCATAAAGGAAACATAACATTTCCACCTTTCAATCACAAGATATCAATACAACACATTTATATAAATACATTATGAAAACCATTTTCAATACCAAAAATAAAAGAAAAGTAAAACATGGTATTAATTTTTCTTTAAAAAAAGGTATGGCTTGTAGAGGAAGCCGAAACTCAAATAATGGTCACGGCGGCGGAGAAGTCGTCGTCACCGCATACGTACGACAAAAACATTCCCTTTTGTCATTTTGTAAAATGCTTCATATAAAAAAAAATATTCCTTTTGGATAGATGTAAAAGTCAAAGGGGTTTATACACCGTATAAAAGAATGTTGTGTACAAAATATGCCTCAATAAAAGGAGATTGAGATGAAGTCCCATACCTCGGGTACGACTTGACTCGATTGTTATTTAACCTCCTAAATAATAAACTTGAGTTAATTTCTAATTCATTAAGAACATTTTTCAAGTTCATTATTCCTTTTATATCACTTATTACCATGTCATGAACACTATGTAATTATTTAAGTTATTAACGGTCGTTTTAACGATCATTGGTACTTGAGTCAAAATTATGATCTTTATAATTAAAATTTGTTCATGTATCCATTATATCCAGAGTTATACTCAAGATGTAGATATCATATATATCATATATATCTATTTTATACATGTATTTATATTATTACATAACGTTTAGAGGTACAAAATGAAATGCACCGTTCATGGAGATGGTAAGCCGTACGTACGCATGAACGCTGCTTTCATTTCTATTTCGTATTTTATGGAATGGAATCATAATGATGTAATGTTATATTATAATCCCATTATAATATCATATATAAAATCATTAATTACATCCTTTATACGTCCCACATATGGCATTAACGAATCAAATCACTTTGAGGGGGCGGTAGTCCGCACTTCCTTAAATGAAGATATCGCGTTTACCCATAATGGAAACCATAAAAGTATGCCCAAAATGAAAAATACAGAAGCTTAAGGAAAACATAAAAATATTATATATCATATATAAATATAGTATCATCTTAATGGCCACCTTTGAAGGTGTTAAAAGAATGTTGAACAATCATCGTTTTGGGAGGCAGAAATTCACCATCCACAGAAACAGTATGTTCTTTAACAATTAGATGTAGGTGTGTGTAAGTGTAGATCGAATAATTTTTATAACAAAATCCTAGTATATTGAAGATACTGGGGTTATTACAAATGAAATGAAATAAAAGATTTTAGGGGGTTGGAGAAGAAAAATAAAATAAAAGGACTCAAGTGAAGACATTACCTTAAAATCGGGTAACTCCCTTTGGTTTGATCTCAAAGGCTTCCTTGGGAAGACTAATACCCAAAGTGAGGCTTCAAGGAGTAAAAGATGGATGTGGCGAGACAAAATGGTCAGGGTTTGGCCGAGACAAAGGCTTTGGATGTTGGGTAAGGAGGTAGAGGTGGGGGCGTTTATAAGAGGAGAGGAGGGGCACTCTTGGAAAGTAAAGAAAAGTTACATTATTTTAAAATGAGATACGGATTTAAGAGGTGCCACATTGATATAATTTGAGGATAAGGTGATAAGGGTTCTAAATATACCCAAAAAATATGTATTTGACAAGTGTAGGTCATAGATTTTACATTATCTTATCATTTTATTTTAATCGTTTATTAATAAAGTAATCGCTGCGTCATCATGATGTCAAAAATAATTTAATATATATAATGTCTAAAAATTATAAAAAAAATATCATGATGTAGGAAATATTTTTACCTTTATAATAAATATTTATAGTCAGAAGTCTGACTTGTATAACTCTATGTGAAAATTGTTTTAGTAAAACATTTCATGTTTGTGTCATTTTTACTTTAACATTAAATAAAAAGTTATTTATGTCATTTCCCAACCAAAGTGGCTCCATGGGGTCCCCAAGTTGACCCATGGATTGTATTGGTCTGCCATGACACATCCAATGAGGGTAGGACAAGTTTCAATCTCATCTCATATTATTAAAACATTATTTTTACCTTAAACTACACTAATTACCTCTAATCGCGATTAAGAACTTAAAAGTTACTATTCACCAAAAAATTATTTTAATCTCATTAAACCACATTTACTAATTAATGACAACCATGTATGTCAGATTTTTTAAAATAAAATCACAAAAGTGGAAAAGTTTCATTTAAACAAAAAATCAGTTTCTTTAACTACAACTTAGTGGTTTTACTATTCATCAAAAATTGAGGTTTTTCAAAAAAATACCAAAACTTCACCCTAAGATATATTTGATATTCTAAATTAAAAAATGTTTTATATTTTAAAAAATTCAAATAATATAAGTGACATTAATTAAATTAATAATTAATTCCCAATGTCATGACAAATAGTGTGTTTTTATGAACAATAAGTATATAAAGATTGACACCAGTTTAAGTCCAATTTCAAAGTGAAATTGATTCCAAAAACCACCATTGGATTAAATGGTAAAAATATATTCTAATTTCACTTTAAAACCAATTCAAAATACAATCTAATCATATAAATAAATTAGACTAAAAAGAGGTTTAGAATTAGAATACAACATTTTTCACTATTCATTAAAAAATGAATTTTATCGAAAAAATACCAAATATTCACACAAAGTAAATTTTGATGTCACATTCATAAATAATAAGTTTATTTTGGAAAACATAGATTATAAAATTGTCAAAAGATAGATTTAAAAATGGTTTTACATTAAAAGGCAGTAAAACAATCTTTTTAAAATATTAGTGTATTCCATGCTTAAGATTGGATTTATTTTCATTTTAAGCCTCTAAAACACAATCTAATTCATTAATAGGAATAGATAAAAATATCTATTATTCATTACTTACTTGGGATGTTACATCCATCCCCCCATTAGAAATTTGTGTCCCCCCAATTTATGTACTTATCGAATAAGTGGGGGTATTTATCCCTCATTGCATTTTCAGATTCCCATGTTGCCTCTTCAATCATGTGGTTTTTCCACAAATCCTTTACCTGATGAATCACCTTATTCCGTAACACTTGCTCCATGTGGTCAAAAATCTGGACCGGTTGTTCCTCATATGATAGATTCTCTTCCAGCAGAACTACCTCTGGACTCAAAACATGAGATGGATCTGGCATGTATTTTCTCAGCATCGAAACATGAAAAAAATTGTGTACCTGAGATAAGCTCGTAGGTAAAGCCAATCGGTATGAAACTGATCCAACTCTCTCCAGAATTTCATATGGTCTAATGAACCTTGGACTAATCTTTCCTTTCTTACCAAATTGCATCACACTTTTCCATGGAGAAACCTTGAGAAAAACATGATCACCTACCTCAAAAGAGAGATCTTTCATCCTATTGTCTGCACAACTCTTCTGCCTGCTCTGAGCTGTTCTCATGTGTTTCTGTATCAGCTGATCTTTTTCTGCAATCTCTTCTACCAATTCTGGTCCCATCAGCTTCTTCTCACCCACTTCATCCCAAAAAGCTGGAGTTCGACACCGCTTCCCATATAACGCCTTAAATGGTTCCATCTGTATACTGGAATGAAAACTGTTATTATAAGAATACTCAGCCAAAGAAAGATGTTGGTCCCAACTTCCCTGATAATCCATCGAACAAGCACGTAGCATATCTTCCAATGTCTGAATTGTTCATTCTGACTGTCCATCTGACTGTGGATGAAATGTTGTACTAAAATTTAATTCAGTACCCAGCGACTTCTTAAGGCCTTTCAAAAAGTTTGAAGTGAACCTGGGATCACGGTTAGATACAATGGAGAGAGGAACTCCATGTAAGATGACTATCTCTTTATGATACAACCGAGCAAGTTGATCTAGAGAAAAAGTATCTCGTATAGCAAGGAAATGAGTAGATTTAGTCAAGCGATCAACAATAACTCAGATTGCATTATTACCTCGAGGTGTCTTCGGTAATCCCACAACAAATTCCACGGATATATTCTCCCATTTCCACTCTCGAACTGGAAAAGGCTGAAGCATCCCTTTCGGTAACTGCCGCTCTGCTTTAACCTGTTGACAAGTCAGACACTTCACTGTGTAATCAACAATATCACTTTTCATTCTATCCCACCAGTAATACTACCATGGATCCCTATACATCTTAGTACTGCTAGGATGAACTTAAAACGGAGAACTATGAGCTTCACATAACAACTCTCTCTTCAACTGTGAATCACACGGTACACACAATCTCTTCCCAAATCTCAAAACACAATAATTATCAATGTTGAATTTAGGAAACTTACGTTTCTGAACCAGCTCTACCTTTTCTGCAACTCACTGTCCAGCTTTTGTGCTTGCTTGATTCTGTCTGATAGAGAAGATTTCACTGATACCCGAAACAAAACAGAAGAACATCCTGCACCGAAAACTTGTATGCCAATGTTCATCAAATCCTTAACCAACAGATCACGTTCCAAACACAACGTTGTTAATGAAGCATTACTTTTTTTGACTCAAAGCATCAGCCACATTATTTGCTTTTCCCAGATGGTAATGAATTGTACAATCATAATACTTGATTAATTCTAGACATCTCATATGTCTCATGTTCAATTCATTATTAGGGAATATATACTTTAAACTTTTTTGATCAGTATATATTTCACACTTTACTCTATACAAATGATGCCTCCAAATTTTTAGAGCGAAAACTACATCATATAATTCCAAATCATGTGTAGGGTTATTTACATCATGAGTTTTCAACTGACGTGAAGCATAAGCAATTACCTGATAATTCTAAATTAGGAGACAACCAAGTCCATTCAGGGAGACATCGCTGTAGATAACAAACTTCACATTCCTGGAAGGTAGTGCCAAAAATGAAGCATTCACCAATCTTCTTTTCAACTCTTGAAAACAATCATTACATTATTTTTTCTAGATAAACATAACACCCTTCCGAGTTAGCTTCGTCATTGGACTAGATAACCGTGAAAAATTTATAACAAAACTTCGGTAATAGCCTGCCAAACCAAGGAAGCTACGAATCACAGTTACATTTGTGGGTCTTGGCCATTCTTCAACAACCTTTGTTTTTTCATGATCAACAGTTATCCCATCTTTAGAAACAATGTGACCAAGGAACGAAATTTTTTGCAACCAAAACTCACACTTTCTAAAATTCCCATACAATTTCTTTTCTTTTAAGGTTTACAAAATAACCCTTAAATGTCTTGCAGGCTCCTCTTTACTTTTAGAAATCACCAAAATATCATCAATTAAAACCACCACAAACTTATCCAAGAACTCATGGAAAATTCTATTCATTAAGTCCATGAATACAGAAGGTGCATTGGATAGCCCAAAAGGCATTACTACAAATTCATAATGGCCATATCTTGTACGAAAAGCAGTCTTCGGAATGTGTGCTTCCTTTACCTTCAGCTGATGGTACCCCGATCTCAAGTCAATCTTTGAAAAAAAGTGATCTACATGGAGCTGATCAAACAAATCATAGATATGAAGCAAAGGATATTTGTTCCTAACAATGATGTTATTCAAGGCTCTATAATCAATGAAAAGTCTAATTGAACCATCTTTCTTTTTAACTAATAAAATAGGAGCACCCCATGGTGATGTGCTAGGTCGAATGAAACCTTTCTCTAATAAATCTTGTAATTTCTCCTTCAACTCTAAAAGTTCAATTTGAGCCATTCGATAAGGGGGTTTTGAAATTGGCTTAGCATCAGGAACTAAGTCAACAGTAAATGAAACTTCCCGATCTGGTATTATTCCAGGGAACTCATCAAGAAAAACATCAAGATATTCATTTAACACTGGCACATCATTAATCTGAACAGTTCCCTTGTTTTCAACAATATGTGCATGGTAACATTCATTTCCATCTTTTACAAGTTTCTTGGCCTCTTGATAAGTTATCAACAGTAAGGGTTCATTCTTGTACACAAACTGAATGTCTTTCTGAAAAGAAACTTCTTTAGCTCTATAGTCAATCTTAGCATGGTAAATATGGAGCCAATCCATACCTAGGAAAACATCAAACTCTACTAGTGGTAAAACAATAAGGTTCGCATGTAGGTTCTTTCCACAGATAAGGATAGGAAGATTATTATAAATTATTTTTGCTTTAACATTTTCCCCAGGTGTTTTTACCAAAAGTTCAAGAGTCATTTCTTGAGATGGTATTCCCATTTTACTAGAAATGTTTTCAGAGATGAAATAATGTGTAGACCCCGAATCAAACAACACACTGGCATAATATGAAAAAAAAACAAAGTACCTGATACAACTTCATTTGATGGCCCAACATCTACTGAATTAGTTGCAAAGGATTTCACCACCCTTTTATGCTTGTAGTCTAACTGCTTCCCATTACTTAAGCTATTTTTCAGACACTCGTTTGCACAGTGACCCATCTCATTGCACTTAAAACATTTCACTAACTGTAAATCAAATTTGGTCTTACCATCACCTTGATCTTTTTCAGTGCAATCACGAGCCTTATGTACCATCTTACCACATCGGTAGAACTTTCTAGAATTCAAAAGACATTCCCTAGGATGCCTTTTACCACATTTATCACAAACTGGAAACTTAGTTTTCTTACCATCAGACCTTTTTGAATAATTATTTCCTTTCTCCTACCACCTCAGACTCTTCTTCTACTAGTTGTTATTGAACACTTTATCATCAGCAAACTCCATTTCGACCTTCTCTGCACATCGAACAAGATTTTCATAACATTTGAACTCATGAGAAGCTAAAGCCTTTCGATATTTTGGCTTTAATCCTGAGTAAAAATGATTGATTTTACTATCAAGGTCTCGGATAAAAGTTGGAGCATACCATGCCAATCGAGTGAACCTTTCTTCATAGGCATCCAATGAGTCTTCCTCTTTCCTCAATTCCAAGAATTGCTTTTCCATCCTAAGTCGAACTGCCTTAGGAAAATACTTCTCAAGAAACGTACCTTTAAATTCATCCCAGTTGAGAGCATCAATCTCATCAGCGTCCCTGATATTTTTAACCATCGACCACCACTGATCTGCTTCACCCTCCAAAAGGTAAACAGCAAGACTAACCTTTTGATTTTCTGAACACCCCATGACATCGAAAATCTTCTCCTGTGCTTTATTCCACACTTAAGCTAGCACAGGGTCAGATGATCATCTAAATGATGGGGGATGTTGCCTCATGAAATGTTTCACCACTGACATGTTCCTCTGTGGTTGATCTGGCTAATCTTGTGCATGGATACCACCACCATTTATCACTTCAGTCAACTATGCCATCACTACAAAAAATTGTTCTGTTCCAATTTTGACCATCTCAGGATGCTTATTCGGAAGGTTATTTCCTTCTGTATTCCTTCTTATCACTGATTCCATGTTTCCTCTACGGAAAACCATTCTTTACAAACATTTCTTAGATGAAGCAACAAGGTAATCTTCAAATTCTATATAATTTAAAATAATATTTTTGGATAATCATTTAATATAATTGTAACTCCTAAAGTTATCGAAACTGACCTCTGATACCAACTATAAGGCCCCAGCCTTAAACCTTACTTAATCGTGAGTTATTAAAATATTACACCTTGAGGATCTTTTCAGGTTTAGTGTTTTAGAGAATTAGAACATAAATCTTGAATTACATTCCACATTTAAACAAAGTGGTTACATAAAATATAGTATTCATTTTTCCCATAAATGGAAATATATTTAAAATAAAACACGGATTCTTTCTTGACACTTCCTTGACACTATCATCATATCATGTACCTTTCCCTTGACCTGTGAAAAACATTTCAAAAACTTGGGATGAGCATAAAATGCTCAGTAAGGGATATAAAAATATGGAAAGGAAACATGGGTACATATACACATAATAATGAAATCATAATTTACCCATAAAACATAAGCACTTTAACATACCTCATCAAATCATGAATAAATCATAGAAATCATAAGACATAAAGGTAGCTTGAGGCATTCATAACATTCTTACATAGGGAGTAACCCTCTTGGTTACGTTTGGAATACCCATCATAGTATATTCCCTAAATCTCTTCGGAGAAACCCTAAAGTCTCACTCCATCATGTTAGCCAATGCATTGAAGAGCTATATCGGGCTCACCCGCCCTTTGTTTATAATGGAACCACCCATCTTCATAACAATTCCCAAGAAACATAACCTAATCGTATCACTTAAAACATGCATAAAGGAAACATAACATTTGCACCTTTCAATCATAAGATATAAATACAACACATTGATATAAAAACATTATGAAAACCATTTTCAATACCAAATTAAAAGAAAAGTAAAACATGGTATTTATTTTTCTTTAAAAAAGGTATTGCT
Organism: Viscum album; assembly: GCA_963277665.1. Taxonomy (NCBI): domain Eukaryota; kingdom Viridiplantae; phylum Streptophyta; class Magnoliopsida; order Santalales; family Viscaceae; genus Viscum; species Viscum album. Next base: position 1,364,729,410 of record OY728147.1, read on the forward strand.
TGTAGAGGAATCTGAAACTCAAATAATGGTCACGGCGGTGGAGAAGTCGTTGTCACCGCATACATACGACAAAAACATTCCCTTTTGTCATTTTGTAAAACGATTCGTATAAAAAAATATTCCTTCTGGATAGACATAAAAGTAAATGGGGTTTATACATCGTAAAAAAGAAAGTTGTGTACGAAATATGCCTCAATTAATGGAGATTGAGACGAAGTCCCATACCTCGGGTCCAACTTGACTCGATCGTTCTTTAACCTCCTGAATAATAAACTTGAGTTAATTTCTACTTTCTTAAGATCCTTTTTCAAGTTCATTATTCCTTTTATATCACTTATTACCATGTCATGAACACTATGTATTTATTTAAGTTATTAATAGTCATTTTAATGATCATTGGTACTTGAGTCAAAGTTATGCTATTTATAATTACAAGTTGTTCATGAATACATTATATCTAGAGTTATACTCATGATGTAGATATCAGATATACCATATATATTCAGTATATACATGCACTTATAATATTACATAACGTTTAGAGGTAAGAAATGAAATGCACCGTTCATGTAGTCGGTAAGCCGTACGTACGCATGAACGCTGCTTTCATTTCTATTTCGTATTTTATGGAATGGAATCCTAATGATATAATGGTATATTATAATCCCAGTATAATATCATATATAAAATCATTAATTACATCCTTTATACATCCCATATATTGCATTAATGAATCAAATCACTTTGAGGGGGCAGTAGTCCGCACTTCCTTAAATGAAGATATCGTGTTTACCCATAATGGAAACCATAATGGTATTCCAAAAATAAAAAATACATAAGATTAAGTAAATAATAAACATATTATATATCATATATAAATATAGTGTCATCTTAATGTCCACCTTTGAAGATGTTAAAAGAATGTTGAACAATAATCGTTTTGGGAGGCAAAAATTCACCATCCACAGAAACAATATGTTCATTAACCATTAGATGTAGGTGTGTGTAAGTGTATCTGGAATCCTTCTTATAACAACATCCTAGTATATTTACGATACTGGAGTTGTTACAAAAGAAATGAATAAAAATAGTTTGAGGGGTTGGAGAAGAAAAATAAAATAAAAGGACTCAGGTGAAGACATTACCTTAAAATCGGGTAACTCCCTTTCGTTTGAGCTTAAAGGGTTCCTTCGGAAGACTTATGCCCAAAGTGTGGCTTCAAGGAGTAAGATAGTGATGTGGAGAGACAAGAAGGTCTGGTTTTGGCCGAGCCAAAGGCTTTGGAAGTGTGGGTAAGGAGGTAGAGGTGGGGGCATTTTATAAGAGGAGAGGAGGGGCACTCTTGGAATGTAAGGAAAAGTTACTTTATTTTAATGTGAGATTCGGATTTAAGAGGTCCAAATTTGATATAATTCTAGGATAAGATGATAAGTGTTCTAAATATACCCATAAAATAGGTTTTTTACAAGTTTAGGTCATATATTTTACATTATCTTTTCATTTTATTTAAATCCTTTATTAATGAGGTAATCACTGCATCATCATGATGTCATAAATAATTTAATATATTTAATGTATGAAAATTATAAAAAAAATATCATGATGTATGAAATCATTTTATCTTTCTAATGAATATTTATAGTTAAAAATCTAACTTGTATAACCCCATGTAAAAATTGTTTTAGTAAAACATATCATGTTTGTTTCATTTTTACTTTAACATTAAATAAAAAGTAACTTATGTCATTTCCCAACCAAAGTGGATCAATGGGGTCCACAAGTTTACCCATTGAGTTTCATGGACGGCCATGACACATCCAATGAGGTTAGAACATGTGTAAAGCTCATCTCCTATTATTAAAACATTATTTTTACCTTAAACTACACTAATTACCTGTAATCGCGATTAAGAACTTAAAGATACTATTCACCAAAAAACTATTTTAATCTCATTAAACCACATTTTACTTCTTAATTACTACCATGTTTGTAGGATTTTTGAAAATCAAATCACATAAGTGGCAAAGATTTATTTAAACGAAAAATCAGTTTCTTTAACTACCACTTAGTGGTTTTACTATTCATCAAAATTGAAGTTTTTCAGAAAAATACCAAAACTTCACCCTAATCTATATTTTATATTCTGAATTAAAAAATGATGTCTATTTTAAAAAATTGAAATCATATAAGTCACATTAATTAATTTAATAATTAATTCTCATTGTCAAGACAAATAGCATGTTTTTATGAAACAATAAGTATCAAAAGATTGACACTAGTTTAAGTCCAATTTCAAAGTGAAATTGATTCAAATGACCACCATTGGATTAAATGGTAAAAATATATTCTAATTTCACTTTAAAACCAATTCAAAAGATAATCTAATCATATAAATAAATTATATTAAAAAGAGGTTTTGAATTAGAATACAACATTTTTCACTATTCATTAAAAAATGAACTTTATCGGAAAAATACCAAAAATTCACACAAAGTAAATTTTGATGTCCCAATCATAAAAAATAAGTTTATATTGATAAAAATAGATTATAAAAGTGTCAAAAGATAGATTTAAAAATGGGTTTCCATTAAAAGACAGTAAAACCACCTTTTAAAAATATAAGTGTATTCTATGCTTATGATTGGATTTATTTTCATTTTAAGCCTCTATAAGACCATCTACTTCATTAATAGGAATAGATCAAAATATCTATTATTCATTACTTACTTGGTATGTTATAGACCCCTAGGGTGATGTGTGATTGAGACCTAAATTTTATAAAACTAGTGATCCTTTGTGTAGAGTGACTAAAGCCAAAATTGTATCTATTGAGCATTGCATGATAGTTTATTTTGACATATAAAAACACAATCAATGTGTTTAAAATGAATATATCCATTTTTGTTAAACCTGGTAAAATATTTATTTCTTATATAATTTATTTTTTTATATATATGCATGTTATGGTGAGAGAACCAACAAGAGTGAAAGATTGAATGATGTCCTTTAATTAAAAGAATAAAATCTGATATAGGGGAAGCTTGATCAAGTTAAAATTTTAATCAAGAAACACATTGATTCCCCCCACCTCATTGGGATATAATATTTGACTTACTCCCTATAATAACACATTATCACCTTGGGATAACCAAAAACAATAATATCTCTTATAAAGTGAAAATTTTAACAGTAATCAATTTTCTAACAGCTCTGGATATTTATAAAAGAAATATTAGGATATTCTCAGTCCATATCCTTTATAAAATGAATTAAATTATTATCATCCAGATTTTTTTTGTTGTAAATATGGAATAACCTATGACCCAGGAATATATTTTTAATAAAATTATGGAATAATTTAATTTCTCAGGATGGATATAAAAAACATTGATTACTAATTCTGAAAATTTATGTTATAAAAGTATCTATATTCTATCACCAAGTTCACATTTGACATAGTTTTAAAATCCACAAACACTTTAATGGTTTATAACTTCCAATAAATAATTTCTCATGTTATAATTTTACCTTATGCATCAAATGGTGTTAGGTTCAATAAATTGATAAATATTCTCTTTTCAACTAGAGGGACAATTATTCATTTTATCTAATAAAAATTATTAAATATATAAAATTATTTATCATAAAACTATCACAAACAAATCATATAATATTATATTTATTTTTCTTAAAACTGCGAAAGTAATTTCAAAAATATTTGGGTTTTTATCAACTACCTTTAATTGGGATAGAAATAGGATTGGTATTGAATAAAACAATCATTCGAATCCCTAAATACAAATGAAAAATTAAAAAACAAAATAATTAATTTCACATATAATTTATAAATTTATTATACTAAATTGAATATAATTTTCAAATGAAATACCCAATTATTAACCTTTTTTGGATAAAAAACTATAGTACAACCAAACCACCCTTCACCAATTTTTCCAATATTACAAAATGATCAAAGATATGTTGATGAACAACAAAGTGGTTACACCACCAAGACATAGGAAATTAATAACCCAAAAACCCATATAAAACCAATAAACTTGTTAGTTATTTCATTAATGTTTAAAATATCAACATTTAAAATAAAAAAAGCACAAATATGGAAACCAATATTGTGGGGAATTTTAGAAATACTTCTACAATGAGTGACATAAAGATGGTGTAATAAAAAGATTTTACGGTAGTGATTATCGGTTGATGATGATAGTAAGCCAAAGAGGTATTCCATATGTGAGATACTATTCAAGGTAGGAGAGAGAGGTGGGAAGATTATGGGGATGAGTGTGGGGTGACATGCATAATGTGGGCTGTTGGGTGTATGAGAGGACATGTAAAAGAATGGATATACAACTGAAGGGAGAGGGTGACATATTCAGAGAATGATAATGGGAGGATGATAGGGGAGAAAACATAATGAAGAGGGTGGTAGATGGAGTCTAAGGGAAGCTGATATAAGAAAATATTATGGGTGTATATTTGGGGTGATCACTTGAGGGAGAGGGTAGTTGATAGGGAAATCTGTGTCAAATAGAGTATGAGAGTGGATATAGAGTGGTGATAATATCATGAGGGAAAGAGACGTTTTTAGAGGTCATAATGATGGTGGTAGATAATGTATAGATATATGAGGATAAGTGGGGTTTATATTGTAATGGAGGGTAGGTTCATAGAATGGGTGGAAAATAAAATTGTTTGGATTTTCGGAAGCCACCCTCCACACACAAGAATTAATCTACATTATTGTCCATTAATTATTTTTTTATTCTAATTTTGAAAATTAGATATTTAGAGTAATATAAATTGGTTTCATACAGTTAATACCCTGAACTCAAATTCAAAATGGGTATCAAGTATTCTTCTTGAATCTTATTAATACAAAATTAAAATGAGCCCAAACATAATTTTATTAGTTCATATAGGACAACATACATGATTATCAGGTATTCATTTCTTTATCTATACAATATAGTTCTTTATATAATATAACCAATTATGTATATCATAATTGTAAAAAATTGTCTAATTTACCTGATAGTTGGGAAAAAGGTGGGTACCATAGTGAGGTCCTCATATACCACCATTTTACGGTTTCTTTAAGTGTTTTCATGGGGATTTTATGTGTTATACCTTCTTGTTTCTTCATTTAATATAGAATATGAGTTAGTATTCCTTTCGTTTTTTTAATTTCCTCCTCATTCATCCACCATCATACTTTTTTTCAGTTTTTTCCTATCTTCATCCATTATTATTTATATTTGTTACTCCATTGTAGTTATATTATCCTCTCACTCCTCAAATTAGTGTTCTAGACTAGGATTTTAGGCATATTTCTTGGACATCTTCATAATGGTTGGGTTATTAGTACTATTTACACTATGTATGGGTTTCTCATAGTGTTAACTGACGATCTCATTTTGTTTTTTTTGTAGGGAAATTTTTTCTATGTATCACAAATTAATGTGTTATTGGTTATTGGTTATCTATAAATGAAGAGAATGGTCATCATAGTAGTATGATCTCTATTCGAGGAGCCTCAGGTTGGTAACCTTATTGAACCGGTGTTTGATGAAAAGGTGGGTAGTGGGTTTGGTTCGTAGATCATTTTGTTAAATTGTTATTGTAGTGAATAAAATTTTCATTTTACACCCTTAAAAATGATTAACCTATTAATTGAATATGTACCATTAAAATTACGACCCTATATACATCATATTATAGTGGTTGAAGGTCAATGTTCTTCTATGTTTTTTGTACTGTTTAGTGTTCTTATACAATCATAACTATTTAGGTAAACCAAAATAATAAATAATATAAGTTATAACTCTTAGATACATATGTGGACAGTAGAATTCCCAAATTTATCTAATGAACTTTTCTAACTCGATTCCTCTATTTACCTATTTTCTAGGTTCACCACCAGTGTATCCCAGTGTTTACTCTTGAATATAGACACATGATACTTTTATTTTTACATTAAATTTCATGTTTTATATAAGATAATATATAAAAACCAAAATTTGAATGAGCATCCCATTTGGGTGATGGAAATCTTAATAATTTTTATCTTTAGCAGAAATAAAGGCTTTCAAATTTGGGAGTGGGGTAAATATCATTCCATATATTTTCTATACATATATCATTTATAAAAATTATCATACATTCTATATAAGTATAAAACCACAAAAAAATTAGTTTTAACATTTCATGATTATTTATCTAAATTATGTATGATCCGTATATTGTTAATTATTTCTCTTTAAATTTTTTGATAATTTTTTTAAAATATTCAATAAAAAACCCAACTAAATAGCATGAAAATATCATAAAGATGATTTCATATCATGGATTAATATAATAATAATAGTAAGTCCTACACATAAACATATAAAGCAGGATATATAACTAACCCTCACCTCTATAAATAGATCTTAAGCAAATATAATAGTGATAATTTTCTTCCTATGACACTTAATCGTGGAAAAATAAAATAGAGTGATTTAATGTTTTAATGTTTATCCTAGTTTAAATAATGTAAGAATATATATCATATATTAACATTGAAACTATAATAAAAAACACTAATAATTTTTGAACTAAATTAAATTATATGAAATAGATAAAATAAAACTTCTTAAATACATTCGATGATATTTATAACAAGTAATCTAAACATATAAATCAAGAACAGAAATATTTAAATATATCAAAATGAATAATATACAGAACTACGTAAATGAATGAATACATTATAATGAACAGAAATATTTAACAAGTAATAAAAATCTAAATATACAGAACTACGTAAATGAATGAATGGTTTATAAATTTAAACATGTGGACTATGAATACATTATATATTATGTAGAATAATCAATATAAATAGGAATAAAAAAGTTATAATTAAATATATAATTTTTTTACAGACATTCAATATATAAATATTATTTATAAAATAAATAAAAACCCTTTATATTTAAAAATAATGTTAAATAAAAGTTTTTTTACAATTTCAAATTTATAATAAATTTGAACTCTCCACACCAAAAATCAAAATCCAAAAGAAAAATTTATATTCATAGAAGTGGAAAATACATATTATCTAAAATTTATATATTTTTATATAATATCAATGTAATAGATTATTTTTACTGAAGACAGTATGGGTCCATGCCATCAACAGTTTTTAGTATAATATATTAATATAAAATAATTTTATTTATATATTAAATATTGGAAAAAAATTTACAAAATGAATAATTAAATTTTAATATTCCATGATATTTTTATTTACCATTCATAAATTAAATATAAAAATTTTATATTTACATAATTTTACAAATTATAAAAAATTTATAAATTAAAGTGAATTCAATAAATGTATACTTATATCCCTTATATAAAGTGAAAAATAATATTCTAATATCATAAAATACGATATATTCCTAAACTATATTTTGAAACACTCGATGTTAGTACACCATATCCCATGGTATCTGGTTATAATATATATTATGGGTATATAATAACCTATAATTTAAGAAAACATCAACTGTAGTATTATTGGTTGTGCCTATCATTAGTTGTAATTAAAAATTATCCCTTATTATATATTTATATCATGCCCTATGATATGTTGAAAATCAAATATGTAGACTATATATTAATATATGACATCATTGTACTTCAACAACAATATGATGCTCTATTTTAAATAATATATTATATTTTACTTTTTGTTCCTCATGAAATTTCTTGTAATATATTATGATATATACCATATCATATGATATACCTCACTACGCTATATGACTAGATAAAGTTATAGTTCAAATATGGTAATAAAATATCACATTATAAGAAATTATTATTTTATAATATACAACATCATATTATAATATACAATATCATATATAATATTTTTTAACATTATTTCTTTTTAAATTTCCAAAATTATCTAAAAAATATACATTTACATCACCAACTAATTTCCCCTAATACCATTTTTGGTTTCTTAGGAATATAATATTTCTTAATATAGTATAAAAATAATAAAACTATAACCAATATCATTTAGAAGAGGCTTAATATAAAAAAATGATTTAATAATGTAAATCGTCTTCTATTAAAACCATATTACTATCCTATGTATTCATTGAAAATTATGTAGTAATAGACAATATATTACTCTCTATATATCTTTTACACCATTAAATAGAATCATTTTTTATGATTATAAGATGTCCTTTGTCTCCATGACACACTAATACTTCCAAAATGAAAATAACAAAGAGAAGAGATAACTATCACCACGTCCCAATCAAGATATCTATATGACCCAAAATAAAATTAAATAAGGAATTTAATTTACTATTTGATTGAAATAGGCTAGAAACTAAAAATGTTAATAATTATAGTTCATGGGACGATATTTACATTAATGTTTCTTATAACATCACAAATATATTAGTAAATAATAAAAAAATAAACAACCAAGGAAATAAATAAATTCAATATGAAATATATAAATCACCATATTGTTTATAATAAATATGAACAATCAGAATAAAAAATGTAACATCCTTATATTGAAATATTTCAGTCATACAAAGGATAATCTTGGTCTTCCTTAGTAAGAACATACCCAAAAAATATAATGAAAATTAAACTAAAATTAATAACTGATGGATACATTATCCATAAAATGGAACCCAATTCTACCGATGTCACATATCAGTATTATTTATATCATTAGTCATTACCAACATAAATAAATCATATGACGTTTACATTACCTAAACCATGAAATAAAAGGCCTATACATATAAAAAAGTGTATGTGTAATGTAAAATTATTAACGAATCAAGAAGAATCTACTTAAGGGCCTTTAATAATAGACATGCTATTATCTTTAATGTGTGATCATGTATCCCAGATAGATTATGGATATCCAAATTTGGATGGGTGATTCACGAAATTGAAGGAAATTTCAATATGTAAAACAATCATATAAGATTAAATGTACAAAAACTCTATTAATCCTTCATGTTCATAATATGACATTGTGTGTCTTAACCATACATGTGATTAACTAGAATCTTGTAACCAAGAGTCAATGATTAGTTTATTATATTTTTATAATGTACAAGAGATCACATCCCATGAAATAACATAGTTTAAAAAGCCTTAGGAGACTAGATTGATTCATGATTCCAATAATATATATAAAACATAAATCATTTCCTGTAAACTATATAACACATTTTTATTTTATAGAACATACCTAAAATCATTCAAAGATAACTTCTTGATACCATAGGGAAAGGTAAAATAAATAAATATATATATATATATTAGATGCTCAATAAGGTAAAGAGTATAATTAAATCTATCATAAATACCCAAGGAATAAAAAATAAGAAAATATGAATAATCAGTACATATTCCATTTAATTCAAAACATGAGCCTGAAATTAATCTTTGTATAATAACTAATAAATAATCAGATGAATAATAATATTTTATTTCACAATTATAGAATTCATAATTCCAAAAATTTAATTCATATTTTCAAGGACTTACCAAAGAAACTTTCAATTATTTTGTGGGAAATACCCAAATTATACTAACTTGTTGACATTCTAATTATCTCACCAGTTATACCGATTCATTGAGGGGATATATAATTTCATGCCCCATCCATAACATATATATTCCCAATACATTACTCATATATTAAATGATAAATACAACAAATAATCAATGTAATTTAATAATAAATAAATATTTATGTTGAATAGAGAACAAAGAATTATATTATTCTGAGTTAATATTAGAACTTCATTTTTATGCTTCATTAAAATAAAATCATATGTGATAACAAAATATGGTTATTATTATTGGAAATGATAAATATATCTATAATATAAAATAATATGTATATAATGTTATATGAATTTTGAAAAGTGGTAAAGAATATAAATATAAGGAACTGACATAATTCCCTGTGAAAAAATGAGGCATATCCCATAAATTAGTAATTAGTAAAGGAATATTATCAATATATTAGAAATGAATTTTTTTAATTAATGATATTACTTTTGATAATTAATTATAAAAATAGAAGCGAATATTTAAAATGAATTTTATTGAAACTTTTATTACCCTATTATAAAAACAAGGTCATAAACCATTACCAAAAAACCATTCTAAAGGAGGAAATAATAATTTTAAAAAATTATTTGTAAAATAATTTAAAATAATGTAATATTGAAAATAAATTACTCTTATGTAATTAAATATTGTGTTGATGTTAAGGATATGAATAAATAAAATGGAACCCCCTTTTTAATGCTTTTTTTGAAATTTTTATAACATTATGCTTTATACATTTAAAAATGAAAAATTCCTACAGTAAATGGTCTAGTATTTTACATTAAAACCAAATAAAATTTTAAAATAAAATCTTTTACTGTGGTAAATTGTGTTAAAATGTTAAATTTTAACAAAAATCACACATTTATATAAAAAGTGCAAAATCACCCATATGGAAAATGATGAAATTATTTCATAAAATATATTGAATAAAAATTCAAATTTTATATAATTTAAAATTATTAAATCATTTAAAAATACTAATGACATTCATTAAGAAATATAGATAATTTGGACATGGAGAAAATAGATTCATGAACTAAAGAATAAATGAGTCTAGATTTTCTTACAAGCATTATTTAAATATTTTTGACTACTGATGACGAGGTAAATGGAATTAATTTTTGAAAGGCTAAAAATAGAAATATTATAAGGTAATTTATTAGGTTTAAATGAGAATGGTCATATAATTCAATCAATTAAAATCTAAATTTAAATAATACTCATTCAAAATTAGATTGAAAAATATTACCTTACCTTGGATTCCCTCTTGGTCGGATGCATTCTATACAAATTTATAATAAATAAATATTTATTATTAATATATATAAGATCCATATTCATATCATGTTTCTGATATCCTTCATTCATAACTTACTTATAACTATTTAATCATAAATAGTTTTTCAAATTAATTATTTATGAGTCAACGTTTGTGCATTTTTTGATACAACAGTAACACTGCAATAACATTTTCTTGTATTAAGTGATTTATCTTGTTCTGTGCTAATCATAGATTCAGTGAATTATATTATCATGATTTTTGTTTCATAGCCCATATTTAGAGGGTATTTTAATGGTATTATTATCTTGAATAAAGGGAATGTTCCTATTGGGATGTTTTCATAACATGCCAAAATTTTGGAATACTTTTTTCCAAAATATTCTTATGTTTGATTACATGACCCATAAACAAAACAAAAAAATGATTCATAACATGGATGGTGAATATAATTTTGAAAATTTTAAAATAATAAAATAAATAGAAGATCGAAATATAGTATTCAATTATAAATTAAAAAAATTATAAGAACACATATCGTTTTATAATGGCATTTTTCAATAAAAGTCTTTTTTTAGAATAAATAGTATTTTCATGTAAAAGTAATATATAAATATTTATATTTTTAAAATTTTAAAATGAATTTATTTTTCAATTAATTAAATGAAAATTATCCTCATAAAATTTTTTGAATGTTATTTAATATAATATATTTTTAAGTGAATATTAGAAGAATCCATTTTTTTAAAAATTGTAATTTTTGTGAATTTACCAATATAAAAGTGACCCTTAATATTATGAGACCCCTTAATTTATTAAATATATTTTGAGGAATAAAAATATGTATTTTAAAATATAATTTTGAAATTATGAACCAAGTGTTTAGGATTTTAGATCATATGTAACATTTTATTCTAATTTTAAAATTGGTTTCATTCATTTCGTTGAATTAATCATTTTAATGGTACTTTTTAGTATAGTAATTATGTTAATAAATGTATATTTTCATAATAAATCACTTTACAACTTCATATTAAAGGTTATGGATAAGGTTATACTAAACATAAATTTTATGCATGAAAACAAACATTCCCTAAAATGATTTTTATTCATTAAGAATGCTGATATTAATATTTACTTTTCTAAAATTTATAAATTCGATAATTATTTTCATAATAAATATCTATATTTTTTATATTATTTAATAAATTAACATCTATTTTGAGATACCAAATTATATTTTCAATATAAATATAAGTTAGCAAAATAAAATAGTTATTTTCAAGGAATAATAAATTTATAATTATGTTCATTTTAAAATAAATTGATCTTTTAAAAAAAAGACTCTAATATGATGTTTAAACATAGTGAAAAATACATTTGAACTCATTTAATTTTTAATAAATGTTAAATAATATTAGTTTCCCATAATGATTAAAACAATTTATTCGGTAAAAAAATGTTTTCCAACACATTATATATGTTAATTTAAATTTTAACTCTATCATATTTAAAATTTTGTTTATGATAATGGGAGTAAAAATTTGGATTCATCTCAGTATTATTTTTCAACAAGGTTTATTTTACATTTATAGTTTGGAATTAATTTCCATGGTATAATTTTAATCAATATTAACAATGGTTAAAATGGTTTTATTCAATGTAGTGAGAATTTTATAATTATTGATTACATTTAAAACCTATAAAATACATTTTTTTGGTTCTAAATTCATAAATAAATGTCATTAAAATATTAACCCTCCCATCCCAGAAAGCAATCTATCATTACCTTTCTTACCCCTTACTTATCATTCTTTTCCAAATATTTTCCATGTTTTTATACTATAAAAAGAGCTCACGTCCACCCATTTCAAACTATGCCTATTCATTTAAATTCCTACAAAAATATATCAAATTTACTTCTTATAGAGACCATATATTCCTTTTTTTTCTCTATACTAAATAAATTACCATGATTTGAGAATTTACTATGGACTCTTGAAGAGAATATCAAAATTTAAAATGTATTTATTACTAACTCTTTAACTCCATTTCTGTATAATTCTCATCCACCCTATTCCAAACCCATTATAACCATATTTATATAACTGAATAAATATAAATATTATATTTAAATTTTAATATATTAATGGTATAAAAATTAAATAATCTTTTCATACTCAATTGAAAAAATGAAAATGTCACTCATGCACATGTGCAGAATACAATATCCATGAACACAACATTTTTTCGTTAGTCACAACTTTTCCTGGATGTTTCTATAAAGTTTTTTGGAGAATAGTTATGTTTTTTACAAAAAGATTTATATTCTAGAAATTTAAATTAGTTATTCAATATGTAGTATTATCAACAAGCTAACATTGTAAAACTACCTTAAAAAATCATAATTAGAAAAAAATGATTTATTTATAAGTTTTAATTTCATTATAATTTAATTTATTAATATATATAACCCAAAATTTGATTAATCACCTTAATATCATTATAATAATTTCATTATACTCTTGGGACATAATATTATAACATAAGGATCTCTTCTATATCCACACTCACAAATAGATTGTGGCATACTCGAATTTGGATAGTTTAACAGCCTACATTAGAAATAAAACAAATGTCTATAAAATATGGAATTTGGAACAAAATATTTTATATTAATCAAGAAATAATGATTTTTTTCTATTTGGGTAATATAAATATTTTAATTAGGAATTTTTTTACAGTAAATTATCTACAAAAAATCAACAAAATGTGGTGTTTCCTAATTTCATCTAAAATAACCGTAACTAAAACAATCATATAAATAAGTGTTATATTTATAAAATATCAAAAAAAAATATTGCTTTTATAATATTTTAATGGTGAATTTTTCCAGAAGAAGGATAAAAAACACCATTATTACAAATTTACTTTAAAATAATAAGCATTACCCACATCATATAATGAAAATAGATAAAAACTAACTACTATAAATGTAGATAAAAATTTTGAATGATGTTTATAGAATTATAAAAGAATGAATAAGTTTATGATGTGAATAATATAGTTATGTTATTTATATAGAAGTTTAGTGTATGCTCAACTAATCCTGAATTTGTGGTAAGGGTTTTGTGTCCCAAATTTAGTTTCTCAAGACACATTTCTTATTATGCACAATGACATTTTAAAATGGTATGATTGTTTCTTATGTAATTTATCTTACCATATTTATGAAATTAATGGGATTTAAATGTACATATAATTTTATATCTATTAATTTCTTTTGATTCACTGGATACGAAGGTCACAGGGTTCTTTATTAAGTCCACTCCTTTTATTGAGTTGGAGTTCGTATTTTTGAACTTATTTTATAAAATATTTGTTTATTCCACCTAGATTTTTTTTATTTCATGGAAATTTATATATTTATTTGGGTAAATGAAGATTTTTATTCAAATATTCCTCCTTATAAAATTTATTCCCCATAAAAATTATATCATTATTGTGGATAATTCTCATCCTCTTTAATAATTATTACCCCTCCTTGTCAATATTTATCATTCCTACTAAAAATCACATTTATATTTAAAATTTGAGTTATGTTTTTTATCAGGATTCCTTCATATTATGCATATCCTCTTTTAAAATTATATTTTGGTTGATTTTTTTTGATATGTGTTTTCAATAAATCAATTTAAAAATGTTCAAATCTGTTTTCAATCCATTCAAAATAAATTATTGTTTCTTCTAACCACATTAATTTTTTATAGACATTATATATTATTAAATATATATATAATATTATTATTTTAAAAAATAATACTTTTCATATTTTTTACACTCCACCTTTTGAAACCTTGGTTTAATTTTCACGGTTTAATTATTGAAGAATAATTTTACAATTAAATTTTTTAATGTGTTTTCACTTCAATTTTTTAAACATTTAAATATTTTTCATTTCCCTACCATTGAAAGATTATTTTTTAAAAAGTAAATATTTTTTTTAAAAATTCACTTCACCTTTTGAAAAATGGAATTTTATTATGACCATAACTTCTTCTTCTGTATATAATATAAAATTATATTTTAAAAACAATCCTATGATATCACCACCCCTTATATTTTTATCTCTATAGAATTATTTATTTATAATTTATTTTTTATTAATATTATTCAAAATGATATTATGAAATACTATTTTTGGGTGATTGAATTTTGAGTATAATCTGTTTAGACATATGAGGACTATTTTAGGGATACCATCATGTGGTTTTATAAAACAAAATTTTCTTTTCATTTGTTCTTTATGATGTGATGAATGCTACCCATTTTCTTTCCCATTAGTTTTAATGATATGTTAAATGAATGTTACATTCTGTCACACATGGGTATGGATGATGATAGTAAGGGTCCAATGTCACCCTCCAACGAATTGGTTATGTTTGAATTCCACATGATGAATTTTTTATACTTGAACATGATGGATATTATATTTGTTCACAAGATTTAGAATAAACATGATGTGAATTAACTGTGTTCTTAAGAATAAGCATGAACATGAATAATATTTTTCCACATTCACAAATTTTTTCAGGAACTAGATGCATAATATTTATGTTTAAAATTTCTATCATAAACATGATACAGAATAGCTAAATTCATAAGATTATGTGTGATCAAGATAGAGATTAGCTACATGAACCAGATTGAGTGTGAAAGCGATAAAGATTAGCTGTGATCAGAATAATGAGAATTAAATAAATGTAGTTATATACTATCAAAATGTTATGAATACCTATTTTTATACTTATTTCTAAATTATATGTTATATTCGAGTGATATACTCCATGCCAAATATCTATTATATTATGTATTGATATTATATATTCCAAGTCATATGTTTTTTATAAGATTAAATATGTAAAAACCTGAAATTAAATGTGTAACACCATGAGTTTTTATGATACATTTACCTTTAATTTAATTAATTTCTTTTATTACTTTCTTTACAAGTAACACTAGGTTTATAAGAATTGTGATATACTTTGAAAATATAATTATTTAATATTACAATAATCACATATTCATTTGAGTATAAGTCATGAATATGATTAAATAAATTATGAATATTTATTCTTTACACATTTAAAAAAAATACTTAATTGGTTATAAATTGTACATAAATGATAATTAAATTATTTATGGAATAAAATATGTGGTTCTTTTTCGGAAAAGTAGTTTTATACCAATAGTGTATTTTTATCATAAAAATATATATTATTCTATATCTATGAATTATTATAATGAATTTAATATAATATATATTAATTAAAATATGTTATCATTCATCTATTAGTTTTTATATGGAGTTTACTAGTGGTAAAATCAGTTTTATGTATAAAAAGCTATTTCATAAAAAAAATAATTTTTATTTGGTGTATTAATTTTATAAATTTTTTAGCACATATAGAAAATGAATAATATAAATTATATTTTTTAATAATAATAATTAATATAATATAATATGGTAAATTTAATTTTCTATCATAATGAATATTAAAAATAATAAAATTTTGTTACCACGGTTAGGGTTAAAAACCATTGGGGGACTAAGAGATAAATGTAAACATCCCACTTAAACAAGACTAAATATTTTTGGTTGAAGATATTTAGAAATTTTCTTGGGCTTACATTCATTTCTTTTCCATTTAGATCTACTTTACAAATAAAGTGACTTTATATTATTTAAATCTTTCATGTAATTCCATGATAGTCCATCCCCTCACTTATAAGATGAAACCACCTCTCTTAACATATTCACAAAATATGATCACTCTATCAAGGATAATACCAACCTAAAAAACATAATATATTAATTAAAATAATTTTTTAATCTCCTTATTTTATCATAATACCTTCTCTGGAATTATTATGGTCAATGACAAAGGATTTCTATTAAAGAAGATGTATTCATCTTACCTGACGTTTTTAATGATTATATCTCTTTCCGCTTCCTATAGATATATTATATCCATCATAACATTATTAATGATGTATATTAAATATTATGAGATGTTTTTATCATTTTATTAAAACCATTTCCCACTCCTTTATCAAATGGAAAATGAGTGTATCATTTGTGTCTACATTTGGAGTACCACATACACTAAACGATATGATTCCTTTTTCATCACCATATTTTGTGGATGGTTATTAAGATGGATTAAATTTTTATGTATCATCTTCCATACATATTTTTTCTTCTATAATTATAATATCTTATCTACCATAATACCATTCCATGTGATGAAAATCAATAACATCACTCATGTATACATGTGGACTAGCACCTATATGAAGCATTGTGATTCATTTTTCATTTTTTATTTTCATGGAAGTAAATAAGGATATAGTAGATAAATATATTTTATATTTGTGATATAATAATTATTATAATAACATTAATTATTTTTTACCGTGATTTTTTCCATTTCACCCAAAAGTGGATTCAATATTCGTTCGTACGTATGAACTTCTGCATCCAAAAGGCAATGTAATTCATTTTTAATCCTCTTTATATGAATTATTATAATATTTTATATGATGAATAAATATAATACTTATTTTGTGGTTAATATTATGGATATAATGTAATCATGAAAAATGTGAAAGTATAATAACCATCGAATCGAAAAAAGCATGAAAATCCGGCCATTTAAAACCTAAATGATCATTTTGATAAAGAAATTTTGACTAAAAGATAATTGGAAATTATAATGGAATGAAAATTAGTATGTTATGTATTAATAAATTTATTTAATATATTTATAATAAATTTATTTTTAGTATATTTTTGTTTTAATTCATATGTAGTAAGACAAGACTTCATTTAATGGTTTATATAACATCCTTATTTTATTTTGATAATTTCAATAAAAAATTTCCACTAAATGCAAATATATAATTAATTTCATTTATCACCATATATTTTCTTATAAATTTTTATTCTTATAATTTACATTCAATATTTCATGTTCCAACTATTTGAAACTTAAAATGATCAAGACATATTTTCTAAAGAATTACTGACATGATTTCCCCTTTGACTGATGAAATTTTTATTCCATGTTCATAATATTGAAAATTAATTTATTAATGTTTCTATATACATTTGGAATGTATCAATTATTTAATTTTCATTAAATTTTAATTAATATAAATTTTTTTAAATGAAATTTTTTTAAATAAATATTATCCAAACAATTAGTTTATTATTTTTTAAGCATCAAAATAATATTTTCATTTAAATATATGATATGAAGTTATTTTTCTTCTCTCATGACCATTTTTTTGATGAATAATTATAAATTTTATCTGGTTATTTTAATAAAAAATATTTTCAAATTATTTAAGGAATATTTTTTTTAATTTATATCAAAATAATTGAATTTTTTTCTTATCTTGTCACTAAATGATTCGAATGTCCTTGAATTATATATATATATATATATATGAAAATATACTTTAATTATTTTTTTAATGAACTAGGGATATGCACTTATGATAACATAAACTTTTATGGACAACTTTTAATGATGATTTTCTTATGATTATTACATTAAACCAATTTCTTCCCCAAAAATTAATTAAGAACGAGAGATATATTAAAATCTCTTATCATGTCATCAAATTTTTTTATATTTATGGATTATGATTATATGACAATGGGATGTTAAAAACCCTCATTTATTTTCCATGAGTTTTTCTATCATGATTTTATGGGTGTTTTATTATCTCATTTCACATATATGTGTGGTTTTCATTACGTGAAATGTGGGACCAAAATTATATAATACTCTAATACACTAGGTATATAATGATATATCATGATACAATAATGAACAAAAAGTTGACTGAACCTAGTTTTGTAAGTTAATTTGTCAACTATGATAACCTTCAGAGTGAAACATGACAATGGATATAATAGAATAAGGAGTGAACTCAATCCTTGATGATAGTCTTAGTAGTGATCCTTCCATAATGAAATTATTTTCTATACATATGTGTGTTCCAAAATAATATATCTTTTAATTATCATATGGAATCATGGATCATGATTTATTACTGATGCTCGCAAGCTCTAATGTATTATGTCTTAAGTCATTTTACTAAAAAAATGATATTTCGTGATTCATGATTAAAGACCATTGACCGATTAGGTAATAATTTTATAACCCATGATCTTGTTTCCATGACATTATTGTTCTTATTTGTTATATATAGTGATTGATATCTCTAATATTTACCCTTAATGATCTTTTTATCTCACCCTTTATTATTTTTCTTTCTTCCTGTAATTAAGAATAATGCTATTATGTAAGAAATTTATAATAAGTATATTATGAAAGAAGAACCTTATAGAGGATGTTGGAGATATTTAATGAAATTTTATGATTATGTAACTAGTATGAAGATATAAAAAACCATTATAGTCCTCGAGAATTTATTATTATGAAAAATGGTGAATATTCATCTAAATTTATGTAACATTTATCTATTTTCAATTTAGGTTTCCTTATTTTGTATTATACCAGTGTTCAATTATTTATATTGATTAGGATTAATAAACATTATTTAAACCCTAGGGATATGTCTACATATGTGAAAGTATCAAAAATCATTGGTAAAAGATAGATTATGTGGTTTTACTATAAAATAAATACCTTTCATTATACTAGAATGTTGATGTAACTATGACATAGATACACCTAGGGGTAATAGCTCTGAAATGTGAAGGATGAGTATTGAATTTTTCATCCTCAGTGCTAGATAATTAGGCTTATGACTAAACAACATGACATACACTATTGGGGATATTCATTGTACGATTCAAATTTTCTTTATGAGTCATTACAAAATATTTCAATTGTTAATGACCATGGTTTTCCTAGTTTAAACCTGTGTTTTCATAGATTGAAGATAATTTTTTGTGATTTAGATACCCTATGAATTATTTTTAATTATTACATGATTATTCAAAATAATTGTTGTTTGTTTCTTTAGCAACCTACGTCTCTTACACATATTATTAAATTTTTTAAAAATTATAAACATTAATTACCACCCAAAGATCATGTGTCCTAGAGTATTTAGAAGACAAGGTATATAAAACATTAGAATAAACAAACAGAAAACATATTTATTTTTATTCTCATTAGTGAACTCCAAGATTTATTTGAGATTCGATGATTTTATTGGATAACATGGTGAATTTTTAAAATAAATGGGTGATATAATAATTATAATGATGTAGTAAACATGATAGAAAGGTATAAAATGATTTCATAAAAGACAAGTCTTGTTAAATATAAAATATAATAATAATATATATCATAATGTATCTTAATATCATGGAAACATAATAAACTAGATGAAATATACAACATGACATAAATTTGATTCAAGGGTAACTTCTCAGATAATATTACATCTTATAGAATGTCCACGAATTAAATAGTATTACTCTCTAATCCCATAAAATTTTTATCATCATACAAATTCTATACCCCATAGAATGGAGTGAAATCATGGAAAATAAATTATAAAATTTACATTATTATGTGTTAAATCTAAATAAAATAAATCCTATGGTCTAATTGGAATAATTTACCGTGGTATGAAATGAGTTTCCTAATCATTCCTTATATAAAAATTAAAATTAATTTTATAAATAATTCATTTGTAAAATGAACAGATGTAATTAATTAACCCATCAATGGAAGGGATTATGAGCTTTATATATATGTAATAGCCATATATACAAAAAATATAGAAATCAATTTTATAAAAGGTTGTTTTTATTGGGAAACAATTATAAAAATATCACTTTATTAATTTAAAAAAC
The DNA here is from genome assembly GCA_963277665.1 of Viscum album. Taxonomy (NCBI): domain Eukaryota; kingdom Viridiplantae; phylum Streptophyta; class Magnoliopsida; order Santalales; family Viscaceae; genus Viscum; species Viscum album. The sequence goes on from OY728147.1 coordinate 1,364,750,265, forward strand.
AATTTCACATTGAAATCACTTTATTAATATCTAGAAATCACTATAAGGAACCCATTTTACATTGAAATCACTTTATTAATGTCTAAAATATTCCTAAATATTTTAGAAAACATTTTCATTGGAAAAACCATGGAAACATGTTGAGGAATTATGAACAAATTTTGTGTTCATTGTAATGATAAATCCCTTTCATTCTATATAAGTTAAATCAAAACATTCCTTTAAAAATTTTATAAAAAAATTAAAATAACATTATTTGGATAATGATAGATAGTTTTTTAACAATTAATTATTAAAAAAGAATGGGTAAAATTTTCATTAATAAACCCTTAGAGAAAAGTAAAAAAATTAAATAAATGTTTTCAAGGATTTTCTATACATGGAATAGAATGATTCCAAAACTAAAATATGTCACAAGATCAATATTACTTATAAGAAACAATATTTATGTTTCTTTGTAAGATAATGTAGGAAATTGAAAAAAAACATGTAATATGAATTTTGGAATAGAGTTGAATAAAAGAGATATTATTCAAGAAATTTAATTGAAAATTATTTTCCCTAAATTTATCTTGAACTCAAAAAATCTCAAGAATAAATATGATTTTAACATAAATACATTAATACACTTGTAATTTTTGAATTGAATCTCGTTGGATGAAATAAATTGAATTTTAATTTAAAGTTCCAATTATTATTATGGATTAATTATATAATATGTAAACAGAGAATAATATAAACTATATAAAATATAATTGGTACATACAATTAAAACGTGTCTCACTAAAGTGAAATTAAGACGAAATAAATTCAAATTAGCAAATAATTTAAATGAAAATTATAAAATGTTGAAATTATGTAATATAAAGTAAAATAATGAAAATATACGTGGAAATAAAATATAAAACAATAAAATTTCATTTAACACGTAATCTTAACATAATATAGTTAATAGAGAAGTGATATAACCTAATAAAATAAAATTGAGTTAAGAAAACACTATCCTCATGTTTGACTCACCACATATGTACTTTATCACCCTGAATAATAAAAATATGTCAATTTTTTACATTCCTAAGAACCTTTCGAATTTTTATTGTTTATTATTTATTTATTGAATTGTCATAATTATTAACATAATCAATTAACTTCACATCCGACATTATGGTGATATTCTATTTATAAGTCCAAAATGACTTTAGTGGGTTAAATATGGTCAAATAAGTCATTGATACATAATTTATAGAATTATAATAATTATTTAATTATAATATTTATATTTAAATTATATTTATAAATCTAACCATGAAATGTTGTTATGAAAAATTAACTATTTTTCATCAATGGAGATGATATTCTATTCATACGCAAGAGTAACGTTTCCATTTTTCATCGATAATGATTGGAAGAAGGTATGTATTGGATTAAATTTACATTATTATATATCTACCATCGATAACATATAATTTCAATAAATTTACTTATATATACCATCCATTTGATTTGGTAATGAAAAATAAATCCCATCACTTGATAGATACTGTGGGACACACATATGCACAAATATTGTTATTATTTTTTAGTGAATAGAATTATAATAAAATATATGATATATTAAATATTTTATGAAAAAAAATTATATATAAAAATTAAATATATCATAAAAAAATATATTTGAGAGGCAATTATGGAAAAACAATTGCATCAGTTCCTAAGGCGTTACTTCACCATACATACAAGCAATGATTTTATTTCTCATTTGATGGAAGAGGTGATGAATGTAGGTTATGAAATTAAAATAGTATGATATTAGTATATGAGGGATACTTTTTTTAATATATCATCATTATATAATAATATTTTAAGGTTGTTTTTGAATAAATAAAATAAAATACTCAGTTAAGAATGATACCTCTTCATGGAACAACCTCATTATGTTTTCAACAATAAACCATTATAAGAAGATCTTACAATCAAAACACAACCTTTAGGATGAGAGTGGTGACATAAAAAAGGTATTTTTGATTGTACTTTATAATCCCAATTTATGTTTAATTGTTAATAAAATATGATATGATGTTCCCTTTTATAATTGATGAGTGGCATTTTTGTAAAAAAATCCAAACTATTCAATAATCAAAATTCACCATCTAGATAAGTGAATAAAAAATAGAAAATTAATAGAGAATTTTTAATTTAGGATAGATAAATACGTCTAAATCTAAGAAACATATTTTTTTAAAACTTATTATTCCTCTTATCTATAATTTTACTCACTTTCATCATTTTAGCTTTCACCATGGTAACTAGTTTTATTAACTATGTAATTTATTCTTTATTATTACAATAAAATGATAATTATTATATAATTTTGACCTAATAATTATAAAATTACATCCAATTTATAAAAGTAAAAACTATTTCATGCGGAAAATTAATTTTAACACAATCACATGTAACACACAAAACCATGTTTAAACCTTAAATGTGTGAATTAATTTTAATGTTTCCACTATTCATTATGGAAAAAATTAGTTGAAATTGTTAAAAAATAAATTTTATTTAAAAAAAAATGTAGAATCAATTTTATCAAATTCAATTAATAGAAGTCGAAATTTTTAATTTGAAATTATTCCGAAAAAACATGTTGAAAAGCAGTTTTTTCGAAAATGCCTTTTTCTAGCAATAAATTATTTTACATTAACTTGATGAATAAGAAACATCATTTTATAAATTTAAATTAATATATTTATATAATTGTTAATTTTCATTAAAATATTTTCTTATTGGTGTTTATTTTAATTAATTAAAATGATTAATGAATATTTACTTTAAAATAATTTACACAAAACCACATTATTTAGCATAAAGTCAAACTAATTCCAAAATAATGGAAATTTATTTCAAAATAAAATAAAATATGAAATATTTAAAATCAATACCCAATATAAAATATAATATTACATTCAAATTCCCTTTTTATTGTAAATAAATGAATGTATTTGAAAAATTGGGAATTTTCAATATTCACCAAAAATCAATCATTTCCAAAAAATCCAAAATATACACCTTATTTTAATTTAGAAATTATAAATTTAAAGGTGCAATTAGTTTTTTAAAATATATTTACTAAAATCACCTTAAGTTAATTATAATATTTTTTCACTAAAAAATAAAAATCATTTTTGAAGAAAAAATATTTTTCGAAGAATAAAATGTCTTCATAAAAAATTAAGTTCTTATTATCTAAGAATTTATTAATAATTTTATATTATGTTGGATATTTATAGATATGTAATAATTAATTTGATCCAATTCATACCCTAAAATTTAATGTCTAGTTTATATTTCCTATATTTAAAATGAAATATTTTATAGTTTGTTTAGGGTTGGTGTTGTGTATCATATATGTTATTGAACATAGTGTTCTGTTACAAAATTTTCAAGGGTGATATATTATCCAATAATTTAATAAATTGCGCCGTCATAATTTTAATTTCACCTCAGTTATCAAATTTTTAACTTTTATAAAATAGCTTTTTTTAAATCCCACATGTTAAAAAGGGTTAATAAATATTCTTCTTAAAAAAAGTGAAAGGGAAATATGAATGTCATATTGAAATAAACATAACTAGGTTTCAAAATATGGGAAAACTGGTAGTAATTTAAAATATATACATGGAAGAAAATAATAATCCACAAGTAATGATGGAGACTGAAAGAGGTCCTTGATCACAATAAATTGAATGATCACGAGAAAGTTAAAGACTAAAAAACCACAAATTAAAACAGTTTAAAAAGGCTTTCTATTCATTAGGAATAAATGAAATATGATTTTTTTATTATTTCAAAATCATTTTCATAGAGTTATGTAATTTCATACCATATTGAGTGAAAACATATGGAAATATATGTTCTTTATAATTAAAAGTCAGTATTTAATTAATGTACACCACAATATCATTTGTTTTCCTAATTATATGTATTAAAGAAATTTTTTTATTCCTTAAACACAAAAATAAAATTACAACAGATCACATTATTCCAAAAAAAGGATATTATAATATTCCTCTTATATTTATGAATTCACAAAAACAAAAAATGGTTCTCCCAAGGAAAGATGATTCCCTAAGTGAATACCCCATTATATTAATCTCTAAATCGAGATTACATGTGAAATAATTCAATAACCCTACATATTAAGTATCATCCAAATTTAAAAATTTAAATTTATTCTTTCTAAATTATCCTTCATGTTGAAATAATGTTATACCTAATGGTTATATATACCTCAACCTAAATAAATATCTCCCTGAATATTATTAATCACTTAAAACTCCAGAAAATTAAAAAATATTTTATCCTATAATATGTTAACCAAAATAAATGTAATATTTATCAATAAAATCAGTAATGTAAAAAATATTGGTATACAAACAATGACATCATAGAGGATAGTGGTAGGCACTTCACCCCTTTTTTCCATTGGTTGTGGGTTCATGTCTGCAACCTTACCAAATGCAACGTGTTGTATCGTAATATGTGGTGTATCCTTATGTCCATAAAATTTGAAATATTTATACCTCAAATAAAATTTTCACTAAAACATGTAGTAATATTATGTTTTTTACTCCCATAAATATATCAAATGAAATTCCTTAATCATATAAAAGTCCCATCATATAAACCAATCAAAATGATTATCTATTACTTAACACTTATGATTGACCTTACATATATCAACCTAAAACATTGTAGGTTTTTCCCATATTATTATTCCATGTAATAGGTTCCAATTGGATCTATTCCCGAATTTATTAGAATGGTTCATAGAAAAAAAAGTTACATAACCCATGAATATCCACAAAATTGTCAAACTAGGAACGTAGTAAATCCACACTCACCGTGCATCAGAATAATTGTTTAGATATACTCAACCAAATATTTTTCGGGTTATTAACCATATATGAATATGTACAAAAATCATGTCCATTTATACTATCTAGATTGTTATTTTTTCTAGGGAAACCACATAATATATTTCTTATTAAAATGTTATGATATTATATAATAGTTATAATTATCACCATGCATTTTTACTAAAATTATATAATCCTAATGCACAAATATAATGAAAACATTTTCTTATAAAATATATAGTGACCCAAACCTTTTACATAAATTATGTTGTCAATTTTAACATAGACATAAATTAATTACAACCCAACGACCAAGAGTCCTAGTGTATTTTACATATTCGGTACATAAAACATCAGAAGAAAATAAAGAATAATGTATTTAGTTTTTTCTACGTAAATCACAAAAAAATATATTTTCCCTCCTAAAAATAAATAGGATATCCAAGGGACTACATAATGGAAAGGGGTAATCTAAAATCCCAGTAATAGAGTAAACATAATAATGACCCATAAAATGATATCACAAAAGAGAAGTCTAAAGAATAATAACATGAGAGAATTACAAAAATATTATCATATAATAAGTTTAAGGAGAAGTACCAAATTTATTGAAACATATAACCTGATATAAATATAATTCAAGGTAACATCCTAGAAAATATCACATGTCGAAAAAAGATCTATAGTAGACCAGTTTTACTCTCTAATCATATACATAATGTCTCATGAAACATAGGCTTTACCCAATGCATTAGAGTGATATATAGGTTCACCAATCAAAAAATGTACATAATTATGTGTATAATAAAAAATTAAATATATCAAAGTGTGTAAACGTAAGAATAACCCTTGGTAGGAAATGGGTTTCATAATCATTCCATGTGTTGTAGTCAAAGATGATTTTATACAGAATTAAATTTATAAACTAATGTAAGCCATGTATTGCCCCATAAAAGGAAGGGAGTATGATATAGGTATATATCTAATAGATATATATATATATATATATATTATTAAATTTGTAATGTAAAAGGTTATATTAAATGATGAAAACATTTTCAAAATACCATATGAAATATTTATTTATGAAAAAACTTTTTCATTTTATAATCACTTATTTAAAGTTTGGAAATTTAAAAAATAAAATAGAAACCCATTTATTTGAAAAAAAAACCTGGCAGATTTTATATTAGTATTCAACGAATAGGGTGGTAAGTATGGAGGCACATTCATCTCATTCTATATATGATAAAATAAAACATTAATTCCTCCTGTTTATAAAAAATTTACAAAAGAACCTTGTTGGGAAAATGATAGAATGATTAATTTTAAATGTTTTAAAAAATCATTCCTTGTTCAAAATTTATTTCTTAAATAATTAGATAATTGTTAAAACATTATTTATTGTTATTAAGTAGAATATATACATGGAAAAAAATACTTAAGAACTAATAGAAGATAAGAGATCAATATTACATACAAAAAATATTGTTGATGTTTCATTATTTAATGAGGGGGAATTGGTAGAAAAACATGTAAAAATCATTGAAAAAGGATATTAGAATTTATGTGGCTCAAAAAAATAATTTAATATGATATTCTTTAAAGGATCATTGAATATAAACAATCTCTATTAGGAGTAAATCATAATATAAACCCTTTACCACATTAGTAATATTCAAATAGAATCTCCTCTGATAAAGAAAAATAAATTATATTTTAAAATTCAATGAATAATGATGTTATTGATTATATTATATTTAATTTGTGAACCATATTCAAAATATAAAATAAATTAGGCACAGAACATTAAAATATTAATGAATAAAGGGAAATTGAAACGAAATCCCCTACAATGATCATATCATAGAAATATGAATTTGTCGATAAAGATATTATGTGTAACAAAATTAAATCTACACTAAATATGTTTTAATAAAACCAAAAACAATAAATTTTAATCTTACATGTTATCATTACATAATAGAATAAATAGTGAATAGATATAACCCTGTGATGGGAAATGTAGTTATGAAACCCCTTACCTTGGGTTTGACTCATCACGTATGTAATGTATCATCTTAAAAAATAAAGTTATTTTAATTATTAACATTATTAAAAAATATTTTCGATTTTTCAATTCCATTTATTTTATTTAATACAATATTATATTTATTTACTTGATCAATTATTTTCACATAATATTTTTAACAATATTTACCTCATATATCCAAAATTACAATGGTCAGATGACTATGATAAAAGAAAAAATTATTCTCTCATTTAAAGAATAATAGTAATTAAATATTTATTGTTTTAATACATAATGTATTCTTTCAAAACCAACCGTGGTCGATGTTCACGAGAAACATACAATGTTACAATCTTGGAGATTATAGGTCATACATGTACATGAGTAACATTTCCATTTTTCAATGATCATGATGGAAATTAGAAAAGTATTATTTTATCCATAAATAATAATAATTATATCAATAATAACATATTTATACTCTAAATACACTTATATATTCCATCTATGTGATGTGGTGACAAAAAAATAATCATGTTCCTTCTTGGAGGTGGTAGTTTGGACATATTCATGAATGAAATTAACATTTTTTAGTGAATTAGAAGGTTTGAATATATCTGATATATTACTTTTGCAAAATGATACATATTTTATGAACATTTGAGTAAAGAGGAGTGGATATATGTTTTTTCTTTAACATATTAAAACAACATCATATCAAAGGTGATTATTTTATAACATCATAATGGTTTAATAATATCTGATGGAAGAAGAAGAAGAAATATAAAAAGGCTCGGTTATGAATGATACATATTCTTCAAACAACCTTATTATATTTTCACAAAAACTATCATAGTAGGGTCATATAATCAGTAAATGTTCTCTTGGATGTAGGGATATAATTTATGGTGATATTTGGGTATGTATTTGTAGAATAAAAAGTCTTTTCCTTTGTGATGAAAAAGGAGATGAGGTGCCCTTTCATAAGTGAGAAGGAGTTTCTTTTTTTAAATACTAAAAAGTATTCCATACTATGGAGTCACTATTATGAAATGTGGCTATAAAATAGATAATTAATTGTGTTTATGTAATATAATTTTGTTTCAGTCCTCCATCATTAAAAAAATAAACAAGTTTTAAAAATGTCATTCCATTTTGACTAAGGTCACTCAGTTTTACCATTTTAGTTTTCACAACGGTAGCTAGTTGTTTTTACCATTGTAATTTATACTCCCTGATTAAAAATAAAAAGATAATTATTAGATAATATGAACCAAGTTATTATAAATAGGAATTCAATGTTTCCAAAAAAAATTACATGAGGGAAAATTTAATTTTAACATAAGCGCATGTAACATCCAATACACCATTTTGACATTAACCATGGATATAAATTTTTTATATTTTTACTATCCATTATAAAAAAATTAATTTACCTTGTTAACTAATATTAATAATTCTCATTAAAAAATTTTAATAAATTTTATCAAATTAAATTTACAAGAGTAAACTAATTTAAAATAAAATTAATCCTACAGACAACAACAAAATGAAATTTTTTAGGAAAAAGAATTTGGATGAAATAAATGATCTTATATTAACTCTATGAATCGGAATTATCATTATGAAAATTTAAAATCATATAAATAGATATATGGTATATAAATTTAAACTAATTGTTTCCTTTTTAGGGATAATTTTAATTAATTAATATTGATTAAGTTTAATCACTTTAAAACAGTTTTTAGAAAGCTATATTTAAAAGCATGAAAATAAACATATTTCGATATCACGAAAATTATTGATCAAAAGAAAATACTATGGTACATATGTAATACTAGAAATAAATATATAATATAATTAATTTTTAAACATTCTTGATATCCTTAAATTAAATGACTATATATAAAAAATCTAGTAGATTTAATATCGACAAACAAACAAAATAATTTAAAAAAATTAAAAAAATTAAACCTATATTAATTTTGATATGAATTTATAATAAAATGAGGAAAATTTTAACGAATAAATTTTTTGAATGTTTATAAAATTTATTATAATAATTTCTCAAAAAAAACAATATAATCATTTTTCAAGAAAATGAACTTTTGAATAAAAATATATATTCATTAAAAATTGATTTCCTAATTCATAGGAATTTAACAATAGATTTATATTGTGTAGGATATCTAAATAGATTTCATAAATTATTTATTAATATTTAAAACAACCAATTTCACATATATTTTATAATGATCATATTTAAATAATAATATTTTATGGTTAATTTAGGCTCAATGTGAGATTTCATATATGTTATCGAACATAGTACTCTTTTAAAATAAATACGTTGGTGTTAAATGATTGAAATGTGTTTTCTGTTTTATACAGTGGTTAGAACAAGGAGGAATCATTTAATGATGAATGTTATAGGCAATGTAATGATTTTCCTCCTGAGAAACCGTTTATTATGGGAGTTATAATGAAAAATAGTATTTTTATTTTTATGTATCTTTCTCAACTATGAGGTATAATAATATTCCAATTGAGAAAATGAGGGAATAATTTAAAATTGACTCATTAATGAGGAAACCTTCCCATTATTTTAGTGGTTCTATTAATCCACTAATCGCTGAGTAATAGATTAGTACCATTGAAAAAATATTTTCCAATCTCTATTGTTTGCAATATGAAAATATTGTCTATGATGTATATAATATAAAAGAAAAAATAATATCAATAGTGTATTATACATAAGAATTTGAGGGAATAGGATGAAATTAAAATCATTAAATGGGATTATTTTATGTATGTTTTGCTTATTATTTTTACTTGAATAATTTACAAAAAAATGGATAGGGAAATCTTAGAAATGAAAAATGATATTGAATCCATCAGTACCTATAAGGATAATTTCACAATGAATTTATGGTATTCATTAAGTTTTATCATATACCTAAAATAAAAATTTATTTATTTTTTAGTGTCTTGAGAAAATTTATTTAATGGTATTTGGATATAATAAAAACATAAAAACATGATGAAATTATTAGATTTTATTTCATGTAAGAAATAGATATGGGAAAACCTCACCGTTCTCATGGTTTTGGGGATATGAATAATAATATCTAATTTTATGGAAATTATAGTGATAAAACATTTGGAGGAAGGAAAATTGATCTTCCTTCATTATAGATGCATGGAATGATGCACATGTGAAATTTTATAAAGGGGGATGGTAATTTTTTTTAAAAGAAATAAATTGATCAAATTAATTTCAAATTTAAGTGAGGAGGCTAGTCAATGAAAGGAATGTTAAAAAATATCAACCAATTATGTCTCCCATAATCCAATTCAATAAATTTATGTAGTATGGGAATTAGTCAAATTTCTGAATGAATATAAGGGTTAATGATGTAAATCAATTTCAGTAACCTCTTATTCCTTGGATAAGGGGAAAGATCATCTGATCGAAACTAATTAATTGGGTCATAATAACAAAGTGAAGAAACGTGCACTTACCTTCCACTCTAGTATAGAAAATGTATTATTGGATTCTCGATTTACCCACTCATATATATCTAAATAATTATCTAATATTATTATGTCACCATATAATGATTATATGTTTATTTAGTAGTAAAAACTCCCAATGTTAGGTTAATCTAATTTGAATTGTATAAATACTATCTGATAGATGTTTTTGGGAATTTGATTCCTAAAAATCATTTGATTCTTCATCTAGTTGATATTAATTTTATTTTTGGTGTATATGTAACATCACTATATAGATCCCATATCAATTTCTGTTGAAAAGATGTCTCATTTGATATTTTGAATCCACCTATTACAGTCTTCCAATTTCAGGATGAATAATAACATCTAATGAATGTTATTATTATTATTTGGGACTTATTACATATTCATGAGGGTTATTTATCCCAATGGTTGAGGGATTAACACAACATCAAAGATACACATATTTTTTGGGATTATGATTATGAATTAATGAAATACTTTCCTTGTATTATCATAAAAAATAATGTTATATTTTTAATAAAACTCAAACTTGGTGTTATACATATTTCATAAATAATATATATAATATCCCTGATTTAGTTGCATGAAATGGAGAATCTAATTATGGATAATCTTGAGAAGTTATTAATATAACCTAGTGTTTTACCATGGGGTTCACTAATTATCTTTTTTAACAATAAATGTAATCCAATGAATCTATTAATTATTTGTCAAGAATATAACATCATAATTATCAAAAACAACGTTCATCTACCCCATATTGATCACATTATGATAAAATTTTGGAATCTCATTACTTGTACAGGTTTGACCTTTATTATTGATATAAAAAATTGAGTGGAAATAAGGAGTATATTCCCAAGAAAACCTTCCCTATAAAGTATCATAATTATTAATTTATTGTGATTACATTTGTAATTATAAATTCCCCATCTATCTTCATGGATATAATAAATAGTGTATTTATAGATTACCATTATCATCTTGTGGTTGCATATAAAAATGATATTCTAATATAATCATAGGAATCATAATATCATTAAGATCCTTTTGTAATTATATTTTTAACCCTGTGAAAGGCTAAGTTTTATTCCAAATTTTCTAAGTGTTAATTATATCTTCAAAAAATATTATTCTTGAGTCATACAATCTCAAACAGTGGTAAATTAATGGATAATTAAAATATTGATGTCATTAAGCAATAACACATGATAACCATGTTGATCTATATTTATAGTTTTTTTGGTTGTTTGAATACTCACAACTCTTTTTAAGATATTTTTTCATGGTTATATATTCCAATGATAAATATAACATGAAATGGATTCATGTTCCTTTGGACCAAAGAATGAAAAAAATTCATGTAGCTAGAAAGGAGGTTCATAATAGCACATATTATTACAAAACCCTGAAATATAAAAAGGGTTTCGATAAATGGTGATTCATAGGAAAATGGAATATGATTAAAAATCATTGAGAATAATATTATGATATCTTATTCACCTGTAAAATTGATAATTCATGAGAAAAATTACCCAAAAAAATTTGAAGGGATGAAAGTTGAAATTTGTCACCAAAAATATGGAGGCATTATCTTAATGGTAAATGTTTTGATATATATATATATATATCATACATTACTGATGTGTTTACTCACACACAAAGTGTTATATATTTATGAAAGTAGATTGTTGGAGTGGAATAAAGGTTTTGCTTACTCTATAAATTACTACCTTGGGAATCATAATAAAGTGAATGATGCTATGAGTCAAAAAGATCGTTCTAGCTTTTTCATGATTAGGATTTAAAGAGATCCAATATTTATGGATTTTCATAATATTTTTCTTGAAATGTTAAGTAAAGGGAAAATATAACATCTTTCTCTATAGAATATTCAACCATCTATCCATATGAGGATTAAAGAGGATAAGAAGGAGGATGTGAAACTTTATAAATAAAAGAAAAATGTTCTATATTTCAAACATTATTTAGTATAATGATAATTTTTAGGGATTGAGTATATATAACTTCAATACCATACTTGAATGTGAAGATATTTTATATATCTCATTTTTCATCATTATTTATTCACTACAAAATTAAAAAGATGTATATAGTCCTAAAATAGTATATTTTGAGGGATAACTTGAAAATAGATATTGAAGAAAATGTATCTCAACGCCAATAATATCAAAAAGATAAGGATAATAGATAATAATTTAAGTTGATTTAATAATAATTACCCCTTCAATAATGCAAAAAAGGAAAACCATTGGATTTCATCATTGGACTCAACAAAACCTATAAAGAGCACATTGCTGTTTTTACTTTATATGATTGACATAAGAAATTGAAGGTGTTTTTACACATGAGTGTAGATTTATCTTTTTTTAAAAATTTGATTAAATACATTATTTTAGTGGTAAGGATTCATATTGTACTAAATTATATTGTATATGATTGGGATCCAATGTTTATCTTATAGTTTTGGAGAAGTCTTTAGAAATATTTGTATATAGTGTTTAACATTATTCCTCACTTTAATTTTTATATAAATGGTTCTCCATAGAGTATTATTTAAACCCTATAAGATATATTTATTTCATGTTTTATACATTTCAAATGTGGTTGGGATCAATAAATTTACTTGATTGAGTTTTTATATAATGATATCTCCAACTTGAGCATTCACATGGATCCATATGAAGCTCTCCATAGAAGGAAGTTTAGAAATCCAATGTATTGGGATTAAGTTAGAGAATTAAACAAATAGGGACTGAATATATGTAAGTAAATAAAAGATAATTTCAAATGTATTTAGTATCACGTCATGGAATCTTAGAGTTGATAGAAAATTTAAACAGGTAATCATTGGAGAAATGTGATATTTGAAGTCAGTGACGAGTTATTCTTATGAATATCTTATTGATAGTAGGCTATGCGATTTAGAGAGAATAAAAAGACAAAAAATAGATATTCAACCCTTATAAATTATTTTTATGGTAGATTATCACTTAATTCTTTCATCCAATATCTTTCATGTTCATGATTTGTTCCATGTATCTCTTGTGGGGAAGTACATGCATGATCCTTCACATATATTGAACTCCTAGGCCCCACCATTGGGGCTTGATAAATATTTATAAAGAAAAAATATTGGATATTATTTATCATATATAGAATGTTATTTAAAACAAGACCACTCACATGTCAATGTTTTGTGGTGAAACCATCTATTTGAGGAAGCTATATGGGAACTTGACGATGTGATGTGGTAGGAGTATCCACAGTGGTTTTCATTAGAGTGATAGAATTTAGGTGACAATTTATTAAAAGGGGGTATATTGTAACACATAAATATTTAGTTATATATTTATCATTGAATAAATTTAGTTTTGTTAATATATTTCATTCTATAAAACATCTATTTTCAACATTCCATGATATAATATTGAAATAATATTTTTTAATTTGTCAATTATTACTTATCCACTAGATTTGAGGGAAAGAAAATTAATACCTAAATTTTGAAAAATTAATTTTCACTAATTGATGAAATGAATATATTGGTTATCAATTGGTTATAAATGAGAAAAAAAATCATCTTATGGTAAAACAATGTTTTTCCCTGAAATATAGTTTTTATGTGACCATTTTGTGTTTATCATAAAAAATAAATTATTCTATATTGAAGAATTATTTTATTTAAATTATTTGAATATATATTAAATAAAATATTATAACAATAATCTAATGTGTTTTACACAGAAATTAATTAAAGTAAACTATATTTTCTGATTAAAATAAATTTTTAAACCTTTTTATAGCATTTTTCAAACGTATTTTAATGTGAATTTATTGAACTTAAATAATGTAAATATTTTATAATGGATTACTTATTTCATGTAATAAAAATTAATAAATTTTAATTGGGTGAACATAATTTCTTGTCAGAATGAATAGAAAAAATTGTAAAGAAATTGGATTGTTAGTTTTAAAAAGGGTTTATCATGGGTTAAACTGAGAGATAAAGATAAAAATACAACATAAAAATGAATATTTCACATTTTATTATGAAATTTATCCCTTATATTATCCTAAATTATATTTATTTTTCATTTGGATCAACTTTCATAATAAAATGACTTTATATTATATAAATATTTTTAATATTTTTATGTGTTCCCCCCATTCACTTGTAAAAAGGGAACATATTCTCCTCCAATATTATAAAAAAATAAGAACTATGTATTAGAAAAACTCTACCAAAACACCTTCTTAGTTTCTTTACATAATGTTTCAGCACCATTTAATTCTATAATACAGTCCTAACAAGGATTAAGGTGTATCCCAAGGGAGGAATCTCAAAGAAGAGGAATCACATTGCCCCACGATTTCAAAGGTCATATCATATTATAATTTATATAAATATATTGTATGTTTCTATAAATAATGGATTTAATATCATATATATCCTGAATTATTATTATGATTATGATTAAAAAAGTTTAACCTTCTTTCCATCAAATGATAAATGAATGTATTGCTCGTGTGTACTTGTAGACTACCACCTCTACAAAGAGATATAATTCATTTTCATTCACCATCATTAATGGATATTTATTTTGATATATTTAATGAATACATATTATATTTATTACATAATTATTCTTTTATAATTATAATATCTTATTTATCTTCTTATGTTTCCATCCATTGAAAAATGCTAACATCGCTCATGTGTATGTGTGGACTACCACTTCCATAAAGCAATGCGATTATTTTTTTAAATTCGTATTTAAATGGATTGTTTCAATGATATATTTAAGGAATATATATAATATTTATGATATAATAATGAATCTATAATTTTGAGTCTTTATTTACCTTTATTTATTTTCATCATTTATATTAGTACGAATCACTCTTGAATAAGTACAGACTACAACCTCCACGAAGTGATGTAATTCATGTTTCATCACCACAATAAATTAATGATAATAAAAGTGTATATAATGAGTAAATATGATACATATATAATGGATAATATTATAATTCCTATAAAACAATTACCAAAGTGCATTTATTATCACCATCAAACCTAATCATTCATAGAAAATATATCAATTTTCACCCAAATGATAATTTTTTTGAAGATATTTTTAATAAAATGAAAATTTGAAATTATAAAAAATTACATATTATTTAATTTATATATATATATTTTTAATATAAAAATTATAAAACTATATTTATTATAATAGATAGTTGACACGTACCATGTAAGATGAGACTTGAGGTAAGGGATTTTGTAACAATCAATTTTTTTTAGGAATTTCTATGATAAATTTATGTTTAGGGAAATTATATATATTTTATCTTTTAAACCAAATATATTATATTATACTGTGTTTATTATTATAAGATTAATGTAATGGTACCTTTTTTAACTATTTTTTACATAAATTGATTTAAAAATTGCTTTTAAATAAATGTCGGCCTTATTTTTTCTTTGGTGGTCACTTTTTGTAACATGATCATGCTCTACAAAATTTCATTACATATGTTTTTATCTATACATGAATTGTCATATAATGGTAACATTAATTAAATTTTAATTAATAAATTAATTTTTAAAAGGAATATTTTTAAACAAACATTTTTTGAAGAAGTCATTTTTGAATTTTTTCTAATGTGTGAAAAGAATTTTCTCTTTCATTATATACTGTATAAATTGATTTTCACATTATCATGAACATTATTTTCTTTGAATATTTTTTTATAAGTCTCCATGATAATTTTAATGGGAAATAATTTTATTAATATTCTATGAATTTATTAGTAAAAATATTATGATATGAAAAGGAAAGATTTTTCATATTTTCATATAAATGTTTTAATGTTATTTTAATGTCATTTTTCATCTATGTCAACATCCTTTAATAATTTTTATGTTACTTTGAGTATGTGATATTATAATTACATCCAATTTTATGGATGACTTATGATGATAATTATGGTTTTATAATTATTACATGAAGTTCATTTCATTTCTAATGTTTAATTAATCTAGTATTTGATAATGAATTATCATGTGGTACTATCAACATTATTTCATTGGATTCATTATGATTGAGTGATGATGTGATTTTTAAGAAACCCATTTTTTGAACACTTCTTTCTATGATGATATTCGGATTGTTTTATGACCTCTTGGCACACATTTCTTTTCAGTATTCATTATGTGATGGGTGGCCCTGATGTTATATTTATCTCTATTGCATTGGAAAAAGAATGACATCTCAGGAGATATTAAAGAATACAAAGGTTATAGATCCTTGTTGATTATTGGACTCTTTCCATTATTATAGTCTTTGGAGTGAACCTTGTGTATGGAAATGATGGAATTGGTGAGTAGACCCAATCTAAAATGATTATATTGGAAATTATCCTTGACTAAGGAAATAAGTTTCTATTATTATGAGTACATGCAAAAATTATAACTTATTAAAATTATATTTTCATATATCTCATGATTGTTTATTGACTATTCCACACTATTGTGAATTACATATTTTTATTAACAAAACATTATTACATGATTCAGGACTAAAGATATTTGACTGATTGGGTTTGTGTTTAATAAGTCAAGATTATGTTCTCATACCCTTATGATTATTCTCTCTTATGATCATTTATTGGTATCCCATATGTTTATCCTTACTGATCTTCTAATCTCATATGTTCTTATGTTTCCTTATTCAAGGTGTTATGATAAAAGGTATTATGTAACAAATGTCTAATATGGGTAAATTGAGAGAATAAATTTATGGATTATTTTGAATGTATTTCATGAAATATGATGATTACATATCTAGTTTCCAAAGGCATTAATCCTTTAAACTCCTTGGTCATGTATTGTTCTGAAATGTGTTGAATATTTATCTACAATGACACAATAATTTTGTATGTTCTTCTTAGTAATCCTCAACATTCCCTTCAATCTTGGCATATGGAATAGTAATATTATTCCACATTCTTCTTAATAATATATTTCTCATCTATTCTTGTTTTCTATCATACATATAATAAAAAAAATGATGACATGTTGATGATGTTTTCGATTATTAATAATTCAAGATCACCATTTATTATGTATCTATTCCCTATGATATGAAGATTGTTATAAATCAAGATATGTCTAGAATGGAGTCATGTGTGACACAATATTTTGGTTTTTTCCCATGTATTATGTAATAAGTTTCTTATTAAGGTAGTTCTAAAATATATTAAACCATCCATTGCTTGGTTTTTGTGATTTTTGTGAGATATACGATTGAAATCCAAAAATTTATGTGTCATTGAAGTTATGATTAGATTTTTTTTATTATGTGAGTTAAGTAATTATTATCTAATATGTTTATATAATATTTTTATTAAATTGAAACATTCACATTCATTTTGATATTTCATTGGGAGATTGGATTGGATAAGAGGGTTTTAAAAGTACAAAAGTGAACTATTTTAGAATATTGATTTATTTAGTTGAATTAGGTGTGAAAAAGGAAAAACTATAGGTTATTCCCTCTCATTTATACTAGGAAGGGTGATACTAGGTGTTTGGGTAGGATCGATTGATGTGCAGTTGATTTTTTTGCCTATATTATGATTCATTGTTAACTATGATAGCTTTATACTAGATTATTCCCCTTGAGTAGTGAGGTTTACAAGATGATTATATATATGTTTTTACAATGTATGGTTATCAATATTTATTATATAATGGTGTTTCTATTTTCCTCAATGATTTTCTTAAAACATTTTTAAATACAATTTCTAAATTATTATGTTAAAATTATATAAAAAATGGTTTAATTTAGAAAGAACAATGAATTTTGGAGATTAGGGTGACTTTAAAGAATACTGTTTGATATAAATTTTAAGTAATGAAATTTATAAAAACTATTTTTATATCTTTCTCTTCAAACATTTTGAATTTGATTTTATATTTATTTGTTATTCTATGAGTTAGTGGGTGTTTAACTATGTGGATTTCTAACTCAACCCTTTATTTTTTATAGGTTTAGAAGCATGTTCTGGTATAAAAAATATCCTCATATTTCTTGGATAAGTGTATATGATGGAAGTGTGTGTGGTTCTTCATAACTTTTACTTGGAGACATAGTTTTGGTGGATTCACATATTTGATTCCTTATTTTAGTTTTGTTGGCCATATATCTTATATAATGGTAGCATGTACTCTAGATAGATTATTTTTTATATTTGTGTTATTGGTTTATAAATATTTTATTTATTATTATATTAATTTTTTAATATTTTTTTGGGGAAATTATTCCTAATATATTTTGGTTGTTTCCTATGAAAATTTATCTAGATAGCGGGGATCAAGAATTCCTATTGGGGCTTGGAACAACTAGATTTGGTGTATTGTTATGGCAGAAACTAGGATGGTTCGTGAAAAAAATGTATCATTATCGGTTTTCCATGTTACTTTTTTAAGTTTGGTAAATAGGATATAGTATTATCATAAATATGATGTTAAATAATGATTGGTTCTTGATTACCCTAATTTGGATTTTATAGACTCTTACAATGAATAAGAATAGTGATTTCAATTCCAAAAACATTAATTCTTCATAGTGTTTATAATTTTGGTCCTTAGAGTGTACCCTAATTTGGATTTTATAGACTCTTACAATGATTCCATGAGGGAATACCTCTTGAAGAACTCTTTGGATAATCAATATCTTCTTAAAATAGTTACACCATATAATCATGTATCAAAGCTTATATTCCTCACTCCTTTTCAAAGAATACGTATTTTAATTTTGAGTTTCAAAATGTGAATCATCCTCATTTATTTATGAAATAAGATTCATAAGAAGGAACAAATTGACTTATGAGGAATGGGGATACTTTAATATAGATCAAACATCATGAATATCTTGTGGTTATGTTCATAAACATCATGAAATAAGGGATGAATTAGGATTTTTTTAATCCATCCATCTAGACTATTCATAAAAGGATGACTATTGGGAAGCTGTAATGAACAATTCAATCGATAATTCACTTCTAATGTGGTAAAGGTTCATAAGGGTATGATGTTTTAGGGGCTCCAATAAGGGTATGAAATAGTTTCCGTGTACACATGTAGTTTTATTTATTTGGTGTCACACCTACCTCATTGGTTCAAAGAGGATTATTTAATGGTTTTTTATTTTTGAGATGGTATTCAACCCATCTTATCACTAGTACTATCTTATGTCAGCCTTAACTACTTTGGATTGGTTTTATGGTATCTATCACCATTGAAGAATTCTTGTATAGAGAACTAATATTGTTGGAAGTGGCTATTATTCTTTTGTATGGTGTAGATAACTCTCGTAAGATAAAGAAATCAGACCATGTACGACCTTGCGAATAGTTATATAAAAAATCCATCTTGTTTTTATCATTGAAATTTATAATCAATAATAAATTGGTTTTCTATAAATATAGAATAGCGGGAAATAAGAAACATATTTGTTAAAGGAAACATAAGTAATGTTAATCTTATTTAATTGTGCAATACATTCAATAGTTCTACATATTTTCTACTCTTTAGAAAATTATAGTGAAATCTACCCCTTCCTAAGACAATATTATTCAACTAATTGATTCTAATATCATGGTGAAACCCATTTAATTTTTATATTAATGTAAATAATTTCATGACCTAACCCAAGATGTCCCAAGAGATAACTTTAAAATACTATATTTAATAGGCTAGGGGTATGAAACTAGCACTAAGTAGGCATATCACCTCTAGGGGAGGCCTTTTACAAAAGTACCCACTACTAGATAAATTACCTGTAGCCACGGTTTACAACTATTTCCCTAGAAACGAAAACCCTAGATATAGGTAATTTCTAATGTTTTATTGGCCATTGATCGAATTGGCATGGATATAGAGAAGGTCCTACGACCATGGGTTTAAAACATGGAAATAATCATATTCCCATAGTTAAAAACCATCGCATTACACATAGCGATATGGATTTGTTTCCATGGGGGCTAACATTGGTGCTGGGATAATAGCCACAGTTCATACAGTATTCATAGGTCTACTAAAACAATTCAAAACCATGGATACATCCCTTATTTTCTAGATAAAAGGTTATACATCCACAGTTGTAAAACATGGATACATCATCCAGCATCCATAAGAAAACACATTGCCCTACACCCCCATTGCACCTCTACTGCACCCCTAAAGCACTCATGAAGCACATCACCACAACCCACCCCAATACACCCCACACCATTGAATACTCATACACCTGAGTTCTCACTCAGTACCTACATCACTTACGATACTACCGACATGAATGAAACTATATAATGTAAGTTGCAGTCTAAAATAAACCACAAATAAGAAAGTAAATTTAATTTTTAGATGGATCATAAGGGAAAAAAGATGAGAACATTAGAGTAATATTGTAGTAGTTTCACATAAACATTATATATTGCAAGATAAGGCTCGAGAACATGTGGTGATTTTGAAGAATCATTGCGCGATGTTGACGAATTTATATAATTAGAAAATAGTTAAAGTGGAATAAATATCAGACATAGTGTTGCCAGTAGAAAACCAGTGGAATCCAATTTGAAAATCATCTTATCCAATTAAACATATATGAATCGAAAAAATAATAATGTGGCTAGAGTGGTTTTAAACCATTATAGAATGTTGTGGACATTTCAATATTGAAGGATAGTGCAACGTCTTGATAGATTATCAGATGAAAGAACTATTTTATTTTTTGTTCACCACATGATTGTGAAATTATAGACAATACCCTGTTCTTAAATAATTTTAAAAGATAATAATATTATTGTTTATGGGATTGAACATTTGCAATTGTTTCTGCGGGAAATTTAAATTTCATATTTAGAATTATCTTACATCGATGTCCACCAACTATTCGGTGAAAATCCAATGAATCTAGTGAATATATTAAATTTTTAATCCACAAAATCACACATTATTTTATTTCCTGATGTTATAATGAGGTTTTAGCACCCATAGGGTGAAAAATAAATGTTTTCATGGACTATTTATAAAAAATTAAATGTAATGGAAACATTTACACATTGATCAAATGAAGTTGATTGATTTTTTGGGAGGAAAATTTTATAATTCAAAGTGGAAACTGATGTTAGTAATACAGAACATCAATTGATAACTGAAATAGAAATAACGTTGAGAAGGTTATTGTTACTCATCTTGAAGTTGGAATTAATGTTTTTGGAATTGAAATCACTATTCTTATTCCTGGACAACTGCATGTTGTGAAAACAAATATTGGGCATATGTTAGGTGGGAAATTAGTATTCACATATACTCCATTGATGAATGAATAAAGGTACTTGAATACTACGTACCTGAAGGATCCATGTGTTGTTCCAAATATGTATGATATGTCAAGGGAGATATACAATTTAGATATATTTTCAGTTGAATTATATTTGAGGTTCAAAGGTACTAAACATGCTTGGGAGGCCCAGAATTTACTATAATGTTAAATAAGAGAAAACCAGATTCCATTGATACTACGAAGCTTATGGGGTGAAATGATTATAAATATCTAAGCCTTTATATTAAATTATCAGTTCCCATCTATCATAAATCTCATTATTGTGAGGTGATATAATTTATTCAACAAATATATTAAATTTCATGATATTATATGGTGGATTATGAGGAAACGCCATAATTAATTCCATTTGTGACTCAATTATAAACCATTGGAACCCTATTTCTCAATAAATTCAACATTGAACCTTAAATTGTGTAAGGGTAAATAAAACAGAACTGATGAATGTGTTTCATTTGGTTCAAAGGAAACTAATTACATATGTACTATGAAGTGAATTTCTCATGTTAAGGTATTCTAATTTTTTATGTTCAATTTCATTTTGATTTTATTGATGAAAGTGTCATGTTTTCCCATTTGTTTATTTTTTTTATGAAAAATAATATATTCATTATGTTTTATGTCTTTTAGAATGCTCAATAAATGTTTTCTCTATGTGAGGATACTATCATATCTATAGTAAAAGAAATTTAATTTTATAATGTTGATTTGGATAAAATTTTCTACTGAGCACTTGTTTATTCCTAAAAAATATTGAATGATGAGTTTTTTATTCTAGAGGATTCAATATTCAATTCATTTGGTCCTATAAAATCATTAATATTCTTGTAATTGTCTTAGAACTAGAATAGAAGGTCCTTGTTATTTTAATTTTGGTAGGTATTTATCAAAGGGAAGTGGATTGGGAAAAATCATTATATCAAGACATGTATTTTATTTATTTTATAATAAAATAGTATAAAGTAATCATGAACAATGATATATTGATAGACATGTATCATTTCGTGCATAAATAATTAAATATCAATTTCTATCCTTTTGGTTAAGTGCTAGTCCTTTTGTTTGACAAAGTTGATATATATTCAAATCTTCTAATAAAATTTCATCATAGTTTAATTTCATTAGGTGATAAACATAGAAGATTTATATTCTTCTAAAATTCATTTTTAAAAATTCTATTGGTTATTTTAAATAAAGGTTGGTAGGTATAATGCTGATGAAATCCATATAGATGATCAGGCGAAGCATCATAGAGAACATTATTCAGTGTGTGTATTACTAGTATTAACTAAGGTTAATGGACTTCCGTCACCTATGGTAAAGTCAGATCTGATGGGGTTAAAGAGTCTTCTCATCAAGAGAATCCTACTATAAATGATGAGATTTGGGATCTTATAGATGTCGGTTTTGATGTTTAGATGATAGAAAGTGATGAAGTATGGATATCCAATCTCATCTACAAATGATGAATGTGTATATTTTATATTTTATAAAAAAGCGGATGAGTTTCTATTAGAAGGATTTATTCATTTGAAAAGTCTAATTATTTCTCTTATATAAAATTTAAGGGAAGATTATGAGTATTTTGAGTTTTGTATTTATGAGATTTTATTAATAAAAAGTTATGATTTAGTTTGGGATAAAAACATCCCCTCTCTTGTTGTTGATGAAAGTGAGATGATGAGCCTTCAATTAAATGAAATGAAAGTATATTAGATACCAATGAATAATTAGGGATACCAACCATAAAACTAGTCCATTTTGAAGGCATAAAGAAATCTTGTAAAATATGTGAAAATACCGTTTAAAAGAGAAACAACATATTTTCATTGAATATTCACATTATATAATAATGGAAAGTATTTAAAAATATAAATCAATTATGGAATTCAAATTAAATGTTTAGGAATAGGGAACCTACCTTGACCTCAAGGCATGTTACTTTTGATAAAAAAACTAAAATGTTTCTTTTTCCCCACTTTCACATATATTCACCTTCATATAAATATAAGGACACATATCCCCTAAGTAAAAATTCTCTAGGAATAATATGCATAATGGTTTTCTTTGATATATGTTTATTCAGGTGTATACCCCTTTTCACATACACACAACTGCATTTTTCATATATATATATATATATATATATATGCACATCTTTCCTTAATATAAATATTCATACTTCAAAGACTAAACATATATATAAATGTTGAACATATATTTGTATATTTCAACCTATGTATACACATGTATGTGTCCTTTGACAATGGTGGCCATATTCCACCTCTACCAGATCCAAAACATACTACAATAATACAAGGAACCCAAAAATCACAAAATCCCTAATTAAAATTCTATAAAAGAATAAAAACTAAATAATCCTATCCTAAATATGATGATGAACTCACTGCTTTAGATGGAGGTAGATATAATAGAACTACTTATAAGAAACCACCGGTATAGAAATAATTGTAAAAGAAGTGTGAAATAAAACTTTTTATGTATTTTTACTCAGTATGTCAATAGTACATGATAAATGATACCTGACTCCATAACCAAAAATGAATGAAGAATATTAAGATTAATATTTACATCCTATTACAAAATAAAATGATCATTAATAAACTCATTTTGATAAAATGATATTTAATTTCATTCAATACAAACACCTTATAGTGGTTTCAGGAATCACCAGATAATAGAAACCAAAACAAGGTTGATTTTACTACATCATGTTGTATAATTGGGATTATATTTATAATAGTCAACACATTCATGTATGAAAAATAGGTTTTATTCAAATTTTTTAACATTAATGTTAAATTATTCCAATAATTTTGAATATTATTTTCATATAAACACCCTCAAGCATTGTGAGAAAACATGGTACCAAAATTAATCATAATTCTATGGCATTTTTTACACCACTACATGCCATTATATAATTTTAATAATTAATAATTTCCCAATCAAGAGTTTCATGAAAAGGGTATCCAATTGAAAAAATAATTTCTACTCAAACCATAAAGGGTTTTATAGTGATCACTGTCAATAGAGATCAGCATGTTACATTAGAGATTCACCTTTGCAAAATGGGGAAACAAAATATTTGTGTATTTATTACTCTGACATACTTATTTAAGGTAAATTAAAGAAGGATTATTTAGAAACCTAGATCTATGGACAATGGAGTTCTGGATTTCAGGGTATAGATATCATCATGGATTTTAATGAAATATTAAAACCATTATAGTTTGTTGTATAATCAAATGTTTTTTCAAGATACAAACCATTTAACTAGACGATGAATCTCTTTCCATATTCAAATGATATAATTTTCTTTACAAGATTTTTTAGGAATTAATTTATTTAATGGATTTGATATTATGGGAACCATGTATTGAAAACTATCAATTCCATGAAGAGGATGAAATATTCCATAATTATAGATATAAGTAATGAAAAGAATAATGAACATAGGTAATGGAATTTGGGGAGTTAGTTGAACAATTTCAAAGATCTCATAACAATAGCCATCATTACACATATAGGAAAATGTGAATATCATTGAAAAACACCTTATGAATTTAATATAATTTATAGGAAATGTCTAGACCATGATTAAACATAATAACACACCTTGAATGAGTGTGAAAAATAATAACAGAATATTAATTATTAATCATTGAATAAAATAAGAATGTTCAATGATTTAATAATACTAATATAACAGTTTTTCAAACGAAGCAGATATTTAAAAAAATATTGAAAATATAATTTCTAGAAATTGATGAAAAATATGATCTTGAGGATTTTTCAAATGTATATTTCATAGAGTGAAGATGGAGATTTACATAGAACTATTATTGTCATGCCCTTTTTTAATTTATAAGAATAAGATAAATAATATGGAAAAAGAGTTACCCTATACAATCTAGATGAATAATAAATATTTCAATATGATAATTCTTAAATGGAAATACCATCTCCCCAAGAATAAATGTTTCTTCTATGATTTGGAGAATAAAAAAGATCCAACTATCGTACAGAGTTATTGATAAAGTGATAATAATAATGAGAGTGAAAAATGAAGAGTATAACAATGATAATTTTTTAATAAAAAATTTAATGGTTCATCAGTGACCTAATATGGCCAATAAATGACACACTATCTAGTTTATGAACAATTTATGATAAAAACTAACTGATAAACTATCTTAGACATTTCTCGATGTAGTAGATAATAAGGAATGAAGAAATAGTCCCCTTGGAATGGTAGTGTGCCATTATAAACATTATATCTACCCATTAGTGAGTTATAATTGAATCATCTAGCTGACCAACACAACACCATTTTCATTTCACTTGTATTAACACTTAATGGTAAACCATATGAAATTTATATATGTGAATGCATTAATTACTATATTATTTTTGTAAACAATGGGAGAGGAATTTGAGAGAATGAGATCTATTGTGTTCCTACTAACATATGAATAATAACCATAAGATAAAAAATACAGTAAAATAAAATTGTTTAAATTTTTTTCCACCCTGATTCAAACCCTCTCTTAGGGTGAATCATGTAAGTTTGGTCTGTATAGAGATTTTATTCTAGAAAGAATGATTTGAGTTTATGAGAGTGAGAAGGAAGACTAGATAAGGGATCTTGTAAATTCCATTCAATATTAGAATTAATATGAATAAATATCCAAATTAAAACTTGATAAAAATGGTCAAATAACAAATATATATAAAAATCACAATTTGGCCATAGAACTTACACAACGTTACAAAAAGGATACATATTCCATAAGAATAAAACTGTCCAAACCCATAAGATTTACTTGCATGGTATAAAAAACATTATATCCAAAAAATATTTTATAAATATTAATTTATTCAACTCAAAATACCTCAAAATAAACATAATTTTTAAAATAATAAGTATTTACCCAATAAAGTGACATTTTGGTCTCACAATTCATTAAACCATTCTACTTTATGCAATAAAAATGTAATAAATTGTTTGAAATAGTTAATTAGAAACAACATCATCTAAAATAATATTATATTTTACTCATGATTACTTAGATTAGAAATTCAGAAATTGAATAGTCTCTCTTCAAAGAGAAACATCCTATCTAGATTCTTGATGAACCGATCATTAACTCACAGATAATTATAAAATTAATTTTTTCATCAAACATATTATGGTGTGATCCTATATAAATTTATTTTAAAACCTGATATACTATACTTATATATTATTATGTATTTTAAAATACCCTACAATAATAACCTTCCTCTACATGTATACATTCATGGGCTACAAAAATATTAATAACTTAAATACACTAATTTATAATTCTGTCATTTGAATCTATTAAAAAAATATAGTGTATTAATTAACATATATTTAAATAGATTATATTTAGTTTTAGATAAATAATATAACTTAAATTAAATTACTAATAGAAGATTATCAATGGTTACATAATAGACACTGAATAGATCATCACAACCAAAATTCATCTGGAAGAGTGATTGAAGTAGAATAATGTTTATAATAGGTTATGTTTCATTCGAAAGAAAGGATTTTGTATAACTGTTACCATCATTTATTATTATAATTATATGAGATAAATTGTGGAGAAACATTCCAATATATTCAATATACACTTCTAGCTTATCCTACTAAAATAAATGTAGTAATCATAGAAATGATTATTTTCCCATGAAACAAACCATCTAATTTTCTCACGTGAGTTCGCTTTTTCAAAGACAACAGAATACATAATATTCACCCAAAATATTATAGTGAAATTTCTATAACTCCATGATCTATAATTTAAAATATTTATTGAGGTATACATATGATAAAAAATGATAATTAATAAAGATGATAAATAATGTATTTAAATTTCCAACAACCCACTCTATGACTTGTTGGGACGATGATACGCTATAGTGTAGGAACCATATTTGGGAGGTATAATTTACTTCATTATACATTTATTTTTAGTCTAAAAAATATAAAAAGATGTCATGGATGAACAAACTATTGAAAATTTTATATTGATTTGGAATGATTGGGAATTGATTTATTTAGTAGCCCTAAGGAATTTATACCAATTTTCTAGTTCAACTTAATAAAATGTGATAGGATGTGAAGGTTAGAATTATAAGTATATAAACATTGTTAAAAAAATAAATACATGTATAAAAAAATTCTGAATAGAAAACTATTTAGGTTTCTAGAAACAATATTAAAATAGTGTTTATATGTTTATTTGGTTGTGGATTATTTTAATAAAATTAACATTAAAACTATATGGACTTTATGGAATTTAATTTTTAAATAATATTTACCTATAAGCTCAAACTATTAAATAAAATTAACATATAAACTCATATTTTCATGAACAAATTTAAAATAAAATCACTAAATCATCAATAACTAAACATAAATATATAGGGAAATGAATATCATTGAATGAGTTTTCAACATCATAAAAAATTTTTATTAAATAAATTCATACATACAATTAGGTACAATGATGACATTGACTTAGTACTTGAGTTAGTTGCTTGGGGTCTTGCATTAAATGTAGCACCGTATAATGAAATAAACAGTAATGTCAGATTGAATGAGTATTAATATTTTGGACACATGTGTCTAGAATAAGCTAACAAAAAATTAGTCCTCAAATAATAAACAATTATACTTGAAACATCCCCCACAAAATATACACACTAATGGAAACAAAATTATAATTATTGTGAAAACCAAAATATAACGACTGATTGGAAAGAATCCTTTGACTTATACTTTTTCGTCACAATAAATGTTTCATACAATGATTCACACAACAAATACTACATAACAAGTATTGAACTATATTTGGAAAATAAACTGTATTTATGTTAAAATGACATCTATTGTCAAACATTAATATTGGCTAGTACAGTATGATATTAACTTCATGTAGTAAATAATAATGTTGCATAAAGTTGAGTTACCTATGTTTTGTGAGTAAGAATAAATGATTCAAAAAGTTCATATACAATTAATATTATAGTTTTTGAAATCAACATTTTTCATAATATTAAAGGAGTTATAAATTTAGAATAAACAATAAAAAATAAAAATTCAATAATGACCATAAAAATATATTCTTGTCCATTAAAAATAATTAATCCAAAATAATTATTTGTGAATATAAAAATAACACTTTTACTTAAAAAATACTACTCTATATTTTGAATTACAAGTATGAATATCATGTATAATTATAAGTGAAAAAACAATTTAAAAATTAATAAATTAAGATATCTAGAAAAGTAAAATTTCATATGATGAAAAATAAATAATTTTTTCGAAAATTTATTACATGAATACTAATGCTAGGGAAAATGCCGAAATTGTATGTTAATTAAATAACTATTGTTAAATGTCTAACTAAACTCATATTATTTCAAAATAAAAAACAATTTAGATGGGATATCGGGGAAACCCAAACCATAAATATGGGTGTAATTCAAAAAAAGAAAAAATATTTTTCATGTGAAGGGAGAATTTTAGAAGGGTCCCCCAAATGGGTTTATTTATAAATTATGGGAGGAGCAGGATTGTGAGGTTTATTCATGGTTTGAATGTAAAATTAGGGAGTTGGGGTCACTGTATCAGAGGAGAATGATTGTGGGTGGCCATGTCAAAGGAAGAGAATCCCCGGTGGTGCAGCTGCATCATTGGAACCATGTTGGAGATATGTTGAAGTTGTGTGGGAGACACATTGTGGTAGGAGGATCATGTAAAGGTGGGTTTGTTTCATAAAAGGTTATTTAGACGAAGGGGTGGGTAGAGGTACGATCTAGGAAATATTTTTTACTTGTTGAATTCTTCTAAATATTTGATTTTTAATATGCATAATTATATAAAATACATATTCAAAATTGTACTACAAGTTTTAATATAGTTAATCTAATTAAAATTTTAATTAGTGGGTCTGAAATTTTTGTTTCTATCAAAATACAAATACACATAAAATAATTATTCCACTAAATATAAATAAATAAAAAAATTAGATGAAATAATATATATCTACTCATTGCATTACTCTCACATATATTCACCTCTCCACTAGACATTAATCGCAAGGATTACCCTCATAAATTATAAAAAAATTGTAATAATTAGTTCTTGATAATTTGATTTTTTTTGATTTTTTTAAAACTATAATAAATATTTATATCTTGATTGATAATTAAAAGGAGTATTAATTAAAAAAAAATCCCCTTTAATTATCTAAAATCAAAATTGGAACATCAATCGACATTAGAAGAAATCTAAAATAGGCAACCACTTATATGAATAAATCATTCAAGTCATGGGTGGTGAAATATTTATTGCAAACATACATAATAAAAATTTCTCGTAACTATATATGGAAGATGAATAAATTAATAAAAGTACATGTAAGTCGTCAATAGATTTTCCTATGGAAAAATAAAAATGATGATAAAATAAATTGAACATAGAAGTGGAAATTAATCATAGAAAAGGGAAACATAAGATCCTTGGCCCAAGATTAGACATGATATAATATCATTTTTATATCATAGTGGAGATTTTCAACTACTTCAAATCTATGAATTTGAATAACTATTTTTATAACAATTACTTAAAGACTATAAATCTTAATAGAATAGCTTCCATCAAAACTCACACAATTGTGTTACATGAAGGCCATCCTCCACCAGAGGAATATGATGTTGCTGTATATTTCTAGGAGGATTGAGTGTATTTTTTATCTGTTGGAGGTAGAGCTATATGTTTACGAAAGCAGATGATGAAGATAGGTCATGGTCATGCAATATGGGATATACTAGTGAATAATGGAATTTAAATGTTCACAATACAAGGATTTAGGTGGGAAAGAAGCAGGGAGATGAGGATTTTGGAAAAGGAATAAGAGAGGTGATTATGGTAGGTCTTGTTAGAGAAGTGTTGGAGAAGGGACAATAGGAAGGTTGGGTGGCCACATTGAAGGGGGGGAAAGATCATGGAAATGTTTGGAGGCTGCATCGGAGGATGAGGGAGAGAAAATTGGGGTAGTGTTTGGGTAGGGCTCTCATGAGGGTAATTGGGAGGAGGAAGTTTAATGAGTATCAAAAGAGAGAAAGGGGATATTCTAGTGACCATTGTCTGAGGAATATGGGTTTTATAAAGAGGGGATTGTAGGTTGGAGAGGAAAGTCACAAGTGTGAATGAAAAATATGACAAGATGTTTCCATAGGATGTTACTTCCAATGGGTAAATGAATTGTATTGCAATAGTTTTGAAATAACTGTTACTATATCTACAACTATATCCATTAAACAATTAATCCATAGCTATATTTCTATATCTATAAGTCATTATTTAAGTAGTTACTAGTATGCACACACTAAAAAACACCTCTGTGAAAGAATGAAGGGATATAAAAATATGTACACTAAAACGCATTAATAATTATACCCCAAACCAAAGTAAAATGGAATAATTGAAAGAATAAACCGGAAAAAAAACCACCCTGAAAAAATCCTAAAGCATATTTCTTCTCAGATGGAGTGGATCTTAGTGAATTTCAATTGCTAAAAAGGTCCTCATTCTAAATCTGGTAAACACCTCAGTCTGTCAATCTCACTACGCTATTATTACATCAACTCCTTTGTAGACTTCATCAAAATTTGGGTTTTCTACAGAAGACACAACATCTATCGGAAAATCCAATGAATGTTTGAGTATAACAATAATCACTGGGCACCCAAAAAACCCAAATAAAAATGGATAAACTGAAAGGTGTTCTTCTTCTCGACCTATCTAGAGGGAGCCTAATCAAGATAGAAACATCATCTCATTCCATCCACATATATACATGACTAGTAATTGTAGTATAGAATGGGTGTCAACCTAAACACATGACAATCCCACTAGGGATCCCAGAACCACCCAGATATACTCATGTTAGAATCCAAGTCTCAGGGGGTCCCAAACACATATCCAAAAACAAGATTATACTTAAGGCTCTGAAGGTAACACAAAATAAGGAGAACACACTCCAAAAACATAGCCATCCCAGAAGGAACTCATCAAAAAGGTAAACACCAGTAGGAAAAACTCTACCATCCCTGATGGTACATATGATATAACACACTCCATATAGAAAAACTCACCATGTCTAAATCTAGTTCACAACACCATAGGTCCTGTTGATGCTAAAATACACCTGGTGCAAGGCTGTATCATTCCAAGTAGAAAGGACTTACCCTCACAACTTCAGATAGTTTAGGGATCACTACTACATACAATGAACCTCATACATCCTCTCTTACGAGAGAGAATAAAGGAACCTGCTCCTCAACACTACCCAAAAACCAAGGGGGTACAACCTCCTAACTATCTTTTTGAAACATATTTATCTCATTATGGGAGATTCGCACACCTAAATCCATCGAGGGAGAAATGACTCATAACTATATATCACACATAACTAGTAGAGGGCCCCACTCATTTTCAAAATACAGAAAATATAAGGGCTATATAACTCCAAAGGAGGACCCACTCCTCAATGCTACTTGATGATGGGGGAGAACTACTCTATAGATAGAGGAACAACACCATGGTATGATAGGGGTTCAACTATGTAGATAGAGGACCTTCACCCTGATATGAAAGGGTAATATAACACAATGAATAATGAAGTTGTACCACAGAACAACATGAGAGTACCAATATATGAGTACAATTACTATAGGGGACCCACACCCTAACATAATATGGGAGTATCGACTCCAGGATACATGACCTTATCCTTTGTATGATAGAAGAGTACTAACTTTGATGGAACTACAAATATAGAGGACCAACATCCTGGAACAATAGGGGAGTTTTAACCCCAATGATAGAGGACCCACATCCTAAAAAGATAGGGGAGTACCCACTCTATCTATAAGTCACATATAGAGGACCAGTGCCCTAAAATGGCAAGGGAGTACTGACTCCAGGGATAGAGTATTCACACCATAGTCCAAAAGGACAATACATTCCTTATCTTTTCAATGAGTATAGAGGGCCCGCACCGAAGCATGAAAGAGGATCACTATCTCCATCTACAAGAATGATATAGTAAACTCGTACTCTAGTATGACAGGTGAGTACCATCACTAATAGATCCACCACATGTATAGAGATCTTGATCACAAAACATGTGGATTTATATCCATACCATATGACAGAGGTCTAGGAAACTCACACACTGATGGCATAAGGGACTACCAGTCACAATGACTCTCATGAAGAACCACAATAACCTACATCATTGATCTAGTGTCACTGAAAAATGTATCATACTTATCATATCATGCATCAAAACACTACCACGAGTAGGGTTCCTTCTCCCTAATATAATAGGGGATCCTAAGGTGAATGTGAAGGTTATTGACCCCAATTTAAACCCTGTGATCCACCATGATTACAATAATAATGATTTAATCATGCCACATTATATCTCACATTCCACTATAGAGGCCACCATCATATTTTACTCAAAAATATTCTCCAAGTAGGCTACTCACAAAACTAAATCTGAGCCCCGGAAAAAGAGATATGCTAGGAAGAAGATCTCAAGAAATTATATGGAGTGTACTAGAACCCACACAACATGTGAATCTAGTCGTTTTCTATATTTTAATTGATTTGATGGCCTTGTCACGGTAAACAGCCTGTAAAACTCATACACAGTGTGTCCTACCTCACTTGTATCCCAAGATGTGTTCTTACATGACACGACTCCACCAATCATGTATGTCATAAGGAGTAAAGAACATCATACATGGTGCTTCCATGATAAATGTTCACTTTTACCTATCATTTTCACATTCCTGTGTATGAAACGACATTCCAATGTACCTTGGACATGCAGTTCTATATGGACATGTACTATAACTTAGCTACCCCGACCATCTCTACTGGCCACAAAAAATGGGGTCAGTAGACGTTGTTTAAGATCATTACAAATTGCGTAGTATGAAAAATTGATCATCCAAAAATAGGAAGTAGACACCACATGTATCACTGGTTTACAGTCCGTGTAAATGAGAATTTCGACTAGAATTTCTCTATGAGTCACCCGATTCACCCCATTTTCCCCAAAACTTTTAAATTGACCTAGAATGGATATCTAACTATCATAATATGGATCAAAAACCTTAAACAATTCATAAAAATGTAACCGGGACATAAAACAATATCCTCCTACCACGGTGGTGAAATACCAAGGCCCCACGTGTATAACGACGATCGTATTATGCTTCTCCTAGATTTGATAATGATTGGGGAAAATAACAAAGATGTTCCACACCTCATTACTTTGATTTAGCCTCAGTTCATCATCATTCAAAAGGGGGAGAGGATATGAGATCAATTATCCTACTTTTATGTGAACTAATGGGGTGGGGTGGTTTATAAGTTAGTAAATTAAATTAAATCAAATAACTCCCTTTTAAAACCCTGCCACCAATTCAACTCTAACCGGAGTCCAGATTCTAAAAATTATATATCTCACCCAGGGTAAACTCATTGTTTTGAACTAAAATACGGCCTTAGTATCCAGATTTAATACTCTTCTACCATGTTATTCTATGTTTTATGTGAAATTTTGCATGTGTGAATATATATATATATATATATATATATATATATATATTAATGTCGTTATGTTAATGCTTTGTGGGCTCAGAAATCCCATGCCGACTTAATGCATAGCTTCAAAAATATTTTTTCAAATATTCTAATTTCTTACTGGTAAAAAACCAAGTCATTTAAATTTATTTCCTCTTTTTGACCTTGTTATTATTTTATTTTAGTTTATTTTTTAAAATTTATTTGGATAATTTAAAAAATTATTAGTGTCAATGTTGAATTATTTCTTATTGATTTATGAAATTATATTATATGTCATTTCATGGGATCTTTCTCTCATCTTTAATTCCCTTATTTTGATGAGCTATACGGGATTGAATCTATGGGAAATTATTATACATTAGTGGACCCCCCATCATTGAGTTTTAATATTAATTCAATGTCTATGATTGAAGTATCATGGGTTTTTATGTAATTTGAGAATAATTAAGAGATATATTTCTTGTTATGCTGAATCTTTTATGTTGATTGTGTGTGGTTTATTTCTTTATATCTGTTATCAATCCTCTATTGGATTTATGATCTATTGGGAATGATAATGTTTCAATAAGTATTTTACCTCTCATCATTTGGTGTAATTTGGGACATGTGTTGGACCATTTATTTTGAATGATTGTATAGAAAAAATGTGGGGAAGGTATTGTGGTGATTAGGGGCTAGTTTTGACTACACTCTGATGTTTTATAGGAATCGCCAGGGCTATATTCTCATGATGAATGGACCATTAAATAATTACTTAATATATTGATATACTAAATAGTTATTGTTATTATAGGATTGATTTTGAGTACATTCCAATTTTA
Source organism: Viscum album (assembly GCA_963277665.1). Taxonomy (NCBI): domain Eukaryota; kingdom Viridiplantae; phylum Streptophyta; class Magnoliopsida; order Santalales; family Viscaceae; genus Viscum; species Viscum album. The sequence goes on from OY728147.1 coordinate 1,364,785,745, forward strand.
ATATTTTTTATCCTGCATTATCTATTTTTTTCAAATTTATTGAGGATCTATTATTTCAAGAATTCTAATTCCAGTGTGATGTATAAATTTTATTAGGTGTGTTACTTTGAGGTTTTCATCAGGATATTGATGGTGGAGTTAGTTTCTGATCAAGTAGTTAAGGATATTTCATCACTATTATTAAGTAATACGAGTTAGTAAATTCTATTTTGATAATTTTCATCTCTATATGTTTATTCCTTTATCAGTTCTTTGAGGGAGACTAGATGATTGTTAGATGATTATGATTATGTAGAACTCAATCATGGTGGGGAGGCCACCATTCATGATATTATTATGTAATATAATCTTCTATTGCATTTTATAATAATGGGAGTTTAATTGCTTATGTTTATTAGGTTTTAGATCAGTGTTTGGGTTCAAATATATAGACTTGGTTATCATTTTCCTCTTAGGTTGTATGTTTCATCATTATCATGATTGAATATTTCCCATGAGACTTTCCAGTTTTTAAACTGATATGGTTGAGTTAATTTCTACACCCTGGTGTTACTTACATGTATAAATTTTATTTTTTTCCCTATAATCTATTTGGGATTCATTCATGTCCATTTTGGATGGTTTTGTAGAATTTTCTATCATGTTTGAATGACATGTGGTCAAAGATAAATTAGAGAAAGAGATTTTCAATCATTATGTAACCATGAGGGCCTTAATTTTTTAGAAAATTTAATTTTATATGGTTGATACTTGATTTACCAAACCATGTAGTAAAACCATGTAACTTATTATTGAGAAAGTTCCAGACCGAAAGCTAGTGCACGATTTATAAAACCATATAAAAACATTAATTAATTTCAAAAATGATTTTGGGGTCTGATAAGTCTCTAAATACTATTATTGTTTCCCCTATGTATAGGGAACTTAAGCAAGAGACATTTTTTGATGTTTTTTCCATCATTTTGAATATATTTTTTATTGGATATATAGTTATTAGATTAATAATTAAATATATACATCATTTATTTATTTTGTATATTCATCCCTTTTCTTATCCTTAAATGAAACATTTTATTAGGGCTATTGTGGATTTAACTATGGGTTATTACTTTATCTAATGATATTTCATATAGGTAGGTTGAAGGGAGAAAAAGAGGAAGCCAGATCTACCATTATAATTTGGTGAATATTTGATATTTTTTTTCATGTTCTATGACTTCCCATATTCCACATTGATCTTGGGATTGTTGAATTCAAGTCTCATGAATTATGATTCCTGGCCTATGGTACTTTATTTCATCATAGGGTCCTATTTATCTTAAACTTGTTTATTTATTTTTTATATTGGAAATTCCATGTGTATTAGGTTAGTTTCCAATTCATCTTTGTTAAAAATTAAATCTATGATTTCTTATAGATTATTCATGATATATAAATGTCATAATATTTCAACATTTATATTATCATAGCTATATAATAGAATTTTTCTTTCTTTATCTTTGCCAATGTTGTAAAATTTGGTTTTTGTATGATTTCTCCTTAAATTCCTTTTATTGAAATATCATTTGTTTGGAAAATTGTAGTTCCCAGTTGGAACATGGTAATTGTACCTAAAATTATTTATAATACTGATTCCAATAATGATTGAAAGGGTTTTTTCTAATTTTTTTTGGTCTTATCCCTTTTTTATATATTATTTAAATGATTTTATATATTAAAGGAATCAAAAATTGACTTATAATGTCGGTTTTCCAAAGGGGTTCATTTATTTTTATTTAAATGAATTACCCCAAATCCCATTATAATATATAATGATTTATTTTCAAAATTAATACCATAGTTAATTCCTTTATATATATAATTATAATTAATGGTCATTAAATTAATTTAAAAATAAATCCCTTTTATAAGGATGTTTAATTATGTTTTTATGCTTTAATAAAGCGGATGTTCCAATATGTGTGTTCCAATGTGTGATCAAGTTAATTGGTTATTCTATGATATGATTATATAGTACATTAATTAATTTGAAATTATCACCTAAATTTATTTAAGTCATGTGATGTCCAGTTTGGCTAGGTGTAAAGTCATTGAAATAGGTACAGAAGTTTTGAATTATATTATGGTTAGTGTCCCTTAGTAGAATGTAGGCCAACCTGTGAGATTTTTTCCATTGTTGTAGTATGATGGGTAAGACTGGGTCTTATTTTAGGGTCGATTGATGTGTAATTGTTTTTTATGCATAATAATTATCCCATTTAGATAGTAGGATTCCGTGATTATGATAAATAGGTGTTTTGTAAAGAGTGGTTTTTCATTGTTGTCAAAGAATTTATATTTATTCATTCATGGTTTCCTTTAAAACTATTATAATTGAAATTAATCAATACTATTGTTTACTGTATATAAAATTTGGTTTAAAAAATTTACAAAAACATCATATTTGTCAAAATGTGTAGTTTTTAAAGATAAAAGTTTTATATGTTTTTATGAAGGTAATCCAGAAAACCTATATTAAAATCCTTATTTTCAGTCGTTGATGAAAAAAAATGTTTACATATTCCTATTTTTGGGTCAATGGGTGGTTGACTACTGGGATTTTTAGAAACATTTAATTCATTCCATTTCCATAATGTTTTCATAAAAGTGACAACTTTTCTAAAAATTATATTTTTCAATGTGCACCTAAGAATAATCATTTTCAGAAAAATCATTAAAAAACGGGATAATCTAATTTTGAGTTTTTATAAAAAATTCATGTTATTTTGATTAAATTTAAACTAAAAAATTTTAATTTATTTTTTAAATAAAAAATATATAAATAAAACAAGTTTTTATAAAAAATGAACATTTTAAACTCTATGAGTTATTAAACTTATTTCATATCAATTTTTGGGTTATTATATTAGTTCACAAATTGAAATGTCATATGTTATGATATACTAACAGTGAAAATTATAATTTATAAAAAAATTGTAAATAATATACATCTTTTTTTAGCATTGAATGGTTTTAATTGTATCGTATCAATATAATTATACTAATAATATTAATTGATTACTATTTTTATTTATTAAAGGATTAATTTTTTAGGTGATAACCCATTTTAGTGTTGCATGTTTTAAAATCTATTTCGCATTATATTATTATTAAGGGAAAAATATTCAAAAATATTAAGGTGTTATATTTTAATCCCGTCAATAAATTTCCTACTGGATATTTCATATATTTATAAAAAATATATTTAACTATAGGTATGCATAAGAAAAATATGACTCTAGATATAATTTATATTAATATGATAATCTTAAAGTCTTAGATTAGCCTAGGAATCTTATCATAAGTATTATTAGAGACTATGTCCATCTTAGTAAAACATATATTATTGAATGAGTTTTTAAATGTGCACCATTGTCTTATTTTTTAGCTTTAAAAGTTCATCATAATCATGAATATATGAAATATTAATATAATGAAAACATGATTCTATTCCACCTCCCAAGTGAAATTTCTATTTTTGAATAAGTTTTGTAATCTATTTCCTGTTCTGATTCTAACAATTAATGACTAAGTGGGTGTTTTCATCCATGAAGCATGAAAAATATACATTAATGGATCATAATATCCTTATAAAAATGAATTTTCATTTTCCCTAATCTTAAAAAGAAATTATTAGAACAAGATAAGAAAATAATAAATATGATATACCATTCTCATCAATCCATTTTTTAATATAATAAATAGTCGAAACATGGAATGTGGAAAACTAGGACACAACCTTCCAAAACACCGCATAAACTGAAACTAGCAAAACAAATTTTCAAATTTTCAACATTAAAAATTTCAAATTTGAAACTTATAAACATTTATAATTTTAACATAATGAACTAGATAGAACTAAAATAGGCATGTATTCCTTGATCTGGATGTCTCATAATATACTAACCATCTAGTCTAGTAACGCCATGATAAATGCCTCAAGTAAATCACCTACCAAATTACATCACTAACACCACCAAACAATATAACCCTGATGTTCCCTAGCTTCAAAAATCACCTCTCTTTGGAACACTAGAATCCAATGAATAGCACAAAAAATATTAATCACTAACCAACATAAAAATTTGAACCATAATAACTTCTCTTGTATAGTCCATTGTAAATTCTCTATAATCAATTGAAAATTCTCTAGAAGTAATGGTGGTGGAACTGGCTCTCCCACAACATTAGAGAGTGGGATGAGTTTTCTTTTGACTTCTCCCAAAGATCATACACCATTATTTTCATGTATTTTATATCAATTGTAGTTGGCATGAAGGTTATATGAATCTTTTAAGGCTTGCCTCAAATTTATCTTCCTACTTTTAAATTCATAGAGGCCTCAAGCCTTCTGGAAACCATGTTGGTGATTCATTTTAGGTCCCATGGACTCTTAGTATCCACCTTTTATAGGTTCATCTGTAAATCCAATTGTTTTGTAGTGACCTGCGATTTTGGGTCTTCTTAACGTGAAACGTTTTATGAGTTGTTTTTTTGGATGACCATTCAAAAACCTAATCCATCACTCTAAATATATAAAATTTGATTCATTGATTTCTCTTATCATGGTATTAGAAATTTCAGGATAAATTGGATGTTATTTTTACATCTTGGTGGGTACATTTCTCTGAACTTCCTCTTCCATTTCAATACCCCTCAATAATTCATCTTCTAGTAATCTTGGTTAGAAAATTTCTTTTCCCGAATAGTATAACAAACATGTTATGTCATATTTTTCCCCACATATATATGGATTTGGATGTATCCAATCCTCTAATGGAGTGGATATTATTCAAATATGATGAGGAATTTCATTGTGAACAAACAATTGTTTTAGAATCATGGACGGATTATTTTTTTCGTGTAAGAAAATAGGAAATCATGTTCATACTTTTGGTCATGGATGTAAAGTGGTTATCAAGGTACCAGTTATGTAATATCAACAGATGAATTTAATTGAAAGGGCTACTGATTCAACACTGAACAAGGTGGATAATGGTGGTCCAATACCAACCAATTCCACTCAGAAACACCAATGCTAGAGGAATGTTAGCCAAAGTGGCTGATATTTTAAACCATTATTGGAATGAACTATTTGATCCCATGCCAACAAAAAATTATCCTTATGTGTTATTTGGAGTAGATATGGTCATTTTGTCTATTATAGTGGAACATATCCCATGCATTAGCTCCAATGAAGGGTCTGTGTGATCTGGTAGTGGAAATAACCATGAAGTGGAGATGAAATGTTAAATGACTGAAATTCAAGGGTCTGTAAGGATAAAGTGAAATCAGTGCATGGAATAGATGGGTGTATGGTTTTTAATAAGGGTTATTGTCTTAGAGGTACCATGTATTTCTTAAACATGAGTAACATGTTTGAATGAATTGGTAATGAAGAGTCAACTCTATGTCAATGTCTGCATGTGCGACTGATGACTTTAAAGAGGGAAAGGATCATATAAAGGGACAAGTAATGGATTTATTGGTTCCTGAGAAATTCAATGGGGTTGGAATGATAGGGGGATTCAAATACCACCAAAAAATAAGGATTGAATGGGTTTTAGGGACTAATGGTGTTGCATCCTACTCAAGAGGAAGAAATCAAGAGGGTGAAAGGATTATTGTTACCTTTATAATCATATGAAGACTAGATCATTATTAAAGTTGAGGCCCAAGGAGATGGACTAGATATATACTAATTTGGTTCATGATTATGAAGGAATAATGTTTATGGATTTAGAAAACATAAATGGATTGATTTTTGACCTTAATCGGGTGTAGGGAAACTCTCTCGTAGTGGATCTTTCCAACAATGAGGATTTACCAGGGTTGGCCATTCAATGTGAAACCCAATTTACCTAAAATGTAGAACAACAAGATAGTGGTTTAATGGGAGAAACAACTCACAGTTTGAAATTCTCGATGGTGGTGGATGATAACATCACTGTTCAATTTCATATCATCATGTGTGTTCCTAATGACCAACAATGGAAGGCATGCATGGAGGCTACAATTATTGTCAACCTATGTGGTATGATTTTCCACTCTGATGAATAAATCTTGGTGGGATTTATTTTGATTAATTTCATGCAAGATTATTTTGATAATATGATTACGTGACTTATAATTTTGGAAAACAATATGATGTATACATAGTGGAAGAAGAAGGACCTTATTTTGGTAATGGGTTTCGATGTAGGAAAACAAAAAATGGAGGAGTACATTGAAATGTGTGATAATATGGATTATTGGTTCGAATAACTTATCCAATATGAACTATCTACTAAGGTAAATAATCTTAAATTCCAATTATTTAAGGATAATGTGTCACGTATGTACAATTTAGAATTTAATGGTTCATCCATTTTTTATGTCTATTAATTGTTTGAATTTTATACTTTCATAGGTTCCCAATTATCCCTTAAAAGTGTTTTCAAAATAAAAATAAAATTTTGACCTACTAACTAGAATATAATCCCCACCAATTTTAGAATAATAGAATCATATTATAACCTTCACATAAGATGGAAATTAAAACTAAAAAATTTATTAAATGAATCACATTGTTAAGATGAATACCTAGAACATTTACACTATAAATGATAAATCATAGAACCCTTATAAAGAAAGAAAAAAACCTCACCTATGAAAAAAACCAATGGAACCCATGTATATCCATTAAAGAAACATATACACCCCACACTCAGAAACCATAACAAAATTGAAACTAAATTAAAGGCTACCGTATAATGCCACATCAAATAAAGAAAACAACCATTAACCTATGATATTAGCTACGCAATGAACCAGATAGATTAGGAACAATGTAGACCATTTGAAAGAACATGAATATGGAAGAACTATTTCCAATATGATGATCTATAATTGAAATTATGTCATGTGATGAGATTGAAACAAAAATGACACAATATTATGGGATTCTAAAAATCATTCACAAAAGGAGCCAACTAACAGTGATTTTTGAGATCTAACAAAAAAAATCAAGGAAGGTGAACGGGTTCAATGGAGACTAAATTCTTGAACCTATTGCTAGAAAGGGTTATAAAAGAACAATTATAACAATAAATTTTAAATTATACATTATATTTTATGTAGAAACCATAAAAAATAGAGGATACTTTGAATATGTGTATGATATAATTTCAAACACAAGAAGGAGAAAGAATGAGGGGGGCTTTGTAAAATAAGAAACATTTAAGATCCTCCTCCAAGTAGCTACTTAGAGATAAACCCTATACCATAGAGAAGAGTAAATGACACTTCAAAGAACCTCATAACACAATTAAAATTAGGAATAAACCTTCTTGCAAATAATTAATTTGTCAATTCATAAATAATTAATAATAACATCCATAAGAATAATACAATACTTTAAGCCTTAATTTTTTTATTTGAAAAAGTACCACTAATTCAGTATAGATTATTTTAGTCATTGTTTACTAATTCCTCATCACCAAATCCAAATAAAAATAATTATCTCAAATTCCACCATATGTATAAAAACAAATATTAAAATTAGTGAATATCTATACATCTTATTAGATACCACTTGTTATATTCTATTTATAACCAAATTTTCTCGAGTTATTCTGATTCAAAACTCCTTCCTTAGATTATTAAGGGATTATAAAATATTCCGAGAAGATATAAAAGAGTATATAACTTCAAAATCAAATAAATCATGAGTCCTTTATCTGAGTACCTAATATCACTACTAAAGAAACTTCATCTTCAAATTCATTAATTACATAAACAAATCCTTACTCTATTATCTTCTTATGAGGTAATTCCCATGATATGTGGGGGACTAGTTTGAATAGTTTTCTATATCTATATAGTTGAATTACTATTTATTGATGGCTTCTTTAATTACCCTATACTCAAGATACATATACCCCCTATGTCTACACTTGAAAGAAAATCTTCATCCATTTAACAAATTAATATGTTATTTATTTCTAAAACACTCAAATGTTTGATGTTCAACCCTTTAGTTTTTCTCTTTCAACTCATTTATTTATCCATGGTACTCATATATACTCTTCTTCTCTTTATTACCACTGAAAATATAAAACATGGAGAATATTTCACTATCCTTATAGAATTTTTTCCCATATTTTCATATGATGAGAACATTTGAGAGGCTAGTTCCCTTCAGAGACATCAGTTAATCTAATAAAAATGATCAATCTTACTTTTCACATTATTAATATAGTCTATAAGATGACTTAATAATATGATTAAGTTTTCCATATACTTAGTAACACTTTTCTTATTCGAATATGTCAGATTAAGGAATGGTATTTATATATAAGATATTTTCATATGAGGAAAAGATTTCACATAGAATATATTCTTAACCATATTCTAATCCATTCTATTTTTATCCCCCATCCTTTATGTTTTTAATCAATGACCACCATTTATTAATATCACCCTTTTAAAAATATACTGCCCAAATAACCATCTATCTATCATTACTTCCCAAATCAAAAAAAAATTTCATAGGACTTAATACATTATTTAGTTATCAATGTATTGGTTTTTATATTTAGAGATAGAGGTTCCTATGCATGAAGAGGTCCAACTTCATTTCGTCATTAAATGAGGAAACATGATGTTCCATATTGGGAGTGTTATTGTACATAATTCGTGTCAGCAAAACTAATATAGTTTTCATCTTACCAACTCTATCAGAAGTCATATTGAATTCCTCATGATTGAAATAACAATATTGTTTATAATTATTGATATAATTTTATTCCTCTCACTATATGCCATGTTTAAAAACACTCATGTACCTAAATATCTAATATCATTACATATATTAATCCATAAACCCAAAAACCCTGAAAATGGTCTTGAATATTATAGGAGTTTAGCATAATAATTATACAATAAATGTTCTTATAAAATATAGTCTTAATGGTCTTGTAAATTTTTTTATGATGACAACTATAACAACTCTTACTCTACTAACATTAAGTTTGTGTTCACTATATTACATTGTTAGAACATAAATGTAATCACATATGATAAAATGTAAATGTTTAGTAGTATTGGGAGACTAGATACATACATCCCTATAGGATAAAAAAATGTTGGTGTTTATTTCTAAATTTAGAGGTTGTTATAACAGCCTTTAAAGTGTTTTCTGGTAGTTTTCGGAATGTTTGAGTCCTAGTTTTCATAAAAAATTTAATTATTGATTTTGTCCATACATTTTTTTCTACTTATAATATAAATATTTAATGTTTTTTTCTGATTAATTAATATATATTTTTTTGTTGAAATTTTTTAGTGGTTTCCCAAATTAGTGGTGGTTATTATTGTTAGAAAGTATTTAGCGATAGTTTTCCTACATAAAAAATATATACTGATGGTTTAAATGCAGCCAAATATGGTAAAAGAAAAAATTAGTGGTCATTTAAACCATATGTGAATAATTTTGTGTGCTTAGAAATGAAATTAATTTATTAAATGTGGATAAATCTAACACTATATTTATAAATAGCTTAATAGGGAATTTAATTGCCTCCATATTACCAAAAAAATACACAAAATATTTCATCAAATAAAATACAAATGAAATATTTTACAAAACACTATAACATATAATGAAAAATAATTACATTAAAATAAGATAACATTAAATTATGTAATATTTAATAGAATATATATATATAAAAATCAGTCTTTCATCATTTCGTACGGTACATGCCTATCACCTTACAATGGCCCATCATGTTGCTTCCCATCACCTCCATCCACACTTCCGTGGTTTGGTACTGATATTTAATGTAGTTAACCACACATTAGTAATGATCATATTTAATGAATAATAAAACATGTACCATTAAAATGATATATTATTTTCTCAACATTCAGTTTAAGTAGTGTTGTAATAATTAGTAATCTTGTATGGATCCACATAAATTATTTATCAAATTAATATGTAACAAAATATTAATAGAATTCATGGAAAATAACAATGGAGTTTTTCAATGAAAAAAATATTAAATCAATCCATTTTAAGCATATAATAAAATTGTACCACAAGTCCATCACTTTATCTATTTTATTCTATAAGAGGGTAAACAAATTTGGATAGTTTATGGTAAAATTATAATTTAAAATTAATAAATCAAGGTAGAAGTTCAATTTAAATTTTTTATTAATTACCTATAAACATTCATAATCTATTCTCACTAACATACTATAGTAAGAAACAATATCAAAAATAATATTTTCATTCATACAAAATATAGAATCTCACTCATCATGGATGGTGTATACATCTCTATATATAGATATATAAATAATCCTTTACCTATAATAGTTCATTTGATCATTATACATTAATAACCAATCCATTATATTTTTAAGGTCACATATTTCCATCACAAGGATTATAAAATTCAGTAGCATTTCAACATAAGCTACGAAAATATAGCATGATGATAATTAAAATAGTTTCTCTTTACCCTATCCCGATAATTATATTAATATATAAATATAATAAATTCAATTATTATTTTAGTCTGAATATAAAATATAACTAATTTTTAGTAATGGAAAGGATCAATGGATTTTAATATGGTCTTATGGAGAAAAAATTTATTTTTTCATTCGATGTCCATTGAGAATTTCGATAGATTATATTTTATGGCCATGTGATAATAATTTTACTAGGATTTTATTGTTTAATTAAATTAATTGTGGTTGTTTCAATTTGTAATACATGAAGACAGTGGGATTCATAAATAATTTATTGTGGTTCAATGAAAATATTCTCTTCACAACATGACCTTGATTGCTCAAACATAGAAAAATTAATTTATAGTGTTAGTATATATTAAAAATATCATCTAAATTATTCTTTTCCATTAATTTACAAGATACATAGGCAACCAATGGTGAATATATAGGGACCTAAATCATATCAATGATTTTCTTTTTTCATTGGCCCTAACAAATGGAACTATTGATATCATATGTGGGTTTCTATGATTTCAATATTGGATTCTTATTTCATCTACATCTTGTGGAAGGTTATGGTAATTATTTGGAGTTAGTTTGGCATAAATGGTTGTGATCATATTGAGGAAATATGTTTTATAGGTTATTTATATTTTCTTTATTAGTTAAGGCCTTCTAATAAACTCATTTTTTCCTTATTGTTTCACAAATAATTTCTAAATCTTCAGTTGATGTAAGGGATTCAAGAACAATATTTTAACATAATGAAATAATTTTTTTTAATGAAGAGGTAGAATAATTTCTCTTACTAAAGGGGGTGGAAAGTATTAACCTAATATAAATAATGAATAATAAAAAAAAATTAATTGGAATGGATAATTTACATGAGTTTACAAAAATCTTGATGTTCTTTTTTATTTATATAATATTAGAATTATTTCTAAAAATATTGTTTTTTTAATTTGCATTATTTATTAATTATGATTTGTGGATGGAATCACCTTAAAAAAGTATGATCATGTAATGTAAATATATTTAATGAGTGAAATATAAAATTTAAATGATATTACTTAATAGATAGATAAATAATTAATATAATGGAATTCATAAAGATGGTTATTGTTGATTTATTATGGATATTAAATATTGATTGTTACAAGCATTATTGGATTAATTTTTGTGATTATGTGGACTCTAAGTAAGTTGTTATTGTTGGAGAAGAGGAATTAATGTGGTATTTCAATATAGGTGAAAACAAATGGGTTGAATTTATATTGTTTTGGCATGTTTTGTGGTGGTGGTAGGAAATATGTTGGGATGTGACTAAAATAGTGGTGATTTTATAGATTTTATAAGGACGTATATTTGATTATATGAAAATAGAAGATAGGTAGTTATGTGATGTAAAATTTGGTTCAATATATCATTCATAATTACCACTAATTAGTTAGGAATATAATCGTTGATGAAATCAATAATCAAAGCCATATCTCAGTCATATGTTCCTTGAGTCCTTCATTAGTTACCATCACAATTTTAAAATCAATGAGATATTCAAAATAGAAAATAAATAAGACATAATTTTATTCTTAATATTCCTCGGAAACTTCTCTTGCAACTCTTATATTTTATGGTAATTTAAATAAAATTTTCCCCTTATGCACCATTGATGAGTGTTACTATTTCATATGGAATACATTTGGTGATCTTTTGAAACATAATAACTAACACACCCTCCAATTTCAAGACATAATCATGTTGTGTTTTAATAAGTTATTCATGGACTTTAACATTATTATTTAATATATCCATTTCATTTTTTCCAATAGGGTCACCAAAACATGAATTACCCTATCCCACTAACATCATCGATGAAGATATATGTACCATACCAAACACCCTTGATGGATATGTCCCACAACCTACCTCCATATCATGACTACAATCCAGTAATCCACGTACTGGACCCATTGCATCCTCTAAGGATACTATAAATAAAAAGGATGGGTTGGTGTCCCATGATTAATTTCGTTTACATTGTAAATTGAATAAAATTATAATATAAATTAATTTAGTATCATGAAATTATATTTAAAATAATTTACCCGTATTATTTCTATAGGTTTATTTATATAATAGTCAAAAAAATTTCTATCAACATAAAACCACAATTATTTCCTTCCAATAAGTACCCTATCACATTTTATTATTTGAAAAAAATAAAATAACTAATATTTATAAAATATATACTACTTGAAGTGTTATATAAATCTATTTTTACAAATTAAATTTCACCTTTATATGTTATTTCCTTATAAATCTCATTGAGCTGGCAGTGTGGGGAATCAGTTGCTTCTATTGATTGATAGATTTCCTCCAAAAAAATCAGTTTAAGTTCTTATATATAAATTAAACACGAAATATTATTAATTTTTTTTTATTAATGTTATAATAATTAATAGAAATCCTTATGAGATTCATCAAAATGATGGTCAGTGAATGTTTTCTATTGGTTGCTAGGAATTCCTGTAGGGACCTTCTCAAAAAATTCTCACAATGATCAAGATGTATTATTTATTTCAGGCCATAATCACCACGTGATATATTTTCATTTCCCTTAAATATTTTATGGTACAGGGACATGAAATGAGATCAAACTCGTCAAAAGAGAACATCTTATACAAATAAATACATGAAAGATGCTTTAAATTATGTACACATTACTTAACAATGTTTAATTTAAATAAATATGAATAAATAATAATGATAATACCGTTATTTGAGAATCAAAATGATCATTTATATAGGATAATATAAAGTGAATCCAATCATTATAATGAGTAGGTAGAGATGTACCTTCACTTGATAAAAACCTTAGTAACTACCCAAAAATAAAGGCTACATCCTCAGTGGGTACCCCATATTCATCAAAATGGAAAAAAATTACATTAGTAAAACCCTAAATATATTCAATATTTATGTTCACCTCTATTCTATTATTATTTTTATATAAAAATAATATAGTCTAAAAAATTAGTAACAATACATAATAATGTAATATGGGCACATTGAATTAGATAGAGATGATTGTGAAAAACTAAAAACCTCTCAAAAATAGGTAACGATCACACTGATTTCCAAAAAGATCCATCATACATGTCATGTTTTATACCATGAGATCAATACTAGAAGGAAAAACTATGTATTAAAGTGTTTTATAATAATATTAAATAGTATGAAAAATGTATGCAAGGTATGTGATAAATTTATATTGTGTCGTTGAGGGATAATATGAACCATATTTTGTATAAAGGGTACTATCATTAAACCTATTTTAGTTTTATATACATAAAAAAGAACAATTTACATATGTACTTGATATCATACACTATAAACATGAAAATTTAATCATATTACTATATATATAAAAAAATCCCTCTAATTTAAATAGAATGAAAATTGAATTTTTTTAATTAGGATAAAAATATAAAGACACATAATTTAGTAATTCACGTGAAATAATAATTGTAAATTTATATTATTCTATTATATAATTAATATTTCATAAAATAAATATATTATTATAAGATTTATAGGAAATTTATACACAAATAATTCGTAAATATACTAAACTACAATCATTGAATGAGAATTAGAATTAAAATTATTATTAAACATTCCACTATAACGTTATTAATCCCTAAAATAGAGCATATAATACGATATATCTAATTATGAAAAATTAATATTAAAAACATAACTACCAATCACAACAAGGGACTGTAGGTTTATATATTTAGAGGAAATCATAAAGGTGGATATGACATCGTGGCTGAGTGGCCAGCTGGAATAGAATCAATCGATGCTAATGTGGTGGGTGGTCGAGAGGGAGTCTGATGTTAAGAACCATTAAGGGGAAAGATGAGATGAGTATGAAATTGATTAGTGGTAAGGGATATTTTGAAGTGGTTTTTTTCTAGTGAGGCTTTAAAGAGGCCATGGATATTAAGGATTTGGCATCGAGCACTCCAGTTAGGATGGTTGAGAGGGAGATGGATGGGGGTTGGGTTTTTTAAACATATAATAGATATATAAAAACCATTGTGAAATTTGTTTTAAATTTATTTTGGAGATATTTTTAATGTACCACAATATTATTATGTTTTTTTCGTTATATCACAAAAAAATGGATGGATAAAAATAATTTTATTTGGAGGTGGTTTTATAAACCACCTCTAAAAACCGCCGTAATTTACATCATTTCTTATAGTTTATGATTCACATAATAAACTAGAAAGATATATAATGTATTTATAATTTCATAAAACATTCTAATTTCTATAGGAGAACCTTTAAATCCTTCAAATATCCCATCATGATACCCTAGGGAATGGTAAATAAATAAATGGTGAGTAGAGATATTCTGTAAGGGAAATCATATAGTGGAAGCTATCATGAATACATAAGACATAAATAATATTGTAGTGGGAATAATAAATATATATTCCATTTAATAAATAACATAATTATTAGATTCATATAGGTATAAAAAACATTAGTAATCATACAAAAAATAGTAAGTGATTTCCCTTGGTGGAATGCATAATTATATACATTTAAATATTACCATTAAATGAGGACAAACTGATTGTCTCATGAGAACAATAAATGAATTGAAGGGATATATAATTCAAATACCCACCATTAACTAACAAATTCTTGATATATTCCTAATATTTTTAATGATTAATTGAATACAAAATCAATATTCAAAGCGATCAATAAATATCTACATTGAATCAAGAATATGAAATGTAAATATTCCTCGTTTAATAGAATAACATTCTCTATAATCATACATCAAATAATATCTTGTGTTGAAATGGTATAAATTTAAGAAAATATATAATTTATAAATATATCAATGATACAAAATAATATTGATATAGTGTCAAATGAATACCCGATAGTGATAGAGCATATAACCATAAGGAACTGAGAATATTATTTATGAAAAAAATGAAGTATAAATCAGAAATCTATAATATATGATAGAAGAACATAAATTCCTAAGATAAATTTTAAAAATAATTTTCGTAGAACTTTTAAAAGTATGTCATGAAAATGGATTCACAAACCATTTGAAAACATATTTCAAATAATGTAGAAGATACTTTTAAAGAAATAAAATAAATTAAAAAAAATATAATTTTGAAAAAAACTATGATTAAACAAACTAATTTGAAGTGTAAGATAAAAGTATACATAAATTAAATGAGACTCCTTTAAAATTATTTTGAGAAAATTCTACATTTTTTAAATTTTTAAATTAACATTTTTAGAATAATGAGTTTATATATTTTTTTAAATCCAATATAACATGTAATATAATATTGATGAATAATAAATTCTATGACAGTGATAAATTTTGATCATGTAGTAAATGATAAAATATTTACTTCTCACTTTTATAAATATAGTAAAATTGGCATGTAAATAAAATGAGGAAAATATTAGGTAAAAAATGATGAATAAATGTAAAAGATAAAATTTTTTCCCTTAATAAATAATTGAAATATATATATTAAATTTTAAAATCAAAATAAAGAATACATATATCATGGAAAAACATTCCATGCATCAAAAAATTTAAAAAATGGATTTTCTACATCCAATCCTTCTTTAAGACATTTTGAGTACCAATGAGGAGGAAAATGAAAATAATACTGAAACAAGTAGAAATAAAAATATGAAACAAAACAATTTCTGACACAATAGTAAAAATTAAATACAATTTTAGAACAATATATGTATATAGGTTAAGAAAAATTAAATATTTCATTCATAGTGGGGATAATCTACATGTACATATGGGTGATGTTTTCATTTATCAATGAATTGATATATATGAATATAAGTAATGATTTATCGTTTAAAACACATAATTTAGTAAATATTTTATATATCCATTAATTACACCTATTTAAACATCAATTTGAGTCATTGATGAAAACAAAATTATATCTGTTCATGGTGGTGGTTGATTACCAGTACACACAAACAGAATTTACATTTTCTATTTGATGGAAAAGATATAAAAAAACTAATATAACCTTAAAATAACTACATTTAGTAAAATAAAAATAAAAAATAATTATTTTATAGTGGTAATATATTATTTGGATAATGTTTAAGAATAATGAGATTTCAAATGATTTGTTAAAGACAATTACATATTCTATTGATATTTTCCATTATATTGAATTTAAATCTATTGGAGGGGACTATATCCATACAATGAGAGTATAGATGTGGTTTGTTATTTTTGGTAGAAATTATAGAATAAATTTTATGTATTCAAAAAATAATATGTGTAATAGGAATGGTTAGATTGAGTCCCCTTTTATAGGAAAATTCAATGATATTTTCAAAAATGTTATGTTTTTAAGGGTCAGAAAGTAATTTTAGAAGTAAAAAATAGCTCATAAAAGTTAACAATATTTATTAGTGACCATTTATCATCACATGATTCCTTTGATGATAATTGTTTATTTTCATATTAATAAAGAAACAAATATCATTATATATCGTTAATTTAAATTTCCAGAATATTCAAACAATTATAGCTAAAAATATCAATATAAAAATGGTCTATGGATATAAAAACTGAAATAATAACTTATTATAATTATCCTTAAAATTATTAAAAAAACACTATTCACCAAACATTTATCACTTTTAATTTTTTGAAAATCATTCACTTAATTTTTCTAATACTTTTACAAGCATTGTGGTGATGCTGCATATGCATTTTAAATAATTTGTTAGTATATAAAATAAAAAATCCTAAAATATAAATTTTATGTATTCATAATAAATATTATGATATAAAATCATTAAAAATGTTCTTTATTCATATCATTATTCTAAAAATTATTATGTGAGTGTGAGTAAATTCTTTTTTTATATGATTTGTATAATATAAAAGAAAGTGTATAATAAAAAAATTGCACCAAATATTTTTTATTATTATTATATAATTTAGGTTCTAAATCCCCTCATAAAATCAAAATTAGAAAAGTTATAGGAATATTTAAAGCCATATCTTCTACTTAAATCACCTCATTATCCCTTTTAACCCTTACCTATTTAACAACAGTTTACCATCATACTATTTATTATTGCTAAAAATGAAATAGGTCTTAGAAAATAATTTCAATATATGAACTAAAAATATTGAATCCATTTTATAGGGCTAAAATTTCTAATAATCAAATAGTGGTTGTGGAAGTGAGAAAATATTTTTATTTCATGTATGGTAAAATATATCATTTCTTTTGTTTTTTAAAAATAAAGTCACAACATTCCTTATAGAATTGTTAAAAAATATATCTTTTGAAAACCATAAAAAGTAACATAAAATGTATTTTAGAATTAATTCATGTCCATATAGATACACCGTTAAAATAATTTTATGAATATGGACATGTAAAGAAAAAGAGTTCAAGAGTAACATTAAAATATGTTTATTAAAAATATGTCCCTTACCATGAGTCTGACTCATCATATACATTCCTGATCTTCCTAAATGATAAAATAATTCTATTTATTTAATTTCATAATGAATTTTTTTCATTTTATTATTCCTTTTTATTTTATTTATTACTATGTTTTATTCGGTTATGTAATCAGTTTATTACATGTCAATTTTTTTGATAATATTCGATTCATATGTCCAAAATGAGTTTTGTAGGTTAAATATGGTTCAAGTGGTCATTCTTCCAATATAAAAAAAATAATATTAAGGATATATTTATAATATTTATCAATACATATTTTTTTTAAAATTAAATCATGAAATATGGTTAGGAAAAAACATTTTTACAATAATGGATATAATAAATCATACGCATGCATGAGTAATGTTAAATTCTAAATGATTATTTTGGAAAGTTGGTTATGTATTATTATATATTTATTGAATTACAATTATATCATAAATACCATATTATTTCTTAATATATACTTATATGTGACATCCATGTGATGTGCTGATGGAAAATTATTCACATCTCTTCATAAAGGTGGAAATCCACATATACACACGAACGACGTTATCATTTATTAGAAAATTTAATTTTAAGAACATATATTATATGTTCATTATAATAAATGATAAATATTTCATTAATATGGTATATATGCATTAAATACATCGTTATAACCACATGTGAAAGACAGTGATTGAAAACTAATAACATTATTTCATGAGGTGGTAGTCTGACGTACACAAGAATGATGGTTTTGTTTCCCATTTGATGAGAGTGGAGATGGATATTGGTTATTCAATCAACATAATAAAATATCATAATATATAATATAATGTAATTTTTTCATTACTTTTTATGAAATTTTAGGATTGGTATAATAAGAAATAAAATGAAGACACATGATTAAGAACAATAGATCTTCGTTGGATAATCTCTTAATGATTACACCAAAATATTTTCATGGACAGTTTTACTATTGAAAGAAATACCTATACCACAAGGGGAAGTATTTTAGGATGGTATTTGAGCATTAATGGGGCAAATTAAATGGTTCATGAAGTGTGATGAAAATAGAAGGAGTGGCGCCCTTTTATAAGAGAGGGAAGTGGAAATATTAGAATTTCATAATGTATTAACTTAATATAAATTAATTTGCATATTAAAATGGAACCACTTTGATAATATAAAAATATAAATTAACTTCGAGTAGAAATTACATAATCTATTAAAAATAGGACATGTTTAGGAGATGTTTTCACCATTATATTTTTGTTTTAACCCTTTCCGTTAATTTCTAATGTATTAATGTTTTTATTATTTTATGGTAAATGAATTTTCTATTCAATGTAAAATCGTTCGGAAATAAAATTTTGAGAATATTATCAACAATATATTAATTTATTTTTTGTGAATTATTTTTTAATAATTGTAAATCATATAATAAACCATTTTTTTGTAAAAATATTCCATTAATGTCAATTTTAACACTATCCATTTAATTTAAATTTTAAAAACATATAGAAAAATATGGAACTTGTATATATAAATTTCATCCAACAAAAAAAATATTATAATTAACTTAATAAATTATAACACAACAATACAATCAATTAATATTTCTTCTAATATTTTTGAAATATTTTATTTTGATTTCCTTCAAATTTAATAATTGGTAGGTCGATGTTGCATAATAATTTAAGATAATTATTTTATCACTAAAAATAAGAAATAATAAAATACAATGGTAAAAAATCATGGCCATATGGAAAATATAATTTTGTACTTTTCTTTGAATAAAGTATTATCAATGTCAAAATCATGGCCATATCGAAAAAAAATTTCATAGATCATATTTTTTAATTTATTATGGGTGATTAAGACGCATTATAAAAAAATTAATTATAGTTTTTTGGTTACTTTTTATTCCATATAAATTTATTATTTCCAATTATTAACCCATTTTTTCATTACTACGATAATACATATTTACTATAGTTATGATACATAATGATAAAAAATAAAATGGAATATTTTACCAAATTTATTCCTCATGATTAAAAATATGGAATCATTTTTTTATGACACAAAAAAATTGTGGAATTTAATTCAAAATTAAACAGATAAAATTTGATGAAAACTAGTTTTTGTTAAAAAAAATTATGTATAAAAACTGTTTTACACCAAAACCAAGTATAAAGAAAATTACAAGGACTATAATTGGATTATAAATAATTAAAATGAAGTAATAAACTTTTACAACTAATGCAAAATAGTATATGAATTTGTAAACACTTTAAAACAAAAATTAGTTTTTAAAAATAATCAGTATTTTTCTCTATTCGTTTAAAAACCCATTTCATAAAAATCGTAAAATTTAACAATAAGATAATTTTGATTTTTGGAAATAAAAAATTATATAATTTTCATAAAATGATATTTCCAAAATTTAAATATGTTTATTATATTATCCACTAAGATATGTAAAAAATGATTTTGAAGAAACTAGATTTTTCAAGAAAAAAATATATTTGAAAATAAATGAGTAATGAATTATTAATAATTTATGAATACCTTTAAATTTACAATGAAATTTGTATATAATTTTCATAAATTAAGTAATTGTATTCATAAATACTAATATAACGACTAAGCTGTGATTTTGTAATTTTAATTAATAATGTTTCATAGTTTGTTTAGGATTATTATTTCTTATCATATATGTTATCGAATGTAATTTTATTCTCTAAAATATCATGGTGTTACAATTATAAATATAATTTATTATAAAAGAAATACCTATGAATATATTTGTTATAATTTTCTCCACTATAAAATATTTTATCCCTCGAAAACCTCATTTGACTCCATTAAATCGACACCTCCATATACCATAGAAATAGTACACTAATTCTTCCATTCCAAGATCCCTATCATAAAATAAATTTTCATATCCCTTTTTATAAAGGATTAAATAATTTATAATCCCTCCATATAAATCAAAAATACAATAAAAATATATATAACAAAATAACTTATTCAATGAAAATGATTTATTTCTCATTTGCTACATGAAATTGTTATTTTATACAGATAACTAATTTCGTCCAATGTATGACCAATATAATTGCACTAAAATTATTTTCAATATAATTATTTCATAAATTAGTTAACATTATCAAAATAATTTTAATTAAATAACCTCAAATATTAATTCTATAAAAATCTCAATAAATAAACAATGGTGGTGATGGCTTATTGCAAAACATTCAAAAATATTGTTTATAAGGTAAGGATAGTTTTATAGTGGCTACCCATGGTAGTTTCCTAGAGAGGATACTTATCCTTAATGAATTATTATTCTAAATTTTCTATTATTTTATATAAAATTTACTAACAGATAATGGAATGGTGATTTGAGTTTAAGATTGTTTTGATAAAAATAGTGGTCCTAATAAATCATAATGGATGTTAAAATGACAAAAATTGAAAATCCTTCTGAATATTATACAAAACAAAAACAATATAGTATAACATGTGATTATACCATATTAAATTATTATTGAACGTGTAAAATAAATGAATATAAATATTTCATCTTTCACTGCTTAAAAATTTGTGTGTTAATACAATATACTGATAGAGCAATGAGCCTCTCTTACCGAATGAGATTTTTGATAATTAATTTCTATAAAAAATAAAAGATTTGAAGTCCCTTAAAAATAAAAATAATTAAAATAAAATTGACCAAGATAAATATTATAACACCCTTTATTTTAGAGTTAAATATCCTTTAATAAAATTAATGTTTTGAAAACTTTTTTCCAATGAAATTTAGAGTCAAAATGAATGATGATTAATTTTATTAGGGTAAGCTATTATAAACCAAATATAATATAAACATTAAAATTGAAATATATCTCTATGCAATACTATTTCAAAAATTAAAAGGTACCAAAAAATGTATATTAAAAAAATACTTCAATCATGAATTATTCTCCTCAGATTATTATATTAAAATCATTTTTCATATTATAAAAATATATATAATGAAAAATTTAGAAATATTATAGATAAATTTTGAAATAAGTGAAGGAATTGGAAAAATTATTTTAAATATTTGTGTAATATTATATATTGTAATTTAAAATGTTAATATGGCCCTTATATGGTGGTTGGGTATATATATCTTCATCGGGTATGCGTATAGATACTGGGTATGTCAAAAATTTTATACATATAATAAAAAACATTTTATAAAAAATTATTGTGTTAAAAATAATATATTTAACAAATTTAATTACTAATTAACTTATTTTAAATAATTAAGTAATGTTAATAAATAAAAAATCATTAATTATATATGAAATGTTTTTTTAGAATAATTTATTTTTATTTAAATGATTGATTTATCATATTTTAATTTTATATTTTAGAAAATATATTTAATATTTATAATCAATATTTTAAAATTAAGTATGTGGGTCAATGTTGTTTTTTGAAAAAAAATATTCTTAGGTGAATAATTAAATAGTCCAATAATAGAAAATATATAAAAACCCCTATATTGTTAAAAACAATGTATAACATTATAAAAACTGAACATACCTATAAGAAATTAAGATATCCATGACCCTAATTGTTTCCATTTTTTGGTAACTTTATTACTTAAAAATGTTTTCTATAGCCATTACAGTATGCTTATTTTTAAATATGACCCTCAAACACATCTATAAAATGATCCCACCTCCATCCATGCCAAATTAAACATATTATATGGTTTCCTCTAAAATATGTTTTCAAATTACCTCCTATATATTTTAGTATCATTTTTTAGATATTTGGACACAAGTAAAATTATAAAATAATGTACTATAAAATGAAGCACTAAGAGAAGAGTTGATTTTATTTAATTAATTAGTTTCTTATAAATTTTTTTCTTCATATATATTATCATAGTAAATATTACAAAATATTATTTATCACTTTAATAAAATATAACTGACTTAATTATTCTTCTGTAAAATTTATATTACAATAATATTACTCTATATTCTTACCCATTCACTCATTATAACATGTTATCATTTGTTTATGTTCAAACACATATATGAATGATGTTATATTCTTCATTATTCATCATGGATGCCTATGAAAACATAAATAACGATGATATATGATATTAAAGAGTAAATTATTATATATTTATGTATTCTTATAGTAATATTAAATTTACATTATCAATATAAAACATAAATACTATCTAAATAATCACAAATTAAAAAAAAATTAAACATCTTATTGTGAACCATACTCATAGATTTTAATGAATGAAAATTAATTTCTTTAAGAAACAATAAATATATCATTTAAATACCGTTTAAATTATAGATAATATAAGCTTATGAAGAAGGAAATATAATCTATACCACCATACAAAAATAAGAACTGAAAAATTGAAGAAAAAAACAAACAATAATACTAATAAAACCTAAATAACCAATATATATAATAAATAGTTTTAAATGAGTTATGAAAAAATATAAATATGGTTATAAAATATATAGTTACGAATACTATATTGATTACATATATATGTAGATAAATCACATCCATGAAATTTTGGGGTCAATGTAAGGGTGTTTCAAAATCATGCTATAGGGTTAGGTGTTTGATTTTATATATCCATTTTCTTTATATTATATAACTAATATAATTTATATATTTTAAAACATCTCTAGGTATTTTCATTTATTATTTCTATTTATTTTTACTTACTTACAAAGGTTACAAGGTTATCATTTTCTCAAACCTCCTTTAACTTTCTAACTAAGTCCTTTTCTCCCAACGCCTTATCCTATTTCCTTATATATAATACATTATATTATTTATTATTCCTTACTATTAAAAATAATTTCTATTTATCTTACATTTTACTTTTAAATCATTCATTAATACTTTCTTTGTTAATAAAATTTATTAAAATGTTACGGTTGTTTCTTTTTAATTTTAATAAAAAAAATTATCTTTCTCTAATGGTTTTTTATTCTATAAAAATTCTAAATTATATTAAATTAATTTAATATTTATTATTGTATAATAACAATAAAATTTTATATGAACATTTTCTTTATTTATTTGGGTGATTTAATTTTATACCCCAATAGAAATTATTTTATAATTTTTTTAAAAAAAAAAATAAATAAGATTGATATAATTGTTAATCAATTCGAAGTTGGATTGGGGCTAGATCGTCCAAAACTTCTGGTTGTTTTCTCTCTTTTCCAAGAAGTATAAAATGTTCAACCCATAGTTTCTAATTTAGAGCATTTTTCTTTAACTTCTACAACTATGGAAGTCATAAACCACTGGTGCAAGACTTGGTATGTATAATATAATTAATTTTGAATCATAATAAACCACACATTAGTTTGTAAATTATGATTATTTTTAGGTGAATAATTAATTTTACTATATAAATTAGTCTTAAATAATTTTATTTTTGTGCATATGGGTGGATGTGAAACCAATGTACTGACTCTATTTTTACCCTGAAACACATTGTAATATTGTATAGAATATTTTTAATGTTAGACACATAGTTAGTTAAATATTATGATGGGATTAGAGCCTTGATATTGTTATAGTTAAAATATTAAATATATAAAATAATATTAGAACATTTCTTCTAAAATAATTTAATATCTCCCAAATGGTATCTCATATGAAACATTATATACCAAAATTATGTATAAAATACTATTTTTACCCAATGCATGATATAACCCTTAAACGTGTTGATTTTTTGGTTAGATGACACATAACGTTAAACATATTACATTACCGATGAATTTTTTTCTAAAATAATTTCATATAACTCAAATAATATCTCATATAATAAATTTGAGACCATCATTAACTATAGAATGTGGTTTTTATCCTAGGAAAGATATAACCAATGCGTTTTATGTGTTTGGTTAAATAAAACGTAACTATAATTATATTATGTCATGCATGTTCCATTTTTTCACAAATAATGGAATATCTCTAAAATATTGTAATAAATTGAAAAATTGAGATAATTGTTAAATCTAGAAAGTGATTTTTACACTAGGTTCTACATAGTATTTGTTTGTTTTAAGTGTTTGGTTAAATTTCACACCACTTCACATGGGTGATTATTTATTTACCGTATTTTTTTATTTTTCCTTTTCCGTTTAATATTTTATTTGTATCATTCCCTTACTCTTCCTCAGGTCACCACACCTCAATTTTCATAATGCGGTGTGATTCAAAAACCACATAATCATCTTGTTTTTTACCCAATTAAATTTTCAATGCCTTAAAGTGGTGAATTTAAACAATCCTTCAATTTTTAATTGAATAAAATATTTAATTAGTTTTTTAAATTTTTGGTTTTAGAATGGAATACGAATCATGGATTCAATTTATGTAACAATTTTAGCTTCAATATTTGTTTATTTCATCAATTTATAATAAAAACCAGATCTCCCTTACATCTCGTCACGAGGCCTCTGTTGATCCTATTCTAGTTTTCCTCCACATTACATTAAATTTTTAAGGATAACTTATAATGAAATATTAAAAGATAATTTTTTTGGGAAATCCACTATAGGCAATTATAAATAATTATAAAAAAATAAGTGTATCAAATTATAAATTAATAAGTTATAAAAAATTTATCAGAGGTTTATTTATTAAAAATTAGAAAAAGATGATTAAAATGAATTATCGTATGATAATTACATCAAATTATCAGATGTAATTTTTTTAACAAAATATAAAAATATAATTACAAAATTATATATTGAAATAAATTATTTGAAAAAATTTATAAAATGGTAATTTTTAACAAAATTATTAGAAGATTATTATAAAAAGATATTATATAAGAAAATATCAAAAAATTATTATGAAATGGTTATTTATAAGGAATTATCATATGAAAATTAAAAAAGGGTAATTTATTAAATATTATCAATGGATAGTTTAGAAATAATTTCAAAATATAATCATATCGATTTTAAAAAGTAATAATTTAAAAGGACTACAATATCAGATCCCGATTTAATTTGAGATATGTATTGAATTGAATTTGGTTTTATAATTATTTATATATATATAAGATTTATAGATCATGTGTTTAATAAAAATGATAATTTAGAAATTATTCATGAGATAGAATGTATCATCACATGTGATATTTTTTCGTTTTGAATTAAAATAGTTGGTTTTTTATATAGGAAACATTCAAAAACAATAAGCATTAATGTCTCATTGACAACAATAATAAGGCCCAGAAGAACATGTTCTTGAATATTGAGGTTTCCAATTGTTATTTTGAACTAAACAGGGTGGTTAATCCATTCCTTTGACATCATAAATTTTTTGGTAGGGAGTTATTTACCTTTAAGGATTTGGATACACATGTTTCCCCATTATAAATTATTGCTTTTCATAATTGGTAACCATGATTGACTTGTGATCGCATGTTACAATGTGTGTGTGGCCTATGAGACTTGTTATGGTATTTTTCCCTTGATAATTGTGTGAATATCTGGATTCTATATCTAATATAATTCACATGTTGACATCAATTATATTATCTATCTCAAATTTTATGTTATGTTTGTTATCATGATCTACCTTTTTGGGTGTCATCTTTCCTTTACAAGAATTATTCTTGGTATATACGATAGGTTTCCATCTTTGTATGGTTATTCATTAAAGGGGGGTCATGCATGATGTTTCATGATGATGAATTTTGAGAATGATATCCTTGTGGTCCAGACATAACTCCATTCTACAGTATTCCAAGGAAACATGATGATACTCAATTACTGGTGGATTCTAAGTAGCCCATTGAATAAAGGGCTTTGTGGATTTCAAGGATCGTGTCAAATAAATGTCTTTTTGAGTCTTAATGACGTACCAATATCATTGAGGATATTTATGATCATTCTGATAACACTGACCATTATTCTTACTTGGAGTCGAGAACGGTACGGTCGAGGGTTTTTGAAGGCCCGGTTAGTGCATGACCGCTTGGTATAGGATTGTGTGATTTTATTCTAGTTTTAAATTAATGATATCCTTGGAATATACTTTATAAAATTAAGCACACTATGTTATGTATGCATTGGTGGTGCCCTAGTGATCCATGTACTCAAATCATAATGAGAATTTTTGGTGTTCTAGTAAATTTCCCGACTTGAGATTCATTGAAGGGAAAGGCCCATGGGGTGGATATTTGAGAAGAGGAGAATAGAACTCGTAGGAAACTCTAGAGGGCTATGATATTATATTATTTATTTATCTAATCATGTATACACTAGAAAATCATTCCACTATGTGATATATTCATTATTTTATGACACACATTTCATTCATTAGTTCTTCATTATTACTCTAATTATTTATTGTACTATTTATTATTTATTATCAATTATATAACATGATACTGAGGGTATGGTTTCCCAATTGATGTACTCAAACCCTAACTGCAATTTTGTATCCACTGGTTTTAGAGGAGGCATGAATGGGGTAATATGGAATCCATGCTTATATGACAGCTTTTGAGGTCCTTTATGGGAGACCATTTTGATCACCACTCTTTTATAATAATGAAGGTGAGCTTATGATAATGGGGAAAGTATGGTTCATGATACCTCTGTGAGTGAGAATATAACTCAAAAGAGGTTTATCCCCACTATGATTAGGAATATATCATATAATGATCATATGAGGATACAATTGGATTTCATTATAGGCGATCAGGTTTTCTTGAGATTGACTCCTCAGTTTGGCCATCAACATATGAGGAAGAAAGGAAACAATCCACCGCTTTTTGTTGGACCCTTGAAATCACTGAGTGAGTTGGGATAGTGGGATAATATTTGGATTTTATGTATCCCAAACATGTTATTTATGACATGTTTCATGTGTTATTTCTCCATAGGTACATTCTCAATCCTTGACATTTCATCAGCTGCAATGATATTGAGAGAGATATTGATGGACCATATGAGGAGTGTATAATGTAGTCTATGGGAAAGAGTAATAAAGTCCTTTGATGGAAGTTGGTACCATTTTTCTAGATTCAGGGGTAACATGGAATGATCAAGGAGGAAGCATGGGAGTTGGAATTTGAAAATTTAGGTCAATGTCCTGAGTTGTTCAAGCAATATTGCTAGAGTTACTTCTCAAGTACTAGAAGTAATTATAGTGTAAAACATAGTAATATCATAATATTTTAAGGATAATAAATTCCGATTTTGTTATTAAATAATGATTAATTTAATGTGAAAATGTAATTTTGGATTAAATAAAAAAATTAAAAAATCTAAAGTCCATACATAATGGTATAATCCAAGTGGATTAAGCAACTTTATTTTTCCTCAGAAACACCTTGGAATATTTTATTAGATGTTTTTATAGTTATTCAGGGAGTTTTCTTATTCTTATAAGGCATTTAGATCATAATATTGAAATAATAAAAAAATTAAATATATTATATCATATACATTATTTATTTTAAAATAATCAAATATCTCTAATATAGTGTCTCTGATGGTGGATAAGGGGCTTCCGTTAAATTGAGAGCCTGGGTTTTACCCTAGGTGAAAGATAACAATTGTGTGTGTATGGTGTTTGTTTAGAACAAATGTATGAGTAAATGTATTATATCACATGTGGATGACATTTCCCTAAATATTATAATAGCGGATGAATAGTGTCTTGAATTGGTAATATGATATATCTATTAAATATGAAATGATGTTTTTCCCAGGATCAACATAACCATTGAGTGTGTTAGGAGTTTGGTTAGATCTCATATTAGGGTAAATATATTATATCGCATGCATGTGATTCATAATAATGAAATATAAATTAAATAGTATCTAATATGGGAAATATGATACCACCATTAAATCAAGAATGTTGGTTTTACCCTAAGAACAATATAACATCTGTGTATATCAGGTGTTTCGTAAAATTGCACACTAGTGTGTAAAGGTAAATATTTATTCAACCTTTATCTTTTTTTCTTTAACCTTTATCTCCAGTTCATTTATTTTTTTTCGCCTTTTCATACTCTTGTCAATGTACCTCCTCATTCTTCAAATGATGTGATCCAAAAACCACCAAATCAACTCATTTTTACATTTTTATATTTTTAAATCTGTAGTGGGGTGAATGTAAACACTCAACCATCAATTTTTGGTGGAATCCCTTATTAATATTGGTTTTTTAATTTTTGATTTCAAAATTCCATATGTGAATTGGGCATGAATACCTAAACTATTTTCTCATCAGTAATGGTTGATTCCATCAACGATCAAAAAATCTAAATCTCCCTTGTGTCTGGATGGGAGGCCTTCATTGACCTGATTCGAGTTTCCTCCCAACGAATATTCTCTCTTTTAAGGCTATAAGCATTGTTCATAAGTTATTAATCTATAAAGATGTATTAATCTATTGTGGAATCATAACTATTCTTGGGAAGAATATTTTGAGAACATGTGTTGACCAAAATAGTTAATTCATTTAATTCTAGGAGAGTAAAATTATCATCACAAGAGATATTTTTTTATTCTTGAAATAAAATAGTTGTTTTTAGTTCTACGAACCCTTCATAAGACTTGAGCACTAACACAATGTAAACTATGATAGTAAGGCCCTAGAGCATGCTTTATTGATTATTAAGGTTTCCAATTGAACATTCAATCCAAAAAGGATGGATTATCCTTTAAATTGACATTAATGACTTTAATTTTGTTTGTTATTTACATATTGGGATTTTCTTAGACATGTTTCCATGTTATAATTATTTTGTCGGTGTAAATGATAACACTTATTGAATTGTGATGCTTGTGTGTGTGTTTTTATAGATCATGAGACCAATTATGACATTTCTTCCCTGATAGTCATTATAATATATAGATTTCATATTTTATATGATTCATATATTAACTTTTTTGGTACTATTTATCTCACGATTTAATGTTACGTTTGTTATCAGGGTATACTATATTGTGTATCATCATCCAATTAGGGAACTCCTTCTTGGTAAATGTGGAAGATTTACATTACAGTATCATTATTCATTAGAGAGGGATTGTGTATGATTTTTGACAATGATGATAGTCGAACGTGAAAGACATTTGCGGTGTATTTAACATGATACCTTGAGAATTCCAATGAATCCTAATGATACATGACGCCTTATTGATTTTGACTGGCCCATTCACTCAATCCTTATGGATTATATATAGATTGTCAACGTAATGCCTTGTGTAATCCAAGTGACATGCCAACATCTTTGAGGCTAGTTGTGGCCCTTATAACACCTTTGACCATTATTCTAAAATGGATTATATGAAGGTACGAACATGATATTATGTTGGATTGGTTAGTTAATGACCGCTAATTTTTTTATTGGGTGATTATACGATTTGTTATGGATTTAATATATTATTGGCATAAAAATTGTATGCCTGATCACATGATGTTATTAATGTATTTTTGGTGTCCTACTGATTATTTTACACATACTAAACTTGATCATTTTGGTTTTTTTACTATTGATCTTGTGTAGGAAATCGACCATGTGGTGGAAGATTAAGAAGAGGGGAACATAGCTAGTCATAGACCCCAGCATACCCCATTAGTTATTTATTAATCAATTTCATTATACATTGGAAATGCTTTCCACTTGGGTGTAAACTCATTATTGTATGACATGTATTCCATTTATTAGTTTCTACATATTGAGTTAGATTATTTATGCTATTTATTATTATATATTATTGATCCATTACATGATATTGTGGTTATAGTATTCCCACTGATAGAATTTGACCATCACCAGTAGTTAGAAGTCTCTCGCATAATAGGAGGTACGTATGAAGTCGTCTGGAAATTAGACTCAGAACCAATGGTTTGAGTCAGGGTGTTATATTATGAGGGTAGTACTGAGGAAATCATATGGAATGAGTATGAACAATAGATAACTTATTTATATATGAATATTCAAGATTCTATGAACTCTTAAAGAGGTGTAAATTGTTGGGTATATCTCTAAGATAGATAATGCTAAAGGGGGTGAAAAGATTCCAAGAAATCTAATTTGTATATAGATATAGAAGATAGAGGTGAAAATAATAGTAATGAGGGATTTTTAATATATCCAAAAAATTTAGGATAAGGGATTGATTATTCAATTCAAAATCCAACTATGTGAACTAGAACTATTACTATTTTATTTGGGATTTTTTATATAAAATACTATTGATCTTTGAGTTTTTACTCTGATTTTCATGAGGATGATAATAATGGTAATTAGGTAGACTATGATATTTGTTTTTTTGTTTTTCTGTTTTTCTAAATAGGGATGTATTTCTATATTTTAACCCACCCTCC
Organism: Viscum album; assembly: GCA_963277665.1. Taxonomy (NCBI): domain Eukaryota; kingdom Viridiplantae; phylum Streptophyta; class Magnoliopsida; order Santalales; family Viscaceae; genus Viscum; species Viscum album. The sequence goes on from OY728147.1 coordinate 1,364,817,277, forward strand.
CCCTCTCACTTCAAATATTTTTTTAATAAAACGGTTTCTCAACCTCTATGTATTTGAATTAATTTCATTGGTTAACTATTCAGCATCATTTAATGTATTTATGATTGATTTATTATTCATATATCACATATATGTAAGGATATATTTAATAAAAAATTTGAACTAAAATTATAAATTCCTCTAATTAATCGGTTAAATATTTTCATCTCATGATAAAATTATGGTATTAGACCTGGGTAGTACACCTCGTCCACAATAGTATGAGATGTTAGAAGATATGATATTGTAAAAATTTATGATGGTCTTAGTTGTTATCTTGGAAATATACTTATGATATCATCATATTATATGTGTTTCACAATATTATGTTATTCCAAATCCTTTTATTATGAATCATATTCATGATAAATGGTTCGGATTCAAGTAGGTGTTATATTTTCATTTTATTTCTATGGATAATGACTATCTTTTGAAAACCTGTATGTTTGTTTTATACTTACACTTTTATTATCTTAATTATGATATCATATATTTTGGAAATTAATAAATCTTGTTATTTCCATTATAAAGCATCTAAGATCACATTTTTTATTATTATCATATCTATAGGTAATCATGAAATATATTATGTATGTTATGTCTAGAAGGCGATCAATTGTGATAGATTTTGTATGATATTGTTACATTGTATTATAATATTTGATGGTTATGTAGTTAATATTAAAGTTTACTAGATGTTTGGGTTTATAAAAGTGATTTTAGTTGTGAGTTGTAATTTATAATCATGTTAAATGATGTTAACTTTAATTTCGATATTTATGGACCCACTTAGTCATTTTCACAGTGCAATTTAATTAATTTTGGGTATTATTCTATAAAAAATGTATATATCTTAAATTAACCAATCAATGTTTTCATAGGTTATTATATCATATTAGTGATTTTATTATTCATATGATTTCTTAGTTTGGTATTGTTGGATATTATTATTTGTTATACTCACTATTATTATTTTCTTATATATTGGTTGGACCTAGGTGGAACCAAGTAAAAAACTGAATGTGACAAAAAATTCAATGATTTAATTAATGAAAAATAAATATTTTTTGGGATTTTGGGTGAATGCTCTCATGGATATACTTTCCTATATATCTCTATTTATGAACTATAATGTAGAACATGTTGAACTCCAAAATACAGTAAATACGAAATAAATCGGTTTTGTGTCCTTTATGAGAAAATAATCATTTTCCATTAGTGGTTATTCTAATCAACTAATTAATGATAAATTAAGTAAGGCAATAGAACGTAATTTTCTTATTATTAAATTTTCACCCAATAAAAAATCTAGTTTTAGTTATTTATCATTCTAATGGTAATGTAAATTAATTATGGACACTTATCAAGAATGTAATTAAGGAAGAAGAAAATGGCTCCCTAAAATTGGATAAATTTATGAAAACTCTTATTCATCATATAATTTACCAAAATTATTCACATCAAAATAGAGAGGTAATTTCTTAATATTATGCATTATATGGATGATTCTATTAGTTCAAATAATTTTATCTTTAAATGGATTTAAAGGAAGTTCAATTATTTTATCTCTTATAACTCATAATAATTCAAACCTACAAAACCTACAAATTTAATGTCTTTAGATGTTATCTTCAATAATTAATTATTTATTTCCAAGTGTACATTTATTCTATAATATCTCAACATATGAATCCCTTTTAAAAATATCACTAGTTATTTTCTTTTTTATAAATTTTGGAATGAGAATCTAAGAATATTTTACTATTAAAGGCTTAGTAAGGGTAAAATATAAGATATCTCAATTCTAATAAAATATGTCTCTATAATAAAGATTTTATGTGAGTATAAGATGAATATGTGTATATGAGAATGGAATCTATGTATATAATCATTAAATAATGAATCCCTACCAAATGAAATATGAAATGTAAACCATAAAAAATCATTACATAATTTTTTGGATATAAAATATAAATTGACGCCTAGGAATATGACAAAAACATAATCATATAAAATAAAATATTATATTAAGGATCACTACCAATACCAACATCACATATAGGAAACACACGTCCCATAAAATAGTGGATTGGGAGAACCTCTCATGTACCATAAAATAAAATCTTATCAGATATAATCTTTTCCCCATGCATTGTAGGGATATATCATTCCATCACACCAATAATATTTTGATAACCCATAGATTTGTGTTCTATATGAAAACAAAAACATTACTCAATATATCATATCATAATTAACCCAAAATAATAAAAAATGTCTCATGAAAATATTTATATGATATAAAAATCAATAATCTAGAGAAATAAAGTAGATTGATTCAGTAAAAAATACTTGGTTAAATATATTAAACATTAAAGGATATTCATATAGCCAAAAATACATTGGAATAACATTAAAAAATAAATATTAAATAAGTAGATATATCCATTACAGTTTGTCATTTTTTAAGGAAGAAATAATTTATATATTAATGGTTTTAAAAAATAATAGGCAATTATGTGAAAATATAATTTTAATAATCATGAAAACGTTTAAATATATAATATCAAAGATAACGAAACAAATGGTTGTAGAAAATGGATATGATAGAAACATAGTAAAGGAGAGATACAAATATTCCTTACATAAATTTTTAAATATGTACTTCACATTGTTAATAGAACATATGAAATAATATAATTAGAAAAAATTCCATCCATATACAAATGTAAATAATATAGATTTGGAAGAAAAATATTCTTAACCTAAAGTAATTTATTAAGACAATTCCAATTATTAAAATATTTTCATGTGAATTATGAATCTATTAGAATTTAAATGGTATAAAAACATATTAAATTTATAACAGAGGATAAAAAAATAAATGGTGATTAAAAGATAAAATGACAAAAATTACTGTAATGAAAATGGTGATTATTTCATATAAATTTTAGTGTTTAAGTGTTGATCTATGTTTTTGATAAAAATTTAATCCTTACATAATTATTCATGATTGGGAGATCAAATTAGTTTAATTATTTATATAAACCAATGTTTGTTTAATTGAATATGTGGGTATGGTTGTTAATAATGTAATCCAAAATATGTGTGTTTTCCACATCTTAAATGTTAATGACAAGTAACCTTCTGATGTTCTTTAATTTTTTTATCACCATATAATTATAATAATTATATCCTAAAATTTGATTTAAAATCATATATTAAATTACCTTATATTTTTATACTCATATATGATGAAATTTTTTAATATAATATAGTATAATTCTCATAGGATTTTTATCCAACTTAAACGGGAACATGTTATACTAATAGCTTTGTAAGGGTTTAGTGTTAGTATATATAAATCACTTTTTTATAGAATAATAATATTTTTAATAGTATAAGATTTGTGTGTATAATATGATATATAAATATTGAAGTTGGGAAGATTATTGAAAAATATATAGAACAATTATTTACTTACATTGATGCAATAATTCATTCACATAATGGATTCCTTCTTAATAAAATGTTTAGACCTCTTTTATGGGACAAAATATTTAAAAATTTTATAGAAATTTATAAGAGGGAATTTGGGTTGAAATTAAGTAGGAAACTAAACAAAATAATTGGTTTTTGAATGGTAGAGGATGGGTCCTTTTGAAATTGAATTTGAGTGGCATAGTTGCAATTTCTTATTCCATAGTGGCTATGAATTGTTGTTTTTACATGAAAAATGTCTTATATGGGGAAAAGAAGCTATTATTGAGACTAAATCCAATATAACTTTTTCTATTTTCTATGTTTTATACCTCATTTTAATCACATTATTAATTTTACCATTTTTATTGTTTATTGATGTCATTCACTATTTACCCTGGTGATTTAATTTCTCATCAATGTTGAAATTAAAACTCTTACCTATGTTCAATGATTTTTTCTGAAAAATGAAATTATTTATATAAAATTAAATTTAAAAAACATTTAAATTTAGATTTTGAATAAAAATAAATGATACTACTGGAAAATATTTTTTAAAAAATAAAAACAATTAATTATGTATTAAATGTTAATATTTTACATATTACTTATACTAATTAATTAATAGTGGTTAAAATTCTATTTTACATTGTTAATATATTATTTTTTATTCATCTTTCATTATAATAAATCTATTATATATCCATTATCATATTTTCAATATATATACTTGTTATATGAATTCCCAATGGCTATATATATATTTCCAATAATCATCTTACAAATTTTCAGTCATATATTTAACCTTGAAGGGTTCATTAAAATTTATTAATCTTGTTTTTCTATATTTTTGTCAAAACATGTATTATATTTTGAATTTTCCCCTCATTTATATATTCATAATATATACTATGATATTTATGGAAATCCATGAGGTTAAATATTACATGTTAAAGGTCATTTTATTTTCCCTTTATTATATTACTATTGTAATTTTTATAATGAATGTTCATATTCATTTAACATAATTTATTAATTATTTTCTTGTATTAGAAAACAATATCATAGTAAAATATAATATATACTCATTTCAGTTTTATGTTGTAAAGACCAGTAAATTTCAATGGAAATTTTCTTTCTTAATTTTCTTTTGGATTTTACGAGTACGTAGTTTCTGACGGCACCTGATTCTGAGTCCCGGTTTGCCCAGAATCAATTTTTGAAGTTTAGCTCAGGTACGTTCCATGAACGAACGAGCAGGTTTTCCTAACTTTTGAACTGGTGCTCAGAGTCGAAATCCAAGGGCACCAAAGGAATCACCGCACCGATAATTGCTTAGGATGACCTTTCCTAGAGTTGCGTTTTCTCGGGAGGAGATGTTAAGAAATGTGTGAGGAATAAAAATAAAATTGTTTTACAATTTAGTTTTATTTCTTTACCTGTGGGTAAAGTGTGTGGAAATGGAAGATGCAAGGAAGTTGGGGTGGGGCCCGCACGATCCCCCACCTCCTTTAATTTCCTCAACACCGCTTTGAACCCCCCCCCCCCTCTAGCAATTAATTTGCAACTCCTCCATGTTCAATTACATGCCATTTAACTGCCTCATTAATTGGAAAACGCATGTTAATTAATTCGTGATTCAATTTGAGTTTTCAAATTTAATGATGGCATGTATGTATATTAATAAAATAAGACATTTTCTTATTTCATGGGGGGTTCTTTTGTTGTGCGGAAACATGGAGAAGACTCTTGGGCTCTGAAGAATCTTCTTCCTCGTCGAAGAATGCGAAGAACGCTGAGTCGATGACGAAGAACTCCATCACTGTAAGGGAATCTTCGTGTCGTCTCCTCTCCTATCCATAGCCAGTAAAAGATGACTTCTTCAGAGAACAATGACGCGCCACATCCTTCTTCGGGCGAACACCGACAACGTATACGGTGCGGTCTTCCGCGACGCCGTCTTTTACGACACTATTTTTCTGCGACGACCATCGTTCGACAACTCCTTGAGGTAGGGGTTTGAGTTCAATTTTAAGGGATAAAACATGTGCTTTCCTTGTCGAAGTTATTTTATTTTGGTCCGCCTGTTATCGTTATAACGGGAGGAGGTCGAACCGCACGAACACGACCCACACTCCTCCCCCTTTGATGTTGTACTTGTTGTGGCACGAATAAAGGCAGCGCGGTGCAACGACACCGCGCGGAAACAAAGAGGAACACGACGAAGAAACACGGAGTCGTCGCGCCGCGTCGTTGAGGTCGAAAGAAGCCAAGGCCAATGTCAGGCCATGGCGGAGGGCTGCGGCGCCGTCGTGCCGTGAAGGTCGGACAAGGCCACGGCTTGAAGCTGCGGCGGTGCGATTGACACGTCGTCTGTCACGTTGAGTTCTTTTTGTCGCTACAGAACATTGGATTACATCAACTCCGGACTACGTTTCATTTGATGTAATGACCCACCTTGGCTCGTGGAGCGGACCCTCTCGGAATCGATCATGCTGTGTGCGGGAACCCTAGAGCTGGCTGCGACCGTGACAACGATGAAGACTGCACTGAAATCCTCCGTGGGTTCAACAGCGACGACGACTGCATTGAAATTCTCCGTGGGTTCGACAACGATGACGATCGTACTAAGATCCTCTGTGGGTTCGACGGTGATGACTACTGTTCCTGTATCCTACGTGGGTCTGGAAGTACTATTGATCTTTCATCCTACGTGGGTCTGGCAGTATTTTACTCTGTACATGTATCCTACGTGGGTCCGGCAGAGTAGCTGGTCTTGTATCCTACATGGGTCCGACAACTTATCTAGTCTAGTATACTACGTGGGTCCCAGCTTAGATGAATCAGTGGCTACATATGATCATCTCTATCACCTTACAATGAAGTATACATGTGTGAGATGAGTCTTGACTATTTAGTCAATATCTTCGATATGATTGGCTTGCTTTTCTATGTGGATTGGGTTGTGTTATCCTGTGTGGGTTGGTTGTGCTATCCTGTGTGGACTAGATCGAACTTGGGCTTGGATTATGGAGTCGAACTGGAATTGGTGACTTATGTATATGTATTGGCATATACCTAAGTAGTGTTGGTTGTTACTTTGTGATTGTATCTTTTCATTGTGGGTTGTACTTTTTGGATTCTGGGAGACCTTCTAGGTCTCGGGGTCCCTACTGAGTAGCGTATACTCACCCCTACACGGGCTATGCCCGTACTATGTTGTGTTGGATGCAGATGACAGACAACACTGATTTTGGTTGAGGCTTGTGGAGAAAGACGGTACCTGGAGGTGGACCACTGGGCGGGACGTACACAGAGCGGATGGTTCGACCCGAGGAGCTGAAGAGACTATCTATACCCACCCTTCAGGTTTGATTTCCAATAGACGGCTCGACGTTGCTACTTCACTTTTCAGTTGTTGTACTTTATTTCCAGTTGTACTTTAATATTAGTTTGGGATTGTATTCGGGCCCACCTACTTTTCCGCACTAACTTTTGTACCCAGTTTTACATAGTGTTTACTTCTTCTGGCTTACTCTGTGGTGTTTGTTTACATTATAAATGCAATGCCTTCCCTTTTTATGGGGATTTACGCCTTTGGTGCAAGTCGCTTGTCCCTAGCCTATGGGAGGCGAGCTTGCGGTATTCACAGCACGGGTCCCAAGGATGGGTCGTGACAAATTGGTATCTGAGGAGTTCGGTTCTACCGCATAAATCAGGACTCCAATACTTCTTCTAGGTGAGGAAATAGTGTTAAGGGTATTGACTGGGGTTATTAGTCCAGGGAGTTCAGTGTTGGTGCGGCAGCTGACGTATCTATATACCAGGACCATGATTTCTGATTTCCGACTCAGTGCACAAAAACATTGATTTCATGTGTGTTTCAATGTTTTCTTTGTGATTACATTGAGTAAGCTCACCAGGCATACTGTTTTGACCGTGGCACACCTGTTTCTTTTCATGATGGTCCCACGACGGCATCCAGCTTGGGTTCAAAGCTTTGTGCGAGACGACAGCCCACCGAGCGATGAGGCCTCAGTACAGGGCCCTCTTATATCGGAGGCACCGACAGTACCTCTACCCGCCGAGCCACCGATTCCCCCAACCCCAACCACTGAGAGTGCACGTCACCTTTGTGCACTGCACGGGTTTTAGAATCAGAGACCGTCCAGGTTTTTGTGGGGAGATGGACCCTCAGCCAGCCAAGGATTGGCTAGAGGATGTAGTTCGAGTTTTCAGGCTAGTGGGGACACCAGCTGACCTCATGGTGATCCTTGCAGCGAGCCTCTTACACACGGCATCAGGCAGATGGTGGAACTTGATGCTCCAGGTGCACAATGAGGCATCTCTTCTCTGGACGAGCTTTGAGAGTCTCTTCCGCTAAAGTATGTCCCAGCCACCCTCTGTGCGGTGCACATCCAGGAGCTACTACAGCTGTGGCAGGGCAGCATGACGGTAGCCCATTACTCAGTGAGATTTACTGATCTCCCGCGCTATTCAACAGACATGGTATGGGACCCATTCTTCATGGCCCGGACCTTCGAGCAGGGGATGAAGAATGAGACCAGGGCATCGATGGTCACCCTCAGTATTCTGACACAGGAAGGAGTACTGGAGAGAGCCGTTATCATAGAGATATTTTTTTCAGAGCCAACTCTATCAGTGAGACCTATCATAGGGTGGCACGTAGCTGAGTCTTCTGTAGCTGTCAGTCGATGGACGTCCCAAGGGTCCATGTTGACCAGAACTACAGGCGGATGACCTCAGGACACTAGCTTAGAGGTGCGGGGTTCACGGCGCAGAGCCATCCTTCTGAGGAGCAAACAGTTCTACGCATGAGGCGGCCATGGCCACATGGCTCGTGATTCCCCGACCCTCCATGCAGAGGAGAAATAGACAGTCGAGGGGCCACCCAGGCAGAGGCAGAGGGTCAACTGTGGTGGTCCGAAGAGAGATGGCGGACGAGGCAGAGGAGATGGATGAGAAGAAGGTGGTGGGCAACGCTTTGAGGCTTTACCACCACCACAACCAGGAGGCCCACCTCGACCACAGGGAGTTGGCGAGCAGAGACATGCTCAGCTTTAGGCAGCGGAGGCCTACGACCATGGAACACCATTGATGATTTAAGGTACTATATGTGTCTACTCCACCCTTGCTGGAGTTCTTATAGACACAGGATCAAGTCATTATTTCATTGCCGCTGCCTTTGTTCGATGCTCGGAGATTCCGAAGGAGCCGTTGTCTCGATCATTATGGCTAGAGACTCCTACAAGAGTAGACTCGACAATTACGCACTGGTTCCGGCAGTGTGAGCTTACTCTAAGAGGCGAGAGATTTGGCTAGAATCTTCTTGTAGCAGCGTCGAGGCCTTACGACGTCATCTTGGGCATTGATTGGTTATCTACAGTCCATGCTTAGATCGACTGTATTAGTTGCATGGTGTGGTGTGTCCACACTGACGGGAGCAGGTCCACCTTCACCGGTGAGAAGGGAGCCTTTTCAGCATAGGATGGACTCACACAAAGGAGAGGACAACTGATCACTCATCCGTTTTCTAGCATCATCTTAGGTGTAGTTGATGTGCGGAGTCCGAGTTTTCCTGTAGTGGTGGATCAGTATACGGACATTTTCCTTGACGACGTTCCAGGACAACCTCCTCGCAGAGAGGTAGAATTTTATATTGACCTGTACCCCGGGATAGCCCCGATATCCACTCCAGCATATCGGATGCCTCCCACTGAGCTTCAAGAGCTACGGGTACAGCTGGAGGACTTGCAGGGCAAGGGATTAATCCGACCCAGTGTTTCACCCTAGGCTTCCCCGATTTTGTTAGCCAAGAAGGAAAACGGGAGTTTGTGACTATTTGTCGATTATCGTCACCTGAATCAGGTGATCGTGAGGAACAAGTATCAGCTACCAAGTATTGGCGACCTCTTCGATCAGCTCAAAAGAGAACGATGGATCTTGAAGATAGAACTCAGGTCAAGCTATCATCACCCCAGAGTTCGGGATGAGGACGTGAAGAAGACGGCCTTCAGATGTCGGTATGGCCACTATGAGTTCTTGGTTATGCCTTTTGGGGTAACCAACACTATAGTAGTGTTCATGAAGCTCATGAACATGATATTTTAGCCTTACCTCGATCGATTTGTCGTGGTCTACATCGATGACATTTTGATATACTCAACCACTGAGGAGGAGCAAGCCTACCACTTGTCGATGTTACTGGACACACTCCAAGAGCACTAGATTTATGGTAAGCTCTCAAAGTGTCAGTTTTGGTGGCGTGAGGTCCACTTCTTGGGACACGTCATCTCTGAGGTGAGAGTTGTGGTGGATCCTGTGAAGATCGAGGCAGTGCTAGCTTGGGAGCCACCCATGAGTGTGATAGAGGTGTGGAGTTTCTTGTGGCTTGCTGGATACAACCGGAGGTTTGTGCCAAACTTCTCCAGAGTTGCGGCACCACATTCAGCATTGATGAAGAAGGGGAAACCCATCGTGTGGTCAGGTATATGTCAGTAGTGCTTCCAGGAGATGAGACAGAGATTAACCAGCGCACCTATCTTGAGGCTACTGGAGGAGAGAGTAGGGTATGTAGTCTGCTGCGATGCATCAGGGACAGGACTCGGATGTGTCCTGATGAAGGAGCGGGCAGTGATTGCCTATGGATCACGATAGTTGAGGTAGCAGGAGCCGAACTATGCTACCCATGACCTGGAGTTAGCAATAGTGGTCTTTGTTCTGAAGATGGGGAGACACTTTCTGATGGGCGAGCACTTTACAGTCTATTCTGACTACCAGAGTCTCAAGTACATCTTCTCACAGAAGGACCTGAACCTGAGACATCGGAGATGGCTCGAGTTCCTCCAGGACTTTGACTTTGAGATAGTCTATACTCCTGTAAAGGGGGACATAGTAGCCGATGCCCTCGGCAGGAGGACGAGCATTCAACTACTTGGAGAGGAGATAGAGCAGCTTGCCACTTTACAGATATCCTTCATGGATAGAGATGGAGCGGCCTTTCTTCAATCACTCACATTCAGTCCTCCACTTCTTCAGTAGGCCAGAGATGCACAGCGTGGGGACATTGACTGTGAGACACGGCGTGCACAGATATCCTCAGGATAGGCACCTAACAGATTATCTGTTGGAGGAGAGCATGATGTCCTTTTCAGATGACGTACCATGGTACCAGCTGCTTTGCAGGAGGATGTGTTGAGAGATTTTCACACTTCCCCTCTAGCAGTACATCCAGGAGTGGAGAAGATGTACCAGGATCTCAGATGACAACACTGGTGGCCGGGTATGAAGAAGGATGTAGCAGAGTTCGTTTCTCGATGCCTCACTTGCCAGCTGGTGAAGACGGAGCACCAGGTACTAGAAGGCTTGGTACAGCCCTTGGAGGTCCCGCAGTGGTAGTGGGATGGGAGATATATTGATTTCGTGACTGGACTTCTATGTAATTCCAGAGGTCACGACTCCATTTGGGTGATTGTCGACTAACTCCCCATGTAGGCCCACTTCTTACCCATTAGAGAGCAGGGCTCAGTGGAGAGATTGGGATGCCTCTACGTTTAGGAGATCATGCGGCTTCATGGTGTTCCATCATCTATCATCTCCAATCGAGATGCTCACTTTACATCCTGGCTTTGGATGGGGTTGTAAGAGGCATTCAGGATGTAGCTACGTCTGAGCACCGCCTTTCACGCTCAGACAGATGGTCAGATGGAGAGGACAATTCAGACTCCCAAGGACATGCTCTGTGCATGTGTCCTCGACTTTGGACGCAGCTGGGAGGACCACCTACCCTTGGTGGAGTTTGTGTACAACAACAGCTACCGCTCCACCATTAGGACGGCACCATACGAGTCATTGTATGACCGACCTTGCAGATCACCTCTGTGCTTGACAGACCATGGTGAGTCAGCACTTGTGGAACCAGAGATGGTCCAGGCCAAGACAGAGAAGGTCCTGGTCTTCTAGGAGCGGATGAGGACAGCTCAGAGACGATAGAAGTCTTATGATGACAGGAGGCGGAGACCACTGGAGTTCGAGGATGGTGACCACATTTTCTTACGGGTATCACCTAGACGTGGATTACGGAGATTTGGCGGGGGCAGTAAGTTATCTCCGCGCTTCATCAGACCATTCCAGGTTCTCTGTAGGATAGGCGAGGTGTCTTATCGACTGGCTCTACCACCTTAGTTGGACCAGGTGCACGACGTCTTCCACATATCTCAGCTGAGGAGGTATTTCCATGACCCAACACATATCATCGACCATGGGGATCTGGACATTGACGATGAGGCGACTTTTTTGGAGGTCCCAGTGGAGATTTAGGATCGACAGGAGCAGGTCCTACGTGGGTGGTCGATTCCTCTAGTGCGCATCAGGTGGCATCACGGGAACCTCCAGGAGAGCACATGGGAGAGGGAGGCTCAGATGTGTGCTCAGTACCCTCATTTGTTCCCCTAGTCTGTGATGTATCTTTATGTGGATGTAGAGCCCTGAGGTGGGAGTAATTTAAAGACCCGTAAATTTCAAGGGAATTTTTTTTTCTTAATTTTTATTGGATTTTTTGAGTACACATTTTCTGACAACACCTGATTCCGAGGCCCGGTTTGCCCGAAATCAATTTCCAAAGTTTAGCTCAGGTACGTTCAGTGAACGAACGAGCCAGTTTTCCTAAATTTTGAACTGGTGCTTGGAATCAAAATCTAAGGGCACCAATTGAATCGCAGCGCCTATAATTGCATAGGAAGACCTTTCCTAGAGTTGTGTTTACTCAGGAGGAGATATTAAAAAATGTGTGAGGAATAAAAATAAAATTGTTTTAGAATTTATGTTTATTTCATTACCGGTGGTTTAAGTGTTTGGAAATGGATGATGCAAGGAAGTTGGGGTGGGGCCCACATAATCCCCCACCACCTTCAATTTCCTCAACACCCCTTTGAACCCCCCCCTCTAGCAATTAATTTTCAACTCCTCCATGTTTAATTACATTCCATTTAAACGCCTCATTAATTAGACAATGCACGCTAATTAATTCATGAAATCAATTTGAGTTTTCAAATTTATTGTTGGCATGTGTGTGTATTAATAAAATAACACATTGTCGTATTTTATTGGGGTTCATTTTGTTGTGAGGAAACAAGGAGAGGACTCTTGCGCTCTAAAGAATATTCTTCCTCGTCGAAGAACGCCGAGTCGATGACGAAGAACTCCATCACCGCATGGGAATCGTCATGATGTCTCCTCTTATCTCTACAACCGGTAAAAGACACCTTTTCCGAAGAACGACAATGTTCTGCATCCTTCTTCGGGTGAACACCAATGACGTATACGACACCATCTTCTGTGATGTCGTCTGCCGTGACGCCGTCTTCGGCGGTAACATTTTTTTGCGGCGACCATAGTTCGAATACTCCTTGAGGTAGGGTTTTGAGTTCAAATTTAATGGATTAAATTTGTGCTTGCCTTGTCAAATTTATTTTATTTTGGGCTTCCTGTTATCATTATAATGGGAGGAGGTCGGACCACATGAACACGGCTGACCCTCCTCGCCCTTTGATGTTGTAGTTGTTGTGGGACGAACACAGGTAGCGCGGTGCAACGACACCGCGTGGAAACAAAGAGGAATGCGGTGCCGTCGCACCGTGCCGTTGAGGCTGAAAGAAGATGGGGCTGGAGTCGGGTCACGGCGCTGTCGCACCACACCGGAGAACTACGAAGAGGCCGCGCCCGGAGCTGGCCCACGGCGGAGGGGCAAGGCAGTGCAAGGAGGGGCGGCCAGATCCGCCGGCTGCCGGCGCTTCAGAGGCGCGGCACCGCGGGGTCCCACGACGGCAGCACCAACCGGGCCGGCCGTTTCAGAAGGACCGGGGGTCATAACCCCTGGCTGGCCAAGAGGTGGGCCCCCCTCATGGGGGCCTTTTCTTCATTCAAGGTGGGCAGCGCCCCCCTCCGTATCACGCTCGTCCAACCGGCAGAGTCGCTGGCTACGAGGGTTGTGCCCGCGTCCGGCCACAACGGGCCGGGCTGGGCCGCGCCCTGATTTTCCGTACCCGGGCCGGGTCGACCCGGTTCGGGCCGACCCAGGGGGTCTTTGGTCGTGTTGTTCCGGGCCCAAAACCCCCTAAAACAGGACAAGTTTGTTTAAATGCCCGTAACATGGGATACACACCTCCGATTGATGCACCGTCAGTTGCGATGCGATCCTTGGATCGAGACGGTCGTTTCGGTATATTAAAAATAAGGTTTCGGAAATCTTTGGGTACGTCTTGGTTGGTTTGAACACGAAACCAATCGGGCCCTCGGAGCGGAAACGCTTATAACTTGTGCTCCGGACGTCTTATTGACGTGCCGTTGACTTTGTTGGATTTCTCTTAGTGTGACAGACCTTTTGGATTACTTTGCTCGTGGTTTGGACACAGTTAGAGTACAGTCGGGTTGGTTTTGACTTAAAAACCAACCGGGCCCCTCGAACGAAAAAGACAATAACTCTCAGACCGGGCGTCAGATTGACGCGCCGTCTGTCACCTTGAGTTCTTTTTGTCAAGACAGAACTTTGGAATACATCAACTCTGGACTACGTGTCATTTGATGTAATGACCCACCTTGGCTCGTGGAGCGGACCCTCTCGGAATCGAGCATGCTGTGTGCGGGAACCCTAGAGCCGGCTGCGACCGCGACGATGATGATGACTGCACTGAAATCTTCCGTGGGTTCGGTAGCGACGATGAATACATTGAAATCTTTCATGGGTTCGATAGTGATGATGACCATACTAAAATCCTTTATGGTTTCGACGATGATGACTGTAACACCCCGAGCTTCCATGATACGCTTCTCATTCAATAATGCAATAGCTTGCATTGTACGCAACTTCGAGTTCTAACACACCGCGACTAATCAAAGTAGCCGTTATGAATAGTAATAACCACTTTTTAAAATTATAGAAATTTTTTATTTCAAAATGGACTTCATTTTTGTATTCTTAATATCGAAATTAGCCTATGTTGAATTTTTGGTATTTTTCTGAGAACTTCTAATTTTTTTATGACTAGTGAAAAATACTTAAAACAACTTTTTTAATAAAAATAATTTATTGTGATAAATTATACTATTTAGTGGTTTTAAAGTATAATTAGAATATGTTTTTACCCTTTTATCCAATGGTGGTAATTAGAAATAATTTAACATTGAAATTGGACATAAACAATTGCCAATCTTTTGATATAAATTGTTTCTTAAAACACGCTATTTGTTGTGACAGCGGGAATTAATTATAAAATTAATTAATGCAACTTATATTTTTGGAATTTTTTAAAATAGACATCATTTTTGAATTCGGAATATCAATTATAGCTTAGGGTGAAATTTTGGCCTTGTTCTGAAAAACTTCAATTTTTGATGAATAGTGAAACCACTAAGTGGTAGTTAAATAACTGATTTTTCGTTTAAATGAAATATTGCCACTTCTGTGATTTGATTTTCAAAAATCCGACATACATGGTTGTCATTAAGAAGTAAAATGTGGTTCAATGAGATTAAATTAATTTTTTGGTGAATAGTAACTTTTAAGTTCTTAATCGCGATTAGAGGTAATTAGTGTAGTTTAAGGTACAAATAATGTTATAATAATATGAGATGAGCATGACACTTGTCCTACTCCTATTGGATGAGTCATGGCAGACCAAGAAAACCCATGGGTCAACTTGGGGACCCCATGGAGCCACTTTACTTGGAAAATGACATTAATATATATATATATTTAATGTTAAAATTAAATTGACACAAACATGAGTTGTTTTACTAAAACAGTTTTTATGTGGGGTTACACAAGTCCAAATTTTGATTATAAATATTCATTAGAAATCTAAAAATATTTCCTACATCATAGTATTTTTTTTTATAATTTTTAGACATTAAATAAATTAAATTATTTATGACATCATGATGATGCAGTGATGACCTCATTATTTAACGATTTAAATAAAATGGGAAGATAATGCAAAATCCAAGGCTTACACTTGTCAAAATCCAATTGGATGAGGATATTTCGAACCCTTATCACCTTATCCTCGAATTATATAAGTGTGGGAACTTTAGAATCCGAAAATCATTGTGTAATAATGTAACATTTCAATCTTTCCAAAAGAGCCCCTCCTCTCAACTTATAAAAGGCCCCCACCTCTTCCACCTTATTTACACTTTCAAGCCATTTGGCTCGTCCAACCTCTTCCCAAATACTCACCCAACTTCCCCCTATTACTCCTAGAAGCCTCACTTTGGGCAGAACGCTTCCCAAGGAAGCCTTTGGCTCAAATCAAAAAGAGTTACCCGATTTTGAGGTAATGTCTTCTCTAATGTTGTTTTGTATTATTTATCTTCTCCAACCCCCTAAAATCTTTTTATTCATTTCTTTTGTAACAACACAAGTATCCTCAATATAATAGGATGTTGTTATAAGAAGGATTCAAGCTACACATACACACACCTACATCTAATGGTTAAAGAACATACGGTTTCTGTGGATGGCGAATTTCTGCCTCACGAAACGATGATTGTTCAACACTCATATAACACCTCCAAAGGTGGAAATTAAGATGTAAATATTTTTATATATGATATATAATATGTTTATGTTTTACTTATGCTTCTGTATTTCTCATTTATGGCATACTTTATGATTTCTATTGTGGGTAAAACGCGATAATTTCATTTTAGGAAGTACAGACTACCGCCCCCTCAAAGTGATTTGAATCGTTAATGCCATATGTGGGATGTATAAAGGATGAAGTAAAGATCGACAAAACGACCGTTATTAACTTAAATAATTACATAATGTTCATAACATAGTAATAAGGGATATAAAAGGAATAATGAACATGAAAAAGGTTCTTAAGTAAATAGAAATTAACTCTAGTTTATTATTCAGGAGGTTAAAGAACGGTCGAGTCTGGACAAGACGCAAGGTAAGCGAATTTCATAACCCAACTTCCATTCTTTGGGTTAATCTCCTACTTTCAAATTATGTCATGATATTATTATGTATTATTTTGTATTTTTACTTTCTTTATGTGTACCTACAGTGAATACACATAATATATCTATTTTATTTTAAAAATGATTTTTTAAGGACTTCGTCTCAATCTCCTTTCATGGAGGCATATTTGGTTTTATACACAATTTTCTTTTATACGGTGTATAAACCCCTTTGACTTTTACGTTTATTCAAAAGGAATATTTTTTATACGAAGCGTTTTACTAAACGACAAAAATGGAATGCTTTTCTTTCCGTACTTATGCGGCGACAACGACTTCTCCGCTGCCGTGACCATTATTTGAGTTTCGACTTCCTCTACAAGCCATCATTTTTTTAATGAAAAATAAATACAAAGTTTTAACTTTCTTTTATTTTGGTATTGAAAATGGTTTTGAAAGCATTTTTATTATATCAATGTGTTTTATTGATATCTTGTGATTGAAATGTGGAAATGTTATGTTTCCTTTAAGCATGTTTTATGTGATACGATTATGTTATGGTTTATGATATGTTTAAACCTATTCATATGAGGAATGTATTGGACTTAATAAGTGACGGGTGGAGCCCGCTATTGCTCCTCGATGCATCGGTAGGTCTCATGAGACAACTAGACGTGGAATTGGCCGAGGCCCTTTCCCAATTTGATTTATGGTTTTGGCCGAGGCCTTAATCATTTTAGACGTCTTGGCCGAGGCCTTGACAAAATGTTTCAGAATGTCTGGCATTATACATTCCCTCATTATGAAAGTGGTTATTGATTTTGCATGTGATTATTCGACCAGTAGAATATCCATGTGAAGAAGTGAATGGCATTATCTCATTTTTATTTTTCCATATTATGTTGAAGTTCAAGTTTAAAAGGCTTTTGTTTTAGTTATACATTGCCTTAAATACTTATGTTTTCTTATGAAAGCTTCCGCTATATTGTTATCCTTACTGAGCATCTGAGCTCACCCCTTTCAATGTTTTAATATTTTCCAGGATGTGAAGAAGTATTTTATGAATGACCTGCAGGGATAGTCAGAAGAGGATATGAGTGTGGACTATGAAGACTTTGTTATTAGTTTTCCACTTTATGATGTAATGTAACATTTATGAATGTATCTAGTGTTTCCAAGGCTACTAAACTAATCGGTCTTTCGAGACTTGATCTTTTGTGATCATGCCAATGTTACGAAGTAATGCACCGACTCTGGGTAGCTGGGGTCGGGGAGTTACATTTGGTGTCAGAGGCAATTTATTACTAACCTTGGAAGCAAGATTTAGATAAACTCTGATTAGAGCACATAGCCCAAAGATAGACTTTGAGGATTAGTATAGAAGAACTTCCTAGAATTTTGGTATTATAGAGATGTTATGAGTTTTCCGAGAAATACATCCCTGTCTGGATACGAGCAGGTAGAGGCGGCTCTGGCACAGATGTACCTAGGGGTAAAACCCGAAAACACCGCTTTGAGCTAGACTCGAACGGGAACTGGTGCACGACAATGGGCCTTGCTGCACTCTTGGTTACGACACTCCCGGGGGATATGCTTAGGATAATTCTCATTTTATTTACAAACCACTATGAAGGGTTATGAGTACATACTTCCTCAAAGAAAACATTTCTTTTTATGATTATGGATTATATCCATAAATAGTTCAATTTATGTAAAGTGTTTAACAAGTATGGAATTATGTATTTTAATTCATAAACTAATCTAGTTTATGCCATTGTTTAGAAATGGCGCCTAGTGGAAGGAATGGAAACCGTATCAATGCACGCACTCTGTGAAGGGATTTCCCTCCTTCTCAAGATAATTATTGTAGATCTGGAGATACAACTGGTGCTGATCAACTTATTACCATACTGGGACAACTCACTCAAGTTATGAATAATAACCTTACTGGTATGGAGCACCCTGATCCGCAACATGGAGGATCAATGCTAGATCGTTTCATGAGGCAACAACCACCAACCTTCAATGGGAGTACAAATCCTATAGTAGCTGAGCAATGGATAAATTCCATAGAGAAAATATTCCATGCCTTGGGGAGTAGTGAAAGGGAGAAGGTTTTCATGGCAGTTTACCGCCTCACTGGAGATGCCAATCAGTGGTGGTCGTTGATTCAAAACAAAAAAGAAGATGATGACGTGTCGAATATGGAATGGAGGGAGTTCAAAGAGATTTTCTTAGAAAAATACTTTCCTCATGACCATCGAGTAGATATGGAAAGGCAATTTCTGAGTCTGAGGCAGAAGGAGGATGAGAATGTCGCAAAGTATGAGGCTAACTTTACAAGGTTAGCGAGGCATGCTGCCGATTATATACGTAACCCAAGGAGTAAGATTGATCGTTTCTTTGATGGGTTAAAACCATTTCTCCGTCGAGATTTAGTATCACAATCCTTCTCATCATATGAAGATATTGTCTCGTGTGCTATCAGACAGAAAAGGAATTCTCTATGTCTTATGACAACAAAGTAAAGCAAGAGAAGAAGAGAACGGTGGAACAAGAGACAGATAAAGGGAAAAAGGGAAAGAAGGATTTTCCATTATGTGATAATTGTGGGAAGAATCACCCTGGTACTTGCCTAAAAGGAATGGGAGTTTGTTATAAATGTGGAGAAAAGGGTCACCAGGCTCGTGATTGCAAGGGAAAGAAAGAGGCTGTCAAAGTTGAATGCTAAAATTGTAGGGAAACAGGGCATTATGCAAATGAATGTCCTAAGCGTCAAGGAAACTTACCTCAGAAAAGGCCAAGGGATCAAGGCCAATCTTATGCTGTGACTACAGTTGAAGCGGAATAATTAATGTATTGGTGCTTTTGGACTCAAGGATTATATTCTGGTTATAAGAATAATGTGATATATATATATATATATGGATTGTACTGCAGTACTTGTTGATTTCAGTAAGGTTTTAATATGATTAAGGTAATTATATTTTTAGTATGTGACAATAAGAGAAACTTTACTTTGTTTGGGGAATCTGATAAATTGATTTTGGAATTAAGAGACCTTTTAGAGAAAGTCTGGACAAATGTATTTTGGATAACTATAAAGGTTGGAGTGGATTAAGTTGATCTTTGGATAGTATTGTTTAAGGTTAAAAAATTTATGAAGATTATTTTTGGATTATTATGATACTATAGTTTTAGGAAAAGGACAACCTGCAGGGTGGGGCATAACCCGTCACGTCGGACAAAGCTGCAGGAATCGAACCCACAATCATGGTGCGATAGGCCTTTATTTCATACCACTAGCCTACAGGAAGTCCCTGGTTGTTACAAAATAATTTTACTAATCTAAATGGTATGTGTTAACATTTGGAACCTTATACAATTAGGATAAGTATAATATTTTTGAGTTCTATTATCTTTTTGAGTGAAATATGAGTTGAAGGTTGAAACTCTAATTGTCAAGCATAAATATATATATACCTATCTCTTATTCAATGAATAAATTAATTCATAAACTTTAGTAAAGGGATATTAAAACAAAAAATGTGTTATCCTAATACCTTATGTCTTGTTGAACTAATGATATTTTAAATAAACATAGATTGAAGGCTTTGAGGCCCTCAATTTGACAGTTGATTTTGATTGATGACCTCAATCACTCCCTACAAATATTTACGTTTTTCCTCAAAATTATATGTCTCTAATTGCCACCAATGTTATCCTAATCGAGATCATAATTGGGTGGTCACCTTTTCATTTCCCTATCCCTCTTATTAAGGCTAAATTTTATAAATCTTATTTCCGATGTGGGTTTTCCCCAATGGTATTTTCCCTTTTCAACCTTTTATTTTCCAAGAAAAATTTCAAATTGCGAGGACGCAATTTATTGAAGGAGGGGAGAATGTAACACCCCGAGCTTCCATGATACGCTTCTCATTCAATAATGCAATAGCTTGCATTGTACGCAACTTCGAGTTCTAACACACCGCGACTAATCAAAGTAGCCGTTATGAATAGTAATAACCACTTTTTAAAATTATAGAAATTTTTTATTTCAAAATGGACTTCATTTTTGTATTCTTAATATCGAAATTAGCCTATGTTGAATTTTTGGTATTTTTCTGAGAACTTCTAATTTTTTATGACTAGTGAAAAATACTTAAAACAACTTTTTTAATAAAAATAATTTATTGTGATAAATTATACTATTTAGTGGTTTTAAAGTATAATTAGAATATGTTTTTACCCTTTTATCCAATGGTGGTAATTAGAAATAATTTAACATTGAAATTGGACATAAACAATTGCCAATCTTTTGATATAAATTGTTTCTTAAAACACGCTATTTGTTGTGACAGCGGGAATTAATTATAAAATTAATTAATGCAACTTATATTTTTGGAATTTTTTAAAATAGACATCATTTTTGAATTTGGAATATCAATTATAGCTTAGGGTTAAATTTTGGCCTTGTTCTGAAAAACTTCAATTTTTGATGAATAGTGAAACCACTAAGTGGTAGTTAAATAACTGATTTTTCGTTTAAATGAAATATTACCACTTCTGTGATTTGATTTTCAAAAATCCGACATACATGGTTGTCATTAAGAAGTAAAATGTGGTTCAATGAGATTAAATTAATTTTTTGGTGAATAGTAACTTTTAAGTTCTTAATTGCGATTAGAGGTAATTAGTGTAGTTTAAGGTACAAATAATGTTATAATAATATGAGATGAGCATGACACTTGTCCTACTCCTATTGGATGAGTCATGGCAGACCAAGAAAACCCATGGGTCAACTTGGGGACCCCATGGAGCCACTTTACTTGGAAAATGACATTAATATATTTATATTTAATGTTAAAATTAAATTGACGCAAACATGAGTTGTTTTACTAAAACAGTTTTTATGTGGGGTTACACAAGTCCAAATTTTGATTATAAATATTCATTAGAAATCTAAAAATATTTCCTACATCATAGTATTTTTTTTATAATTTTTAGACATTAAATAAATTAAATTATTTATGACATCATGATGATGCAGTGATGACCTCATTATTTAACGATTTAAATAAAATGGGAAGATAATGAAAAATCCAAGGCTTACACTTGTCAAAATCCAATTGGATGAGGATATTTCGAACCCTTATCACCTTATCCTCGAATTATATAAGTGTGGGAACTTTAGAATCCGAAAATAATTGTGTAATAATGTAACATTTCAATCTTTCCAAAAGAGCCCCTCCTCTCAACTTATAAAAGGCCCCCACCTCTTCCACCTCATTTACACTTTCAAGCCATTTGGCTCGTCCAACCTCTTCCCAAATACTCACCCAACTTCCCCCTATTACTCCTAGAAGCCTCACTTTGGGCAGAACTCTTCCCAAGGAAGCCTTTGGCTCAAATCAAAAAGAGTTACCCGATTTTGAGGTAATGTCTTCTCTAATGTTGTTTTGTTTTATTTATCTTCTCCAACCCCCTAAAATCTTTTTATTCATTTATTTTGTAACAACACAAGTATCCTAAATATAATAGGATGTTGTTATAAGAAGGATTCAAGCTACACATACACACACCTACATCTAATGGTTAAAGAACATACGGTTTCTGTGGATGGCGAATTTCTGCCTCACGAAACGATGATTGTTCAACACTCATATAACACCTCCAATGGTGGAAATTAAGATGTAAATATTTTTATATATGATATATAATATGTTTATGTTTTACTTATGCTTCTGTATTTCTCATTTATGGCATACTTTATGATTTCTATTGTGGGTAAAACGCGATAATTTCATTTTAGGAAGTGCAGACTACCGCCCCCTCAAAGTGATTTGAATCGTTAATGCCATATGTGGGATGTATAAAGGATGAAGTAAATGGTATTATACACTATATTATACTGGAATTATATTAAACATTTATATCATTATGATTTCGTTCCATTAAATATGAAATTGAAATGAAAGTAGCGTTCATGCGTACGTACGGCTTACCGTCTCCATGAACGGTGCATTTCATTTCTTACCTCTAAATGTTACGTGACATTATGAATGAATGTATATACTATATATATAATATATATAATATCTACATCATGAATATAATTCTGGATATAATGGATATTTCACCACATTAACAACTTGTAATTATAAGAAGTTTATTTTTGACTCAAGTACCAAAGATCGACAAAACGACCGTTATTAACTTAAATAATTACATAATGTTCATAACATGGTAATAAGGGATATAAAAGGAATAATGAACATGAAAAAGGTTCTTAAGTAAATAGAAATTAACTCTAGTTTATTATTCAGGAGGTTAAAGAACGGTCGAGTCTGGACAAGACGCAAGGTAAGCGAATTTCATAACCCAACTTCCATTCTTTGGGTTAATCTCCTACTTTCAAATTATGTCATGATATTATTATGTATTATTTTGTATTTTTACTTTCTTTATGTGTACCTACAGTGAATACCCATAATATATCTATTTTATTTTAAAAATGATTTTTTAAGGACTTCGTCTCAATCTCCTTTCATTGAGGCATATTTGGTTTTATACACAATTTTCTTTTATACGGTGTATAAACCCCTTTGACTTTTACGTTTATTCAAAAGGAATATTTTTTATACGAAGCGTTTTACTAAACGACAAAAATGGAATGTTTTTCTTTCCGTACTTATGCGGCGACAACGACTTCTCCGCCGCCGTTACCATTATTTGAGTTTCGACTTCCTCTACAAGCCATCATTTTTTTAATGAAAAATAAATACAAAGTTTTAACTTTCTTTTATTTTGGTATTGAAAATGGTTTTGAAAGCATTTTTATTATATCAATGTGTTGTATTGATATCTTGTGATTGAAATGTGGAAATGTTATGTTTCCTTTATGCATGTTTTATGTGATACGATTATGTTATGGTTTATGATATGTTTAAACCTATTCATATGAGGAATGTATTGGACTTAATAAGTGACGGGTGGAGCCCGCTATAGCTCCTCGATGCATCGGTAGGTCTCATGAGACAACTAGACGTGGAATTGGCCGAGGCCCTTTCCCAATTTGATTTATGGTTTTGGCCGAGGCCTTAATCATTTTAGACGTCTTGGCCGAGGCCTTGACAAAATGTTTCAGAATGTCTGGCATTATACATTCCCTCATTATGAAAGTGGTTATTGATTTTGCATGTGATTATTCGACCAGTAGAATATCCATGTGAAGAAGTGAATGGCATTATCTCATTTTACTTTTTCCATATTATGTTGAAGTTCAAGTTTAAAAGGCTTTTGTTTTAGTTATACATTGCCTTAAATACTTATCTTTTCTTATGAAAGCTTCCGCTATATTGTTATCCTTACTGAGCATCTGAGCTCACCCCTTTCAATGTTTTAATATTTTCCAGGATGTGAAGAAGTATTTTATGAATGACCTGCAGGGATAGTCAGAAGAGGATATGAGTGTGGACTATGAAGACTTTGTTATTAGTTTTCCACTTTATGATGTAATGTAACATTTATGAATGTATCTAGTGTTTCCAAGGCTACTAAACTAATCAGTCTTTCGAGACTTGATCTTTTGTGATCATGCCAATGTTACGAAGTAATGCACCTACTCTGGGTAGCTGGGGTCGGGGAGTTACATTTGGTGTCAGAGGCAATTTATTACTAACCTTGGAAGCAAGATTTAGATAAACTCTGATTAGAGCACATAGCCCAAAGATAGACTTTGAGGATTAGTATAGAAGAACTTCCTAGAATTTTGGTATTATAGAGATGTTATGAGTTTTCCTAGAAATACATCCCTGTCTGGATACGAGAAGGTAGAGGCGGCTCTGGCACAGATGTACCTAGGGGTAAAACCTGAAAACACCGCTTTGAGCTAGACTCGAACGGGAACTGGTGCACGACAACGGGCCTTGCTGCACTCTTGGTTACGACACTCCCGGGGGATATGCTTAGGATAATTCTCATTTTATTTACAAACCACTATGAAGGGTTATGAGTACATACTTCCTCAAAGAAAACATTTCTTTTTATGATTATGGATTATATCCATAAATAGTTCAATTTATGTAAAGTGTTTAACAAGTATGGAATTATGTATTTTAATTCATAAACTAATCTAGTTTATGCCATTGTTTAGAAATGGCGCCTAGTGGAAGGAATGGAAACCGTATCAATGCACGCACTCTGTGAAGGGATTTCCCTCCTTCTCAAGATAATTATTGTAGATCTGGAGATACAACTGGTGCTGATCAACTTATTACCATACTGGGACAAC
Organism: Viscum album; assembly: GCA_963277665.1. Taxonomy (NCBI): domain Eukaryota; kingdom Viridiplantae; phylum Streptophyta; class Magnoliopsida; order Santalales; family Viscaceae; genus Viscum; species Viscum album. The sequence goes on from OY728147.1 coordinate 1,364,842,076, forward strand.
TCACTCAAGTTATGAATAATAACCTTATTGGTATGTAGCACCCTGATCCGCAACATGGAGGATCAATGCTAGATCGTTTCATGAGGCAACAACCACCAACCTTCAATGGGAGTACAAATCCTATAGTAGCTGAGCAATGGATAAATTCCATAGAGAAAATATTCCATGCCTTGGGGAGTAGTGAAAGGGAGAAGGTTTTCATGGCAGTTTACCGCCTCACTGGAGATGCCGATCAGTGGTGGTCGTTGATTCAAAACACAAAAGAAGATGATGACGTGTCGAATATGGAATGGAGGGAGTTCAAAGAGATTTTCTTAGAAAAATACTTTCCTCATGACCATCGAGTAGATATGGAAAGACAATTTCTGAGTCTGAGGCAGAAGGAGGATGAGAATGTCGCAAAGTATGAGGATAACTTTACAAGGTTAGCGAGGCATGCTGCCGATTATATACGTAACCCAAGGAGTAAGATTGATCGTTTCTTTGATGGGTTAAAACCATTTCTCCGTCGAGATTTAGTATCACAATCCTTCTCATCATACGAAGATATTGTCTCGTGTGCTATCAGACAGAAAAGGAATTCTCTATGTCTTATGACAACAAAGTTAAGCAAGAGAAGAAGAGAACGGTGGAACAAGAGACAGATAAAGGGAAAAAGGGAAAGAAGGATTTTCCATTATGTGATAATTGTGGGAAGAATCACCCTGGTACTTGCCTAAAAGGAATGGGAGTTTGTTATAAATGTGGAGAAAAGGGTCACCAGGCTCGTGATTGCAAGGGAAAGAAAGAGGCTGTCAAAGTTGAATGCTAAAATTGTAGGGAAACAGGGCATTATGCAAATGAATTTCCTAAGCGTCAAGGAAACTTACCTCAGAAAAGGCCAAGGGATCAAGGCCAATCTTATGCTGTGACTACAGTTGAAGCGGAATAATTAATGTATTGGTGCTTTTGGACTCAAGGATTATATTCTGGTTATAAGAATAATGTGATATATATATATATGGATTGTACTGCAGTACTTGTTGATTTCAGTAAGGTTTTAATATGATTAAGGTAATTATATTTTTAGTATGTGACAATAAGATAAACTTTACTTTGTTTGGGGAATCTGATAAATTGATTTTGGAATTAAGAGACCTTTTAGAGAAAGTCTGGACAGATGTATTTTGGATAACTATAAAGGTTGGAGTGGATTAAGTTGATCTTTGGATAGTATTGTTTAAGGTTAAAAAATTTATGAAGATTATTTTTGGATTATTATGATACTATAGTTTTAGGAAAAGGACAACCTGCAGGGTGGGGCATAACCCGTCACGTCGGACAAAGCTGCAGGAATCGAACCCATAATCATGGTGCGATAGGCCTTTATTTCCTACCACTAGCCTACAGGAAGTCCCTGGTTATTACAAAATAATTTTACTAATCTAAATGGTATGTGTTAGCATTTGGAACCTTATACAATTAGGATAAGTATAATATTTTTGAGTTCTATTATCTTTTTGAGTGAAATATGAGTTGAAGGTTGAAACTCTAATTGTCAAGCATAAATATATATATACCTATCTCTTATTCAATGAATAAATTAATTCATAAACTTTAGTAAAGGGATATTAAAACAAAAAATGTGTTATCCTAATACCTTATGTCTTGTTGAACTAATGATATTTTAAATCAACATAGATTGAAGGCTTTGAGGCCCTCAATTTGACAGTTGATTTTGATTGATGACCTCAATCACTCCCTACAAATATTTACGTTTTTCCTCCAAATTATATGTCTCTAATTGCCACCAATGTTCTCCTAATCGAGATCATAATTGGGTGGTGACCTTTTCATTTCCCTATCCCTCTTATTAAGGCTAAATTTTATTAATCTTATTTCCGATGTGGGTTTTCCCCAATGGTATTTTCCCTTTTCAACCTTTTATTTTCCAAGAAAAATTTCAAATTGCGAGGACGCAATTTATTGAAGGAGGGGAGAATGTAACACCCCGAGCTTCCATGATACGCTTCTCATTCAATAATGCAATAGCTTGCATTGTACGCAACATCGAGTTCTAACACACCGCGACTAATCAAAGTAGCCGTTATGAATAGTAATAACCACTTTTTAAAATTATAGAAATTTTTTATTTCAAAATGGACTTCATTTTTGTATTCTTAATATCGAAATTAGCCTATGTTGAATTTTTGGTATTTTTCTGAGAACTTCTAATTTTTTTATGACTAGTGAAAAATACTTAAAACAACTTTTTTAATAAAAATAATTTATTGTGATAAATTATACTATTTAGTGGTTTTAAAGTATAATTAGAATATGTTTTTACCCTTTTATCCAATGGTGGTAATTAGAAATAATTTAACATTGAAATTGGACATAAACAATTGCCAATCTTTTGATATAAATTGTTTCTTAAAACACGCTATTTGTTGTGACAGCGGGAATTAATTATAAAATTAATTAATGCAACTTATATTTTTGGAATTTTTTAAAATAGACATCATTTTTGAATTCGGAATATCAATTATAGCTTAGGGTGAAATTTTGGCCTTGTTCTGAAAAACTTCAATTTTTGATGAATAGTGAAACCACTAAGTGGTAGTTAAATAACTGATTTTTCGTTTAAATGAAATATTGCCACTTCTGTGATTTGATTTTCAAAAATCCGACATACATGGTTGTCATTAAGAAGTAAAATGTGGTTCAATGAGATTAAATTAATTTTTTGGTGAATAGTAACTTTTAAGTTCTTAATCGCGATTAGAGGTAATTAGTGTAGTTTAAGGTACAAATAATGTTATAATAATATGAGATGAGCATGACACTTGTCCTACTCCTATTGGATGAGTCATGGCAGACCAAGAAAACCCATGGGTCAACTTGGGGACCCCATGGAGCCACTTTACTTGGAAAATGACATTAATATATATATATATTTAATGTTAAAATTAAATTGACACAAACATGAGTTGTTTTACTAAAACAGTTTTTATGTGGGGTTACACAAGTCCAAATTTTGATTATAAATATTCATTAGAAATCTAAAAATATTTCCTACATCATAGTATTTTTTTTTATAATTTTTAGACATAAAATAAATTAAATTATTTATGACATCATGATGATGCAGTGATGACCTCATTATTTAACGATTTAAATAAAATGGGAAGATAATGCAAAATCCAAGGCTTACACTTGTCAAAATCCAATTGGATGAGGATATTTCGAACCCTTATCACCTTATCCTCGAATTATATAAGTGTGGGAACTTTAGAATCCGAAAATCATTGTGTAATAATGTAACATTTCAATCTTTCCAAAAGAGCCCCTCCTCTCAACTTATAAAAGGCCCCCACCTCTTCCACCTTATTTACACTTTCAAGCCATTTGGCTCGTCCAACCTCTTCCCAAATACTCACCCAACTTCCCCCTATTACTCCTAGAAGCCTCACTTTGGGCAGAACGCTTCCCAAGGAAGCCTTTGGCTCAAATCAAAAAGAGTTACCCGATTTTGAGGTAATGTCTTCTCTAATGTTGTTTTGTTTTATTTATCTTCTCCAACCCCCTAAAATCTTTTTATTCATTTCTTTTGTAACAACACAAGTATCCTCAATATAATAGGATGTTGTTATAAGAAGGATTCAAGCTACACATACACACACCTACATCTAATGGTTAAAGAACATACGGTTTCTGTGGATGGCGAATTTCTGCCTCACGAAACGATGATTGTTCAACACTCATATAACACCTCCAATGGTGGAAATTAAGATGTAAATATTTTTATATATGATATATAATATGTTTATGTTTTACTTATGCTTCTGTATTTCTCATTTATGGCATACTTTATGATTTCTATTGTGGGTAAAACGCGATAATTTCATTTTAGGAAGTGCAGACTACCGCCCCCTCAAAGTGATTTGAATCGTTAATGCCATATGTGGGATGTATAAAGGATGAAGTAAATGTTATTATACACTATATTATACTGGAATTATATTAAACATTTATATCATTATGATTTCGTTCCATTGAATATGAAATTGAAATGAAAGTAGCGTTCATGCGTACGTACGGCTTACCGTCTCCATGAACGGTGCATTTCATTTCTTACCTCAAAATGTTACGTGACATTATGAATGAATGTATATACTATATATATAATATATATAATATCTACATCATGAATATAATTCTGGATATAATGGATATTTCACCACATTAACAACTTGTAATTATAAGAAGTTTATTTTTGACTCAAGTACCAAAGATCGAAAAAACGACCGTTATTAACTTAAATAATTACATAATGTTCATAACATGGTAATAAGGGATATAAAAGGAATAATGAACATGAAAAAGGTTCTTAAGTAAATAGAAATTACCTCTAGTTTATTATTCAGGAGGTTAAAGAACGGTCGAGTCTGGACAAGACGCAAGGTAAGCGAATTTCATAACCCAACTTCCATTCTTTGGGTTAATCTCCTACTTTCAAATTATGTCATGATATTATTATGTATTATTTTGTATTTTTACTTTCTTTATGTGTACCTATAGTGAATACCCATAATATATCTATTTTATTTTAAAAATGATTTTTTAACGACTTCGTCTCAATCTCCTTTCATTGAGGCATGTTTGGTTTTATACACAATTTTCTTTTATACGGTGTATAAACCCCTTTGACTTTTACGTTTATTCAAAAGGAATATTTTTTATACGAAGCGTTTTACTAAACGACAAAAATGGAATGTTTTTCTTTCCGTACTTATGCGGCGACAACGACTTCTCCTCCGCCGTGACCATTATTTGAGTTTCGACTTCCTCTACAAGCCATCATTTTTTTAATGAAAAATAAATACAAAGTTTTAACTTTCTTTTATTTTGGTATTGAAAATGGTTTTGAAAGCATTTTTATTATATCAATGTGTTGTATTGATATCTTGTGATTGAAATGTGGAAATGTTATGTTTCCTTTATGCATGTTTTATGTGATACGATTATGTTATGGTTTATGATATGTTTAAACCTATTCATATGAGGAATGTATTGGACTTAATAAGTGACGGGTGGAGCCCGCTATAGCTCCTTGATGCATCGGTAGGTCTCATGAGACAACTAGACGTGGAATTGGCCGAGGCCCTTTCCCAATTTGATTTATGGTTTTGGCCGAGGCCTTAATCATTTTTGACGTCTTGGCCGAGGCCTTGACAAAATGTTTCAGAATGTCTGGCATTATACATTCCCTCATTATGAAAGTGGTTATTGATTTTGCATGTGATTATTCGACCAGTAGAATATCCATGTGAAGAAGTGAATGGCATTATCTCATTTTACTTTTTCCATATTATGTTGAAGTTCAAGTTTAAAAGGCTTTTGTTTTAGTTATACATTGCCTTAAATACTTATGTTTTCTTATGAAAGCTTCCGCTATATTGTTATCCTTACTGAGCATCTGAGCTCACCCCTTTCAATGTTTTAATATTTTCCAGGATGTGAAGAAGTATTTTATGAATGACCTGCAGGGATAGTCAGAAGAGGATATGAGTGTGGACTATGAAGACTTTGTTATTAGTTTTCCACTTTATGATGTAATGTAACATTTATGAATGTATCTAGTGTTTCCAAGGCTACTAAACTAATCGGTCTTTCGAGACTTGATCTTTTGTGATCATGCCAATGTTACGAAGTAATGCACCGACTCTGGGTAGCTGGGGTCGGGGAGTTACATTTGGTGTCAGAGGCAATTTATTACTAACCTTGGAAGCAAGATTTAGATAAACTCTGATTAGAGCACATAGCCCAAAGATAGACTTTGAGGATTAGTATAGAAGAACTTCCTAGAATTTTGGTATTATAGAGATGTTATGAGTTTTCCTAGAAATACATCCTTGTCTGGATACGAGCAGGTAGAGGCGGCTCTGGCACAGATGTACCTAGGGGTAAAACCCGAAAACACCGCTTTGAGCTAGACTCGAACGGGAACTGGTGCACGACAACGGGCCTTGCTGCACTCTTGGTTACGACACTCCCGGGGGATATGCTTAGGATAATTCTCATTTTATTTACAAACCACTATGAAGGGTTATGAGTACATACTTTCTCAAAGAAAACATTTCTTTTTATGATTATGGATTATATCCATAAATAGTTCAATTTATGTAAAGTGTTTAACAAGTATGGAATTATGTATTTTAATTCATAAACTAATCTAGTTTATACCATTGTTTAGAAATGGCGCCTAGTGGAAGGAATGGAAACCGTATCAATGCACGCACTCTGTGAAGGGATTTCCCTCCTTCTCAAGATAATTATTGTAGATCTGGAGATACAACTGGTGCTGATCAACTTATTACCATACTAGGACAACTCACTCAAGTTATGAATAATAACCTTACTGGTATGGAGCACCCTGATCCGCAACATGGAGGATCAATGCTAGATCGTTTCATGAGGAAAAAACCACCAACCTTCAATGGGAGTACAAATCCTATAGTAGCTGAGCAATGGATAAATTCCATAGAGAAAATATTCCATGCCTTGGGGAGTAGTGAAAGGGAGAAGGTTTTCATGGCAGTTTACCGCCTCACTGGAGATGCCGATCAGTGGTGGTCGTTGATTCAAAACACAAAAGAAGATGATGACGTGTCGAATATGGAATGGAGGGAGTTCAAAGAGATTTTCTTAGAAAAATACTTTCCTCATGACCATCGAGTAGATATGGAAAGGCAGTTTCTGAGTCTGAGGCAGAAGGAGGATGAGAATGTCGCAAAGTATGAGGCTAACTTTACAAGGTTTGCGAGGCATGCTGCCGATTATATACGTAACCCAAGGAGTAAGATTGATCGTTTCTTTGATGGGTTAAAACCATTTCTCCGTCGAGATTTAGTATCACAATCCTTCTCATCATACGAAGATATTGTCTCGTGTGCTATCAGACAGAAAAGGAATTCTCTATGTCTTATGACAACAAAGTAAAGCAAGAGAAGAAGAGAACGGTGGAACAAGAGACATATAAAGGGAAAAAGGGAAAGAAGGATTTTCCATTATGTGATAATTGTGGGAAGAATCACCCTGGTACTTGCCTAAATGGAATGGGAGTTTGTTATAAATGTGGAGAAAAGGGTCACCAGGCTCGTGATTGCAAGGGAAAGAAAGAGGCTGTCAAAGTTGAATGCTAAAATTGTAGGGAAACAGGGCATTATGCAAATGAATGTCCTAAGCGTCAAGGAAACTTACCTCAGAAAAGGCCAAGGGATCAAGGCCAATCTTATGCTGTGACTACAGTTGAAGCGGAATAATTAATGTATTGGTGCTTTTGGACTCAAGGATTATATTCTGGTTATAAGAATAATGTGATATATATATATATATATGGATTGTACTGCAGTACTTGTTGATTTCAGTAAGGTTTTAATATGATTAAGGTAATTATATTTTTAGTATGTGACAATAAGAGAAACTTTACTTTGTTTGGGGAATCTGATAAATTGATTTTGGAATTAAGAGACCTTTTAGAGAAAGTCTGGACAGATGTATTTTGGATAACTATAAAGGTTGGAGTGGATTAAGTTGATCTTTGGATAGTATTGTTTAAGGTTAAAAAATTTATGAAGATTATTTTTGGATTATTATGATACTATAGTTTTAGGAAAAGGACAACCTGCAGGGTGGGGCATAACCCGTCACGTCGGACAAAGCTGCAGGAATCGAACCCACAATCATGGTGCGATAGGCCTTTATTTCCTACCACTAGCCTACAGGAAGTCCCTGGTTATTACAAAATAATTTTACTAATCTAAATGGTATGTGTTAGCATTTGGAACCTTATACAATTAGGATAAGTATAATATTTTTGAGTTCTATTATCTTTTTGAGTGAAATATGAGTTGAAGGTTGAAACTCTAATTGTCAAGCATAAATATATATATACCTATCTCTTATTCAATGAATAAATTAATTCATAAACTTTAGTAAAGGGATATTAAAACAAAAAATGTTTTATCCTAATACCTTATGTCTTGTTGAACTAATGATATTTTAAATCAACATAGATTGAAGGCTTTGAGGCCCTCAATTTGACAGTTGATTTTGATTGATGACCTCAATCACTCCCTACAAATATTTACGTTTTTCCTCCAAATTATATGTCTCTAATTGCCACCAATGTTCTCCTAATCGAGATCATAATTGGGTGGTGACCTTTTCATTTCCCTATCCCTCTTATTAAGGCTAAATTTTATTAATCTTATTTCCGATGTGGGTTTTCCCCAATGGTATTTTCCCTTTTCAACCTTTTATTTTCCAAGAAAAATTTCAAATTGCGAGGACGCAATTTATTGAAGGAGGGGAGAATGTAACACCCCGAGCTTCCATGATACGCTTCTCATTCAATAATGCAATAGCTTGCATTGTACGCAACTTCGAGTTCTAACACACCGCGACTAATCAAAGTAGCTGTTATGAATAGTAATAACCACTTTTTAAAATTATAGAATTTTTTTATTTCAAAATGGACTTCATTTTTGTATTCTTAATATCGAAATTAGCCTATGTTGAATTTTTGGTATTTTTCTGAGAACTTCTAATTTTTTTATGACTAGTGAAAAATACTTAAAACAACTTTTTTAATAAAAATAATTTATTGTGATAAATTATACTATTTATTGGTTTTAAAGTATAATTAGAATATGTTTTTACCCTTTTATCCAATGGTGGTAATTAGAAATAATTTAACATTGAAATTGGACATAAACAATTGCCAATCTTTTGATATAAATTGTTTCTTAAAACACGCTATTTGTTGTGACAGCGGGAATTAATTATAAAATTAATTAATGCAACTTATATTTTTGGAATTTTTTAAAATAGACATTATTTTTGAATTCGGAATATCAATTATAGCTTAGGGTGAAATTTTGGCCTTGTTCTGAAAAACTTCAATTTTTGATGAATAGTGAAACCACTAAGTGGTAGTTAAATAACTGATTTTTCGTTTAAATGAAATATTACCACTTATGTGATTTGATTTTCAAAAATCCGACATACATGGTTGTCATTAAGAAGTAAAATGTGGTTCAATGAGATTAAATTAATTTTTTGGTGAATAGTAACTTTTAAGTTCTTAATCGCGATTAGAGGTAATTAGTGTAGTTTAAGGTACAAATAATGTTATAATAATATGAGATGAGCATGACACTTGTCCTACTCCTATTGTATGAGTCATGGCAGACCAAGAAAACCCATGGGTCAACTTGGGGACCCCATGGAGCCACTTTACTTGGAAAATGACATTAATATATATATATTTAATGTTAAAATTAAATTGACACAAACATGAGTTGTTTTACTAAAACATTTTTTATGTGGGGTTACACAAGTCCAAATTTTGATTATAAATATTCATTAGAAATCTAAAAATATTTCCTACATCATAGTATTTTTTTTATAATTTTTAGACATTAAATAAATTAAATTATTTATGACATCATGATGATGCAGTGATGACCTCATTATTTAACGATTTAAATAAAATGGGAAGATAATGCAAAATACAAGGCTTACACTTGTCCAAATCCAATTGGATGAGGATATTTAGAACCCTTATCACCTTATCCTAGAATTATATAAGTGTGGGAACTTTAGAATCCGAAAATCATTGTGTAATAATGTAACATTTCAATCTTTCCAAAAGAGCCCCTCCTCTCAACTTATAAAAGGCCCCCACCTCTTCCACCTCATTTACACTTTCAAGCCATTTGGCTCGTCCAACCTCTTCCCAAATACTCACCCAACTTCCCCCTATTACTCCTAGAAGCCTCACTTTGGGCAGAACTCTTCCCAAGGAAGCCTTTGGCTCAAATCAAAAAGAGTTACCCGATTTTGAGGTAATGTCTTCTCTAATGTTGTTCTGTTTTATTTATCTTCTCCAACCCCCTAAAATCTTTTTATTCATTTATTTTGTAACAACAAAAGTATCCTCAATATACTAGGATGTTGTTATAAGAAGGATTCAAGCTACACATACACACACCTACATCTAATGGTTAAAGAACATACGGTTTCTGTGGATGGCGAATTTCTGCCTCACGAAACGATGATTGTTCAACACTCATATAACACCTCCAAAGGTGGAAATTAAGATGTAAATATTTTTATATATGATATATAATATGTTTATGTTTTACTTATGCTTCTGTATTTCTCATTTATGGCATACTTTATGATTTCTATTGTGGGTAAAACGCGATAATTTCATTTTAGGAAGTGCAGACTACCGCCCCCTCAAAGTGATTTGAATCGTTAATGCCATATGTGGGATGTATAAAGGATGAAGTAAATGGTATTATACAATATATTATACTGGAATTATATTAAACATTTATATCATTATGATTTCGTTCCATTAAATATGAAATTGAAATGAAAGTAGCGTTCATGCGTACGTACGGCTTACCGTCTCCATGAACGGTGCATTTCATTTCTTACCTCTATATGTTACGTGACATTATGAATGAATGTATATACTATATATATAATATATATAATATCTACATCATGAATATAATTCTGGATATAATGGATATTTCACCACATTAACAACTTGTAATTATAAGAAGTTTATTTTTGACTCAAGTACCAAAGATCGACAAAACGACCGTTATTAACTTAAATAATTACATAATGTTCATAACATGGTAATAAGGGATATAAAAGGAATAATGAACATGAAAAAGGTTCTTAAGTAAATAGAAATTAACTCTAGTTTATTATTCAGGAGGTTAAAGAACGGTCGAGTCTGGACAAGACGCAAGGTAAGCGAATTTCATAACCCAACTTCCATTCTTTGGGTTAATCTCCTACTTTCAAATTATGTCATGATATTATTATGTATTATTTTGTATTTTTACTTTCTTTATGTGTACCTACAGTGAATACACATAATATATCTATTTTATTTTAAAAATTATTTTTTAAGGACTTCGTCTCAATCTCCTTTCATTGAGGCATATTTGGTTTTATACACAATTTTCTTTTATACGGTGTATAAACCCCTTTGACTTTTACGTTTATTCAAAAGGAATATATTTTATACGAAGCGTTTTACTAAACGGCAAAAATGGAATGTTTTTCTTTCCGTACTTATGCGGCGACAACGACTTCTCCGCCGCCGTGACCATTATTTGAGTTTCGACTTCCTCTACAAGCCATCATTTTTTTAATGAAAAATAAATACAAAGTTTTAACTTTCTTTTATTTTGGTATTGAAAATGGTTTTGAAAGCATTTTTATTATATCAATGTGTTGTATTGATATCTTGTGATTGAAATGTGGAAATGTTATGTTTCCTTTATGCATGTTTTATGTGATACGATTATGTTATGGTTTATGATATGTTTAAACCTATTCATATGAGGAATGTATTGGACTTAATAAGTGACGGGTGGAGCCCGCTATAGGTCCTCGATGCATCGGTAGGTCTCATGAGACAACTAGACGTGGAATTGGCCGAGGCCCTTTCCCAATTTGATTTATGGTTTTGGCCGAGGCCTTAATCATTTTAGACGTCTTGGCCGAGGCCTTGAAAAAATGTTTCAGAATGTCTGGCATTATACATTCCCTCATTATGAAAGTGGTTATTGATTTTGCATGTGATTATTCGACCAGTAGAATATCCATGTGAAGAAGTGAATGGCATTATCTCATTTTACTTTTTCCATATTATGTTGAAGTTCAAGTTTAAAAGGCTTTTGTTTTAGTTATACATTGCCTTAAATACTTATGTTTTCTTATGAAAGCTTCCGCTATATTGTTATCCTTACTGAGCATCTGAGCTCACCCCTTTCAATGTTTTAATATTTTCCAGGATGTGAAGAAGTATTTTATGAATGACCTGCAGGGATAGTCAGAAGAGGATATGAGTGTGGACTATGAAGACTTTGTTATTAGTTTTCCACTTTATGATGTAATGTAACATTTATGAATGTATCTAGTGTTTCCAAGGCTACTAAACTAATCGGTCTTTCGAGACTTGATCTTTTGTGATCATGCCAATGTTACGAAGTAATGCACCGACTCTGGGTAGCTGGGGTCGGGGAGTTACATTTGGTGTCAGAGGCAATTTATTACTAACCTTGGAAGCAATATTTAGATAAACTCTGATTAGAGCACATAGCCCAAAGATAGACTTTGAGGATTAGTATAGAAGAACTTCCTAGAATTTTGGTATTATAGAGATGTTATGAGTTTTCCGAGAAATACATCCCTGTCTGGATACGAGCAGGTAGAGGCGGCTCTGGCACAGATGTACCTAGGGGTAAAACCCGAAAACACCGCTTTGAGCTAGACTCGAACGGGAACTGGTGCACGACAACGGGCCTTGCTGCACTCTTGGTTACGACACTCCCGGGGGATATGCTTAGGATAATTCTCATTTTATTTACAAACCACTATGAAGGGTTATGAGTACATACTTCCTCAAAGAAAACATTTCTTTTTATGATTATGGATTATATCCATAAATAGTTCAATTTATGTAAAGTGTTTAACAAGTATGGAATTATGTATTTTAATTCATAAACTAATCTAGTTTATGCCATTGTTTAGAAATGGTGCCTAGTGGAAGGAATGGAAACCGTATCAATGCACGCACTCTGTGAAGGGATTTCCCTCCTTCTCAAGATAATTATTGTAGATCTGGAGATACAACTGGTGCTGATCAACTTATTACCATACTGGGAAAACTCACTCAAGTTATGAATAATAACCTTACTGGTATGGAGCACCCTGATCCGCAACATGGAGGATCAATGCTAGATCGTTTCATGAGGCAACAACCACCAACCTTCAATGGGAGTACAAATCCTATAGTAGCTGAGCAATGGATAAATTCCATAGAGAAAATATTCCATGCCTTGGGGAGTAGTGAAAGGGAGAAGGTTTTCATGGCAGTTTACCGCCTCACTGGAGATGCCGATCAGTGGTGGTCGTTGATTCAAAACACAAAAGAAGATGATGACGTATCGAATATGGAATGGAGGGAGTTCAAAGAGATTTTCTTAGAAAAATACTTTCCTCATGACCATCGAGTAGATATGGAAAGGCAATTTCTGAGTCTGAGGCAGAAGGAGGATGAGAATGTCGCAAAGTATGAGGCTAACTTTACAAGGTTAGCGAGGCATGCTGCCGATTATATACGTAACCCAAGGAGTAAGATTGATCGTTTCTTTGATGGGTTAAAACCATTTCTCCTTCGAGATTTAGTATCACAATCCTTCTCATCATACGAAGATATTGTCTCGTGTGCTATCAGATAGAAAAGGAATTCTCTATGTCTTATGACAACAAAGTAAAGCAAGAGAAGAAGAGAACGGTGGAACAAGAGACAGATAAAGGGAAAAAGGGAAAGAAGGATTTTCCATTATGTGATAATTGTGGGAAGAATCACCCTGGTACTTGCCTAAAAGGAATGGGAGTTTGTTATAAATGTGGAGAAAAGGGTCACCAGGCTCGTGATTGCAAGGGAAAGAAAGAGGCTGTCAAAGTTGAATGCTAAAATTGTAGGGAAACAGGGCATTATGCAAATGAATGTCCTAAGCGTCAAGGAAACTTACCTCAGAAAAGGCCAAGGGATCAAGGCCAATCTTATGCTGTGACTACAGTTGAAGCGGAATAATTAATGTATTGGTGCTTTTGGACTCAAGGATTATATTCTGGTTATAAGAATAATGTGATATATATATATATATATGGATTGTACTGCAGTACTTGTTGATTTCAGTAAGGTTTTAATATGATTAAGGTAATTATATTTTTAGTATGTGACAATAAGAGAAACTTTACTTTGTTTGGGGAATCTGATAAATTGATTTTGGAATTAAGAGACCTTTTAGAGAAAGTCTGGACAGATGTATTTTGGATAACTATAAAGGTTGGAGTGGATTAAGTTGATCTTTGGATAGTATTGTTTAAGGTTAAAAAATTTATGAAGATTATTTTTGGATTATTATGATACTATAGTTTTAGGAAAAGGACAACCTGCAGGGTGGGGCATAACCCGTCACGTCGGACAAAGCTGCAGGAATCGAACCCACAATCATGGTGCGATAGGCCTTTACTTCCTACCACTAGCCTACAGGAAGTCCCTGGTTATTACAAAATAATTTTACTAATCTAAATGGTATGTGTTAACATTTGGAACCTTATACAATTAGGATAAGTATAATATTTTTGAGTTCTATTATCTTTTTGAGTGAAATATGAGTTGAAGGTTGAAACTCTAATTGTCAAGCATAAATATATATATACCTATCTCTTATTCAATGAATAAATTAATTCATAAACTTTAGTAAAGGGATATTAAAACAAAAAATGTGTTATCCTAATACCTTATGTCTTGTTGAACTAATGATATTTTAAATCAACATAGATTGAAGGCTTTGAGGCCCTCAATTTGACAGTTGATTTTGATTGATGACCTCAATCACTCCCTACAAATATTTACGTTTTTCCTCCAAATTATATGTCTCTAATTGCCACCAATGTTCTCCTAATCGAGATCATAATTGGGTGGTGACCTTTTCATTTCCCTATCCCTCTTATTAAGGCTAAATTTTATTAATCTTATTTCCGATGTGGGTTTTCCCCAATGGTATTTTCCCTTTTTAACCTTTTATTTTCCAAGAAAAATTTCAAATTGCGAGGACACAATTTATTGAAGGAGGGGAGAATTTAACACCCCGAGCTTCCATGATACGCTTCTCATTCAATAATGCAATAGCTTGCATTGTACGCAACTTCGAGTTCTAACACACTGCGACTAATCAAAGTAGCCGTTATGAATAGTAATAACCACTTTTTAAAATTATAGAAATTTTTTATTTCAAAATGGACTTCATTTTTGTATTCTTAATATTGAAATTAGCCTATGTTGAATTTTTGGTATTTTTCTGAGAACTTCTAATTTTTTTATGACTAGTGAAAAATACTTAAAACAACTTTTTTAATAAAAATAATTTATTGTGATAAATTATACTATTTATTGGTTTTAAAGTATAATTAGAATATGTTTTTACCCTTTTATCCAATGGTGGTAATTAGAAATAATTTAACATTGAAATTGGACATAAACAATTGCCAATCTTTTGATATAAATTGTTTCTTAAAACACGCTATTTGTTGTGACAGCGGGAATTAATTATAAAATTAATTAATGCAACTTATATTTTTGGAATTTTTTAAAATAGACATCATTTTTGAATTCGGAATATCAATTATAGCTTAGGGTGAAATTTTGGCCTTGTTCTGAAAAACTTCAATTTTTGATGAATAGTGAAACCACTAAGTGGTAGTTAAATAACTGATTTTTCGTTTAAATGAAATATTACCACTTCTGTGATTTGATTTTCAAAAATCCGACATACATGGTTGTCATTAAGAAGTAAAATGTGGTTCAATGAGATTAAATTAATTTTTTGGTGAATAGTAACTTTTAAGTTCTTAATCGCGATTAGAGGTAATTAGTGTAGTTTAAGGTACAAATAATGTTATAATAATATGAGATGAGCATGACACTTGTCCTACTCCTATTGGATGAGTCATGGCAGACCAAGAAAACCCATGGGTCAACTTGGGGACCCCATGAAGCCACTTTACTTGGAAAATGACATTAATATATATATATTTAATGTTAAAATTAAATTGACACAAACATGAGTTGTTTTACTAAAACAGTTTTTATGTGGGGTTACACAAGTCCAAATTTTGATTATAAATATTCATTAGAAATCTAAAAATATTTCCTACATCATAGTATTTTTTTTTATAATTTTTAGACATTAAATAAATTAAATTATTTATGACATCATGATGATGCAGTGATGACCTCATTATTTAACGATTTAAATAAAATGGGAAGATAATGCAAAATCCAAGGCTTACACTTGTCCAAATCCAATTGGATGAGGATATTTCGAACCCTTATCACCTTATCCTCGAATTATATAAGTGTGGGAACTTTAGAATCCCAAAATCATTGTGTAATATTGTAACATTTCATTCTTTCCAAAAGAGCCCCTCCTCTCAACTTATAAAAGGCCCCCACCTCTTCCACGTCATTTACACTTTCAAGACGTTTGGCTCGTCCAACCTCTTCCCAAATACTCACCCAACTTCCCCCTATTACTCCTAGAAGCCTCACTTTGGGCATAACTCTTCCCAAGGAAGCCTTTGGCTCAAATCAAAAAGAGTTACCCGATTTTGAGGTAATGTCTTCTCTAATGTTGTTTTGTTTTATTTATCTTCTCCAACCCCCTAAAATATTTTTATTCATTTCTTTTGTAACAACACCAGTATCCTCAATATACTAGGATGTTGTTATAAGAAGGATTGGAGCTACACTTACACACACCTACATCTAATGGTTAAAGAACTTACGGTTTCTGTGGATGGCGAATTTCTGCCTCACGAAACGATGATTGTTCAACACTCATATAACACCTCCAAAGGTGGAAATTAAGATGTCACTATTTTTATATATGATATATAATATGTTTATGTTTTACTTATGCTTCTGTATTTATCATTTATGGCATACTTTATGATTTCCATTATGGGTAAAACGCGATAATTTCATTTTAGGAAGTGCAGACTACCGCCCCCTCGAAGTGATTTGAATCGTTAATGCCATATATGGGATGTATAAAGGATGGAGTAAATGGTATTATACAATATATTATACTGGAATTATATTATACATTTATATAATTATGATTTCGTTCCATTAAATATGAATTTGAAATGAAAGTAGCGTTCATGCGTACGTACGGCTTACCGTCTCCATGAATGGTGCATTTCATTTCTTACCTCTAAATGTTACGTGACATTATGAATGAATGTATATACTGTATATATAATATATATAATATCTACATCATGAATATAATTCTGGATGTAATGGATATTTCACCACATTAACAACTTGTAATTATAAGAAGTTTATTTTTGACTCAAGTACCAAAGATCGACAAAACGACCGTTATTAACTTAAATAATTACATAATGTTCATAACATGGTAATAAGGGATATAAAAGTAATAATAAACATGAAAAAGGTTCTTAAGTAAATAGAAATTAACTCTAGTTTATTATTCAGGAGGTTAAAGAACGGTCGAGTCAGTACAAGACGCAAGGTAAGGGAATTTCTTAACCCAACTTCCATTCTTTGGGTTAATCTCCTACTTTCAAATTATGTCATGATATTATTATGTATTATTTTGTATTTTTACTTTCTTTATGTGTACCTACAGTGAATACACATAATAGATCTATTTTATTTTAAAAATTATTTTTTAAGGACTTCGTCTCAATCTCCTTTCATTGAGGCATATTTGGTTTTATACACAATTTTCTTTTATACGGTGTATAAACCCCTTTGACTTTTACATTTATTCAAAAGGAATCTTTTTTATACGAAGCATTTTACTAAACGAAAAAAATGGAATGTTTTTCTTTCCGTACTTATGCGGCGACAACGACGTCTCCGCCGCCGTGACCATTATTTGAGTTTCGGCTTCCTCTACAAGCCATCATTTTTTTAATGAAAAATAAATACAAAGTTTTAACTTTCTTTTATTTTGGTATTGAAAATGGTTTTGAAAGCGTTTTTATTATATCAATGTGTTTTATTGATATCTTGTGATTGAAATGTGGAAATGTTATGTTTCCATTATGCATGTTTTATGTGATACGATTATGTTATGGTTTATGATATGTTTAAACCTACTCATATGAGGAATGTATTGGACTTAATAAGTGACGGGTGGAGCCCGCTATAGCTCCTCGATGCATCGGTAGGTCTCATGAGACAACTAGACGTGGAATTGGCCGAGGCCCTTTCCCAATTTGATTTATGGTTTTGGCCGAGGCCTTAATCATTTTAGACGTCTTGGCCGAGGCCTTGACAAAATGTTTCAGAATGTCTGGCATTATACATTCCCTCATTATGAAAGTGGTTATTGATTTTGCATGTGATTATTAGACCAGTAGAATATCCATGTGAAGAAGTGAATGGCATTATCTCATTTTACTTTTTCCATATTATGTTTAAGTTCATGTTTAAAAGGCTTTTGTTTTAGTTATTAATTGCCTTAAATGCTTATATTTTCTTATGAAAGCTTCCGCTATATTGTTATCCTTACTGAGCATCTGAGCTCACCCCTTTCAATGTTTTAATATTTTCCAGGATGTGAAGAAGTATTTTATGAATGACCTGCAGGGATAGTCAGAAGAGGATATGAGTGTGGACTATGAAGACTTTGTTATTAGTTTTCCACTTTATGATGTAATGTAACATTTATGAATGTATCTAGTGTTTCCAAGGCTACTAAACTAATCAGTCTTTCGAGACTTGATCTTTTGTGATCAGGCCAATGTTACGAATTAATGCACCGACTCTGGGTAGCTGGGGTCGGGGAGTTACAGTTGGTATCAGAGGCAATTTAGTACTAACCTTGGAAGAAAGATTTAGATAAACTCTGATTAGAGCACATAGCCCAAAGATAGACTTTGAGGATTAGTATAGAAGAACTTCCTAAAATTCTGGTACTATAGAGATGTTATGAGTTTTCCGAGGAATACATCCCTGTCTGGATACGAGCAGGTAGAGGCGGCTCTGGCACAGATGTACCTAGGGGTAAAACCCGAAAACACCGCTTTGAGCTAGACTCGAACGGGAACTGGTGCACGACAACGGGCCTTGCTGCACTCTTGGTTACGACACTCCCGGGGGATATACTTAGGATAATTCTCATTTTATTTACAAACCACTATGAAGGGTTATGAGTACATACTTCATCAAAGAAAACATTTCTTTTTATGATTATGGATTATATCCATAAATAGTTCAATTTATGTAAAGTGTTAACAAGAATGGAATTATGTATTTTAATTCATAAACTAATCTAGTTTATGCCATTGTTTAGAAATGGGGCCTAGTGGAAGGAATGGAAACCGTATCAATGCACGCACTCTGTGTAAGGATTTCTCTCCTTCTCAAGATAATTATTCTGAAATCTCATAACCCTAATCTGTAGTAATATTCAATTGAATATATTTTCAACAAAAAAAATTTATAGATATCATCAACAACTATTAGTGTAACTCTTATTTTGAATTTATGTGTCAGTAATATTCAATTAAATGCCTTGAATTTTATCAATCATATCATTAGAAATACCTGGTCTTAATTAAAACCACTCTTTGACTTCATCGCAACATTTTAGAGTTATGAAACTATTCCCACAATGACCCTTAGATGATTCCATTTAAATTATAGTGGAAATTATTACGATATAATAACACTTCCAAAGAAATATGTTGATACAAAACATTTTTGAACACTATAAAGAGGTATTTTAAAATAGTTTTTAAAGATTAAATGTTTTTTTTTAAATTGACCATTAGTTTGATGGTGATGATAAGTTGTACAAATTATATACTCTTTAATCAATGGTAGTTGAAGAATCATCCAGAACATTTTGAGGAAACTCATATATTAATTGGATATAATTTAATGTGGTACACTATGAATATTTACCACATAATATATGTAAATAATTAATATTTGATCAAATGAGAAATATTATTGAATAAAAATGATGTGTAATGACATTATAATTTGATCAACCACAACCCAAATGGAATTATAATTTTTGTAGGTATTGGGAAGATCTATGATGAAATCTTTTCTATTGTTCCCCCATTTTAATGCACGTATCGGTAATGATTTCATCATCCCCTTATAATTAAAATATTTAGATATATGTTACTTGAAGTCCAATAAAATACAAGTATAATATATAATATTTATCTTAATGTTGTTCCACAATAAATTATCTATGTGACCTCGATTAGTATATTTTTACATCTAGGATGAATAGAGATTAATGAGAAATGTTTATCTTCCCAAAAATACTTCCTCAGTTTTATTATAGACATGACAAAAATATGTTTTAGAAATCTTATAATTTTACCAATTTTAAATTTTAACTCTAGAATATTTCATACTTTCTTCAATAGATCTCTATCATCATTATATTCATTTTTGATATTCACTCAAAATAATTGTTAAGTATTTGTTTTGGACTGATGGTATTTTTAACATTTCTTAATGAATCAAGGTCCATCCATTTCAAATCCATGAGTTTGAGTTCTCTTTAAATATTTATCATGGGTAAGATTATATGATACATTATACATAGATCATTATCCACTATAATCTCATTCATGGGGTGTTAATTTATGATCACTCATAGTCATTGATCAACACTGACCATTTTTTGGAACATATTCATCTCCAATGGTCTGTGATTATAGTTTAAGTTTTTTTATCAGTATATATATAACACTTTATCCCATAGAGATAATTACTTCATTTGTTATCCAAAATATTACCAATTCTAGATCCAAACATGATATTGGGTAATTTTTCTCATGGTCATATATTTTACTGGAGTATTCTTCTACCACCATTATACATTTCATCAGGACACATCCCATGTGGTGCTTTTATAAATCCATATATATCAAAAACCATTTTCCACTACAGTATAGTAGTAGTATAGATATAATGACAGAATGTATCTTGATATCCCTGAATGTGTCCTCTCATTTTTATACCTCAGAAAAAATCACCCATTTTTATTTAACATAATTAGTGGATTAGGCATCCATGATGAATTTCTCAAAACGTGTTGTTATTATCTAGATAATCTTAGAAATCTATATCATTATTTTAGTAGTCAGTCTAATTTATTATTTATTAAATTATATCATCAATGGATACAAAGATGTACACTTTATTATGATTAGATGAACTAATAATCATAATTTTTATATCTATAATTCATGATTGATAAATTATCATATAATATATCCTTTATTAATGTCTTTAACACAATCTGAAAATTTTCTTCATGTTCTATATTAATCATGTAATATGTTAGAATATCATCTATAATACTACAAATTATTTATCAAAAAAATATTTAGAGTATGTATTAATAATATCCTTAAATATATTAGGGGAATTTTAAAATTTAAAATGAATATATGAAATCATTGTTTCTTTATCATGTACGGAAGAATATATTAGGCATATCCTCCATTTTACCATTATTTTATGATATCTAGATTGATGTTTTATCATTGATATGTATTAATCTGAGATAAGATTATGAAAAAGATCATTAATATGAGGAGGAGGAAACTTTTTCTTGGCCAGGATCATGTTATCTTCAAGTTAATAAATGCACATATGCATCAATTATTGATTATTATTAACAAATAGGACTTATTCATCCCATGGTGAAGAACGTAGTTTCATATAAACATTTTCCATATTTTATTATAGTTGTTTCTTTAATTACACTTATTAAATGGGGGATATTATATAAATATTATTCTATATATTAGTAATTCAAATTATTGGATAAATAGATAACTCAACTTCATGGTTTGTGGTAAGAATATAAAACTATATAGTAAATACATCAACATGTGAATTTATAATTGGTATGTTCTCAATATCTAGTTTCCCCCAAACCATTTGGGATAAATATCATTAGTTATTGGGTATCATGTTACATTAATGGGATGAAATTTCCGTGTCTATTTCATAGTCATCATTGCACATATAGTTGACCACGGGATGATTTGTGGAATGTGAATTAATATTCCTATAAAAAAATTCTATGGGTTATATATATATATATATTGATACCATCCATGAAACAAATATCATCAATTTAAACTAATGATATAATAAAAATATTTCCAATTATTATATTCTCAAAAACCTCAATTGGAAAAGAGTGATAAACATATGATGTAATCATTACACATTTACGTGTTTTCATAGATAAGTCAACATCATTTTTTAGGGGGTGGTGAATTAATGATTTTTTAAGACATGAAATTTTATGGAGTGAGTAGAATTATATTCAATTAAGACAAAATAATTTCTTGAATCCATAATATGATGACATGTCTCTATTTGGTTATGGTTTTTATCATTTAATGAAATAGAAAAGTTTAGTGTGGGTTTCAAATAATAATATATATATTAATTGAAAAAATAATAATGATAATCAATGTTAAGATTATCAAACAAATTATACATTATTATTACACTTTAGGTTCAACCTATAACTCATTTGGAATATACTAGGTTGATTTGAGTTTCAATCTCTTATTTTTCATAAATTAATCACCGAATTTAGCTAAACCTTGCTTTCATACCAACTGAGATGACCCAACCACAAATTACCAACATAATAAATCATTATACATAATTAAACATTCCATATAATAATTAACATCACCCCCTAAATCTATAATTTTATTACCTTTATAGGATATATAAATAAATGACTTATTTTACAACCTATTGTTATTTCTTAAATAATTTCACAACACTTGACTAGCCTATATACATTTTAAATTTTATATACTTTTAAATATAGTTGGAAATAGAATCATAGCAAAAGGGTTTTATTAGATGCAATACCTTGAGATTTTAAAATAACACTATGCTCGATAGCATATAGAATATGCACTATCGAACCTTGATGAACCATGTAATACTATTATTTAAATATGACCCTTATATACTAGAATTTGAATAGGGTTTATGAATAGTATTAACTCAATTATTATACGTATATAAACTACTTACCCAATAAAAGGTCATAGGTTTATTATAAGAAAAAATGTACTCAATTTTTTCAAAAATCTATTTAATGTTTCAGAAATAGATTTTCTTCAAAAAAAATTTATATTTGTTTTTATATTAAAATATGCTAATAAATTTATGTTAATTATATATGTATTATTTTATAAAATAATATAATTTTTTAAATAATTATATCAAAATTACCTTGGGGTAAAACTTATTCTTTTTCTGAAAGGATTGATTTTCTAGTGAATAGTGGAAAAACATATTTTTATTGAAAACTATAATTCTGTTTCAATATTTATAAATGAAAATTTTTCTATAGTGATTAAATTTTTTTCTTCATATTTTCATAAATAAAAAATTAATTTAATTTTAATCAATTTCAGGATTGAATTCGTTATAATGATATTATATATATTTAAGTCATCTTTCTAAAAACGTATTTATAAATGCATTTTTGTCTATTGATTTTAAAGTAAATTATACCACTTATTAGGTGTGGAAATGATATAATGGATTCTATATTTTTAATTTTGAGGTTAATATTTGGTGATTAGGTCCATTTAAACTTTTTTTATTATGAATAGTAACTATGGTAAAATTTATCACCTCGGTATGAGGTAAATTTGGTTAATCTTTGTTAAAACAATGTATTTAGAACATAATATTTCTTATTAATTCTTATTGGATGAATGAAATTAAAAAAATATTATATTTGACACAATATGTATTTATTTAAAGGACACATGTCCATGAGAATAACTAATATAATATTTAAATAAAAGAAATTTAGGAAATATCATTATCATAGTTTTAAATATTAATTATGTTTGAACACAGGAAAAAAATAATTTAATTAATTAATGTAAATATTTATTTTTTAATAGTTAATCTTTATTAATTAATATAATATATATATTATTTACAGTGATTATATAATTACGTTAATTTTTTATGCAATGTTAATTTAATATTTATTCCCTAATGATAGAAATACAAGAAATGATATTAAAAACAATGTTATATAAATTTATTAGTTTATATTTTTCTGTGAATTTTCTATATTAATATGTCATATTAGTGATATTTCAATAAATTATAATATAAATTCTACCTCTTTCCTAATGTATTTGAAGTCAAATTAAATGAATAGGGTCAAAATTGATGTTAATGATAATTTATCGATATAAATTTTTATTAAATTATTTGAATATAATAGAAAAATATAAAGATGGAAAATTAGATAATATATGGTATAAAATTTCATCCATTTTCAATTTATGATTCAATATTTACTTTATATGTCAAATTATAAGACTTTAAGAGTGATAAATATTTTACCATAGTTAATGTTACAATAGGTTAACTAAGGGGTTAAACTAAAAGATAAGGATTAAAATACCACAAAAATGAATCCAAATTATAATTATTATTGTTATTTAAACCATAGCATAACCTTAATTCCAATTCCTATCTATTTGGATTCATTTCTCTTGAGAGTCACATTATTATAATATAATATTAAAAAATTATTAAAGTGCCACTCACGTTAATTATAAAATTGAACCTCCTACCTCACTTCATTACATACATTGATCCCAATATCAACCAAAAAATGGCATAATCCATTCTAAAAACCATTTTCCACGTTATTGAGGTTTATTTGATACCAAATGACAAACCCTGGGACCCTTAACAAAAAATTTGAAGGAGTTATTTCAAAAGAGAGGAAATCACATTAACCGGTCACATTTTTACTTGTATATACTAAATATAAATATATGTAATTTATCATTTACTAATAATATTTTTTAAAAAATATAATAAAATGTTATTATGATTATGGAATCACCATTATACACCATATTTCATCAAATGGGAAGTGAAGGTATCACTCGTGCGTAAGTTAGACTTACCATCTCCATATAGTGATACAATTCATTTTCCACCCCCATTTTTGATAGATGGAATTTATCATTTGTTGAATTTTAATAAATTAGAAATAATTATAACTCTAAAATAATAATATCCCATCTACCTTCTTAGCTTCTAATCAATTGGAATAAAATAATTTCGCTCATGTGAATATGGGGAATACCACTTCTTGGAAGCATTTTGATTTTTTTTCATTTATGTTTTTCTTTGATTATAATATGGATGGATTTTATAAAAAAATATTTATATGATATAATAATTCTTCTTTAAAATGGAATTAGTATTTATGTTTATTTCATTCCATTAGATAGAAAATAAAAAAGTGTTCATGCATACATAAGACATACCGTCTCCATTAATGGCATAATTCATTGTCTATCAATAAATTTTATAGATAAACCTAAATATGTATATAATGAATATATATTATATTTATATCATGACTGAAATTATAAATATTATGTAACAAAGACCAACGTATAATGAATGAAACTAATGAACCAAAAGATATATAAAAATGAAGGAATTACCACCCAAAATCATTATTTTAATGGAGTTTTAATTAACGAGTGATGAAAGGGTATAAGTAAATAATCTAATGTTTAATATATATAAATATATATGATTATATATTTTTAATAGATTTACCATAAATCTACTTTTATTATATATTATTATTTATCACATACGAATGAAATCAGACACGAGGTAATGGTTTCTAGTCTCACTTTTACTTCTATGTGAAAAATTCTATATTCAATAATTATTTAATTTTATTGTTTATATAATGACCATTTTATAAGTTATTCTATGAATATATTTATATTCATGGTATTTAAAATTTTAATTTGATCTTATTTATTTCATAGATCTTATGATTTAAAAGTAACTAATGTGGAAAGGGTTTATTATAAAACCCCATCAATATTCAGGATTATCTATTATGGGTGAGTATTTTCAATCAAATACATATTTTTTAAAAAATTAAATAATACATTCACTATACTCTGATTATTTATTAAATTAATTTTTATTAATTTTTTACCTTGCTGTAAATTTGTTTTAATTAACACTTTTATCATTTTCTTTATGAGGACCTTTATCACTTTTACCAAAAGTGTCAAATGAATGTTTTTTAAGAAATAAAGCATTAATATAATTTCCTACCATCATAACTTATCAAAAATTTAATAATTAATTTATAATATTATAACTTCCTTTTCAATGAAATTTTTTTATTTAATATTCCAATTGTTTTTATACTTAAAATTTTATTTTAATGTAAAAAAGTGTGTTTTCCTTAATAAATATTATGGTAATCACTATAATGTATTTTTATATGTGTGAAAATAAAATTTTTTAATGTTATATTGATGATTTAAATTAATTATTCAATTCAATATATTTCTCTAGATAGATTCTGATCATCTTGATACGTGAAAGTATTGATATTTGTATTCTAGTTCTTCGAATAAGGAACGATTTTTTTTTGAAAAATTGATTAGGTTGTATTATTATTCATATGAGGAATGAATTAGATTAAGTATGTGAAATGAAGGGAAAATTATATTAGCTTGATGTATCTTTATCTCTCATGGGACAAAATGGATTGTGTTTTGGCCATGTCCATACCCATTTATTTTCAGATGTCACTAAAAAAATCCTTGATGATTTTTTAGATGTCTCGGCTAATGCCTTGTTGGAATTTTTCAAATGATTAACATTATGATTACCCTTATTAAAAAATTTCTTATTAATGTAAATTTGATAATTTTTTTTATATTCATGGATGAGTTTATAGTTCATGTGATTATTTATGTGACATTAAATTGACAATAATTTGTTATTTCAATATTAATGATATCTTATTAGCTTCAATTTTTCGCACGGCCTTAATAAGAATATAATCTCACCCTTTAATTTATTTTTCTTTCCATAGGATATATATAGGGGTATTATGAATAAAATCAAAGATTAGAGAATGATTTTATGCTAAATATTTTATATTTCAAATGTTATATGGGAATCATATTAGTATATGGTTCCTCAATAGTAATAAACTATTCTATCCTTTGAGATTCCATTACCTATATCTAGTGCCAATGTAATAAATTAACCACTGTCTCAAGGATTCTAGAGTGAGGGTATTTATATCCTATTCTTATTAAGGGTAAAATATAAAAGATATCAACAATAATAACATAATATTCTATAATCAAGTTCATATGTGGCCATAATAAGAGCATGTGGTTATTAGAATATAATCGAGGTATATGGAAATTTCATTATGAAATCATAAAAATTGGAATATTAAACATAAAACATAGACCTGAATCATAACATATTTATTTTTCCATAACATAATAATTAAAAAATAGAAATGCTTCTTGAATGTATTCATTGAAAATCATATCACAAACAAAGGCTCACTTCGAAGACCATCATCACATAGTGGGAACACTTTTACCAAAGAATAACATACTATGGTAGAATTATATGTTACATAATATAAAATTTCCATAATTATATTCTTTACCTAATTTATTGTTGTGATATATAATTCCAATATCACCATTACAAAATTTTAAATATACATATGTATACCACATGAACATGAAGACATTCAAAAATCTATAATAGTGTAAATAATAGAAGATATTGAAATAGATTTCCTAAAAAAATTTTAAATTCATAAAAATTAACTCTCAACTGAAATAAATTAAAATATTGAATTAGGAAATGATTGTAGTGAAATATATGAAAAATTAAAGGATATTAACAAAGAAGATAAACACATTAGAAAAATATTAAAAAATTGATCATAAAATAAAAATAAATAACTGTTATATTTTAATACCTTTATTAAAATAATATTATGTATTAAAAATAATATAAAATAAAATTATAGTTATTTAAAAAAATTAAAAAAATATAAAGACTATCCCATGAATAAATATAAATAAAATAGTGAGAGAAAGTGATTGACTAGGAAACATATATGATGATAGATTGATATATTTAGTTAAAGATTTATAATTAAGTCAAAACCGCTGGAAAGTGACCTCAAACAATCATATATGTAGTTAGAATTATAGTCATGAATTAATGAAATCAATTTGGACATAGCAGATAATATTCCAAACAAAAAATATGTGACAAAGACAATTCTAATTAAAAAAAGTTTTTTTTGGTGAATTCTGAATCAATGAGAGGTTAAATGGTAATAAGATATATAAAAAGCTAAAATAACAACATTATAAGGCATGAAATTTTTATTTAGATTTAAATTTAATTTAATTCCACAAAAATAAATTTATATATAGACAATTTTAATTTCTAAGAATGGTGGGAAGAGAAACCATTACCGGTACTCCCAACTACCACGAATGCACTTTAACCTCTACTATAATCATCATATAATACATAATAACATAAATTAAAAACATTCACATATATATTAACATTTATACTATTGAATAATATTAATTTATTTCATAAATATTAGTTAAATATAGTTTATGTTCATCTTTAAATTCTAGTTATTTTAATTTTTTGGTACATGTTATGATATTATAATATTAATACTAATTCTTTTATAACAATCAAATCATTAACTTCTTATTCACAGTATATTAATGATAGCATTGTAATGATTTATATTGTCTTTCATTCATTTGTTTAAGACTATGGTTTACAAGAATGGAATTCACAACATTCATGTTCCATGAAACATTTTGGATAAAAAAATTTACATTAAAGTGATTATAAAAAATTTTATCAGACTTATAATACCATAATAATAACACAAAATAAAATTTAATGTCATATATTATGATATTTGATTTTTCCTTACACATATATTATGTAAATTAGAAATATAGTATAACATATTTAATGTTGGTGGTTGAAAGAAACCCAATCAAGAACTTGTTATACTAGTGAATGAGTAAGAGTATAGAGTTGTATTGTAAAAATATCATTTTTATAAAATTAAAATGATGGTAGTAGTACATAATTAGACTATGTAATAATATTTTTTAATGAATATAGATGGTATGTTGATAGAAAAATATTTATAATTTGAATATACTAAAATTGTTTGAATCGCTCCTTCTCATAACAGCTCCCTTAGTAATGAAGTATTTAGGTCTTCATTTTAGGACCAAAATCAAACTAATGTTGAAAAAATATTTACGAGTGAGACATTGGATAGTGATTATAAATAACACAATTTATGGGTGTCGTTTTGTAAGAGTAGATAATATGTCATTTTATTGTATAATTTGATCATTATATTATAATTTTCTCATTATTTAATAAATAATGAATTAAATTTTTACATGGATACTGGCCCATAAATTGATAAAAATAATGTTATTATCGATTCATTCTATTATAAATAATAATGTAATTTTTAATCCTTATTTTAAAAAATAAATTATATTTTATCCGTTTTACAGTTTAATGACATCATTCATTATTCACCTCGGTAAATTTTGATTTCACAAACAAATTAGATTAACCCTTTTATGTAATTTGTAGGGACTGATTTAAAAATGAAATTAATTTTATTATTTCAAAGATCTAAATATTTGAAATTTATTTTTTTTAATGTAAATAACAAATAACAAAATATTTTTTATTAAATTAAAATAATGTCTAATATTATGAATGATTATATTTTATTTATTACGAATCATCATTAATTTAGATGATTTTAAATTTTCATTTTAAATTTAAAATATATTATCCATTATACATTTTTATTTCAAATTTTTATATATTTTCGTTATCATATTTTTAATATACTCTTTGGTTATATGTATTCATAATTGTTATACAATTGTTATATTATAAATTTTACACACTTATATATAAACTTATTTAATTTTCTAAAATTTACCATTCATGTTAGTTTTATTTCTCCCTTAATATATCTATTATATTAATAATTTTCTTCTTCATGCCATGCCCTATAATCCACTGAACTAGTTATCTAGACTAGAGTAAAACATGTCCAATGGTGAACCACCACTAACATGAAAGGCTTACCACTTCCAATTAAGTTCTATTTGGTGACAGTGAGGATACAATAACCTCTACAGATAACATTAAAAATAATAATAATAAACTACTAAATCAATTGACCAAAAAAGAAGAAGTGATATAAACCAATAGTAGCAATGATTCAAAATAAACCAGCTACACATACAATATAATATCTATATTCCATGACAGTCATACATAATTGAACCAGATATCCCTTGGTATAATCATATATGTACACTACCGAATTGCAAAAAACAATATCCCATCACAAAAGAACAACTAGGTCCATCTTCCAAAAACCATGCCAACAGTAAGGTGCACCCTCCACAAATCCATGTTTATTATGAACCGGATCATGATCATCACCCCTTTTTTATTCTCAAACCTGTAAATTCTGTGTGTGACTCAAGGGGGATATAGAGGTTGTGGGTATGAAATTATTAGAATACCACCAATGGGGTACCTTTCTTTCGCCCACACATATTGCTGTGTATACAATATATAAATAATTGGAAATAACTAAAACATCACATAACTTGCGTTGCATGTTCTTATCATCATTAAAGGATACTTTTCCTGCATCCCCCAATGCTGGAGTAGAAAAATACATCCAATTTCTTTCATAATAAATGAACCATTTATCTCCCATACATTTCAGTACCCCAAAAAATATTGTTCTAACCATCACCCTATGAACAACATGTCACCACCTATATATATCTCCATGTAGCCCCATCGAGTTAATCAGATATCCAAGCAGCATTCCCAAAGACATATCACAAGTACTATTTTTATATACATGCTCAATCACTATCATCTATGTAGTTTGACATCCCTTGTCAAGATAAAACCTCTCCTCTAAAAAACCTAGCATTTCAACCCAACCATTATAGAGAGCCTCATCCCCCATCTGATAGTCACGTACACCAACAACTATGGCCTTATACAGTGATCACCTCTTATATACCTATTTTCATTACTGCCCTCTATGAATCTAGATCTATGGAAGCCTCCAAACACAACAAGTGGTAGAAATGAATTCACTAGGACTATATCCATTTTTCACATGACACAAATGGCACTATCAACCATCCATGATGAGCAAAAATCAATAAAAATCCTTGTCGATGCCTCTGTTAAGACTATGTCACCACCTGTAATCCACATCTACCAACTATGGAATAGGTCATCACCACCTAAATAATCCTAACAAACCATATAACTCCACCTATTATGATCAACATCACCGAAAATCCCACATGGAATCTATAATATGTTCCCAAGCAACCAACATTTCCATATGATCACTCTAATAAAATAAAATAACTAGAAAAATCATTCCAAACCAAATCATTAAGTACAATTTCACAGCTACTATTCTATACTATGATCAAATGTAACATTTCACACATGATTTTCACCATTTTTATATCTTTAGAAAAGTTGAAAATGAATTAAGTATAAAATTGGTCACACCTGGACCACCACACTCACCCCTATTTACCACATGTCACATAACACAAATATAATCATGGAAAATATTTGAAAAAAATGTTTAAGAGAAATAGTTTTTTATCATCAAATAACCAACTATGATTAGTATTTAGATGAAAAAAAAATTAAATCAGATAAACGCCTAAAAATAGGGCATAAATGCAAAAAAATTGAACATCACCTCACATAATAGATTGAAATCAAAGAAGAATGAAGATGGTGTTTTTGACATCCCTTGGGATATTTATTTGGATGAATTGTTCCTATAACAAGTATTAAATGGTGGAGAACCAAAATGTAAACCAAAACCTATAGTTCAAGGGTTTGACCATTTCCCTTAGGTCGAATGGCCATTCCCCCGCCCCTTTTCTATTTTTAACATTTTTTTATTTTTTTTAAACATAATTTTATATTGGAATTACACATTGGGTAAAACAATGATTTATTTGAAAAACAATTCTCCCATTTTCATTTTATTTTCTCCATAATGTACATGTTCATAGAATGAAAGGATATAAGCTGCATCTATTTCATCCTATAGGCTCTTCAATTCATCAAAAACCTCATTTTGGTAACTCCCAAACTAGAAGACACTTTAAACACCATAAAATACATGTTATTGATCCATATTTTAGATTATCTTCAATTATAGTGAAATCTAGGGTCTTACAGCCTCTCTACCTTATGCTAGATTGTCCCCCATCTATTTGGACACACACTGACCGGAGCTCTAACCCACCCTAAGCATCTCGTTGTCCCTCCATTTCCCAACATCATTAGATGATACTAAATGTTTATTTTGCATTACCAACATTATAGATTGCCTCTATTCTCCACTTGATAGGATGATTCCTTTATTTTTACTCACCACATTAGTTGTAACCTACCCAATTTTTTTTTACCCATTTCCAATCATCTTTATGGTTCCTCACAAACCATCCTTTTAGATACAAGCATCCCAACCATCATATATTGTTAGTCGTCTTCTCATTTTATTCTCATCTTATGTTCTCACCAAACATGATGACCATATGGTCTTTCATCATCCTCACTGAACTTAGAAAATCAACATCAAACATGATTCCCATAAAAATACTAGACCATACCAAATTCCACAAAGAACATGCATCTTCTACGTTTCCCCAGAAGATCCATGATGCCAATAAATCTTCTTATCATCAATTTGTGGTTCGTAATGCTAACATATTAACGATAACATGGTCAATTAAAATTATAATATTTCACTTCATGATTTAGTATCTATCATAAAATAACAAAAAGAAGATGGTCACCCTAATAAAATAACCCTAACCATCATCACATCCCTTTCCAAATATGAACATATGAGTTCAACTAAATTTTGATGAAATAAGGCTCAACAACCTACTGAATTTACTCTATGAATAAATATATTTAAAACTAAACAATTTTACCATTATTGGGTATCTATATACCTACCACATCTTTCGTGTGAAATCACAAACTTATTATTGACTCCTCTTACTTCTCTCGGTCCTACATCTATTCTCTGAGTCTGACCTGATCCATGACTCCCAACTGTTCAAGGTATATTCTGATAATACCTCTCAAAATTCCCTATCTATTACCACAACCAATACTCCTTTAGTAGATATTGACAATATGTCCTAATGTTTCAGGGATACCCACAGTAGTAAAATAATCTCAGCAATCCACTCCTCAGTGAAATCCCCATGTCTCTAACCTGATTTCCCTAGTGGGTATCCTTTCTGTCCCACTTCTGTCTTTGCAAAGATCCACTTACTATCTCGCATGACACCACTAAATGAATCGATATGGTCTTATCTATATATATGACATATATATCAATGAAATATTCACTTCCTCTATGAATTGGGTCAATATGAAGATGTTCACTTGTACCCAGATGGCATGCCACAAACCATCCTCAAACCACCTGGAAAAAGTGATGGGATATCTAGACAATGTTGGTGAAAATGGAACAGGTCCATAAAACACTCATCAAATTCCATGATCGAGGTGTCTCTTTGATAGATGTGAATAAAATCATGATACTCATATTCCTCGAATGTTCTAGGTATGATGGTGCTGAAGAATAGTATGAGATTCTATCCTTCTGAACCCCTTAAGAATAACTATACTTACCAATACATCCGACCAGTGCTTCATTGTTTTTAAAGTTTGGGGTCAAATCCTCATTATTTATTTAAAGAAATGAAAAGTCCTCTTTTAACTGGGTGGAGGGAGACCCATTACAAAACCCAAAGTCTTAGTGGGAATTTAGCCCATTAAATGGCCCATAGGCCCAAATTTTTGGCCAAGGCCCATTATGTGAATAGTATAGCTACAGTACTTCGCCTGCTACATTACTACATAGTATCCACCACTATGACAGTACCCTGCATCCGCTACAGTACCATGCCACTATTATAGTACCCATCATTGCTACAGTACCACTACCGCTACAATACAATACATTACTTCTACTAATACCTTCACCCAATGGGCATTGAACCCACATTTCTCATGTAGGATTATGGGGTTCATTCCACAAAGCCAGACCCCAATTACACCCACCATTGATTCTATCATCCATATAGAATATAAGTGTATAAATTTACCCTCTACCCTAAGGGTGTCTCATTATGATCATAAATAGTCTATACTAACTCTATTAAGAACACTTTCTCTTACGGTCAACCGTCACCCTAAAAAATCAGGGTTATTTGAATGAATGTCGTAAACCAAATATTCCAGGGACGACTAGCCACCTGAACTCAAATACCAATTTTATTAACCACCTACAACAATCATTCCATTATATTCACATATATCCAGAACCCAAAATATGTTTCCCTTTGTAACCAAACCTCCTCCACAAACTATAGCTATCCAACATACTCAGAGCCTCTCCCATATGTGTCATGCTCACACCTTACATCAAGGTCCAAATCCAAGGTATGTCCTAGAGGCACAACATCACTTCTATCCTAATACTTTAGTAGAGGCTATCAAGGTGGAATAATGTTGAAAACAAAGTAATATTATATATACCAATGATAATAGTTTAGATATGGAAAATAGGAAAATCTATAATTGGCATTTCATCTCTTAAACATAACACTTTCCTACCAAACCCATGTCATATATCAGTCGGTCTCACAACCCCCTAACTACCCATACAATAGTTGGTAACCACATACACTATAAACATGATGTTTCATATACCATCACAATTTTAATCACATACATGGGAGGAATAATTAAAATTTCACCATGAGGTTATACAAGAAAACACAATTTATCGTGTTGTTGAGTCTTTATATAGACTAGCCACAATTGGTTAAACACTAAACCATGAAAAGAAACCATTAACCTACACCCCAAGTGGATAATCACTAATCATGTAAATATATAATGATCATACTACATTAAATCCATAAAAATATGGGTTTAGTTTTATAGGTATTCATTCTGAATTAATAGTGGAAAAAACACTATGAGTTAAAATTAGAAACATATTTTAGTGAAACCCAAATTTTAGGACTCTAATATATTAAAATAAAATCATTTTTGTATTCCTTTTTAGAACCAATACCTCTCCCTAGGGTTTTTGAGTGGAGATCCAACAATAATATATGAAGGAAAACACCTCTTACTCTTTTGTTGTCACTTTAAATAGCACACCATTTTTTAGTAATTTCATTTCCCAAGTGAAAACCACAACCACATACGTATTTCATATGACCCCATGTTACTATCATGATACATGAATGACATCCTATTTCCTCTTGGGAAAATAGTGGAAAAAAATCAGTAACATCAAATACAATTATATTCAATCAAATAACTCATTTATACACATGATATGTAGAATAAAAATCCAGTTTCCTCTAGTAACAAGGACTTTATTTCATATATGTAGGGAAAATATGCACAAGACAACCACCATCTCTTTTTTATACACCTTAAAATCTAATCTACTATTTCGTGAATAAGATACAATTTTTATGATCCCACCTTTCATTCAACTTATAAATTAGCTAAATAAAATTTCACTTATCAATAATTCTATATTTAAACAACAAATAATACCTAGGATATTTTATATTGTGTAGAAATAACTATAGTTTCATTGATTCCACTTTATCACTCCCCACCTCAAAATCTACTAAACTAGTGCTTCATTCCAATTTACAACAAGGCAATATGTATAACTCCTTATACACCAAAGTCTTCCACCTAGCAGTGATGGTCTGTTGGGTGATAATGGGGATGTTGTACCCTATATTGATAGTAATAATAATGGTAATGATAATGAAATTATGGAATAAACTAACCATTCTCAGTGAATAATATTAAAAATAATTAGAGAATATATCCAAAAGTAAACTTGTGACACATACCAGTTAATATCTATATGTCATGAAAATCATGTATAAGTGGGTTGGATCACCCATGGGATGATCAAATATATGAATAAAAAACAATGAATGATCCCCAACCTATCATAAAAAAACCACTTGATGTGTCTGTAAAAAATTGTGCTCATAATTTTAGGCACCATTTACACATCCATTCTCCTTATGATCCAAACCACAAGCCTAATCCATTTCTTGGACTCAAATATAAAATTTTATGTGTTTCCAAAGGGGACTATGAAGGGTGTGATAATGAATTAAATAGTTCACCTCCAATGGTATCTCTATCTCACATCCATATATATACCAATGTATGAACATTTAAATAAATGGAAACAACTCATACATCACATAACCTGCTTCAACTGTTCTCAAAACAATATGGGAGAATTTATCTTCTTCAGCCAATGAAAGAGAGGAATGATGAATGCATGTTTTTTCATACTTAAATATACCATGTTATCCCATACATTTATATACAAAAAAAATCAGGTTCTAACCATCACCATAGGAACAACATGCCACCACCTTAATGTGTCTCCCTGCTACCACATTAACTTAATCAAAAATCCCAATGAAATTACCATATACATGTCACAAGTCTATAAAATTTTCAATTTTCCAATAAATATTAGATCAATAACTCCTCATATAAAGATAAGGTGATACCCTAACTCTCAAAATGTATACTCATTGGCCCAACCATAGTAGAAAACATTATCACTGATCTGATTGTCAAACACACAATCAACCATGGCCTTCAATAGTGTTCACCACCTCTATATTAATGGCCATACTAATCTCATATATTTATAGGTATATGCATCCCTCACCCAATAATAAGTGACAAACACCACCTCACTAAGCCATTATTTTATATTAACATGACCTCGATGGTGCTATCTGTTAATCATAGTGAGTGAAAATAAAAGAATACTAGGCCACACCTTTGGAAAACCTCTATCACAACCAATAAACCACATTGACCAAATATGGATCAATTTATTACTATCAACATCATCTATAATAACATTGTCACCATAATTCGGGTCGTCAACATCGTCCAAGGTCACTTCGTCTATTTCTAATGTGTTCCCATGAAACCACGAAGCGATAGTCTCACATTAATAAAATCATATAATTGGAAACATCCTACCAGAACAAATCACATACAAACCATTCAAACCTACCACACTACACAAGGATCAAACTCACCACTTCATAAATCATATAAACCTTGGGAATATACTATGAACAATATGGAATGAAATAAAAATAAAAATAGTCAAATCCGGACCACCCCACTCATGCATAATTTCCACATGTCACATAGCACATATATAATTATGTGAAACATAGGAACTACATAACTTATACACATATTTTTTCTCATAAATATTTATTCCACAAATTATAAATTATATTACATATATATAAAATCTAGGAAAAAACCCTATGAAAATGTAATCAGGGCAATAAATGGTGCAATAGATAAAATAAGAGAGAGAAATCAAAGAATAAGGAAGAAGGTTTGTTAGGCTTACCATGGGACATCTCCTAATATGAATGAAACCATAAAACTGGAAATCAATTATTTAGAACCATGAAGGACCAATAAATTTATAAGAAAAAATGACGTTAATGCACCATTATTGAATGGCATTTCTCCCTCCTCTTTTCTTAGTTTTATTTGTTTTCCATATTTTTAAAAATTGAATTATGTCACACTGTGACACAATGGTTCATGTCATGACCTATCGGGAAAATGGGATCTCCTATTTTTTTCTTGTTTGTTTCATATAATACATTTTCATAGTACTAAAATATGTTGGTTGTAATCATTTCACCCATATGGGTCTCTAATTATCTTCAAACCACCCACACCACTCTCAGCCCCTGAGAAACAAGAAAACCCATAAAATAAATGCGATTGATCTATAATTAATTTGATCATCACATACAATGATATCTAGGGTCTTACATTATTGCATGTTTTTATAGAGATAATACGTTTTATGATCTTCAAGGAAACCCATTTTGATATAGATTTTACATTCTTGGTCATTTATTTTACTGGCGGTTTTATTCATGATTTAATTTTCATAATTATGTTTCATATTTTATTCAAAAAATAAATTAATTATTTTCACATATTTTAATATATTATCTTAATAAAATATTTATTTAATAAAATATTTATTTAATAAATTTGGTTTTGGGTGTAGGAAAAGGTATTCAACAGTTCAAAGGAATAAAATTTTTTGTTATTAAATACTAGAAGTAAAATAAAAAAATTATTCAGGGACCTAAAAATGTATTAAAAATTATTAACTGTATGTGACTTTATAGATTAGGAATAAATTTTTTATGTGATCTTATGATGAATATGGAAAATCTAGATTCTCGTTATACACATATATTTGAGTACATGAAAAAGAAAATGAAATTTTATGGAATCTCTAATAGTAAAGATCATGGAGGAAAAATTAATCAAAAACATACAAACTGAAAATATAGTAATATTAACCATTGAAATTAACTAAAAGGAACTATACAAAATTTTTGTTTTGAAAAATAGGTACCATCAATAATAATATTTTTCAATTGATTTGAAATGGATGATTAATAAACCTTTTGCACCACCCACACATTATTGTTTCAATTATAAGAAATTTTTTTAATCAATCCATAGATTAAATATAAAAATTAATGTTAGGAACATTCAAAATCAGGGATAAATGAAGATATTATTCCATCACTAATTCATAATTAAATCATTAAAATACATAGGTGAAAGATACACATATTATCCACCCAATAACAATGAATTTACTATTTTATTATAATTATGAACATATATTATAAGTTATCTGACACTATTAAATCACCACACAAATTATTTTATATTTAATTTTCAATAAAAACACATAGTGGTAAGAATTATTACATCCCATGTCTATAAATCTTATTATAATGATGTTTTTTTGAAAATACTTCCTATAAATACTATAAGTTTTCATTTTCTATAATTTTATGTCATATTAGGAATGGATAGGCTAAATCTACAATGATTTAATATCAATTAATAAAATTTAGAAATATCATTTCATATCCCAGACTACACCATGATTATATATCAATGTAATGTAAATGATTAAACCCCTATAGAAATAAATTCAATAATATGGGTCTTAATACCAAAAAAGGAGGGATACTTAGATAATATGGTTTTGGATAAACTTAATACTAATGATATTACAATTACATTGGAATAATTTGATTTATTTACAAATAATTTTCACAGTCTTCTCCTACACCATGAGGTTATGTTTCTTTAACTTTTACCTTGTATGATGCCTATATCAAAGATCCATTATAAAATGGACCCTGTTTAATTAAAAAAAACTAAATAAATATTTACTATATAATTTGGAAATGGTTTTTATATAACCACTTACTTCACCATGTTGTAGAAAGATCATATTTGTTACTATAAAGTATCATTAAATGTGTATTTTCATTCATTTTCATGAGCTTAATAAGATCACAATCAAGAAAATGTATCCTCTACCAAGTATGGATGAATTTTTTTAGCAACATTTTTTGGATCAATATTTATGTAAGTTGGATCTTTTATATAGTTTTAATAAACTAAGGTTCAAAATAAATTATACACCTAATACACTTCTCCATGAAATATATAGACACTACTAATTGATAATTATTCCTCTTAAACATATAAATTACCTAAATATGTTAACAAATTTAATAATTAGTGTCTTTATATAATGAGTTTTTAAATTTTTACTACATTTTATTGATGAAATTATTATATTTTAGTAGATAAAATGAGAACATTAAGATCATTTTATCTAATAAAATATAATAATTTCATCAATAAATAGTACTAAAAATGCCTGCCTTAGGAAGGTTGATTGAAAGGGTTATGGTTTCAAGGAGGCCTCTCAATTACTGGCTTTAGAAGACAATCCCAACACTTTCCAATATATGGGTCATGGTCTTGATAATATAGGAGTCTCGGCCAAGACTAAGCAGGCTTCCCAGACCCCCTATTATGTGGAGAAACTCTTAGCAGGGGGGATAATCGGGACCTCCCAGAACCTGTATGCAGTGCTTGTAGAAGATCAGTGGCTCAATTGTGATGAGTTTTTAGGGGTGGATCACAGTCAGGACCTTGTAGCTGATGCAGAAACATCCCAATAGGAAATGGTTGAGGTCTCAGACATTGACGAGCCCAAGGAGCTCGTTATAGAGGAGGACTATTTTTGATCTTGAATGTGCAAAGGCAAAAACAAAGTCATGGATTCTGATGGAATTATCTCGAACAACCAAAGGGAGCACAGAAGGAAAGACTAATCCAACCTCTCTAGCTCTCTTATTACCAGATCTACTGGAAAGGGAATGGTATCCTCGAATGCCTCTACAATGCCCAGCAGTTAAACCCTGAAAAAGTCCAAAGACCTTTCACAACAGGAGGTGGCCACCATCTCCAAGGACTCGTCTTAGGTAAGTTGTAATTTTGCATGTCATGTGTCTTCTTCCGGTGGTGTGGAGCTAAGGGGCTAGGGGTAGAAGAGTGAAGAGGTTTCTAAAGACGACTCACAGTGCCAAATAATCACGATGTTCGAACAGAGGGATCTTCTTATGAATTCGGATGAGGAATTGTTGGGGAAGCTTTGGATATCAATGCTTTGAAGAAGAATAGACCGATCTGGGCGGCTACTACCAAGGAGAAAGACATGTGGGCTGATAAGCAGGCACGCATTCTTCTTAGAGACTGTATCTTGGGGAAGATTAGCAAAGAGGAGCTCAAGAAAACCTGGGACAACATGGCTCCTCTCTTCGAGGGCACCTTGAAGGATGTCCCTGACATGAAGGAATACGATTCACCCTGGGTTTTGTTCAGGGAAAACGCTTCCAAACAAATAAATCTTTTCTTTAATAGATCTTTCGTATCATTTGGCTCTGAAAATAGCTATTTGTGAGGGTTCCCACATTCCCCTCAAAAGTGATTTCTCTTTAATAAAAAAATTAATGTTGGATGGATGGTGTGAGACTATGCTACCCCGTGATTTGATTTCTAGTTGTCATTGAGGGACATTATTGTCATAGATGAAGGAATTAAAAGATCTATAATGTTCTAAGCATTTAATTGAACAATTTTTTTTAATATCTATAATAGGGATACATTATGTCAACAATATAACATTTAAAAGAAAATAATGAATACATTACTAGGATAAGGGATTTTCAAGTACTAATGTAATCTTAATTTTATATTAAAGTAGTGTTAAATTTTTAATAGGAATATATTAAAGCAATAATGTATTATGAATCATAACATGTGATTCAACCATGCTGTTAACATATAGTTTTTAAAAAACATGACAAAATGTATTATTGAATAATATTACAGAATCAGTTTTTAAGAACCAAGATCATTATATATTACTCTTTATATAAATATCAATGTAATAAATGAAAATAATGAGAACCTTAATTACTACTATCATACTAAAAAAATTGAGAAATATATTATATACAAATACTCACTAGTTCAACTGATAGATTTACTACAACCTTCATATATTAATCTGTTCTATTAGTTTTATCATAAATTGATTTACAATTTATTTTTCATTTTCATTATACTATATCTATTTATGGTTGTACTTTTCCATTTCGAAAGTAAATTATGTATTGGTTATATATCCAAAAATGTTATGCATTTTTATTTTGTTTTCCCACGTGATATGAAGTCATGTTGTGTTCTATTTATAACTATATTGGGAAAAGTATGAATAAATGGGTTTTGACTCCCCATTAAAAGGCAGGTTTATAGTATGATTTATACCTCCATGGATTATAAGGGCTTCAAGAATAGATGTTTGTTCTTTATGATCTTAAATATAATAAAACTATTATAACCATATTTTATTTTATTTTTAACTTAGTTTCTAATATATTGTTAATTCCCCCCCCCCACCAATTGACTCTAATCTATCTACTCATCAAATAAACCCATTGGTATTAGATCCCTGTCCATTTGGGATTATTTTTGAATGCTAATATTATCCTAGAATTATAAATCCAAGCTAAAAATCAATCTTTATTTATGATTAAGAAATAAATGATTGATATATTAAATGGAATCTAGACTTTCATAACGGTGACTAATATGATTATGGTAAATCATGGATGAAATATTATCTTCTAAAATTAATCATTAAATAGTGGAACTCATTAGTAAAACCATATATAGTTCTAGTGGAATATTATATCTCTCTCATTAGTAATGATGTGGAAATGTATATTCAAAATAAAATGATCATGAATGTTCTTTTTTATTATATAAGTTAAATATATATTTTATCATGTTTCTAGTCGGAGGACTACTCATGAAATTTATACTATTTTGCATGTTACACAATATGGTATGAATAAGTTGAAGAGACCTAAGAAATTAATAATGTGAGATGAGAAATGAAACAACCAAATGGGTAAAACAGGTTTTATATCAAATGATCCATTGGTTTAAAAGTATTTTTATTAGAATTTTAATATTTGGGGAAACAAAGTAAAATAATATCATGGTTGAAAGATTTATTGTATCACTACTAAAAAACATTAATTCCAAAAGGTATACATTTAAAAAATCAATAACACTAATGAGTGTACACTTAATTAAGTGACAAGTACCCTAGAACAATATGAATTTTAGAAAAGTAACATTATAACTGGATAAAATAAAAATTATAATACAAGATTTCAAATATGGGAATTCATGGAAACCTAATTAAATTTATTTTGAGTTATAGAGAAGTAAAAAATATGATTTAAAAAATTTTGAAATTATTTTATAAAAATATTATGAAAAAAGGAGGCTTTAGAAGTCCACAAAGAACAAATAATCAATGATATGATTTAAAAGAAGATGTTAAGGTGGCTTAAATTA
This sequence comes from Viscum album, assembly GCA_963277665.1. Classification (NCBI taxonomy): domain Eukaryota; kingdom Viridiplantae; phylum Streptophyta; class Magnoliopsida; order Santalales; family Viscaceae; genus Viscum; species Viscum album. Next base: position 1,364,884,686 of record OY728147.1, read on the forward strand.
TAATTTGAATAGAAAAGATTGTGCATAATATAATTTTTGGAAGAAAAACCTCATGAAAACTGACAATCAGAGATTAAGTATTGAAAGAAATAAAAATATTTCATGATGAAACAGAAAGGACCATTAGCTATAAGATAGATCTACAGTGCATATTTTTATTCAGGTGAAGACTCCAGATGTGAAAAGGAATGTTCCATTTTATGTTTTATTGAAAATATGAATGAGGTTAGAATATTTGGTTTTTATTGAATATATTATTCAAATATTTATTCTAATTATTATAAAAACCATATTGATGATTTGAATGAAAATGTTAAAAAAATTAAATATGTACTATTAGAATTTATTATTTTTATATGGAACATAAAGGCAATCATAATAATGAAATTGATGAATATAAATATCTATATAAATATAATTATATGTTTCAGAACACTACTTGAAATATGAATGTTATGGTATGTGATGATTTATAGGTTGTTCATATTGATAAATGGGAATCCAAAAGGTGAGATTGACAGTTTGAAGGAATTCATAAAAAATTTATAGAAGGAATAAAATTCTATGAAAAAGATGATCCCATTGAAATAGAAAATAGGATAAAAAATAATCATGTTTCTTATAATAGGAAACTGCATTACATTTATAAGAAATTACATTAATATAGATAAAAATGTTTTATATATTCCAATAAATTTTTTAGATATAGGATTATAGGATAGTAGAATATTAAATTATCTCTTAAATATATATAGTATTTGGAACACACAAAATAATATATATATATATATATATATATGGTTGGATCCTTGTTAAATTTTTTTTATAATCTACTAGGTACATAATGAAGTGTCCTTGAATTTTTTGATGAAGTCATATTTTTTTCAAAATTATAAAATAAATAGGTTTTAATCATTGAGAAGGTTTTTGGATTCTTTTACGTGCGTTGAATGGTTTTTGGAGGGTTTTGGGTTTTTCAAATATAATTATGGAATTAATTTTTAGACGATGATGTTTGGGAAAATGGAAAATCTATTTATCAAATAAAAGTCATATTTGAGTAGCACATTTGGAATTTCATCTATATAGAAGACATTGTGGCTAGTAAATATAATATTTGGAATTTATTAGGACATGGAAAATGGAAAAGAGAATTCATCGACATGTATGTGAACTTTACAACATTTAGAAAATTTCAACTCAGCATAAGATATTTGATACATGTAATATATTTTGGAAAAATGATAAAGTGAATTCATCTACATGTAATGGATTTTTCCAACTTGTAATAAATTATAATCTCATGTTTAAAAATTAAATTTTATGAAATTTTTAAGAATAAAAATTCATATGAATTATAAAATTTCAATAGGTTGAAATATATTTCATCTATGTGGATAGGATTTGAGTAGATCATATGATATTTGATTAATGAAAAACACATTTGTTTTCTATGTGTATGTATTTTGAGGATCTGATACGATAATTAACCAACATGTATGAAATTTTATGTATTGTAAGTATAATTTACTATGTTTAAGTGATTTTATATACCTAGATGAAATTTTCCTTATTTGTATGATATTAACACTTATAAATTTTTTGATAAAATGGGAGACTAATTTTATGGGTCATTGTCATTCAAATACTTATAAAATATAATGGGATTAGTCAAAAAACATGATTCATACAAAATTTCAAATAATTATGAATGGTGTTAAATGAAAATTATAATGAATTAATGTTATAGAGAATTAAAATTAAAATATTAAAAATAATTCTTTACAAAAGGTTTTGCTGTTTTTAGAAGACCCTGATTGTGAATTTTTTTACAGCTAAAAAGGGCGGTGCTTCAAAAAATAAAATTTGAATATATTATAAAGATTTTCTATATGGATATAATATGAATAAATTAAATAGTTGAAAAATATTGAGAATTTTGATAGATCTTGATACTCTATTTTGTAAAAGATTCATGTTTGTTAAATATAAAAGAGGAGTAACATAATCCTATATTGCATTATTGATTCTAAAGAGTTTGGGGAATGTTTCTCAATATATTGATAATAAGATACATGATACTAAGACAAATTAATACAATTTAATTCAATTATTCTCTTATAAATTAGTTATATATACTTAATTTGTGAGAGGAATGTTTATATGATGTTTTATCACTCCTTTTTTTAAAAAAATTGGGGCCCTTCAAAATTAAGGTCTGTTTATAATGTATGAGCATCTTTCCACTCATTAAGAGTATAATTATTTCTATAGAGAAGGAAAAATATTTTAATAATAATTGGTTCTAGTTTAAGAATCATCGAGCATGGAATAATAGGATGTGGATGATACTTGTTCGTATAGAGAAGTGGATGATACCTTATAAGAAACTATGTTTCAATTTCAAGAATTTATATTTAATTAAATTTTATAGTGATAATAAAATATTGGTCCTCAATGTGTTTTGAACCCCAAAAGGATCAATCCCTTACCTCATGGCTAAACCTTGTAAAAATCTCATGTGCACTATAATATTCATTCATATTCCTTTATACGATTGAGTAAGTGATTCAATGAATTAATTGAGATGTTAATCAGTAAATTTTTTGTAGATTGTAAACTAAATTAAAATAAAAATAGCTTCTATTAATTCAATCAACACTTAGTATTACAATATTTTATTTGGACTCTATCAGTGGTTTTAGAAAAAATTGTATTTCCCCTAGATTCTTCTCATCAAAATTTTATCATAGAAAATTATAATTATATGGATAAGAGAAGTGTTAATTTAGTATGGGATTAAATTTCATTTGTAGAAAAATAAAATGTTACGATATTTTCCCTTATACGTAATAGAAGTAATTAATGTATTCACTTTGGGTTTTCCACCTATTTCTATTGATAGTGTAATGATATTTATTGGAAATAAGAATTTTTTTGTAACTGGGAGTGTAAGAAATTTCATTTTATCATCTTTTTGAGCTAAGGTCTACTCCAAGGATATGGGAATATATACAACTAATGAGATATGGTATAATACTGATAATATGTATTCTAGGATGTCAAAATTAAAGAATCAAAATTAAATATTTTTATGGAAATATTTGAAGACATCAGGATGGAGGGTGAGGAATAATTAGTGACCTTTTAATCAGTGTAAAAGTGATATTCAATAAAATCATAGGCCTGTGGATAATCATAATCACTATAAAGTTTTTAAAAACTAATTAGGTTATTTCTAGAGATATTTGATCAAAATATATCATCCTTCAATGATAAATATGATCTTTAACTCAATGATCTGTAAAACACTATCTTGAAATATAAAAGATGAAAGGATACAATTTTCATGAAAAATGTGAATGAATAAATGGTTGTCAAATATTTAAAAAAGTTGAATATCAGGTAGGAAGAACAATATAACCCTACAAGTTATTTACATTAATATGCATATAATTATGGGAATCATAAGAAAATCCTATCGCTACTATAAAAATACATTAAATAGTAAAGGTAAAAATAAAAGAATTTTTTAAAATATATTCTTTAAATGAAGAGGTATTAAACATTTTGATAAATATTTTTGTAAGAAGAAAAAATATATGGATTTAAATAATGAAAAAAAATAATAAAACCCAAAATGCACGTCAACAAGAAAATACTCTAAAAGTTATTGAAAATTTAAAAAATAAATAAATAAATTGAAAAGTTATAAGATAATAATTATTATAAAATAGGATGAAAATAACTCCTCTTAAACTGGTAATTCATAATAGATATTTTCTAAAAATAAATTAACATTATACAACATGTTGTAATCAACGGTTAAAAATCCAATAGGGAAAAATAAGAATGAGACTATACAATTCATATCTTGAAGACAGAACATTATGTCAGTTGAGAAATAAATAATGGGATCAAGAAGGTAGTTAAAATTTTAAATAAGGAATATGATATTAAAATGAAATCATAATAATTGTTTTATATAATGGAAGATCATATTGTTTAGGATATAAAAATTCTCAAGGAGAAATAGAATAATTAATAAAGGGTTATAAAATAATTAGAGAAGATAATGTCTACTGAATAAGAGTAATTTAATAAGTTTTAATCAACATTTCTTAAGGTTTAGAAAATCCAAATAAAGATGAATATTTATTGTTAAAAAAATTTGACAAGTATTATGAGTCACATTATATTTCTTAAAAAAGTTTTATAAAGAATCTTGTTATTTATAGACTCATTTGGTATGAAAATATTAAATATATTGAGCTTAAAACTAGGGTTTCAGTATTCAATTTTTGGAAAACATACATTGAGAGAAACCCTTATAGAATATATATTATTTTTAAATTTGTATAAAGGCCCCAAAATATTTAATCTTCTTCCAAACCTATGTTATATAAGTGTGATTCAATGTTAATACCGTAATCTTTTCCTAGAGTAAGACTAAGCATTTTTATGGAAGATATTTATTCATGTATTACTGTTAGCGTTTTGGAACATACAGACACAAATATTATGATACAAGGTACAACATGTCTATCTCTTCATGTCAATTAAAAATATAATTTAGGGTAATATTCATAGATAATATAAGAAACATGCATGTGAGGAGGAAGATAGAAAATGAAAACCTAGATGTGAAATATACCCAAAACAAATTTAAATATCTTTAGGGGACTTTTGGAATGTGGTAACATCAATTTCAACATTTTTATTAATATTTGACCATGATTCTAGGTTAGAATCCCAATTTCGATGGGTCATAAGATTCAATACATAAACAAAGCTATAAAATCATTAATTATTGAGGTATCATTAAAATATGGAATGAATTTTTGAAAATAGAATCTTATACTGGTTATTGATCCTATATGTCAATAGAAACATAAATCATGAATAATATTTAAGATCATGATGGGGGAGTTTAAACTTTTGGGGATGAAATCTCATTAAAAGTTATGGGAATTGGATGTGTTGAAATAAATCGACACTAAGTGATTTCATAGATTTTTTTATTGATAAACTCAAGAAAACCTGATTTAGTGTTGTCCATTTATGTCATTAAGGTAATGAAGTTTTTTTCAGGAAAAATATTTCCCTCGTTCTAAAATATAATATAAAAGAATAATTTCTTAAGAACAAATAAATAGTAGGAATCATTTTATGGTCCCAAAAACAATAAATTCTAGTTATCTGAACTTTAATGAGTTTAAAAAATATTTTTCATAGGAATTATAACACATCGATATTTTATATGGGTTGCATTTAAATGAATTATAGGTATTAGATAGATTGTTTACAAAAAACCCAATGTCTAAATGAAGTATGATATATTATGTCCCTTATAACCTAGTCATTGTATTATCAAGTACGAATTGGATTAAAAATATAATGATATATATATATATATATATTTATCAATTTCCATAATTTAATGGTATTTATAAATTTTAAATAAATAATCATTAAATTCAAATAAAATCATTTCCAAATTAAAATAACTATGTTTCTAAAGAAATATATTTTTTCTATGTGTTGTGAATTATATATAAAAATTAATAATCTCTTTTAAAAATTAATTTCAATGAACTATAATTTATATTTAAGAAACATAATTCATACATTTGTTATATAAGGGTTTGTAATAAAGATAAAATAATTTGATGATAAAATATTTAGTTTTTTAGAAAACTATTTTTTATTTGTGCAATGTATTTTTATATTAAGAAATTAAATTAATAATTTACTATTAATTATGATAATTAAAATTATCAAATATATATTAAAAAAATAATTTAAAACTAATATAATAGTTTTTACTAGGGAATGAATCATTGTAAACGTTGTTTTTTTCTATAAATTTATATTTTCTAAACAAATGATTTTCATTGTGTTTTTTGTGCATTTATTTTAAAATAACTTTTTAAAATTTATAAGAATTGAATTTTATAAAATAATTACAAAATTAGATTTATAATATTCAAATTTTTAAAGGACGTAAGTTTAATTTTTTCATTATAAAAAGTACAAACAATAAAAAATTTGTTCACGTATAAGGTTAAAAGGGTCACCCAGGAACTAAACAAATAAATATTTTAATGGTCACACTTAATATTTTCCAAAAATTGTTTAGTGAGGATACATTGACCTTAAATTATATTGCCTTCAAATTCAATGACTTTTTTTTCACATTTACACGAAAATTAATTTATATTTTTAAAATATTTTATGCAATTTCGTGTGTGTCCCTCCCCAGACTTCTGAAAGGCCTCCTCTTCTCTTTTCTTATTAACAGAAATTTAGCCTTATATATTAGAAAATATTCACCTTAAAAAATTATAATCTTTCTTATCAACCATTTTATGATTATTTTATTACTGTAGGTCCATCCTATGAAGGATTCACTTGTATGTCAATGGAGGTCTCTCAAAGAAGAGGCAATTATGTTGCACGACTCATTCAAAACTTATTTCTTCTAATACTTCCTATAGATTTTTGGTATCCATTATAAATGAAAAAATATAGTATCATAAATATACACAGATGTAATTATGTATATGTTTCCACAATTTTACACCTCATTTCCATCAAATGGGAAATTAATGTATCAGTAGTGTATATGTGGAGATTTCCACCTGTGTGAAACAATATGATTCATTTTTCGTCACTAGATCACATGGATGGATAAAATGATGGATTTAATACATATATATTATATTTATGTTTATTTAATTTCAAAATATTACTTATTTTTTTCCTTATTTTTTTTAGAAAATAAAAATTGTGTTCATGTGTACGGATGGATTACCATCTCTATGAACAGTGTAATTAATTTTTCCAGCACTAACATTTATGTATGGTTAAAAATATAAATATAATGAATATATATATAATTTTAATGTCATTATTAAATTTTTTATTATGTAACCATGATATAGATTTGAGTACCATAACTTCTGAATCAAAACATACACGAAAAATGAAGCAGTTAACACCTGAAAATATTTTGATAATGAAATACTTTTAATAAACATACAATAAGATGTTATAATTAAACCATTTATTATATTATAAGTATGAATATTATTTTGGTATATAGGTATAATAATTTTAAATTTCTTATATACTATATTGAAATAAATTATAATGAAAGTTGGACTTGAGTTAAGGGTTCCCATCCCACTTTTTTTGGGAACATAATCCATATTTAGTACTTATTTAATTCATGTTGGTTAAACAATTACACATTTACGATTAATATCATGAATATAATTGTATTAATGGTATTTGAAATTTCATTTTAAGTTATTTATTTCAACAGGGTTATGATTCCAAATTTTTCATGTTAGTTAGAGCTTTATGCTACAATCTCACTTTTTATCAGGATTGTTTATATATAAATTTTAGAGGATTAAATTATATAATATTTATATCAGAAATATTATTTATTTTATTCCCTTATATTTATTTACATAAAAAAATTCATTTTATTTACCTCTCTATTTGTACACAACAGTACAGAATAATATTTTTAATGTAACCCAACTTGTTTCTATTCAGTAGGGGGTATTTTTATTCTATGTGCATATTTTCATTAAAATGCTTTCAAGGTTTTTTTACATATCAAAGGATTTATTAAATGAATTTTTACTCATATTTAACTTCATATAAAATGGTTTAAAATAAAAATTCAAATCATTTTTTGAATGATAATCTTTTTACTATGGTTTGAATGGAATCATTATTTTTATATTTACCACACAAAAATTTTTTCCCACCTTCATAACTATTCTATCTCTTTATGATTTATTTAAAAATTTCCATGGTTATTTTAAGGAAAATTTTCACTTTAACATTTCAGTAAATTTTCTATTTAAAATATGTTATTTCAAAACAAAAAATATATATTTTTAAGAAATTTTGCACTAATATATTAATAGTAATTTAATGTATGAAAAAATTTCTTAATGACACTTAATTTTTCAATGGGGATATAATCCCCTCATTCAATAATTATTACATCAATAGATATTTATTGATGATGATGATGAAATATTTTTGAATCCAATTTAATTTTCCAAGGGTTATTATATAAATAAATGGTAAATGTTTTTAATATCGTATAGAATATACATGAATGGAATATTATTATATGGTGGGTGAATCCATTAAAACACTCTAATGAATTAGGTAATGAATCAGGTTTATGAACTCAAAGGGTGTATAGGGGTTATTCCAATCTCATGAAATGTTACATGAGAGGTTATTCTAAGACAGAAACCGGTACATGGGTGGTAAGTCCGATCTTGACATGTTACGGATTCTTTTATGGGTAGCCTTGACATACGATTTCTAGGTTTATAATTATGCCTCACTTTTTATGTAACTCTCTATGGTATATTATTATTCTTATGATATGATCTCATTGATGATGTTCTTTGATTCTTCTATGACTGATGCCATATAAACTACCAAATCATTTTTCCATGATTATTATCTATGAATTTTTTGATTTGATTTTCAAAATGTAATATCATTCTATCATAAAATTATTCACAGGTCATTATTAAATATTATCATTAATTAATATCATCCTTATCTATTCATAATGAGTATATTAATTCTTCCATTTTATTTTTTTACTTTTCCCTAGTTTCTTAAGAAAGGTATAAAGTAAGATATGCCTAAGAAGAATTATTATGTATGAAGAACATTTTGGGATATTTTTGAAATATTGTAAAAAATAACATTATGATGTATATAGTATTCAAAGATACTAATCTTTTGTGGTTCTAGGGTGTGTATTGTTATGAGATATAATAAATATTCTTTTTAAATGCTGTAATAATTTTGTATGAAATTCTTGAATGGCCTCAGTTAGAATCAGAGTTGGTTTTAGTGGATTGGGAAGAATAATATTAGACAAATTTAATGAGAACCCTTAGGATAAGACAGTGTATATAAGAACATCCCATGTTATGCTAAAAAAAGTTGTATCTTTTTTCAAATAAATTCATCCCAATCAAAATACTGTTATGTTGATGTGATTTTGGTATAGATGTAACTAGGGGTAAAAATTATAAATGGGGGGATTGGGTATTAACATTTTTTTAATTAGTGTATGACTAGTGGGCCTAATATTTTACACCAATCTTGAACCTCTCTATTGAATATTCATTGGTAAATTTCAATGTCATTACAAACCATTATGTTGAATTAGTTGATTGAATACATGAAAACCAATGAAACTATATAGTGGTATGAGATAAAAATAATGTGTCATATATTGAAATGTTTTTATTATGACTTATACATCCTATAAAGTGTTTATGATTATTATATGATTACTCACTAAGATTATTGTTTCTATCACTATGATTTTTGGTTTTTTTCAATGCATGGAACCAAGAATAATCATGTTAATGCTGAATATGATGGAAAATAAAATAAATTTACTCCTATCAACAGAATGTAATTGGGGTTAGAATGTAAAACCATGTGATTATTCATAATAAACTATATTGAATTATGGTTACATCCTAAAAATATTTGATTTTTTGAATCATCTAAATAAGTTAATAATGTATTTTCCATAAATTTCTGGTGATAAAGACAAGGGAGAGAAGAAGATTCATCTTTATAATAGCCTATAAGTGGGACGAAGAACATAAATAAATTTCTAAAAGGAAAAATAAATTTTTTTATGTGCATAAAAGAGGGGTATAAATTAAATAATTATAGGGGAAATGAAGGGTTTGATAAAGGGAAATTATGTTCATCTTATGGTAAAACTAATAGTCCAATATCAAATTTGTGAGTAACTTGTGAATTATCTAAGTCGATGCCCAATTCAAATAAGTCTCTCCCAGACCAGGTAAGGAAATATTCTATTTCAATCGCTAAAGAGGATAAATATATTCATTGTAGATTTATCCTTCACTCAATAGTTGGTGCTTTCCAGTTAAAGATTATAATAATATACCATGTTGAAATATAATTATTCTCACTTGAGATATTTTTTGTGATTTCGACAATTGATTAAATTTCTCTATATATACACATTATAAATTACTATAATAGGAATATAATATTTTATTTTCATAATTAGCTGATTACAATATTAATTTTTTATTTTAAACATAATCTTATGATATAAATATATTCTATTTTAGGGGTATTATGACCTTTTCATGAGGTATATTTATCTCAAATGGTTTGGAGGAACTCCAAATTTACAATGTTCATATTGTTCAAGAATATTATGATGTATTACCTAAATAATTTCTTAGGCATCTTCAGAATAATTATATATTATTTTAATATAAATTCTGTATTGTGATGAAACTATTTCCAATACTCTATATATAATAGACCTGATTGAGTTATGTGAATTGAAGAAGGAACTCATGGAGAATATAGATAAGGGATTCATCCATCCAAGTGTCTCACCAAGGGGTGAACCAACCAATTTTGTTAAAATGAAATATAGATCAATCTATGAATGTATTAATTATCAAGGACATAAAATTCTCTTAATCATGATTATGTATCCTCTTCCATGTATTCCTGATTAGTTTGATCAATTGTGAAGAATTGAATACTTTTAAATGATTTGTCTTAATTCGAGATAATATCATTGGAGGTTCAAAACATAATATATACCAATTATAAAATCCCATATGAAATATGGACCCTTTTAATTTATAGATAATAAATTTGGACTTACTAAAACCACTATAATATTCATGAATTTAATGAATAGTGGCTATGATATTACCTTGAATAATTTTTGTTAGTTATTATAGATGATATAATTATATTATTTAAGAGTATTAAAGAGCATAAATATCAATTTAGAATTATTTCAAAACATCAATGATGGAGAAACTATTTTCCAAACTAATCATGTGTGAATTTTGGTTATAAAAATTATCTTTCTTGGGACATATGATCACTATCAAGGGTATACAAGTTGATTCTTCTCATAAAAAAGTCATTAAACATTGGATTAAACCAGCCATTACGACAATGATTGGTATGTTTATGGTATTTACTATATATAAAAGATTTTATATAATGTTTTATGACAAATATCTAAACTAATCCAGTGGTTACACAGAAGGGTGTAAACTTCCGTTAGACTGATAAATGTGATATAACGTTCAAGGATTTGAAGAGAATTGTTTTCATTTCACATTTAATCACACAACCTTGTAATGGATGATTGGTTTTGTATATATAGTTACATATCATTGAAAGATATATGGAGAATTATTTTACATAATGACTGGGTGGGAAGTAATTACTCTCATCAATTAAAGGATTATTAAAAAAAATTACTCAACGAAAAGACTTGTAAGTAAAATTTATTGTTATTTCATTGAATATATGGAGAAAATATATTTATGGTTAAATGTGTGACATATATACTAATAATACATGATTAAATGATATATTTTCCTATAATGATTTTAATATGTTCCATAGAAGATGATTTCATTATATCAAATATTATTACTACATAATACATTACTACCATAGGAAACTGTACATGGTGGTTGATGCTTTGAGTTGAAAACATTGTGATAACTTATCTATTTTTAATATTAAAGAAGAAACAATATTTATATATTTTTAAAGGATGAACCAATAACGTTTTATGTAAGAGAAGAAATATTATCTTCATCAAATTAGTGTTCAACCATATATCCATGTAAAGATTAAATAAGTTCAGAAAGAAGATGTAGAGATAGAAAATATGGTGAGAAATGTTACTAAGTTAAAAATTTATTATAATGAAATGATATGGTTTAATAGTATATTATTTATCCTTGTTACTCTATAATTTAAAAAATGGATATTTGAGGAATCTCAAATCACATAATTATCTATTCATTATTGATGTATGATGATATATATATTTCTTAAATAGAATTTATAGAGGGATAACATGAAGTTAGATATTATATAGTATGCATATCATTGGATTTTATTCTAAATATTTATTTCTGAGTGTAATGATTCAAATTAGATGTTACAACCATTACCCATACCTTTATGGGAATGAGGAAACCTCACCATGGATGTTATTATTTTAACCCCAAAATACATCTAAAGGAAAAAATTTATTTTGGTTACAGTTATTCACATTATTAAGTTCTGAAATAAAATTTATATCAAAGAATATTTCTCTCTTAATCATATTTCGTAGTTATAAATTAAGAAAGTGGTAAGATTGTATAGAGTAAAACATTTTATTATATCTGATCAATGTATGAGGTTTACATCAAATTTATATAGAAGTACACAAAACAATTTGGATTGTGAGTTTTTCTTCTATAATATCTATCATCATTTGAAATATTTTTAGACTGAGGGAACCATTACAACCCTGGAGGATATGATAAAATATTTTTCTATATAATTCAAAGGGGTTTTGGATCAACACCTTATTCTTGTTTAATTTTATTATCACAATAAATTTTAGGTGATTATTCTAATGGATCCTTATAAATCCCTCTATAAAAATAATTAATGAAATCTTAAATACTAGTATGAACATAGAGGTATAAAGTCTTTTTGGTCTTGACATTGAAAATGAAATAATAGAGAAGGTTAAATCTATTAAACATCACATCAAGGATATTTAGATTTGATAATAGAGGCATGCCTATAGTCATGTGTGATACATAGAGTTTGAAGCTAGTGAGAAGAAATTACATGAAAATTCACCATGGAAATATTTTATGATATTTGGAAAAAAGAGAAATCTAATCCCAATATATATTGTCCCCTTAAACATTCTTTATTGAGTAGGGATAATATCATAACACATGGATATTCCCCCAGACACATCAAAATTCCATGATCTATTTGGTGAATCTATTTTGAGGAAATACTTACATTATCATTTACATTTACTAAATTTGGTTGTTTTACCACAATATCATGATATTTCTTATAAATAGAAACTAGTATAAAATTTTTATTATAGAGATAAAGTGGTACATAACAAGACTACACATGTTGTTTGTGTTGTTTTAAGGAATTGAAAATTCAAGGAAGATACTTGGAAACAAGAAGATGCAATGAATCAGAACTATTCTCATTTCATCATCAGAGTAAAATATTTTAGAACAAAATAATATATTTAATGGTGTAGAATATAACACCCCAAGATTCTATATGAATTTTTTGACATAAATTTGAAGTGATTGATATCCTTCATTATTCAAAATCCCATGTCTAAATGAATTAGGATATATTAGGTAATTTATACACAGGTCATTCGATTGGTGGTTTCAAATAAGATTAACCTTATTATGAAAAATATATATTATTTTTTCCTTAATCAAAATATATTAACTAATTCTAAATAAATAAACATTAAATTTTAATAAAATAATTTCATGGTTAAAAGAACTTATTTCTAATAAAATTTATTTTCTTAGGTGTTATGAGTTCATAAATAAATATTTAAATTTATCACTATGGAAATTATTCTAAGGAAATTTATTGGTATTATATGAAAATTAATTCATAAATTAGTTATCTAATACTTAAGAATAAAGATAAAATCATTATAAGATTAAATTAGTAGTTTTTCTCTGAAAAATATTTTCTATGCGCGTAATGTTTATTTATTTTAGTGAATTGAAAAATAAGATTCATTAATAAGGTAAATAAAAATTATAGAATATATATTTAATAAATTATTTTAAAATTCATATATTATTTTTTACTAAGAAATTATTTAATGGAAACTAAAATTTATTCTTAAAACGTATTTCTGAAAAAAAAAATTGTATTTGTTGTGATTTCATGTTTATTTTAAAATTAATTTCATACACTAACAAAATTATAATATGATAGAATCGATTCCATATTTACAATGAAAACATATAATTTTTTTAATGATATTGCATTCTTTTTTTCCATAAATAATTGTAAAAATAATACAAATTTCTTTAATAGTATTAATGTTAAATGGGTTTTGAGAAGGCCAAACTAAGTGATAACGATATAAGTGTGAGTTAAAAATGTGTAAATCATATTGTTTAAAGATATTTAGACATTATATTAAATTAAATTTTAGTTTTTTTCAATTTTTTCAACATGACCATGAAATTTACTTTATACTATTTAAAATTCTTTAGTAATTCCATATGTGTTCCTCCCTTCACATATAAAAGGTTACATATTATCCTTTATTTTTTACAATCATTGTGTTATCTATATTATCCATGACCTACTGAAAAACCTTCCAAACTTTGATAACATAATTCATGAGTTAATTTTCATTCCATAATTCCATCCTAATAAGGATTAAGGTGTAATCAGAAGGCGGTATCTCAAAGAAGAGGAAATCATCTTACCTTGCTATTTCAGTGTATTTTTTTATTATACATCCTCCAAATATATAGAATATATCATAACATAATTACTCTTGAATCATATATATACATATATTTATTATGATTATGGAATGACCATTTCCCTCATCATTTCCATAAATGGAAAATGAAATTATCTATCAAGTGTATGTGTGGACGACCACCTCCACAAAGCGATATGATTTATATTCCATAAATACCTCAAATTGATGGAGATAATGATTTATTTAAAAAATATATATTATATATATGTTATAATTATGATTCATTAGTGGTAAAATATTATTTATATTTCTTTCCTTGATTTCACAGAAAATGAAAACATCATTCATTTGTACATATGGACTACAATCTCCATTAATGGTGTACTTAATTTTTCAATATCTATTTATTATATAAGATTATATATATTTATATATATATATATTATGTGTATATCATTATTCAAATTCATTAAATTGAGTAACTATAATCAAGAATCAAGGACCATAACTTCTAAATCAAAACATAAATGAAAAAGAAAGATGACAACACCTCAAATAATGATTATGATGGAATATTTTTAATGAATATGTTATTTTATTCTATAAGTAAACCATGTATGGTATTATAATTTTGACCATGATTATATTATATAATTATAATTAATTAAAATTTATTATATACGTGTGGTTAATATCACTTATAGATAAAGTCAGACATAAGGAATGGGTTTATTGTCTAACTTTTGTTTATGTGATACATATTCGATATTCAAAAACTATTTCATTAATTTCTTATATATAATATAGATTTTATATTTTATATAATGGATATATTTACATTAATTTTATTTCAATATTTATTTTATTATTTTTCATTCAATGTTTTATTATTCAGAAGTTACCGAAGTTGTAAAAGTTTTACGTTACAATCTCACTTTTTAGTTGACTTATTAATGTTTAAATTTCAGTTGAGGAAATTATATAATCTATATATATATATATAATATTTTTTTTTACTATTATCTCATTATTTCTAGATGTTATTATTTTTCATTTCATTTTCCACTCTTTAATTACTCAAAAGTCTAAAAAATATTTTCAAGGAAATGAAACATTGTTTTTCTATTCAGTTAGGGATCCTTGTATTTTATGTTCATATTTTCTTGAACAAGTTTTCAATAATTTGTAAATATTATCCAATGAATTATTAAGTATATTTTTACAAATATTTTAATTTCTATACAAAATGAAGTTAATTTTATTATTATTTTTTGTAATGTGTTAATTTTTACCAAAGGTGTTAATGGATTATTTGTTTTAAAAACTACAACAAGAATGAAATTTCCCATTAACATCTCTACTGTTTTCAATAATGATTATATTACATGTTAAAACGATTATTTTCATTGAAACGTTTTCCTAATATTCATTAAATTTTTATATTTTAAATAATTTATTTTAAAACAAAAAGGTTAATCTCATCATGAAATGTTACAATGATTTTTTATTAGTATTTTCGTCTTTGACGACATCCTTTAATATGATTTGTGATACAATAGGGATAATATTCCATGAAACCATCCTTATTACTTCACTAGATTCTTATTTAATATTATTATGAAATTTTTATGAAACTAATTTTCTTTTCCATGGATTATGCTCTGATGAAATGCTAAATATTTTTATCATCTTGTACAACACATATAACTGGATTATTACGGTGTGACTGGTGGGTCTGTTAAATCCATATAATGTTGTGGGTAATGAATAGTATTTATATACTCAAATAATTTATATATGAGGTTATAAAAACCTAAAATAATTTACATGGGAAGTTATCCCAAGACTAATTTAGGTACACGGGTCGTAATCTCAAGCAACCAACGTAATGAATGTTATGGTGGGTATCCTTGAAATTAGATTTCTATGATTATGTTTATGTTTCACTTTTTATGCAACAATATTTGAGATGATATTATGAAAAAGATATGATCTCATGGATCATGGTCTTTTATTATTCTCTAAATCAAGTCTTATGAGCAGAAAAATATTTATTGAATTATTATAATCTATGAATTTATGGGAATGATTTTTAAATGTGATAATTATATTATAATACCCATGTGCTCATGTTATTCTTACATATGATCATTGACTAATATATTTCATGTTTAACAATATCAAGCATCTAGGAAAACCCCATCTATTATTTCATTTACCCCATGATATAAAGAATGGTATTATGTATGATAAGTCTAATAAGTAGTATTATGTGTGATAAATTTTGACACCCTAACCTAGTTTTTCTCAAACAGAATATGAGTGTAAATGTAACGTATCCTATTGTGTGAATCACCTTATGTTAGAATATTCTAACTAACAACAAGTGTTAGAACACCAATATTGTGGATAAAATACCCTCAATTTAAATGTCCATTCACTATAAACATAAATAGTAAAACAATCTAGTGTATCAAGAAGAAGATTAAGTAGCATAATATAATAAAATAATAACATCAATTCTATATATATAAATAAACCAGGCACCTAATGTAGAATTTCAAACAAAAGTATAATAAGTTCTGTGAAATAAAACAAAAAAAATGTATAATTTTCTAGAGTTCTACGTAATAGGACTATAATCTATATGCTTCACTCTCACCTTTCTACCACGGGTCACTTTCCATTACATATATACCCAATAATGAATTATATACATGTATCAAGATTCTTGAACAAGGTGTGAGTAATAAAACCCAATAGGACCCCAATAATGAGTCCCTAACATCTGTGATCAAGTATAAAATTAATATGTATTGTTAAAAATAAATGCACAAGCAATAAGAAATAGTCATATGTTGATCACTCATGTAATAAAAAAACAACATAGGTCTCATTCATACCTTCTTTGGATAAAATCCATAATGGTAGTTGTAATGATTTTTAATGTAATTAAAAACTTGTTGAAAGGCAGGTGAACATATATCTCAACAGTGTGAAGGCATAATGTTATATTGGGAAATAAGGACATTGCATCCAACCTCTTTTATGGGTCAAGCCTCAAGACTGTCATACCCCATCTCTATAATAGATTAGGACTCAAGGAAACACTATCCAATCCATGCTTTTTTTCATGCCACAATGCCATTATACCCTCAATGCCATTACTATGGGTCTATAATCTAGGCTGTCATTCCCCTACCCTATGCTTGGGTGAATCATCATTATCATTGTCACTAGTTATGATAACCTCCCCTATAAAGGATAATAATATCATAAGGGTCCCCCTGCACATAGTACCGTGTAATTCCACTGAATTCGTGTTAATAAAAATAAATAGGTATATCATGAGACTGGAGAAAATAAATTGACATCTTGATTATTAGTAGTAACATAAAAGTATATATGATTAAAATAAAATATGGACTAATGAGGTATATAATCATACTTATAGAATCAAGAATTATATATGGGTATCATGATCAATACACACACTTACATGTGATCACTATCATGGATCATCAATCAAACTATACCAAAACTAAAATCATAACAAGGAGAAGATAGTACCTAATGTCTCCATAAGGTAAGGAACATCCGACCTCAAGAACAAAGATTTCAATGTTAAGATTCCTCAGGATTCAATCCCAAAAAATTCTTTCACACCAATAGGTTAGATACCATAATTTAATGTTCCAAAAAACCAATATCAATTAATCACAATAGAGACTCTAGATCAAGTTCTAATAAGGATATTAAAACATAGTCATAGACATTTGTTCCATACCAAGAGAAAACAGGATATCATAGAATAAAGATAATATCTCACTGAGAATAATCAATAATCAATCCCCCATAATTAGGAATAAAGGAAAAAGCATGGGGATAGAAAATATCATAATGAATCAACAGAGTTTCCCTTGGTCTAAGAAGAAAGTCTACGACATGGTTGGTTTTAAGGGGCCTCAAGAATTTAAAGATATTTTAAAAAATATATTACATGGGAAACATATAGGGATACATGAAAATGAAACCCATAATGGTCAGGACATCAATACAAGGGAGACATCCCTTCCAAAATTGTTCCTATTTAAAATTAGGTTCATAATTAATATATTGATCAATAGTAACATCCTTTAATCAAATGGAAGGGAATATGAAACAATGGACATCACTATAATATAGAATCTAATACCTCACATGGAAAATATGAAATAACAAAAAATCTAAGAGTTAGTGATCCTGAAATTGGAATAACTGCATGAATTCCACCTTCCTGCTTCCATACTAATGTTTATGATCCACACCACAACAATATCAAAATATCCATATCCATCAAGTTCATCCACTACGCCACATTTACCCCAAAAACATATCAACCATACACTCCATGACATAACATACAATCAACATCAAAGAATCTATATCCAACGGATAAAATAGTATAAAATTTCATATTTATAATCTAAATCCATCCATAATATATTCCTTAAAAACTGATGATGTTGAAAATATCCCCACTAATTAATTCTATTCCTCAAGAAGTGTCTCTATGATTATCAATTGAATAACATGGAACATTATCATAAAATATCAAAATCATACTCTTAATATTCTTTCTAGATCCATCCATTTCACCATATGATTAAGAAAAGTTGTGTTTTAATTCCCCATAATACTATCTCACCTCTATCTATAATCCATAATGGAATTCACATGTGATGCATCTTTCTTAATCTCAACATCATCATAGTTTATGAAATGAAAATAATTAATCATATAAATCCATATATGACACACATGAATCAAATCATTCATACCTAAACCGAAAGAAGGAAGGTCTAGATGTTAAGTAATACTCTCGATTGGCTTATAAATTTTTAACAATCTAATTAATCTTGGCTCCATGATGTCCCTACTTTTGAAATCACCAATTCTGTAATTTAGAATCCACTAGTAATAAAACACTATCACTAATTTTGACTGCCATGTTTCTCCTCCTTCAGTCAGCATATGATCATTTCTAGATCTGAGTGATGGTGAATCACTTCCTAATCAGATGAGCTCTCTTAGATTTCACTTTTACAGAGATCAAACCTACCAAATCTACCTTACCTACCTCAGTCCAGTGTAGTGAAAAATGACATGGTCAGCCATAGGGATCCCCAAAAGGTTTTATATAAATAAAATCTAGTAATATTTATTTGAATTTGAATTCAAACAAGGCTATGTGATCATCCCAATCTCCACAAAAATACAAGATGCATGCGTGTAACATGTCCTCTAATATCTAGATTATCCTCTCTATTTGATCATCGGTCTAAAAATGATATATTTTTCTCATTTTCAACTAATTACACAAATTTTTCTGAAATCCCATCTAAAAACAATATGTAAAATGTATATATGTTAGATACTATCCTCATTCTACATCCATGAATTCATATAATATCATGTACATATATCTTTACCATCTCATCAACTATGTGAGTCTCATAGATCGACAATAAATGATATTTTTTTTTCCAAATAATCAATTATTACCCAAAATACATCAACAATCTCTAGGGTTTGTGGAAACCACATCATGAAGTCCATATTCACTTCATTCTACTTCTACAAAGAAAATTGATGATACTAAAGGAATCCCATGTTATTTAATTACTCATCCTTTACCATCTGGAAGGTGAGGCATCATGAAAAGAAACTAAAGATTTCCATCTTCATACAAAGCCACTAATATTGACATCTAATGTCGTGGTACATCTTTTTTAACGCCCTATTCACTGCCAATTTTAAATCCTGATATTATCTAATCAGATTCAATCTCAGTTATGTTGGAAGAATAATATTACCATGTATGTTGATCACATTATTATAATCTACTAACAATCCTGGGATTTGTTCATGACCATATTATTATAATCACATTACTGCACACTCAAGATATGAATCTTTTCTAACCATTATTTGGGAAACTAATGAAAACATGATGATCAATGAAAAAATATCATGAATTTTCCTTCCTCATATGTATACACAATCCATTATTCCATCAAAATCATAATACCTAATTCCTCTGGTGATATTTTCTCATTGATCTCCTATATATACATCATTATACTTATAAGGGAATCTAAACATATATTACATTTTCCTAAAGAATATACTATAAAATTTTTTATAGATATTCAACCCTATGACTCTATTTTAAATAGATATCAAGCTGAGAGAAAATATATCAAAGGATATTTTGGTCCATGTAATCGACAATCCTCTCACTGAAGGGCTAAAGTCACCAAAACTTCATATCACGGACAAAAACTGTCAACTCTACGTCATGTGTTAGGAATTTATACTCATGGGTTAATAGCTAACATGACCAATAAAAACTACCAAACACCTTTACATCATCCCAAATCATATTCAAAAACATGAGGCATTATAATACACAGTGTATCTAATCCAAATATTTTTAAGAATAAAAAAAGATGTTTTCATTAATATCATCTCTAGATCAAGAATAGACTTCTCACCCTAATCAGTCCATCTAAACATCACCACCTTTTTAGTGAGACCCATCATTGGTGCTTCTAAGAGGTATAAATCTTGACCGAACTATTGGTGGAATCCAACTAACCCAAGGAAACATTTTGTGTATAAAAACATTCTGAGGGTGCGCATAATACACCACCAATTCTACCTTATCTAGAAACACAATGATTTCAATATCAAGGATTAAATGATGGTAAAAAATATCTCTAATATCTATAAGTTAATCTTTTATATCTTGGAATAATTATGATGTGATTTTAGGGTACTCAACATGGTCTTAATTCTCCTAGCATGTAACATATAATTATATCAATATATAATGATATCATTAACAATGATCATAATGAAAGGCTCAAGATATGAGATGAATAAAATTTTCATGAAATCCATGAAATGGTTTGGGGAATTTGTCAAAAAAAAAAACGTATGATAAGGTACTCATACATTCCATATCTACTCTTGAAAATTATCTTTTGAATATCCACCTCTTTGACCTGAAATAGATTGTGTCCTAAAAGATGATCAATCTTAGAGAACCATTGGGATTTCTATAACTAATCAAAGATATCATTAATTTATGTTTACATGTATCTATTATTTTCATTTACCTGTTTCATATTCATGTATTCCATATAGAGTTTTAGACTACCATCTTCCTTCGTGGTTTACAACATTAGATCACACCAAAGGGATGTTCTCGATCTGATTAATCCATTCGCATCTAGGTCCATGAACATAAATAGTATATTCTCGTTGCTTGTATGATAGCATTTGATGAGAAGTAATTGAAATGTTTTATTTAAATTTTTATATTTATATCTCAAAATCTAAATAATAGTAATAAGGAATACATGATCAAACAAATTGGATGATATCATGGAAGAGTTTAAAATTGTGAGGAAAATAAGAGGAAGGAACATATGGTTCTACTAAAAAATATAATCATAATACCTAGTCTATTATATTACCAATATATCTAATATATATTCCCACTCTACTAGATTCGAAATCCCACTCACCAGTCATCACAAATTCTCTCCCTTTGGAGAAATAATGGATACATGCCTCTAATAAAAGATGATTTGAGCATGAAAACAGGCCAGCCAGTCTATTAAAAATATCGCCTCAATGGTATTCTTTTCTAGGGCTATGAAATCACACAAATGTATATAGATGAAAATAACTAAATGAAACTATAGAAATATCTGAATAAGATCAACTTTATTTCCTAGGGGCGTGTTGAGAGAAAGTAACTCAAAATGCAAGTTATTCGGCAATTCAATACCATCAATAACATGAATATATTTAAAATAATGGGTAGAAACATTAGTGAAGAGTTTTATTAAAATGGAATAGTTGATAAATACCATGACACAAT
This sequence comes from Viscum album, assembly GCA_963277665.1. Taxonomy (NCBI): domain Eukaryota; kingdom Viridiplantae; phylum Streptophyta; class Magnoliopsida; order Santalales; family Viscaceae; genus Viscum; species Viscum album. The sequence continues at coordinate 1,364,907,002 of OY728147.1, forward strand.
GGATAAATGGTCCCTCTAAACTAAAATTTTTAACCAGTTCTGTCACATAAACTCAGCCTACCACATATCTACTACTATGACATTGAGGTTCTTGAATCAGAAGAGGAAATTTCATCTGACGTGTCTAAAACAACTACATAGGACCCTAAAAAAATATAAATGTTATATAACTTATCTATCCTAATCAACTATGTAATCTAATCCTTAATTCTTTGGAGAAAAACAATAGGATATTCCCAATATTTCAACACTTTCAACACATTCATTGAAGTTCTAGGCATAACCATTGATATCAATCGACCATAATGTACCATAATTACTATGGAATTATTCCTAGGGTAATTCAGGAAACTATAATCATCTAAACCATATTACCACTACCAAAATACACATCAAAAATATTACACTTCATGAAACAATAATAGACACTCACCATAGCAGTAGGAAGACCACCAATTTGAGTATTGAAGGGTGTAAGAAGGCCATCTACTTTATCATCCTCTAAGAATTTTTCACAGGAAAAGTCCTTCTATAAAACATTATATTATATAATTTTGTATAAACTATTAAACTACAATATGATATTTAGATAAAGACTGAAATATAATTTCATAGACTTTGGAGCCTCATTTGTGACCTATAGGGGACAAAAGTGAAGTAGCTTGGGGAAACTGGTAGAGTATATATATACTGTAATGGATCCCTAATAGAGATCATTGAATTGTTGGGCATACACTAGAATTATTGTTTCAGAAAATAAATCACTAGAGAATAGGTTTTTGATGTACTCCCATGAAAATAAAAATAAAAAATCATAAGATGAGAAACCATGTGTACACCAAGCCTCTATAGGATTTGACCATAACTATTTTTGTTCTAAAATGGATGGATAGTTATAAGGATATAAAAATTAACCAATAGATATCTATAATGCTAGAGAATATTTCTTTTGATAGCCTCATAAAATCATGTAAGATTGGGCCACATGGTCATCGCATCCCACCCATAGCACAGGTTAGGCCTCAAGATTTTCAAACCCTATCTCAGTCAATGAAAAAGTCAACAGATCATTGTTTCTTGTTTATTCCCCAGGATAGTCTATAAGTTCATTGTTCCTTATATTACACTACAATAGGTCTAGCCCTTAGGCCATCATACCCCTCCCTTATTTTCTGGTACATCATTATCATCATCACTCTCTCAGGTAATGCAGGCATATCTTATAAGGAATATCCTTGTAAATATAGTCCACCTATTCCGTATACCATGTAAATACCTCCAAAATCATGGTAACACATATATCATGGTATATCATACAATAGAAGAACATAAATGGTCATCACGAGAATTAGTAGAAGCTTTCAAGTACATGTGATCAAAATCAATCAAGTTCTAAAAATATATGTGAGCATACTCATAGAGTCAATCATAATATATGGGTCTCAATGTATTCTCACAGATAAACATGTTATGACTGTCATGCATAGTCAAACATGATATTCTAACATAAGGGTAATTTCAATCTAGCAAGATTATATAAGGGCCCCAAATTTTAATGAACATTATAACTCAAGCATGTTAGCATCAATCTAACGATTCATCACGACCCAATACCCAAAACATGTGCACACACAAATATGATTTATCCAATACATTAAATATCTGAAAAATAATATCAATTCAAAAAAAAAAATATTTTATATCATGATTCTAGAAGTATATAATTACTTTGGATTATACATGTTGCCTATCCCAAGAGAAAATAGGAAAACTAAGAATATAAGGGAAATAACTCAACTAAAATCATCAATATTTGATCCTTATTAATTATTTATGATTTCAATATAATAAGGGATAGAATATCTCTTGATTAATAGCTATTGTCACCCAAGATTCTATGGGAATATCTGAGAGAGGGATGGGTTCATGGGGCCTCATGAATTTATAGACTGTCCAAAAAAACTAATTTCACGAAACATATTATAGGATTAATTTGTAATGCATCTTGTAATGGTCATCACTACAATGTAATGGGATTTTCATAACTTAGAGGTGCACAGAAATATGTGCACCATAAATCGTTATCATTCTCAATATCCAGGTCCTATAATCTGGGGGAGGGATTATAATGAAATGGACATAACAATAATATAGCCTCTGATCCATCACATGGGAACTCTATTGATTCCAACCCTTCATGGAATAGGGATTCTGAAATTGTAATAACCTCTTAAAATTTACCTTCTAGCCTTTAGACTACATATAACCCTCCACACCCTAGCTATTCCAATATACCAAGAATCATCAAGTCCAACCACTACACTACAGTTCCCCAGCCACACCACCACCATAGACTCCATGATGTATGATAAATTCTAAATTATAGAATATGAACCAAAAAAATAAATTTAAATAGGATAAATAATCTTTTAAGACATAAATACAATTTGTTTTATCAAATAATATTTTAATGAAAAGTAGTTGATGTGTAAGATCATGTTGGGATGAATTTTGGATATGAGTTTCTAGGATGACAGAAGATTGACATTGGGGGATATTGTCATATTTAAAAAGGGATTGAGTTTTGTTCACTATTTAAAAATTTATATGTGGTTTTTATAGAGAGATAAAACATTATGATACTAATATATAATTATTTTTTAAAACATTGTATGACTTGATCCCCTCCATAGTGAATAGAGTAGATGTAATGGTTACATCTATGGAGATAGTTGAAATTTTTGGACCACACCATCACAGAAATTTGTCTATTCATTATAAATTTATTCTTTAGTGTAACAAACATTCATTAAATGAAACTCATTAAATTATTATTGGTCAATATGATTTTGATTGGCTAAGGAATTTCGAGCTATGTTCTTATAATAGGTTTAAATAAATGTTTATCTATACTATTATGGCATTGAGGATTGGGTATAATGATTATCTGAAGTTCATGTATGACTATATATTTAACTATTAAAATTTAAAGAAACCAAATAATGTGGTCATATTTTTTTTATAATAATAAATTCAATTAATTTGGAGAATGTTGTGGTGAATTTATCCCTTATTTACAGTAGTTCTGTTAATATAATGTTACACAAGTTGGGTGTACCTATATGACCATCCAGAGGTAATTTTCTTATGAAACTTTTATAGTTGTTGGAATATAGGGAAATGTGAATATCTCATGGGATTTATGTACTTATTATCATATTGATTAAATTATTTGATTTTTAATGAATTAAATTCTTTGAACCATTTTGAATATTTAGAGGGTGAGGCTATGCAAATGATTCATCCCAGATAGGCACAAATTATTTTTATAATTTTATCTTCATCTACATCGGGAGAGTTCTAGGAAAAATAAATATAATAAGGTTGAGTCTAATGTTCCAAAAAAATTTATTTCTATGTGGTATTTTGATAAAAGGATTATTGAAGTCAAAGATGGAATTAATCCACTAAAGTATAATAAATTCAAGAGTTTTACAAATCTATGAAACCTTATATAGTAGATAGGGAAAAATATAAATATGATATTGGATATGATTGGTTTTAACCCAGAATAATATTTTATGTTTTTCCCATTTGATGTGTTTTATGATTAACATATAATTTTGTATTTACTCACAACATGATATTGGTTAAACTAGAATGTCTGTACCACCTTTTGTAACTGAATAAATGGATTTAACGAAAATTTAATCATTATACCAAATTGATCAAGTAGAGAGAGCTCATGCTAGGCTATATAGAATTGTTTACACATTATCTAAAAAACATTTCACGGAGAGTCAACTCATGTTATGATACATATTGGTAAATATGAAAAAAAATTATATAATAAATAATTCATGTACAAATGCGAGAAAGAAAAATCATACAGTATGTCTACTGATGATTTACAATTTTCTAAAGAAGTAAATAACAGAGAATATGTAATGATAATATTATCATGGTAAAATAATATCTACCTTTTAAATGATAGAAATGAGAATTATTTGGTTTAATAATCCTAATATAATAAAGGATTTGAGATTAAAATAGGGATTCCATGATAGAATATACCAAAAAAGAAGAAAAGGCTTATAGTGGTTGTAATTCTTAGAGATTCCAAAAAGGAAAATTTATTAAACCTAAAGAGATTATTTTATCAACATTAAATATTGATATATAATTTTTATAGGATTATATTTCTTTACTAAAATCCATTATGGGTTCTATGATATATATTACACATCAAGTAGTGATCTCTTTATAGATTTTTGTTTCTAAACATTAACTATCAGATATCCTTCATCAGTATCATGTAGTTATCAAAATTTTTGAATCATAATATACTTTAAATTTTGTAGATGTATCAATTAAATATTATATAACATTATTATTTATTGTTAGATTAAAATATCCAATTATGATTGACGTTTATGAAATGAATGATAAAAACATTTTTGAGAAATTTATGGTAATAACCAATGTGACAGGAAATGATATGATTTCCCTAATTTAGTGGCGAACTTAGTAGGACTATAAGGTAAGAAATTTATGGTTTTACTAGCTCAACAGACTCATGTTATGAATAGTAACATTAATTTTTTATAATAAACTTACTCTATAATGAAATAGAATCTTTAGGAATAGTCCTTCATGCGATAAAGGCCTCCCAAATTTAGTGGATTATATGATCCCCTCATCACAAAACCATGGATTAACTATATTAATATGATATTCTCTATCCTATAATGGTATAAACAAGATAAATATGTACTAGTAATTTATCACCTAGAGAGGGAAGCTGGTTAGTCGTGGGCATTGATAAAGAACACAAATTCCAAAGATAAAATTGATTCCTTAGAATGAGAAGGATTAAATAACAAACTTTTGAATAAATATTTTCCTTGAAAACTACATATTTAATTAAAAAGTAAGATACCTAGAATGATGAAAAATGTAGATGATTCTACTGGTGTGTAAGAGGAAAGCATCACAATTATTTCATGCTATGACTTAGGTTTTTTCATCAATATTGAATGTAATGGAAACAACTTATTTAGTGTATAAAATCAAATTTTATGAAAGGATCTTGAAATTTAAGACGCTAAATAATGTGAAGATGTTGTTTGGTGTTCTCTTTAGGTCAATATGGAGATTATAAAATCAAAATATTATCTTAGGGCTAGAGATAAAAAAACGTTAAATGGAACATAATTTGGTAGGATCATTGGATAAATCACGTGGGGGGAAAGAAAAACCAACTACCAACATGTAAAAAATTTGTCAGGAAGAATCCTAGAAACATTCTCAATGTAACGAGTGATGATTTATGTATATAAAAAAGTTGTTTTATGATAATAAATGATGAATGAAGATGAATAATATCACTGATGTAATAGATTTAAAGAAATTTCTAATGAAAAGTTAAACTATGTTAGAGTGTTACAATGGTATGGAAAATGAGAATTATACATCTCAACTCCCTAATACAAGGGTTGTATGAGATAACGAATTATAAAATCCTTCAATGATTAGTGACAATAGAAGGGACTGTGTTATCACCATTACCATAGTGGATCCTGGAAACTTTGTCGGGATAGGTAAACTTTTTATTTATGAAGGAATATAGAATATACTATTTAATTTTTTTTTCTACACCTTATTTCGCATTATATATGTTTATTAGAACCATTCAAACACAACCTCAAAAACTGGTGGTTATGCTATCTTTGAGTATGAAAAATGTGGAAATTATTTCATCTTAAGCATATGACTCCTCATGGGTCAAAGTTTGTGGACTGAACCTCCCAGAAAATATTTTCATACATTCTTCAGTGAAATTTTATGTCATATTGTCCATGGATTTGATATCCTTATATAAAAACAATATCAACTATCAGTAGAGTTATATTAATCTCCACATCCCAAGTCATCCTCTAATATATTACAAGTGTAGGTAAAAGTGTAAATATCTTTGGAATATTATTATAAATAATAGTTATTATGATATTATGGGAATGAATATAAAGCTCAAATAATTGATATAATTGATATAATCATGATAAAATACATTCCCATGTTGAAGGACTATACTGACGGATTCCATAAATAATTTCTTGGTCTTCCTCTTGGCTGATAGGATGACATCACACAAAAAACATATATTGACGTCTCTATAGAATTTCCACCATTGAGTTGGAAGGACTGAAGAAGAAGTTACCAGAAATTCTAGGTATGGCTTTCATATACTTCATTCCTTCACTATGGGGTGTGCCAGTAATCTTCATCAAAAGGAAGGATGGGTCAATGTTCTTGTGCCTTGATTATCAAGAGCTTAATAAAAACATGATAAAGAATAAGTATCAAATTCATGGAATTGATCACTCTTTCTATAAGATACATAGGGCCTAGTACATATCTAATGTGTAATTTCAGTTAAAATAACATCAACATATGGGGTTAAAGGAATATATTCTCAATTATATCATTCAAACATGGTATGGAAACTTTGAGTTCATATTTATACCCTTCAAAATGAAATATTGCCCATAAATATTCATTGAATTGATGAATAGTATCATTATATATATCCTATAAAATTTAATTTTTATATTTATAGATGATATTATGAAAAAACACCAAAAGAAATGAGGAGTATGTAGAAAATCATAATACTATGATAAATACTTTTTTAAAATAGAATCTATATGAAAAATACATTAAATATGAGTTTTGGCTAGAGGAAGTTCCATTATTGGGGAATTTTATCATAATGAAATGGATAAATATGGAACCATATAAGATAAAGGAAATTGAGGAGTGGCCCAGAATAGTATCTGTAATGGAGATCTATAGTTTTTTATACATGATTGGTATTGGAGATGACTTGTGAGAAACTTCTTGTGATTTTCAAACATTGTCACTATGTTGGATCATAAGGAAGTAAAATTATTATGGACAAATAACTGTGAAGAGTTCTTCATGAAATTGAAAGTATTATCACTACACTAGTACCTATAATACCCTTAAATGGGTATTTTTTGGTAGTATATAGTGATTCTTTAAAAATGTCATCAGGTTGTGTAACGATGAAAATTTTAAATGTTCTAGCCTACACCTTAACGTAGATGAATGTACTTTAGTGGAACTATCAATCTCTTAAACTAGATATGGATAGAATAATATTAACAATGAATATATAATTACATTATATCTATTGGTAGAATTATTAAACAAATATAGATCATAATATCCTAATATATATATTTACATTGATGTAGATTAATATATCCTAATTGGGATGGTTATAACTGATCACAGACTATGACTGGTCAATCCCTTACACTCTCTGAGATGAAAATAATGAAGCATATGCACTAAAAATAATGGATATTCCAAAATTATACATTATGAGAATTGGGAAAGATACAGTCATCTTTGAATTACAAAGTATGTACATGTGAATCATAAAGAAAGGAACACCATCATTCCTTTCTCAAATGATTTCTTTATCATCCCTTATGAAGAATATAAAGAATGGTAAAAGGTATTATATATAAATTTTGAAGTATATAGATGTTATAGAAAATATAAATCCTTGAATTTCAAAATTAATGAGGAATGACTTGGAAAATATGGGTGACATGGATATGTACAATAAAATTATGTGATAATAAAGGAGTTATTGAATGATGCACATAACTTGACATTTTCTAACCACCCAGGGTGAATGAATTTGTATTAGGGTCTCCAAGAGATCTACTAGTGGTACAATATGAATAATTATATCTTGGAATATACATAAATGTTCCTGGAATGTCAGTAAGTGAAGTAATAATGTAAATAATTCCACGGGGATGATGAAACAATTACCCATACATACATGTAAATGGGAAAAACATCACTATGGACTTTTTTACTAGTCATTTGAAGACATATAGCATAAACAATTATATATGTGTTGTGGATGTTTTTTACAATAACACCTCATTTCATTGAAATTTATGTGGACTTCACATTCAATCATCATGAATGGATATGCTTCCCAGAAATGGTGTGGCTGAATAGAACACCATTATTGATTATACATGAACAAAATACTAGATTTCCCTAAAAGTTATTAAAAAGACTCAAAAAAACAATAAACACATATTTGAACATCATTATGGATACTCACCCCCAAACTAATGTCCAATATGTGTGAAATATCCATAAACTTTAGAACATATTGAGGGTAGGATCGATTGACTTCAAAGGCATGTAAGATAAACATCTTCATATGGTCGAGTTCTCATACCATAATTCTTTCCAATTAAGAAACAAAATGGTTTCATATGAAGACTTTTATGGACAACTGATATATATCACCTCTGTGCAAGGATGAATTTGGTGAATAGATTCGAATGGGACCAATTTTTTATTAGATGGTAGAAAAGTTAAAGAATATTCAATATCACATCTGGGATTCTAAAAATAAATTAAATAACATCAATGAAAATCTTCGAAGAGGCCAAGGGTTTCTAGTTTGAAGATATAGTCTTCCTATGCATATCTCCATAGAATATATTATGTGATTTTAGAAAAATAAAATTCTATATTTCGGCAACATCAGACCCTTTTAATTCTTAATCACATTTGTGTTTTATCTTATTGACTTACACACTCACCAACCCTCTCGCAAGGTCATTTTATATTCCACATACACATATTGAGAATTTATGTACCATATCAATCACATGTACTGAATTTAGAGGTGTTATAGCTTCAAAACTATCTCTCTTATGAGAAGAAGAAGCTGGAAATCATAGACTGTAGAGATAAATTTATACATAAAAATAAATCTCACCTAGTCAATGTACTATGGTATAACCATAATTATGAAGAGGAAACATGGGAACATGAAGAAGAAGAGAAAAAAATAAACATTCACATTTTCACCTTTTCATGTAAAAAATGAGGATTAAATCTCTTGTGGGGGAAGAATGTCACAACATATAATTCTATTAATGGAATTTCCCTTATGATTATATAAATTTGTCGTATTTAGTTACAGAGAATTATATAAAACACATACACCAGACGACAAAATAAAAAAAATTATATTATTATTAAAATTAAATTTAGAGAATAATTATTTCACTAAGAAATAAAAATATTAAAATTTTCTAAAAATATAAATAAAGATAGCCAAAATTTGAAACATTGGATCTTCTCAATCCCTAAGAATTATCATTATTATAGAAACAACATTAGAAAAAACAATAATATCAGTAATTAAATATTGATTTTTTAAATAAAAATATGTATAACATTACTAAAAAATAGAATTAAATAGAGATTGAATAAAATATGAAATATTTATATAATGTGGGGCAACCATATGACCATTATAAATCTGAATGTTGTAATAGAAATATGATTGTTAGAATAGTCATATGAGGGTTGAAATAGTAGTCTAGATGTTAAGAATATTAACCTTAATTTTAGAACAGTATCCTCACCTATAGAAGTGTAAAATAATATTTAGGTATATTTTAAAATGAAAATATGATATATTTATACAATTATTCAAGTAAATTAATATTTTAAAATGATAAAATAATTATTTGTATATTTTTGAAATATTTAATTTTAATTTTTATAAAAATATAAATATTTGAAATATAATTAGATTTCATAATTTTTTTTAACAATAATAGGTTTCATTATGATAATAAAAAAATTAGATCATATGTTCTTTTTAAAAGGGAAAGGAAATTGATCATAATATTAAAATTGGGAATTTTTTATCAAATAAAAATTTTATTTGAAAATTATTTTCATTATATTTATAAAATTATTTTCATAAAATGGTTTTTATTTTGGAAATATATATATCTATAAATATCTAGATGTATTTTTTATATTTTTATGAAATATTAGAATTTTTATGAATAGTAAAATATTAAAAAGTACGATAATTTGATTTATAAGGTAAATACAAAAAAAACATGAGCCATGGAAGGTGTATGTTACCATTTTATTAGTCTCATATGAAATACATTCTATATATAGTCATAATATTCATGACTACTTTTATTCATGATCTAAAAAAAATCTAATGAATATAATATTCAAGAAACAGTTATCTCCTCTCCATATAAATAATATTTATCAAACTCCCTTCACCTTATATAGTATATTCTTTGGGGAATACCCATGATATGCAAAAATATCACATAATATCTCTCCCTATATTTCTATAATACCTATTACCACCAGATACCATTTCGTGGAGCCTTAAGGTGCATCCTAAGAACAGATGGCCAAAGGAAGATGTAAACACTCATCAAAAACATTTTTAAATTTAATCTTATTCTATAACTCCAAATATTTTTCCATCAACCTATAAATAGGATAGTTTTTATCTTATTAATACTTATTTATTAATATTTTATGGAATATAATTATTCTAACATCACTTAATTTGATTTTAATATGAAATCATCGATCACAATACGGTTGGTTCACCACCACCAAAAAAAGTACTTTATTTTTCATCACTGCATTACAGGATGGAAATATAATTACTATTATGGTGAAATATGATGATAATAAGTATATTATATCTTATTTCATGTTATGGGATGGATTAATTAAATACAATGAATCCACTTCATGTTGGTCGATAAGACAATCAAAATGAACTAACCGTATATCAATAATGTTTATAGTATATTAATAATCCACATATCAAAAAAATACTGATATTTAGGATAATTTAAATTTATATAATGATATTAATATCATTTAATTTCACTTTTTTAATTTTTCTCATTTTAAAATAAACTTGAACAATTATCCACAACTGATTTGACCTTTGAAATATGAAATGAACACTATTAGAAAAACAAAATTAAACCTTACATCTCATTGAAATCATTATAAATTAACAAAACATAATTATTGTAAAATATATTGATTTTTTGGTTCTAAATTAACTTATTATTGAATATATGTTGATTATTTTAGTTATTTATTTAATGTTAAAAATTATTCTAGAATTAATGTAAGAAATCTCTCTAAACCACCATATTTTCCTTTAGATATTCTATCTCTATATTTTCCCAAATTTTTTCCCTATTCTTATTATTTACATATTATATATTATGTATATTTCATTTTCATATATTGCATGGTTACATCACTTTTACTTTATGGGTATTGTTTTAAATGATATCTTATCGATTTAATTCTATAAGCACACCTAATTAAATAAAACATCTCTTTTTCTTACAAAATTTCTAGTACCCCTTTATAAAATGTTTTTAACCACACATGGTCTATAGAATTTTACATTATAATATGGAAAAACATTTTTAGTTCATTTCTGGATTTATGGAAATTAATATGCTATTTCCCATCATTAATGGTTCTATAACATTTTCCATAAAATCTTGCATTGGTGTCATATTTTCAAATTTTTCTATACACTAATTTTCACATAATGACTTTATATGGATATAATTTCTATTGATATATGCTTAATGTATAGTTAATAACATACAAGGATGTTTAAATCCCATATTTCATGGGATCCATTATTATAATACAGCTCGTTATGCAATAAGACCTGATTATGTGACTCATTTATTTATTAGGGTAATTCTTATGGTTATGCATTTTGTTATATTTCCATTTTTAGCATATAGAATCCTGTACATGTTTCTATGGGTACACCCAAATATCACTCCAACACATTAGGTAATTTTTATGTAACATTATAGGATATGTATGTGATTAGGGAGTAAACCTAACCCACAATGGGGCTCTATCCACTATGTTATATTGTCTTTCTAATGATCCCTGAGATATTTTTTGTATTGATAAATGTTGTTTCTACATTACTAGGTTAATCTGATCATATTATTCATTTTTCATTGTGGAATTATTCCATATAACTGTTATTTATGTTTTCCTTTAATGATATCATGTTTGTCATTTGACTCATATATTATGCTTCTTTATCATTATTATTCTATTATTATGATTTTTATCTTTAACCATTTGTTTGTTTTTTCCTTATGCTATCCTATGAAGTTTTATGATATAAAGTGGATTTTGGAATTCGTTATGTTGAATAATTGTTTTTGGGTTTTAGTATAATTTTTATGTATTATGAACGTAGTCACATTAAGATATCCATGAATATAGATATTTTATTTGTGTTTATTGTATATTTATTCTCAAAATCATTAAATAATATGTGTAATAATCGTGGTTCTCTATGAAAACATATTTTAGTGGTTGTTTCCTGATATGAATACAACAGAAAAATTTTTCTTTTGTATCTAATGATAGTCTCTTCCATATTTAATAAATTACAAAATTCTATCAATAGGTAAATTCCTAATTATAAACCAGTTTTTAAAATTTTTAATCCATTGACTATAAAATATATATGTAACTTTAGTTTATTAATTCATAGAAGGAAAAAACCCATTCCAATTCTCATGATATATTAACTAGCCAGAGCATAATTATTTTTGTGACAGATGATGTCATTTTCATTGGAATCCAAATTCCAATATATCATAGTTTATGAAATCATTTTTACATCTATAACATCTACATCACTATCAAGTAGTTAGTGATAAGGCCATTTCATTTTCTCTAAAAACATAAACACTACATAGAAATTCCTCCATGATTAATGTTTTTAGTGAAAAATAATTATATAATACTTAATGAAATTCATCAGATAATCCAAAAAAATTAATTTCATTCATTATATCATCATCTTTAACATCTTCAATTATCAAATTTTAATTCTAGATATGAAATTAGTAAAATAATGGTTTAAAAGAATTTAAATTATATTTACAATGATAGTTATTTTTATTATTTCCTAAATTAACAATATAATTCATAAAAACATAAATAAACATAAATCGATAAAAGTGGGATTAATTTTTGATATTTGTAAAATGATAGATTAATTAAATTATAGGAAAAAGTGTAAATATGCAATAATTTTGAATTATTAATAATACATGGATTTATCATTTTAAAGTCCAATATAAATATCATCAATTAATTAATAAATAATTACTATGAAAATATCATTAATGAATTCCTCAATATATACCCAAATTATTTTTCAAGGTAGTGAATAAAATAGTGTATGAAAATATACATTCCTTTTAAACATTTATTTATTATGTCTCTTTTATAAAACAGATTTCTAATTTTATTTTATCTCTTATATATATTCATTATAACATCCAATTTATATCCTTACACCATTGAAAACATACATTCTGGGGTAATTTTTCTTATTCACAATGGAAAATATATGCAATATTCTCCTCATTTTCAATATCATCTATTCCTACTATAATCATTATTTGAATTCACATCACCAAATACAATAACATGTCATAATATTGAGGTATTAGATTTATTTTTTCAATGTTTTATAGTTTTTGGTTAGTGATAAGTTGTTGAAATTTTTAATGAGGACGTCTGGATCATTAATTATTTTATATTATTTATAATTCAAAAAATAATGAAAATTTTCATCACACTTTTCCCCCCATAAAAAATCCTTTTCCATTTGTCTAAATGTTCTAAAAATCCGTTTAGTAAAGGAAGATAATAATTCCTCACATATTCTCATAATTTTATTATTTGTGTCATGTCCTGAAGCTACACAATAAGAAATCATCACTAAAAAATCAAATTATAGTTAATTTAGGATATAATTAACTTTTATTCTTTCCCAAATATCTTTTAGGTAAAGAGTTTCATATAAATTTTTCATAACACTTATATAAAAATCTAATGTATTACAAAGTTTTCACTTTATAACAGTGTCTATTTTTCTAACACTATAAAAAAAACTAGTGTAAAACATCATATATTTTCATGAAAAATATTTGTAAATATAAACTTGAGTCCTTTTTTCCATAACTCATCCATAAACCATGGGGATTTTTTTTTGAAAATGTTAGATGAGTGCAAAAATATCAGCAAGGGAAATAAAAAAATATGTCTTAGTTCATTGAAAAACAAGAAAACCCAGGAAATTTGTAGCTTTATCTAGATGTTCTTAGAGAAAATAAATCATTTAAATGTGTAAAACAAATAAAATTTTTTCTCATGAATCCCTTTAGACAACATATAAATCAAATAAAATCTTTTCATGAATCTTAGAGAAATTATATTCATAACTTATTTAGAAATAACTATATCCAATTCTAATCTACATTAGAAACCTCCTTGGTAAATCTCTACTACTTAAATCTTAAGATGAAGAACATTACCCAATTCATTAGAGCACTATCTTGGTGCACCCATCATATAATACATATTAGCCTCACATATTAATTATTAGATAAAATTGGGGTAAACCCATTCTATAATCTATATCAGGCTCACTTATTTCACATATATACTGAAAAAGTACCATATCATGAATAAATCATTTTATTATATAGTTGATTCATCAGAAACCTATGAAAAAGTCTTTTACAACCATAGGACAAACACTTTTAGATCATGAAATAACTTTTATTTTAAAAGACCATTAAAAAAACAAAATAATAATAAGGAATGGAAATATAGGTTTTTATAGAAAAAAATTTAAATCATATAAAGGAATCCAAATATCAAATAATGGTTATTGGGGTGAAAAAATTCATTTCCACAGTATACATTAATATAGAACATTCCTTTTGTATTTTTTAATGAAATTCAAAAAATTCCAAAAAGTGAATTTTTTGGGAAAAAATTAAAATAAAATACAAAAAAACATAAAATTTAATATAAAAGTATTTTCTTTCAAAATAATTGTATTATTAAATTATTTTTAAATATGTGTACACTGAAGAAAAGAATTCAAAGGGAATTATTAAAAGTGGATTTTATTAAAACATAGTCACATAACCTACCTCTAAATTTTCAAATAGGTTATTTATCATAATAGAGAATAAAATTATTTTAATTATTCACTTATTTAAGAAACATTTTAAGGTTTATTATTTATTTTTCCATTTTATAATCAACTACTTAATCAATTTAGTTCACGTCTAATGTTATAAAAATATTTCGCTCATATGTCCAAAATGTCTTTGGTATGTTGATTGTGGTTAAAAAATTAATTATTCCATTATATCATGAATAATAATAATGAAATCCAATAATTTTTTCAATATTAATTATAATATTAAAACAAACAAGGAAATATATTTATGAAAAATAAACCATGTTATCATCATGAAGACAGTAGGTAATGTATACACATAAATAAAATTTCCATTTTAAAAAAATCTGTAAGGACCCAACCCCAGTTGCCCATAGTCGATTACTTATTTGATTAAATTGGCAAACATACAAGGAATACAAATCCTGAAGGACCATGTAGTTAAGAATTATTGGAGACAAGATACATATATAAGTTCAACTTTAGATATGGAATGGAAAAACAACACTAATTTATTCCACTAGAAACATCACGTCTCCTAGATTATGCTTGCAAGTCATTCATAAATTACTTCTTAATGCCTTGAGAAAATGAATCAAAAGAAATGGGTGAGCTTAAACAATCAGTAATAGTAATAAATATATTAGAATATTATAAAAACATTAGACATGGTGAATAATTGAAATCACATGCCTTTAATAATAAACTTGAAACAAATTATGGTAGGAATATGAGTTGAGTAAATAATGATATAATGAAACATAATCATTGGTATTATACTAGCCGACTAACCACGTGAACTTTCAATTAATAGATTCATAATGAGGAAAGTTCATATTCTAGACATCAGAACCATACCATCCATGCCACGTGCTAGGACCTTAAAATAATCATTTTGTCAAGGCCCCGTGTTAAGACCATAGTTTGTCTCATGAGACCTACCGATTCATCAAGGAGCTATATAGGTCCCCAACCATCAAATAATAAGTCCAATTCATTCCTAATATGAGTAAGAATAAACATAAGAAACAAATACATTCATATTGAAACTATCATATGAAATGTAACTATCTTTCCCCATTCATCAAACATAAAACACTAACAATTCAGAATAATATGGTGAATGGTTTTATGATAGATCATACACAATAGAGTTATTAATAACCATTAAATCAAATATGGTATATGAATTCATAAATTATTGAACCCAATAATACCATGGAATGAACATGAGTGTTGAATTAGATGAAAACACTCTTATAAAATCATTAAGAAATTCTAGATATAAATACTCTTTTTTTTAAAAAAATGAAGAGTTATTTTGGAAAAAATATATTTATAAAACCCGAAGTGAAGTAAGATATTAATTTCCTAATAAAATTAGTGATTTTATAAAGATAATGGTTTCCAAAAATAGATTATAGAGTGCCATTTAAAATAGGTAAGAATTTGAGAAATTCCCTTGAATCGGGCTTGTATTTTTGAAACAATATTAAAAGATCCTTTTAAAATGTGTAACTATCCATAAAATAAGGAAAGATTATAGTTTTTAAATATATATAATAATCACACAGAAAATATGTTGAGTATATAACAATACATAAGAATTACATCGAGGTAATTAGATAATGAATGTATCCCGAATGAATGTGGATGTTCAGTTAGAAAAACCATTACCTTAACCCAAAAAGTGTTCCTCTCTTGTAATTAAGCTCATGGAATATGAAATTATACTTTTAAATAACTTATTTCAGAACCTATTAGGCATTTATTTAGTTTACCATAATTCTGGTTAGTTAATTTATGTCTTTGTTGACAAGTTATTGTATTGAATTTTGTTGTTCTGGAGTGTTCGTTTCCTTTATATTCATATTCGGTTCACTTGTTTTAAATTAATGATGTTCATATGGAATGTTTATAAATACATTGGATTAGAATTATATATTATTAATGATCATAAATAATTGATCTTGGTCATTTATATCATTTGGTTACATGGAATGAGGATGAATCATTAGATGAAAACCACTTCGATTATTCAGCGGTATTTGGTATATTATGAACTAGTTTTGTCATATAACATAATTATATGTACATATTGTAGTTCCTTAATATTAATTAGGTTATAAAACATATATTATAGTTTTTTTCAACCATGAATATGGATTCATGACCAGTAATTTAGATGAAATTGAAGAACGAAACTTCGTCATCCGTGAAGGTTATAAATCGGAACCTCATGGACTTCGATTTCGTTTATAAAAATAAAAGGGAGGGAGTGAGAATATTTATGATGGTTCTTCCATTCACATTATATAAGTACAGTATATAGATATTACTAGAGTTATCATGGTCATTTGGAAAGATGAGGTGAGGAAAGGATAACAAAAGTAGATAAATTTAAATAAAACCAAAAGAGAAAGAAGGGTGCTTTACCTCTTGAAATAACCTCCTTGAGAAACTCCTTAAGGGATTGGGTTTTGGTCTTTTGGATTGAATAAGAGCTTTCTAGTCGTGGGGAGTGACTAGGGAAGTGTAATTGGGCAGAACCTTTAGGAGCATCAAGGCATAGATGAGGGAATAGAAGAGGTAGTTGTGGGGAGGTTTTTATAGTGGAGGAGAGGGGTAAATTTTGAATATTTAGTTTCATTATTTTATTATTTCCATCAAGAAAATGAATAGTATTGTTTCATGTTACCCTTAATAGTTATAAGATAATTCGAGTTTGAATAAAGTTGACTTACATCACTTATGATGCCATAAATAGTGTATTTAACATATAAATTGAATATATGGTAGTTTACCATATTTCACTATTCATAAAAATTCAAGAATTTTAGAAAAATCCAAAAAATAAACCCCTACAATTTTTCGAATTGTAGAATTAAAAAGTGAAATCCATTTTTCAAAAATAATTTTCTTAATATTATTTATTTAATTTTTTAAATAAACTCATAGTTAATTCGAAAAATAATAATCTTGAAGTGCAGTTTGTTTTATGTGACATTGAAAAATATATTAAGATCCCATTATAAGGTTTCCTTAAGAAAATAAAATAATATCATTATTTACTATACAAGGGTCATATTACTATTCATATTACTATTCATAAGGGTGTTTTACTATTCACCAAAAATAAAGTTTGTTCTATCAGACTCCAAATGAATTACTGAACACAAATCTATATGACCATTTCATGAAATTAAAAACATAGAAGAGGAAAAATTACATTCTATATTTATTTTCAAAACCATGGGGTGTTACATTCTCCACTCCATAAAAAAAATTCATCCTCAAAATTCATAGAATATTACCTAAAAATATTCAGTTATGTCTTTAACATTATCTCCTGAGGCTCACATGTTGCTTCCTCCATCTTATAGTTCCACTATAGAACCTTCACCAGATGAGTCGTCCGAATTCTCAATACATGTTCTCTAGTCTCAAGATTCATGATAGGCTCTTCACAGTAAGATATATCGGGCTAAATTTCTACTTCTCATAAGTGTGTACACGTGTTGGGTCTGACATGTAATTTCTTAACATTGACACACGGAACACATTGTGAACCTTGGAGAGACTTGGCAGCATTGCCAAACGGTAAGCTATAGCTCTAATTTAGTCAAGAATTTCAAAATGTCTGATGTATGTGGGACTCAATTTTACCTTCTTTTCGAGTCGTATAATACCATTCCATGTAGATATTTTTAAGAAAACTTGATCACCTACTTGAAATTAAAAATCCTTACTTCTGTTATCAACATAGATATTTTTCCAAATTTGAGCTATTTTGATATGGTTCTGGATAATCTTCACCTTTTCCATTGTTTCTTCAACAAGTTATGGGCCAACAAGATTTCTTTCTCCAACATCATACCAGCAAGTTGTATTACGACATCGACTCCCATATAATGCTTCATATGGTGCCATCTATATACTTTAATGGAAGATATTGTTGTAGGAAAATTCTACAAGAGGTAAATATTTATCCCAGATACCTTGAAAATCAAGTGAACAAGACCACAACATTTCTTCCATTGTTTGAATAGTCCGTTCTGATTGTCCATTAGTTTGTGGGTGGTACGCTGTGCTCAAACGAAGATCAGTATCTAGGTCCTTCTGAAGACTTTTCTAGAATATTAATGTAAAATGTGGATCACGATTAGTAACAATCAATAGGGTTAATTTATTAATATATATTCTTTCTAGACGTTCAAGTGGTAGATCTTCTCTTATATCCAAAAAATGTGCTGACTTGGTAAGACGATCAACAATGACTCGTATTTCATCATTCCTTCTACGAGTCTTTGGTAGTCCCATGACAACGTCTATCGTGATATTATCTTATTTCCACTCTGGTATGGGAAGAGGTTGCAATACTCTTCCAGGCTATTGCCTTCTGGCATTCACTTGTTGACCAACCAAACATCTTGAAAAAAATCAGCAATCTTCGTCTTCATGTGGTCCCACCAAAAATGTTCCTTCAAATCTCTATACATCTTAGTGCTACCAGGGTGTATAGTGAAATTGGAACTATGATCATCATTCAACAATTCCCTTTTTAGATCTGGTATATCAGGAACACAATGTCTCTTCCCAAATTTCAAAATTCCGTCTTCATATACAAAGTCCCCCAATATCCCATCATTCACAACTTTAATATTCTTTTGAAACTCTTCATCATTAGCCTGAGAACTTTTTATCCTTTCTATTAAAGATGGTTTGGAAACCATTTGAAAAATCATTGATGTTCCTCATTCTATGGTTATTCCCATATCCATCTTTACTAGGTCCATGAAAATAATATCTCTTTCTACTCTCATCGTGTTCAAAAATCCATGATCACTTCTTTTCAAGGCAACGTCCACCTTATTTTCCTTCCCTGAGTGGTAGTGTATCATGCAATCATAATCCTCGAGTAGTTAAAGCAATCTCCTTTGCCTCATGTTGAGTTCTTTTTGTGAGAAAATATACATCAAACTATTTTGATCGGTATAAATCTCAAATTTTTCACCATAGAGATAATGTCTCCATATCTTTAAAGAAAATATTACAACAGCTAAATCAAGATCAAGAGTAGGATAGTTTTTCTAATGAATGTTTTGTTGTCCTGATGCATAAGAAATAACCCTATCATTTTTCAAAAGGACACAACCAAGTCCTTTCTTTGAAGCATCACTATAAATGACAAACCTGTCATTCCCCGATGGCAGAGTCAATATAGAAGCATTTACTAATCTTCTCTTCAGTTAATCGAAACACTCATCACAATATTTTGTCCAAACATATTTAACCCCATTACGTGTGACATTCATTAGCAGGTTAGCCAGTCTGGAAAAATTATGCACGAAGTGCCGATAATAACCTGCTATTCCAATAAAACTGCATACCTTAGCCATGTTTTTCGTCGTGGAACAATCATGAATTGCATTTGTCTTCTCAGGATAAACAATGATTCCATCCATAGAGACAATATGGCCATGAAAAGAAATCTCTTGAAGCCAGAATTCACACTTGCTAAACATCCCATATAATTCATGTCTTCTAAGAGTCTTCAAGATAATGCACAAGTGATTTTCTTGATCTTAGTAGGATTTGGAGTATACCATGATATCATCAATAAATACCACTACAAATTCATCAAAATATTCCTTGAAAACACTATTCAGTAGATCCATGAAGATATAGGGTGCATTAGTCAATCCAAAAGGCATCAGTGTAAACTCATAATGCCCGTACTTGGTTCAAAATATTGTTTTCGGAATGTCTTCCTTCTTCACAGACAACTAATGATATCTAGATCGACGGTCAATCGTTGAAAAGTATTGAGATCTAAGAAGTTGGTCAAATAAATCATCAATTAGAGGTAGGGGATACTTGTTCTTTATTGGTATAGCATTGATCTCCTTATAGTCGATACATAACCTCATAGATCCATCTTTCTTCCTAAAAAAGTATAGAGGCTCCCCATGGAGAAACACTAGGGTGAATAAATCCCTTATTACTCAATTACTCTAGTTGTTTCTTTAGTTCCAATAATTCCACAATGGCCATTCTATATTGGGTCTTTGATATGGGCCTTGAACTAGGAATTAAATCAATGGAAAACTCAATTTATCGTTCTGGAGGATGTCTAGGTAAATCTTCTGGAAACACATCTACATATTCTCTAACAATAGGTACATCCTCTATTTGAACATTCCATTCCTCACCCAAAGTTATTTCATTCTCTTCCTCCCCAATAATTGAATTTAGTTGAGCTACTGTTGGTGGATCTCTATTAGAATTAGGTGGTGACAATTCTGCTCTAAATATTAGGTGTTCATTATTATCGTTATCAAAAATCACAACCTCCTTCTTCTTATAATAAAGTTTTTCATCATGGTTCGAGAGCCAATCCATTCCGAGGATTATATAAAATTGAATCATGGGTATGAAGATGATCTCAAAAGATAATGAAAATTTATATACCATAATGGGAACTGATTAAAAAAACATTGTAGTAATGATACTTCCCTTAAGAGTTTTGACTGACAAATCCCTTGTTAAATCAAATTGGAAATATCTAATTTTCATAGAAAGCTAGCAAGATATGAAACAATGCGATGATCCAGAATCAAATAATATACTGGCTAAGCTTGAGAAAACAATTAATGTACCTACCACCACGTCATTAGGAACATCATCCTCTGTAGTTGTTATTGCATAAGCTTATACCTGATCCCTTATCCTTTTCTATTGCATATTTCCTTGATGTTTTGGACAATTATTAGCATATTGTCCCATCTACCGACAACTATAGCATTGAACATCAATGGCTTCCTTATCCCATTTGCAATCACTAGAAAAATAGACTTTCTAACCAAATTTGTAGAATACTCCTTTTCCTTTTAAGCATGTACTAGGGTGTTTCGTTCCACAATTGTCACATGGTGGAAATTCAACTCTCTCATTCTTCCCAATATCCTTATTTCCATTCCCAGTGTTTTTAGCAGCCCTCTTATTTTCTTTCATTTCGATAAAGTTATAAGACATAGAGAATTATTATTCTATCTTGATGGCACATGAATCTATATCCTCATATGATGAAAAACATTTGGAGACCAGTTCCTGCCGGAGGAATGGCTTTAGGCCATCAATGAATCGATCAAATTTTCTCCATGGATTTCGTATGTAGTCCACAACATGTATTTCTAATCCTGTGATGTTAGATATGTAGCTTGTAACATTATAATCTTCATTCTGCCTCAAATTAATGAATTTTATCTCCATATCGTCTCACTTCTTACGAGGGAAATATATTTCTATGAATACTTCTTTTAAATCCATCCATTCCATCTCTTCTATCTCTTCATCATCCTTTTTGTTTTAGATTAATGAACACTACTTATCTGCATCTCCCGATAGAAGATAAATTGCCATGACAACCTTCTCTCATTCATTACATCTCAAGGTGAGAAATATCTTCTCAAGGGAACATAACTAATGATCTACTACAAATGGGTTTGTAGTCCTGTTGAATGATATATGTTGTTGTCTCATAAAGCGATCTAGAATAGGTCCTCCACATGGTGGATCCAGATGCTATATATAGGTAAGGTTATTTTTTATAACCTAAGTTAGTTATCCTAGTATAGTTATAAGTTTCTCAACACCAGTCACAACACCAGAGCCAACATCATTATCTTGCGTTGGTGGAAAATCCTTACAGCAGACACGTGCATTCGTGAGATTTCCGTTCGTTCCACGAGGCGCCATATCTAGAAAACTGCATACACTAGATTAGGTTATGAGTGATAATGTATAATCTTAACTTAACAAAATACATAGAAAAAAATTGAGATCCTATGAATGGATAATCCCATATTCACAAATATGGTTTCTTTGAGGAATATTTTACAATTCAATCCTTCATAATGGATAGTAAAGAAAATTTGAATTATCCTAAGCATATTTCTCAGGAGTGTCATAACCAAGAGTGGAGCAAGGGCCATTGTCATGCACCAGTTCTGATTCGAGTCAAGCACAAGGCAGTGTTTTTGGGTTTTACCACTAGATACATCTGTGCCAGACCCGCCTCTACCTGCTCATATCCAGACATTGATGTATTGCTTGAAAGATCCACATAATCTATTCCTTACCAAAATACTATGACATTACTATATGTATATTTTCATAGACTAACTTATGGAATATTCCCTAATTCTACATTTTCTAAATCTATTTTTCATGTATTCTACTAAAGTTCCTCTGATACCAAATGTAAGGACCCGACCCTAGTTACGAAGATCCGATGCCTTATTTGATTACATTGGCATACATACAAGGAATGTGAGTCCCGAAGGTCCATGTATTTTACTATTATTGGAAACAAGATACATACATGAGTACAAAATTACAAATGGAAAGGAAAAACAACACTAATTTATTCCACTAGAAACATTATGTCTCCTTCATTATGCTTTAAAATCATTCATAAATTACTTCTTCATTCCCTAAAAAAATGAATCATAAGAAAGGGGTGAGCACAAATGCTCAGTAATAGTAAGCAATACATCAGAATATTATAAAAACATTAGACATGCTGAATAATTGAAAACACATGCCTTAAATAATAAACATGAATCACATTATGGAGGGTGAATGAGTTGTTTAAATAATGACATAATAAAACATAATTATGGGTATTCTACATGTCAAATAACCACATGAACATTCAATTACTAGCTTCATTATGGGGTAAGTGCATATGTCAGACATCATAATCATACTGTCCAAGCCTCATTCAAGGACCATAAAATAATCATTTTGTCAAGGCCTTGTGCCAAGACCATAGTTTGTCTCATGAGACCTACCGATGCATCGAGGGGATATAGCAAGACCCACCCATAACATAATATGTCCATTTAATTCCTCATATTATAGGGGATAAACATAATTAACAATTACATTCATATCAAAACTATCATATGAAATGTAACAATCTTTCCCCAATCGTCAAACATAAAACACTAACCATTCAGAATAATATGCTGAATGGTTTTAGGATAGATCATCCACATTATAGTTAGTCATTATCATTAAATGAAATATTTTAGAAGACTTCATAAATTATTAAACCCAATAATACCATGGAATCAAAAAGAGTGTTGAATTAAATGAAAACACTCTTATAAAATCATTAAGTAATTCTGGAGATAAATACTCTCTTATTATGAAAAGAAGAATTCTATTAGAAAAATGTTTGTATAAAACCAGTTGTGAAGTAAGATATTATTTTCATAATAAAATTTTTGATTTTATAAATATAATTGTTTCAAAAAAACATATTATAGAGTTCCATTGAAAATAGGTAAGAATTTGAGAAATTCCATTGAATCGGGCTTGTATTTTTAAATCAATTTTGAAAGATCCTTTTAAAACGTGTAACTATCCATAAAATAAGGAAAGGGTTTGGTTCTCAAACATATATATAATATGAAAACATAATATATGATGATTACATAATAATACATAATAATTACATTGAGGTAATTAGACAATGAAAGTATCCCGAATGAAAGTCGAAATTTGGGCAGAAAAACCCTTACCTTAACTCCAAATGGGTTCTGAACATGTAACTAAGCTCTTGTAATTTGAAATTATAATTTTTAATAACTTATTTCAGAACCTATTAGGCATTTAATTAGTTTTCCATAATTATTGTTACTTTATTTATGTCTTTATTGGTATGTTATTGTATTGAATTTCATCTTTCTGGAGTGTTCGTTTACTTTATTTTCATATTCTTTTCACTTGTTTTTAAGTAATGAAGTTCATATGGAATGGTTATAAATATACAGTATTATAATTATATATTATTAATGAACATAAATAATTGATAATGTTCATTTTTATCATTTTTTATATGGAGTGAGGATGAATCATTTGATGAAAACCACTTCGATTATTCGGCGGTATTTGGAATATTATGAACTAGTTTTGTCATATAACATAATTATATGTACATATTATGTTTCCTGAATATTAATTAGGTTATAACACATATATTATAGTCTTGTTAAACCATGAATATTTTTTCATGACTATTAATGAAGAATAAATTGAAGAACGAAACTTTGTCGTCCACGAAGGTTATAAATCCGAACCTCATGGACGTCGATTTCGTTTATTAAAATAAAACAGAGGGAGTGAGAATATTTATGATGGTTCTTCCATAAACATGATATAAATCTAGTATATAGATGTTACTGTAGTTATCATGGTAATTTTTACAGATGAGGTGAGGAGAGAATAACAAAAGTTTATAAATTAAAATTAAACCAAATAAGAAATAAGTGTGCTTTACGTCTTGAAATAACTTCCTTGAGAAACGCCTTAAGGGAAGGTATTTTGGTCTTTTGGAAAAACAAATAGTGTACTGTTCATGGGGAGTGACTATGGAAGAGTAATTGGGCATAACTTTGAGGAGTTTCAAGGCTTAGAAGAGTGAAGAGAAGATGTAGTGCTGGTGGGTTTTCATATTGGAGGAGAGGGGTAAATTTTGAATATTTAATTTCATTATTTTATTATTTCCATCAAGACAACCAATGGTATTGTTCCATGTGACCCATAATAGTAATAAGATCATGTGAGTTCGAATAAATTGGCCTTAAATCAGTTATTATGTCATAAATAGTGTATTTAACTGAGAAATCAAATATACGGTATTTTACCATATTTCACTATTCATCAAAAATTTAAGAATTTCATAAAAATCCAAAAATATTCATAGCTAACATTTTTCAACATACAAAATTAAAAAGTGAAATCAATTTTTCAAAAATAATTTTCTAATTATTATTAATTTAATTTTTAAATAGGGTCATAGTTAATTCAAAAAATAACAATCTTGAAGTGCAGTTAGTTTTATGTGACATTGAAAATTTAATTTATATCGCATTATCATATTGCCTTAAGAAAATAAAATAATATCATTATTTAAAATTCAAGGGGCATATTACTATTCATATTAATATTCATAAGGGTATGTTACTATTCATCAAAAATCAAGTTTGTTTAATTAGACTCCAAATGACTTACGGAACACAACTCTAGATGGACATTTCTGGAAATTCAAAACATAAAAGAGCCAAAATTGCATTCTATATTTATTTTCAATAACAGTGGGGTGTTACAAAATCACTATAGAAATAAGGAAGGTACTATTTTATCTTAAATAATAATAATTATGTCATAAATATAATATTATTTTTTAAATAAAATTATATTTATCATCCATATGAGGTGGTGATGGAAAATGAATCACATCACTTTGTGGAGGTGTTAGTCCACATGTACACATGTATAACGTTATCTTTTTTCAATGAATGGAAATTTAAGAAATAATATGTTATATTAACTTTTAATAACGATAATTTTTTTAATATCATATATACACATTAAATGTGTCATTATAACCATCTATTATAGTTTTTAATGGAAAAAATCATCAGTTTGTGAGCCAATAGTCCATTGTACACACGAATAACAGTTCTATTTCGCATATTTTGGATGATTAAATGGATATATGTTCTGAAATTAATATAAAACTACTTAGTATATTTAATATAATTTTTTTTATTTCATAATTTTTTAATAATATTTCAGGTATTTATAATAATAAATAAAATGAAAACACTTCGTAAAGAACATTACTGATTCTTAGGACAACCTCATTTTCATTACACATTAAGCCCCCTATGATTGGTATTATTCCAAAAATAATACATATAGAATGTGTGAAGTGGTGTTTAAAAGTTATTTGAGTATTTTTTCGGAAAATTGTTTTTTGAATTGCTTAAAAAGAGGAGATGTGGTTCCCTTTTATAGGAGAGTGGAAGGTCATTCTTGAAATATCATATAGTATTAAATTAATATAATTAAATATTAGTATTAAAATTAATAAAAATGATAATAATATTATATTATATTATTATGAGTAAAACTAATATCATACAGTAATATTTTTAAAAATTTATATTATGTTTTTACCCTTATATATTTGTTTTATCCCACTTTTCCCATTTTTGATAATTACCATGATAACAATGTTTTTACTCAATAGGGGTAAATTTATTTACAATAAAAATGAAAATGGACCATAAAATCACGACAGTTGATATTTACAAAAATATAAAAAACAATTGGAATATGATATGAGTTTTATTAAATTTAAATGATTTAATCAAATATTAATTTTTATAATAAATCATTTATGTAAATTTTGAAACAATTAATTTAATTTTATGTTAAATTCATAAAATAATTTTGAATTTGAATATAATAAATTAAAATTGATATAATAATATATTTCAATATAAAAATCTCATTTAATATCGAAATTATGTGATTTATAATACTTTTTTCTATTATTTAGTTATTTTATTTTATTTTTCTATTAATTGAATAATTACTATTTCATTGTTGGCTTTGATTTTAAGTTAAATATATCGTCACTAATTTTTTTTGATAAATTAGAATGGAAAATAATAATTTTTATTTATGTATTATATTTATAAATGAACATATCCTCTATTTATCCATTGGTCAAAAATTAATATATAATAAAACAATGATAATGAAATTGTTTACCTTTCTTTATATAAAATAACATAACGGTCTAAATAATGAAAAAATTAAAAAAGGAATTATAATTGAATTTTTTGTGATTTTTCAAAAACTATAATCATACCTTAAATAATGTGGTAAGTTAATTTTTTAATAATTATCAAATTATTTTTATGTATAAAATGTTTTTTTATTAAATTAAAGTATAAAATACATTAAAAACCATAATTGGATTATTTTATATACATCATTCCTTCACTATGGGGTTTGTCAGTAATCATTATCAAAATGAAGGATGGGTCAATTTTCCTCAGCATTGATTATCATGAGATTATTAAAAACATGATAAAGAATAAGTTTCAACTTCAAGAATTTATCACTTTTTTGATAAGTTACATGGTGCTGAGTAAATATCTAAAGTGGAATTTCAGTTCAAATAACTTCAACTGATGAAGAAAAAGGAATATATTCTCCATAATATTATTCAAAAAAGGTATGGAAACTATGAGTTCATATTTATACCCTTCGAACTAAAATATTATCCATAAATATTCTTTGACATGATGAACATTATCTTTATATATAACCTATGGAAATTAATGTTGATATTTATAGATGATATTATGGTAAACTCCAAAATAAATGAGGGGTACATAGATAATTTTAATACTATGACAAATACTTTATAAAAATAGAATCTATATGAAATATACATTAAATATGAGTTTTGGTTAGAGGAAGTTCCATTATTGGGAAATTTTATCACTATAAAATGGATAAATATGGAACTATATAAGATAAAGGAAATTGAGGAGTTCCTAGAATAATATTTGTTATGGAGATCCATTTTTTTATACTACCATTGTAATACCAATGACTTGTGAGAAACTTCTTGTGATTTTCAAGCATTCTGACTAAGTTGGCTCATAAGTAAGTAAAATTATTATGGACTAATTAATGTGAAGAGTGCTTCATGAAATTTAAAGGATTATCACTACACCAGTACCTATAACACCCTTAAATTGGTATATTTTTTTAGTATATAGTGATTATTTAAAAATTTCATTAGGTTGTGTACTGATGGAAAATTTAAAAGTTCTAGCCTACACCATAAGTTAGATGAATGTTCTTCAGTGGAACTATCAAACTCTTGATCTAGAGATGGATAGATTAATATTAAAATTGAATTTATAGTTGCATTATCTCTATTGGAAGAATTATTAATTATACATAGATCATAATATCCTAATATATATATTTACATTGATGGAGATTAATATATCCTAATGTGGATGGTTATAACTGATCACAGACTATGACTGCTCAATCCATTACCCTCATTGAAAATAAAATAATGTGGAATATCCACAAAAAATAAAGGATATTTTAACATTATACATTATGATAATTTTTAAAGACACAATCATTTTTGAATTACAAAGTTGTACATGTGAATCATAAAGAAAATAACATCATCATTCCTTTCTCAAATGATTTCCTTATCATCCCTTATAAGGAATATAAAGAATGATAAAAAGTATTATATATAAATATAGAATAATATAGATGTTATAAAAAAATATAAATCCTCTCAGTTAAAAATTAAGGAGGAATGATTTGTTAAATTTTGGTGATAGGGATGTGTACCATCAAATTATGAGTTAATGACGGAGTTATTGAATGATGCACATAACTGGACATTTTCTAACCACCCAGGGTGAATGAATTTGTATTAGGATCTCCAAGAGATCTAATAGTGGTACAATATGAAGAATTATATCATGGAATATACATCAATGTTCATGGAATTTCAGTAAGTGAAGGAATAAAGTAAAAAATACCAAGGGAATGATGATACAATTACCCATACATACATGGAAATGTGAAAACATCACTATGGACTTTTTCAATGGTCATCTGAAGACATCTAGAGTAAATAATTCTATATGTGTTGTGGATTTTTTTCCTTACAATAACACCTCATTTCATTAATATTTATGTGGACTTCGCATTCAATCAACCTACACAGACATGCGTCAAAGAAATAGTGAGGCTAAATCAAGCACCATTGTTGATTATACCTTAAGAAAATACTAGATTTACCTAAAAGTTATGAAAAAGACTCCAAAAATCTATAAACACGTATTTGAACTTCATTATTGATTTTCACCCACAAAATGATGTCCAATATGTGTGAAATATCCATAAACATTAGGACATATTGAGAGTAGGATCGATGGAATTCAAAGGTGGATAATTTAAACATCTTCATATGGTCGAGTTCTCATACAATAATTGTTTCTAATTTATAATGAAAATTGTTTCATATGAATAATTTTATGGAAAACAAATATATAACACCTATGTAATATGATGAATTTGATTAATAGAATCAAATGGGGCCAATTTTTTTTGATAAAATGGTAGAAAAGGTTAAGACTAGTCAATATCACATCTGGGATCCTCAAAATAAATTAAAGATCTACAATTAAAATCATCAAAGAGGCCATGGGTTTCTTTGTTTGGAGATACTGTGTTCCTATACATATCTCTATAGAATATATTCGCGTGATTTTAGATAAAAAGAATTCTTTGTTTGGGAAACATCAACCCCTTTTCATTCTTAATCGCATTAGTGTTTTACCTTATCGAAATTTACACTCACCATCCCTCTCTCAAGATCATTTTATATTCCACATACACCTCTTGAGAATTTATGTACCATATCAATCACATGTACTGAATTCGGAGGAGGTATAGCTTCAAAACCAACTCTCTTATAAGGAGAATCTCCTGGAAATCTTAGACTGTAGAGATAAATTTATACATAACAATACATCTCACCTAGCCAATGTACTATGTTAGAGCCATAATTATTAGGAGGCAACATGGGAACTAGAAGAAGAAGTGAAACAAAAGGAAACACTCACATTTTCACCTTTTCATGTAAAAAATATGAGGATTATATCTCTTATGGGGGATGAATGTAACTACATAAAATTCTATTAATGGAATTTCCTCTTATGATTATATAAATGTGTCATATTTAGTTACTTAGAATTATATTAAACACATACACTAGATGATAATATAATATAATATATTATATTATTATTAAAATTGAATTTATAGATTGATTATATCACTAAGAACTAAAATTATTAAAATGTTTTAAAAATAAAAAATAAGATAGCCATAATATGAAACATTGCATCTTCTCAATCCCTAAGAATTATCATTATTACAAAAACTACATTAGAAATGAAACAAAGTATCAGTAATGAAATATTATTTTTTAAAACTAAAATTATCTATAACCTTGAAAAAAAAATAGAATTAAATAGAGATTGAATAAAATAAGATGTATTTATATAATGTGTGGGAACCATATGACCGTTATAAATTTGACTGTTGGAATAGAAACTTGATTGTTGGAATAGTAATATAAGGGTTAGGATAGTAGTCTAGATATTAAGAATGTTAAACTTAATGTTAAAATAGTATCCTCACATATATAGGTGTAAAATAATATTTAGGTATCTTTTAAAATGATTTTTTTTTATATTTATACCATTATTCATGTAAATAAATGTTTAAAAAGGAAAAAATAGTTATTTGTATATTTTTGTAATATTTATATTTTAATTTAATTTTTATAAAAATATAAATATTTGAAATATAATTAGTTTTCATAAAATGATTTTTTAAAAAATAATAGTCTTCATTATTATAATAAAAAACTTAGATCGTACGTTCTTTATTAAAGGGTATGAAAATTGATCATAATATTTAAATTGGTAATTTTTATTTATATAAGGATTTTATTTAAAAAAAATTCATAACATTTATAATATTATTTTCATAAAATGTTTTTAATTTTTGGAATCTATATATCTAAAAATATCTAGGTGTATTTTTTATATTTATATAAAATATTAGAATTTTTATAAATAGTAAAATATTAAAATGTACGATAATTTGAATTATAAGGTAAATACCAGAAAACATGAGTCATGGATGGTGTATATAACCACTTTATTAGTCTCAAATGAAATAAATACTATATATAGTCATAATATTTGTCACTACTTTTAGTCATGATTCATTATAATAATCTAATGAATATAATATTCAAAAAACACTCCTCTCCTCTCCATATAAATACGATTTAACAATCCCCCTTCACCTAATACACTATAATCATTAGAGAGTACACAATATATGCCCAAAAATCACTTAATATCTCTCCCCATGACTTTAAAATTCCTATTCCCACCAAATACCATTTCGAGGAGCCTTAAGGTGTATCCTAATAAGAGGTGACAAAAGGAAGAGGTAAACTCTCATCAAAATATTTTTTAATTTTAATCTTCTTCTATAACCCCCAAATATAATCCTTCAACATATAAATAGGATCATATGTATCCTATAAATACTTAATTTTTAATATTTTTTTGGAATATACTTATTCTACCATCACATCATTTGATTTTAATCTGAAATAATCGATCCCAATACGGTTGGTTCATCGCCAACAAAAAAAGTACTTTATTTTTCACCACTACATTCAAGGATTGAAATATAAGTACTATTATTGTTACATATGGTGATAAAAAGTATATTATATCTTATTTCATGTTATGGGATGGATTAATTAAATATAATGAATCTACTTCATGTTGGACGATAAGACTATCAAAATGAACAGACCATATAACAATAATGTTTATAGTATTTTAATAATTCATATATCAAAAAAATACTGATATTTAGTATCATTTAAATTTATATAATTATATTAATATAATTTAATTTCTCTTTTTTATTTTTGTTCAGATTTTAAATTAAACTTGAACAATTATTCACAAGTGATCTGACATTGGAAATATTAAACGAACACTCTTAGAACAACAAAATTAAACATTACATCTCATTGAAATCGTTTTAAATTAACAAAAAATAATTATAGTCAAAAATATTGATTTTTATAGTTCTAAATTAACTGATACTGAATGGATGTTGATTATTCAATATATTTATTGATTATAAAAAATTATTATAGACCAAATGTAAGAAATCTCTCTTAACCACCATATATTCCATTAGATATTCTGTCTCTATATTTTCCAAAAAATACCCATTTATTATTATTTACATATTATATATTATATATGTATAATTTTAATATATTCAAATGTTAAGTCACTTATACCTTATGGTTATTTCTTTAAATGATATCTAATCGATTTAATTCGATATGCACACTTAACTAAATAAAACGTCTATTTTTCTTACCCAATTTCATGTACCCCTCTATAAAATGTTTTTAACCATACATGGTCTATAAAATTTAAAATTATAAAATGGAAAAACAATTTTAGGTCATTTATAGATTTTTGGAAATTAATATGATATTTCCCATCTTTAAATGTTCTATTAAATTTTCCCTAAAATCCTTCTTTAGGGTCACATTTTCCAATTTTCCTATTCACTATTTTTCACAAATAGATTTTACATTGATATAATTTCTAATGATATATTCTTATTGTATACTTAAGAGCATATAAGAATGTTTTAATCCCTTATTTCTCGGAATCCATTATTATAATACATCTGGTTATGCAAGAAGACCTGATTATGTGAGTCATTTCTTTTTTAAAGTAATTCTTATGTTTATGCCTTGTGTGCTATTTCCTTTTTTAGCATATAGAATCATGTACATGTTTTTCTGGGTGCACCCCAATATCATTCCAACACATTGGGTAATTTTTATTTCACATTAGAGGATATGTGTGTGATTAGAGAGTAAGCCTAACCCATAATGGGGCTCTATCAACTATGTTATGTTGTCATTTTAATGGTCCATGAGTTATTCTTTGGTAATGATTTATGTTGTTTCTACATTACTATGTTACTCTGATCTTATTATTCAATTTTATTTGTGAAATTATTCCACATGACTATTCTTGAGGTTTTCCACTAATAATATCATGTTTGTCATTTGACTCATATATTAGGGTACTTTATCATTATTATTCCCTTGTTATGAATTTTATCTAATCCATTTTGTTTGTTTTTTCCTTATGTTATCCTATGATGTTTTAGGATATAATGGGGATTTTGGATGTCTTTATGTTGAATAAAATAAATTTTTGGTGTTTTAGTCTCATTTTTATGTATTATGAACCTATTCACATTATGATAACTATGAATATTGATATTTCGTTGGTGTTTATTGGATATTTATTCCCAAAATCATTAATTAATTTGTGTAATAATCATGGTTCTCTATAAAAACATATTTTAATGGTTGCTTACTAATATAAATACAATATAAAAATTATTCTATTGTAGCTAATGATATGCTCTTCCATATTTAACAATATCCAAATACCATCAAGAGATCAATACCTAATTATGAACCATTTTTTAAAAATTATCAATTGATTGACTATAATATATATGTCACTTTAGGATATTTATTCATGGAATGAAAAAAACCCATTCTATTTCTCATTATATATATACTCCCAAGAACATAATTTTTTTTGCAATATATGATATCATTTTCAATGGAATCCAAATTCCACTATATCATCATATTTAAAATCATTTTTTCCATCTACAACATCTACATCTACTTCATGTAGTTAGTGATAACTAAATTTCATTATCTCTAAAAACATAAATACTACATACAAATTCTTCCTTGACTAATTATTCTAGAGAAAAATAATTATAAAATTTTTAATGACATTCATTGGATAATCCAAAAAAATGAGTTACATCGATTATATCATCATCTTGAAGATCTTCAATTATCAAATTGTAATTTTGGGAATATGAAATTAGTAAAATACGAATTTAGAAGTATTTAAATTATATTCATAGTGATATTTATTTTTATAATTTCTTAAATTAACTATGAAATTCATAAAAAAATTAACATAAATTTTTAAAAATGGGATTACTTTTTGATATTTGTAAAATGATATATTAATTAAATGATAGTAAAAAAGTTTAAATAGGAAATAATTTTTAATTATTAATTATACATGGATTTTTCATTTTGCAGTCCTATAAAAATATCTTCAATGAGTTAAAAAATAATTCCTAAGAAAATATCATTAATGAATTACTAAATAATACTCAAATTATTATTCATGATAGTGAATAAAACAGTTTAAGAAAATATACATTCCTTTTAAACATGTATTTATCATATCTCCTTTATAAAACAGATTCTTAATTTTATTTTCTCTCTTATATATATTCATTATAACATCCCATTTATATCCTTACACCATTTACAACCTACATTCATGGGTAATTTCTCTTCTTCACAAGGGAAAATATATTCAATATTCTCCTCATTTTTAATATCATATGTTTTTACTATAATCATCATTTGAATTCACATCACCAAATACAATGACAAGTCATAATATTGAGGTATTTGATTTATTTTTTCTATGTTCTATGGTTTTTGGTTAGTGATATGAATGTTGAAATTATTAATGAGGATATCTGGATCATTAATTATTTTACATCATTTACAATTCAAAACACAATTAAAATTTTTATCAAACATTTTCCCTTATAATTATATCACCCTAAACAGTCCTTTCCCATTTGTCTAAATGTTATACAAATCCATTTAGTAATGGATGAAATTAACTCCCACATAATCTCATAATTTTTTTATTTTTGTCATTTCCTGAAGCTACACTATAAGAACTCATCACCAAAAATTCATGTTATAGTTAATTTAGAAGATAATTCACTTTTTTCCTTCCCAAATTTCTTTTAGGTTAAGAGTTTCATATAATTTTTTCATAATTTTTATATAAAAATCACATGTATTAAAAATTTGTCACTTATCATAGTATCCATTTTTCTAACAATATAAGAAAATTAGTGTAAATCATTATTTCTTTTCATGAAAATTATTTATGAATATCAACTTGAGATCATTTTTCCCTAACTCATCCATAAACCATGTGAAAAACATTTTTAAAATCTGGGATGAGTACAAAAATATCAGTAAGGGAAATATGAAAATAATTTTTAGTTCAATGAAAAACAAGAAAACCTAGTAAATTTTTACCTTTATCTACATGTTCATAAAGAAAATAAATCATCTACATGTGAAAAACAAACACAATTTTTTCTCAAGAAACCCTTTGAAAAACATATAAATCAAATAAAATCCTTTCAAGAATATTTGAGAAATTATATTCATAACCCATTTATAAATAACTACATCCAATTCAAATCTACATTAGAAACCTCCTTAGTAACTCTATACTACTTACCTCTTAAGACGAAGAACATTTCCCAATTCATTAGAGCACTATCTATGTGTACCCATCATATTATATATATAAGCCTCATATATTGATTATGAGATAAAATTGGTGTAAACCCATTCTATAATCTATATCAGGCTCACTTATTTCACATACATAATGAAAAAGTACCATAACATGAATAAGTCATTTTATTATACCGTTGTTTCATAAAAAACATATCAAAATATATTTTAATACCATAATAATAACACTTTTAGATCTTGAAATAACCTTTATTTTAACAGACCATTAAAAAAAATAATAATAAGGAATGGAAATAGTGATTTTCATAGAAAAAAATATAAATCATATAAAGGAATCCAAAAATAAAATATTGGTTATGGCGGTGAAAAAATTCATTACCACCATATATGTTATAATAGAACATTCCTTTTTTATTTTGTAATGAAATTATAAACATTCCATAAAATGATTATTTTGGAAAGAAATAAAAATAAAATAAAAAATTACACAAAATGTAATATAAAATTATTTTATTTCTATATAAATGAATTAATAAGATCTTTATAAATATGTGTAAATTTAGGAAAAGAGTTCAAATGGAAACTTTAAAAGTAGATTTTATTAAGACATAGTAACATACCTTGACTCTAAATTTTCAAATACGTAATTTATCATAATAGAGAATAAAATTATTTTAATTATTTACTTTTTGAAGAATCTTTTTTAGGTTTATTATTTCTTTTACGATTTTATAATCAACTACTTAATCAATTAATTTCACGTCTAATGTTTTGAAAATACTTCACTCATATGTCTAAAATGGCTTTGGTATGTTGACTATGGTCAAAAAAGTAATTATTCCATTATATAATGAATAATAATACTGAAATCATATCATTTTTCTATATGAAATATAATATTAAAACAACCAATGAAATATATTTAGGAAAAATACACCATGTTATCATCATGAAGATAATAGGACATATTTACACATAAATGAAATTTCAATTTTTTAAAAATCACTATATAAATAAGGTAATTACTGTTTTATCATTAAATATAATAATTATATAATAAATATCATATTATTTCGTTAAATAAAATTATATTTATCATCCATATGATGTGGGTAGGAAAATGAATCACATCACTTTAAGGTGGTGTTAATCCATGTGTACACATGTACACTGTTATAATTTTTCAATGAATCAATATTTAAGAAATAATATGACATAATACCATTTATAAGAATATATATTTTATTAATATCATATATACCTTTTAACTATGTAATTATAACCATCTATAATATGTTTTAATAGAGAAAAATCATCAGTGTGTGAGCCGATAGTCCGTCGTACAAACCAAAAACAGTTTCGTTTCGCATATTTTGGAAGATTAAATGGATATATTTTCTGAAATTAATATAAAAACTACTTAGTATATTTAATACTTTTTTTAATATTTCAATATGTTTTAATTATATTTCATGGATTTAGAATAATAAATAAAATGTAAACTTTTGGTAAAGAACAATACTACTTCTTAGGACAACCTCATTTTCTATATGCCTTAAGCCCACTAAGATTGGTATTATGCCAAAAATAATACAAATATAATTTTTGAAGGGGTCATTGAAAGATATTTGAGTATTTTTTCCGATTTTTTTTTTGAATTTCTTAAAAAGAGGAGATGTGGATTCCTTTTTTAAGAGAAAGGAAGGTCATTATTGGAATATCATATAGTGTTAAATTAATATAATTAATTTTAGTATTGAAATTGATAAAAATGATAATAATATAATATTATATTATTATGAGGAAAAATAATATCATACAATAATATTTTTAAAATTATATTTTATTTTTAACCCCTATCTGTTTCTCTTATCCCATTTTACCCCTTTTTGATAATTACCACAATAACAAAGTTTTTACTCAATAGGGGTGAATTTATTTTCAATAATAATGCTAATGGACCATAAAATGGCCATGGTTAATATTTAAAACCATATAAAAATCAATTGGAATATGATATGAGTTTTATAAATTTTATATGATTTAATAAAATATTGATTTTTATAATATATAATTATTTCGATTTTGAGACTTTTACTTTAATTTTATGTTAAAAAACATGAAAAATTATTGAATTATAATATAATCATTAAAAATTGATATAATAATAAATTTCAAAATAAAAATCTCATTTAACATAGAAATTATGTGAATTATATTACTTTTAATACCTTTAAATTATTTTATTTTATTTTTCTATTAATTGAATAATTAGTATGTCATCATTGCCTTTGATTTTAAGTTAAATATATCGTCACTAAAATCTGATAATAAATTAGCATGAAAAGAAAATAATTTTTATTTAATAATTATATTTATAATAGAACATATCCTCTATTTATCCCTTTGTAAAAAATTTATATATAATAAAACAATGATAATGAAATTGTTTACATTTCTTCATATTAGATAACATAATGGTCAAAAGAATGATCAAATTGAAAAAAGGAATTATATTTGATTTTTTTTGTGATTTTTGAAAAACTATAATCATACCTTAAATAATGTGGTAGGGTAATTTTTAATGTTTATCAAATTATTTTTAACCTTATTAATCCCATTTTACCATTACCATAGTTAAAAATACTTACTAAGGATACTATTCATGATGATCTAAAATAAAAGGGACCTATTTACCAAATTTTATACTCTTTATTAAAAATATCTAATCCATTTTTTCAATATTCAAAATAGAAATGTGGGCTAATTTAATTTAAAATTAAACTCACAAAAATCAATGAAAATTATTTTTTATGAAAAATACGTTTTTATGTATAAATTTTTTTATATTAAATTAAATTATAAAATACATTAAAACCCATAATTGGATTATTTTACATCATATTTAACTAATTATATTTTAAAAATTATCCAATATTAAATTTTTCTTTGTAAATACATGAAATGAAAATAAAATATTCAATATAAATCGGTATTTTTCATTATTCATTGAAAAATATATATTTTAAAAATTTATAAAACCTTCCCCATAATATAATTTTAATATTCCATTTTATAAATGTTATCAT
This sequence comes from Viscum album, assembly GCA_963277665.1. Taxonomy (NCBI): domain Eukaryota; kingdom Viridiplantae; phylum Streptophyta; class Magnoliopsida; order Santalales; family Viscaceae; genus Viscum; species Viscum album. The sequence goes on from OY728147.1 coordinate 1,364,945,997, forward strand.
TTTTATAAAATAAAATTTCTAAATTTTTCTGAAATTAATAACAACATTCTCTCACAAGAAGTAACAAATAACATTTTCGAAAATATTATATTTTTAAAAAAATTGAATGTTCATTTCCAAATAATTAATATATAAATTTTTATTTACTAGGAAATTTTTATATATATATATATATATATTTCATAATGAGGTTAATCTTATTCATACCATTTATTTCGAAAACTATGTTATAACTGTCAAATTTAGAAAATAATATTTTTGGGTCTATTTAAGCTCAGTGTTGTATATCGTAATCTTTATAGAATGTAATATCATTATTATAAAATTTTAGGGTGTTATGTTGTCCACATTTTAAAAATTATTTACTTGAAATTTGAACATGATATTTGTATTCAATGTTTTACTTCAAAAAATAACTTTTTTTTGAAATCCCAGATTGTAAAAAGGTTCAATAAAACCTCTTCTTGAAAAGAGGGAAATGGAAATAAAATTGTCTTATAGAATAAATATATTAAGAAAATAAGAAACATTTATTAAGAAGAGAAAATATGAAAATGGAAGAAAATAATAATGTAAAAATAATTATATAGACTAATATAGATCATTGATCTTAAAAAATTGAAGGTTCATAAGAAATTTAACAACAAAAAAACCATAAATAAAGAGGTATGAAAAAGGCTATTGATTCCTCCGAAATGAACGTAATCAGAAAAAATATTTTTTTCAATCTCCTTTTACTTATATTATGTAATTTCATTATCATATATACTAAGAACATAATGAAATATTCTTACTTGAGAATTAAAATTACATCCTCTAATCAATTTCCATCAAAATCTATAATTTTACTCCAAATGATGAGTATTCAAGATGAATCATTTGTTATTAAATCATTAAAATATACTTCCATTGGATCACATACTTACAAAAAACTATAAAAATATATTTATCATATTATAGAAATTATCCTAAACCCAAATTTTAAGCATAATGTAAGATAAATAGAAAAATGAAAAACTTCCATACAAATAAATCTAAATTTTATCTCAAAAATTCCACAATAACACTACAGTTTCAATGTACCTAATTTCATAAATTGAAATAATTAATTTTAATAAAAATATTAATCACTAATATTAAAACCCAAATGATCCCCATCAGCGCAACCTAATGTTTTCATCTTCTGGCGGTGTTTGGTAGGTCTCAGTTTCGAGTCTCCCTATGATCATTGAGGAAGTTTTCATTTATTTCACCCTTCCCTGACTGATATAATATTGTTGAAACCCAAATATTCATTAAATACATATTCTTCCAATATAAATTTAACCCCCATATGTAAATATCAACAATCAATATTAATATCTCATAAAAAACATTATATGACATGGTCATATAATCTCCATGATATGCTAGTTATTCTATAACTTACCTGAATCATCATAATGATTCCAAATGATAATTTATCATTTATTCCATAAATAAAATCATATTAGATTCTGTTTACCTTAATCACATAACGTTCCCTAATTTAGTGATCTTCTTATAAAACAACATTATTTACTTAATCAGTGAAACACTTTTCATTTATATGGTTATCCATATAATAAGGCATATGTTCCCAAAATCAACTGAATATTTATTTATCAAGTCACTTATGTAATTAACAATAACTAGGACATAAAATAGCTCAGTGGAAGTCATTCTATCCGTTTTTTCCATTGGTTTGGGGGTCAAGCCATGAGGCCTTACCATATGCGATGGCGTGTCACCAAGAATGTCTGTTGTCTTTTTTAATAAATTAATATTAATATAGTTCCTATAACATTCCTAATAATATAATAAACATACTTAAAAATATCATTAAATAAGAAATTACTTTTTATCTTCTAAGGTTATATATATATATATATATTATTTTACAAAAAATAAAATAATATTAATTGACTACCATTTTCATAAAATCAAGATTATTTCATCCAAAATGACTATTTTTCCATTTATCATATTTCATTAAATGACTATATCCAATAATAGTGACCATTTTTCTACAGCCCTTTTTGAAGTGGTCGATTTTATCATACATATGTTCCAAAATTTTTAAAATGAAATATACAATAAAACAATACTTAATTGTTTCATGATTCTCATAATATTTAGAATATATCAAAATATCATTGATAAACTGAGCCTTCATTCAACTCCCTTATTAAATATTTAACCATGATTTTTCATCTTATTCCTTAATATATTATTCTAAGAAATTATGAATATGAAATATTTCCATATTTTTCATCAATATTAACTCAAGCATCTTTCAGACATAGAACATAAAAAAATAATTGGTACGTTATGTCCAAACATTAGGGTCTTATTTTATACAATTGATATCCCATTTATCTTTTATCATGAGGTATATATCATCAAAAAAGATATAGTTAGTCCCTCGGTAGAATTTCACTTCCCTAATTAGATGGATGATTTGATGTTTTATATGAAATAAATTAAATATCATGATACATGGGCATTATATGTAAATTAAGATGTGTTTGATAGAAAAAAATATTTTATGAGAGGTGATTTGTATGATCAGGAATCCTTCAAAATCATTTAAGAATGATTTTCCTTGATAGTGATGATTAAATAATATGGAATGGATAATAATGTTTCCCCTTTAGTCTTGAATAATGACCATTAATTAATAGAAAAAACATTATTAAATAAGTGAATGAATGTTTTCATGTTAAAATGAAAAAAAACCATGAAATCATAATAACCATTGATATTATATAATATTTAACCCTAAAATACTAAAAAATAACCTTAATAAATTAAACACTAATGATTGTTTTAAGCTCAAAGGTTGTGTCATACATTTCTCCTTACATCCCAAAATTTTAATAGAATTTGTTTAAAATAATCTTCTACATTATACATAAGTGTTATATATACTTCAACATTAATAAAATGTCTCCAAAAATATCATTAATTATCTTAAAATCCTATAACTTAATGAAATAAAATGGGTGTCTATGAAATTGAACATACGAACAAACATAAACACATAAACAAAAGATAGGATCAATAACAATTAATATAACCTCTTATGAAGACATAATAATATCCAACGCTTTATAAACCATGTTGGGATACCATCTATAACAGTCAAGACTTATTACCTGTATGATATAGTTTCTACCTATCAGAGCACTCAATGGGTTGAGAAACCTCATAAGAGAGACTCTTACCATCATCCAAAGTGGTATCCCATTACACATGAATCCCTAGGGTAGATATCTAGGCTTCAACTAATGTCCACATGTGAGATATCCTTAGTATCAGATTCCTTCCATTTCTCTAATACTAATGACAAGGACCAATCCATAAACACTGCATATTATATTTACATAAGGCTAGAATTCAAATTATTTCATTCATGGAGATATTTTTGGTATTTAGATTTAGATAATTTGTTAATATTTCCTCAATAAAAATCTTATATATTATAATGTGGAAAATTATACATGGTATATATTTTCCAATAATATAAACCTTTTAAAGTAAACATGATTTCTTTTCATGAAAATTTTTCATGTATTTAAACATGACTTTATCTTTTCCATAACACATCCATAAAACCTATTTAAAACATTTTAAAACTATATAATGGGCGCAAAAACATAGTTTCAGACAAGATAAAGAATAAATATATTAGTCTAGTGAAAAAACATGAAAATGAAGGAATTTTAACCTTTATATTAATATTTTATACCCAAATAAATCATTTCCACATGAAAAAATAGACCCACGTTTTCCTCAAAAGAAAATGTTAAAACCCCTACAATGAAAATAAAAATATTTTAGAAAACAAAAGAGAAATTATATTCATAAACTATGTTAGATATAACTAGACACTAGTTAAATTCATATGGGAAACCTCCATGAAAACTCCATAATTACCTATTAGGTTAATAAACATTAACCAATGCATTAGAGCACTCTCTAGGAGCACCCATCTTATAAGCTATATAATGATGGACAACTAATAATGAGATATGATCGGTCTCTACCTATCATGTAAGATATTTCAAGCTCAAACATTTCACATATATAATTCCCAATTACGAGATCATTAAAAAATATATTATTTTTGTACCATTTCATTAGAAAACCCTTAAAATCCTTTTAAACCATATGAAAAACATTCGTATATTGAAATATTATTCAATTTAAAACACTATTTTAAAAACTCAATTACCCTTAAAGTACATATTGGTTTTCAATAAATAAAAAAATGAAATCCTGTAATGTAATATAAAAATAAAATAATTTTTATGTCGGTGGGAAAATTCATTCTCACCTTATATGATTATATATAATATTCATTTTTTAATTTTTAAATAAATTAAAAATATTCCATAAATAGTTTCCTTTTTTAAACATTTTTAAATTAACTAAAAAGAGAAATAAAATTTCTTCTAAAATTATTTTATGTTTATTTAAATGTATTAATAATATATTTTTAGAAATATAGAAATAATAGAAAAAGTGTTTCCCTAGAATCATTACAAGAGCATTTTTAAAAGAAAGTTCCTTAACTAGATTATGACATGTTACAAATGTTATTTACCATCTGAAATAATAAAATTATTTTTATTGTTTAATTTATTTAGAAATTTTTTTTAATTTATGATTTTTTCCATTTTATAATCAATTAATTTTACATCTGACATTTTGATGATATTCGGCCCACATATCCAAAATGAGTTATATAGGATGACAATGGTTAAATTTGTCATTGTTCCATCATATAGAATAATAATCGTAAAATAATTATAATTTATATGTATAAATTATACCATTAAAACTATCCATGAAATATAGTTATGAGAAATGAACTATGATACAATCATACAAACAGTTGGCAATATTTACGTGTGCGTAACGTTTCATATTTTCAATGAACATTATTTAAAGAAGGTAAGTATTATTTTATCTTTATATAATGACCATTATATAATAAATATTTAATTATTCATTTAAATACTCATATATATATATATATCATTCATGTTATTGTGTGATGGAAAATTAATCACATCGCTTCATTATAGTGGTAGTCCAAACGTATACGTGAACGAGGTTATAATATTTAAATGGAACGAATGGTAAGAAATTAGATGGTATAATACATTTTTAGAATATTAAATATGTAATTAATATCATATATATATATATATATTAATTCTATCATTCTAACCATCCTTGAAAGGCATTTATGTCAAACAAATTACATCTGTTCGGGAGGTAGTAGTATTCAATAGTCATGATTGTTGGTTTCATTTCCAATTTGATGGAAGATGATATTGATATTAAATTTTCCATTAACATAATAACATATCACTATGTTTAATAAATGTTTTTATTGTTTAATTACTTTTTATGAAGTTTTTAATGACTTAGAATAATAAATAATACAAAAAATCAATGTAAATAACAATACCTCTTTGGAAAACCTTATTTTCATTACACCTTAATACCACTAATATTAGTTTTCTATAATAAATTGAATCAATATAATTCTTTTAGGGATTTTGAAAATGATTTGGGTATGGATTGGCTAGAAAAATGGCTTCTAAGTGTTACAAAATAGGAGAGGATGTTCCCTTTTATAAGATATGGGAGGGGTATTCTTGGAATTTCCAAAAGTATTTAATAAATAAAAATAACTTTTCATATTAAAATATGTCAAAATTTTTAAAGTTATAATATAAGTTTATTATGACCCAAAAAATCATTCTATAAGATTTTGACAAGTAGTGGTGATTTTTTACCCTTATCTATTTTTTAACCAACATTAACCCTTTTGGACAATTACAGAAATAATGATGTTTTTACACTATAGAGGTAAAAATAATATCTATAAATACACAATTTGACATAAAATATAACATTAATGATATTTCAAAGAAATATAAATATATTGGGTAAATAATGGATTTTTTGTAATTTTAAATCAATTAATAAAATATTAATTATTATAAAATATCACTAAAGTCAATTTTGAAAGTAATCAATTAATTTGACATTATAGACATCATGAAAATAATTAAATTATAATATAATCATTTCAAAATTATAAACTAAGTTATTTTTATCTAAAAAATTCTTATATCAATAAAATTATTCCAATTTTTTTACATTAATTATTTTCAAAATCATTTAATTTATTTTTCTATTAATTGAATAATTGTAACTTCAATGTTGTGTAATATTTATTGTTAAATATTTCATCAGAAAAGTAATAAATAAATTAGAATGATAAAAAAATAATTTTTTTTTTCAAAATAACATTTATAACTAAATACATCATCTTTTTATACTTATGCTAAAAAATATTTGATATTAAAATTTAGTGAATGAATTTTTTACTTTTCTTTATAAAAATAATAAAAAGATAAAAACAATATCCAAATAGCTGAAAAATGTCATATATATGATGTCTGGAAGATTATGGATGAAATATACTCATAAGATAAAATCAATTCATCCATTATGGTAACTTTTAAATCCTTTTCAAATTATTTCTACCCTTAATTAACCCATTTTACATTTATCATGGTAATAAATATTTACTATGGTTTTTATTCATAGTTACCAAAAATAAAAGGGAGACATGTACTACATTTAGAACATATGATTATACCTGTGGATTCCATTATTCAAGATTCAAAATAAAAAAAATTGAAGAATTTAATATAAAAATAAACTAAACAGATGTGACAAAAGCAATTTTTCATAAAAAACATTTTAACTATTAAATGTGTTCATACTAAATTAAATTATAAAAATCATTTAAAAACCAAAATTTAATAATTTAACATAAAAATATATGAATTATAATCTGTAATGAATTGTAAATATAATTTTTCTTTTCAAATACTCAAAAATAGAAAATAGTTTTAAATAGAAATAACTATTTTCACTTTTCATTAAAAAATAAATCATTTCCGAAAATCATCAAAATTTCTACATATAATAAATTTAATCTGAATATTTCAAATATAATATAATTTGTATCAATTACAATTTTATTATTTTTTCTATAATTAATTATAAAATTCTATAACAAATAACAATTAATACTAATTTTGATGAAAATGTATTTTTTTAAAAAAAATACCTTTTCAAAAAATGGATAACTTATTGTCATGTAATTCATCCATAAATTTTTAATGATTTGGAAGAAAATATACATTTCTTTGTGTCTTAAATCATATTCATACATCCCAACATAATTTCTAGGCTATAACTATCATTTTTAAATAATAATATTCTATGGTTCGCTTATGCTCTGCGTTTCATGTCATGCATGTTATAAAACATAATTTCTTTATTTTAAAATCCTGGGTTGTCATATTCTCTCCCTAATCTGGTGAAGGAAAAAATAAAATATTATTTTATAAAAAATAGTCATAATCATTGAAAAAAATAAATTTTTATGTTCTTGAACATATTTTAGACCTAGAGCATTAGAAAATTAGAAAATAGTATTACACATCAATCCCATTATAATTTCTTTTTGAATTATGAAATATCGTAAAAATATAATTCCTTTATTGTAATTATCTGGCCCCCTCAAATTATTCTTCATTATTTTTACATGCCTGTAGAAAAACTTCTACTCATCGCTAATCCATATAAAAACATTTTTTTAATCTTAGGCTGAAAAAGGCTCAGCAATGGTTTTGAAGATCGAATTATCCATTTTTTTGGAAGTAGTAGAAAATGTTCTTTGAAATTAAAATTACAAATGAAACATGTTATTTAATTAAACATTATTTAAGGTAAAATTTAATTTTCATTAAAAATCACTAATGGTTTTTCATAAAACCCATATCAATATCATTCATTGAAAATACATAAACATATTAAAAATTTATTCTAGAAAATTTATATCCATTAATTATTTTTTAGAATAATGGAATACATTTTTATTTTAATAAAAAAATTATACTATTAGAAACTAATCCCAAAATAAATAGAGTTCTTTTTAGAGAACATTTTTCAATCTTAGAAAACAAAACCATGAGGTGAATTGGGACTTCAATGGATATATAGAACCTACCCATCACATAGTGGGGTATTTATATTAATGATTGGGTTCACTCTTAATTCTTCATCTATGAACAATTTCTGAGTGAAATTATTTTCAAAATAAAGTTATATATTACCCGTTTTCACAGGATTTTTTCATCAAATACATATTTCTAAAACATTTCTAATTGATATATACATATATGTGTGTGTAGATATTTTATCAAAGTATTAGAAATTGAAATTAATGATTATTATTATTTATATTTAGATGTTATTTTCAAATAATACATGGAATTTAAAATATAATAAAGTAATTCATGTCTGTAAAACAATTTAAACTTAAAATTGATGAATTAAATAAATTTATTTCAATAGAAATAATGTATAATATAATGTAAAATCTTAAATTATTGAAAATAAAAACAATTACTTATGAATTCTCAATTTTTAAATAAATCAATTTGAAAATAGTCTATTAATTTTGGAATAACATGGAATTGAAAAAAAATCAATTAAAAAGTAGGATTTGACAAATTAAAAAAAACAAATTTGGGAGATAGTTTCACATAAAATGATTATTTTAAAATTAACTTTTAATCTATAAAAAATATGATACCCTTAAAAAAGGGTTTTAATATTTTAAATACACCAAATTTTAAAAATATTTTTCTCATTTTGTTTAATTCTACTACAAAACCCCACATAACCTTTCAATCTCTCCCCCTAAGAAGATCTTCTTCCCAAATGTTATTATTGAGACACAGTCTCATTGTGTGCCTCTCTATTATGTAACCAGAAGTCAAGAAAAAGTAATTTTACTTTTTTTAGATGATCCTTATTCTATGAACTCCAAGGGGCCTCTTTTATAACCCATTTCTATATATGATATTTTTACTATTGATTGATTTATTAAACATTGTAGTTTCCCCTCAAATAAGAGTGGATTTGTCTAAAAAAAATTCGTATCCCCTAAGCCTAATGAATAGTTTATACCGTACTAATAGGTTCCATATTGTTATTTATTAAACATAGATGTCTGAATCATATAATACCATAATAATTTTAAAATATATATTATCTAAAACCATACAATAATATATTGAAATAAGAATATAATTAATTTTTGGGTGTTTCACACTTCGTTAAGGCTCTTTATACCAAAACTATATGTTTGTAGATTAATATATATATACAAAGACATAGATAAAAATAACCATATATAGGTATGTTTGTGTCTGATTATATTTATAAATCTATGAGTGGACATATTATGACCATTAGGGGATGAAAAAAATAATGGCTTACCTTGATCTCTATTGTTTTGTAATTTCAACTTCATATAATTTGTCCCATTATACCTTACCACACAAATTCATACATAATTATATATGTTACTATATACACACACACATATATATAAACATACTCTATTGATATCCCACAATAGTGTGGATCTAGGGATAGGGATTGTATCTTAAACTATAATTGTCATCCAAAGGGATTCATTTGACCCCAAATAAATAATATAATGCATTGATCTCCCTAGATTATATATGTAATCATATATATATATATATATCGTAGTTTTGAGAGATGGGAGGAATATTGGGACATTATTGAGTTTTTTATCTTGTGGACCATGTTGATGGATTAAACGTAAGTGTTTTTATATGTACCATATTATGGGTAGTAATAGTATGTTGATTAACCTCACCCTTCATCGGAAACCATAATTTCTTATCCTCATATAATTAATCCTCCAGTACACCTTTTTATCTAGTTTTGAGTATCTAGATCAACAATGGGCTTCAAACCTCACAAACTCACCTCACGGGTGGGGTCACCACACATTGATGCGCTAGAACTCTTAATCATTCCTGAAACATGTTATGCAATCATGTTTCTTCAGATGATCCTTATTTATTTGACTTCCTATGCAACATCCCCCTACTCATTGGGTTGATGATTGGTTGTACATTAGATTGGTTGGCCCAATCCTCCCTATGGGTTTTTGGTTTATTTGCTATTTTTTAGTTAATATATAAATTACTTATAATAGATACACATAAAATATGAAAATAATAACACCATACAATAATTATTTTTTTATTAACTAATTTACGTTAGGCATTATATTTCCTAAAAATATTACATTACCATCAATAATAGATATATTTTCTCTTTTTACTTAATCTAGTTATAGAAATATAAATACTTAATCAATTTTATATGTATATTATTATAATTTTTAACTAAAAATATAATTACATGATTAATGATATAAATACATACACTATGTGAGTATTTAAAAATATAGATTACTTTAAATTATTTTACTTTTTTCTTGTTAGTTTTAAAAATGATTTTACTCCAATTAGCTAACACCCATTACAATGGTTACTAATTACACATAAATCATTTTAACCTTTAAATAGTCTAATTGACTCCATTTAAATAATAGTGTATATTTCTCCTTATTTCACTTACAAAAAAAATTCATATATTTTTTATTATTTTAATAATTTGAGGAATCATATTTTATGAATACTTTTTCATGGATGATCATAATATAGAATACTTCAACCTTTCCATTTTTATGCTCTTTATCATCTTCTATCCCCTACTATCCTATTTTATAGTTGTCACTGTTATTTATTCCCCACATTATTTATTTATTTTATGTTAGGATAGTTTTAATATTTCTTATTCTAATGACTTTATTTCAATCTATTATGAAGAGTTTCATGTTGACATTAATGTTGTTTGTTATGTTTTAGTTGTCCTTATTCGGAAATATATTTGGGAATTAATATAAAAAATTATGATTTTTTTAATTTATACCAACATTTAAAAAGTCATTACAGAATATGTATTTTTGGGTTGTTGATTAAATCCATTAAAATAAATACCCATTTAAAGGAAGAATAATAAAATATGATATGGAGTTACATTCTATCCCCTTAAATTAATTATATACTCAACATTTTAATTAGATATGATAAATTTTACTTCTTAAAAAATTATAGAACAAACTTGAATTTCCCTAATAAAAATTACCGGCTATTTATAACGTAATAATAATAATAATAATAATAAATATATGGAATGAAATCCAATTTGTTCCCCTTTTATTGAAATACTTGATTTAATCCTAAATATGTAATAGTGACACCATAAAATCTATAGGTTTTTCCCTTAGACAAAATGTCTCTTATCATAAGAAACACCTTAAAATATAATCACATAAGATCTCAAAATATATTTAATATTCATAATTTTATTTATCATCCTAATATTCAATGATTTTAAAACCTTTCCTTTTATACCAAGTGAGGTTTCGCAAACCCACACTCTGAAATCTGGGTCTAAAAATAATTCAGTATTTTTTCCCTTAAATTAAATTTTTAACATCATGGAAATGTATACAATCTTATATTAATGAGGACTTTTTTTGGATAGAATTCTAGAAAGGAAGTAAATTAAATTATATATCAATACAAGGATAACTAATTTTAAATTATATTATATCATAAAAATATAATTCTTCTGAATAACTAATCATGCTTCCCTATAAATAATCTTTATAATTGAGAGTTATCAAAATATTTATTCACAATCACTACTAAACCCTGTGAAAGACATTTTTTTGAAGACCTGGGGTGACTAAAAGGCTAGTAATGGAGTTCTAAAATAAAATTATTTATTTACTGAAAAATAAAAAAAATTAGTTCTTCATATGTTGATTCTCAAAACCCAAAATTATTTTATTTTTTAGAAATTTGTTTAAATGTAAAAATACCTTTTTTGAAAAAAATATAATTGGTTTTCAGAAAATACATATCCATATCATTCTTTGAAAACACATTTAAGTACAAAAAATATTTCGAAAAAAATCAAAGGGAATTAATTTTTTAATAAATCAAGGGGAAACATTTCCCTTCTAAGGAAATGAAAACTAGTACTTCTAAAAAATTACATAATAAATTCAATGATTTTTACAAAACCCTTCCCAATCATAGAAAACAAATCCATGAGTAAACATGGATCTTTTAGAGTTATATAGGGCATGACCATCACATAGTGGACAATGTCGCTTAAGTATTGGGTTTGCTCTCCAATCCTTATCTATTAATAATGTCTATGAGATAATTTCATCAAAATATTTTATATATTTTTCCTTTTCAACTATAGTTTTCCATAAATACAATAATACTAAACATCCGAACATGATGTTTCTTTATATACACATGTGTGTGTGTGTGTGTGCACGCGCGCGTGGGATTGAATTATATCAAAGGATTAGAAATTAAAATTTATGAGAATGATTATTTATATTAATATGTTCTTTTCAAAACATAAATGGTAGATTAATTAGAATAAATTAATGCATGACCATAAAAAATTAGATATATAATTTATTGATGAAATGAAATTATTTCAGAATAATGCATGGATTTGGTAAAACATAAACTGGAGTTCTTGAAAATATGATCATTTCATGTATGAACTCTTAATTTTCAAAATAAAACACTTTATTCATGGTTGGATGATTTTGAAATCACATAACACTAAAAATAAAAAAACATTAATAAAATATATTTGGATAAAAATCAAAGAAATATAGATATTGGGAAAAATATTTCACATTAAATTATAATTTCAAAAATAAATTTGATATTCAATAACATCATTAAATCCTGAGTCCATAAGAAAGACTGTTTGGAAAATTTTTACATAAAAATTTAAAAATATTTTTCTTCATTATTTTAATTCAATAATGAAACCTCACCTGACAGTTTAAACACTTCTCCTTAGTGTATATCCTTCCCTGGGTAATTATTGAGACACACTCCCATGCTATCCCAATCCCTTATGAAATAGTAACTTAAGAAATCATCATTTTTTGTGAATAACATCATTAATTGAACTCCAAGGTTGATATTTTATAACCCATTTCTATATGTGATATTTTTACCCCTAATTTTTAACAAACAATGAAATTCCATCAAACCAGAGTGGATAGTTCCACAACCATTGTATTCTCACCATAGGTAGAGAATACCATACACCATAATAATAAGATTCCTTTTATACATATCCAATTAAAAATGGATAAAATATATGGATAATTTAGATTACACATTGGAAACTAGAATAAATTATACTCATATTATAATTACACTTGTTTACTTTTTGGGAAAATTTTGTGGATCAGGATAGCGTTCAAACATTACACATCTCACACTCACCTCAAGGGTCTTATCACTATAGATTGACTACCTGAGACCCTTGATAGTTCCCTATGCATGCAATGAATGCATGTTGCTTCACCTATTTATGATCATATTGATGTCACAAGTCCTCATTCCCCACTCTATGGGTCCATGATTGGATAGTAATTAGCATAACTGGCATGATCTTCCCAAGGAGTTACTATTTTGTTGTAATTTGTTAAATATAAGTATAATTACTTCAAATAGATAAACTCAAATTATTATAATACTTTTTTTATACTATATTAATTTTTATTTGTAAATACATTTACTTTAATCATTTTATTACCTAAAAATATTACATTCCCTACAATAGTATATATATTTTTTCACTTTTTTAAAATGAATTTGTATAATATTGTAATAAAATTATTAATATTCAGTCTATTAATTAAATATATATTTTTATAATTCTTAAATTTAATCATAATTAATTGTTTATAAATAACAAAATCACATAAATTTTTTATTTTACAATACAAATTGTTTTCAATGAGTTTACATGTATTCAAAAAAGATTTGAAATAACTTTCCCCCAATAGCTAATAACCCATATAACAGTTAAAAATGTATCTCCCACCCTTTTATGGTTTTATTTTCCCTATTTCTCTCTTTAAATACTAGTTTCTTATATCTTCTTATTTAAATTCCAAATATGATTCCTAATCTTTTTTTATTTTCATTATCTTAGTAATCATATTTGGATGATAAATTTCTATAGTTGATAATGATGAGGTGTACATCAACATTTCCATTCTTATGTTCCATATATTTAATTATCTCCCAATTTTATTGCATTAATTTATCAATTTCATTTCCTCAAAACATTGTTTATTTCTTTTATTTTAGGATTTTTTAAATGTTTCTACGTGTAATGACTGGCATTTCATCTTAGAGTAATAGTTTCTTGTTGACATTAAAGTTATTTTTTATAGTTTAGTTTCCCTAATTATAAAAAATACCATGGAATCAATATAAAAAATAATGAATGTTATAATTTTATACCAACAATTATAACTTTATAAGAAATATTTTTTTTGGTTTTTTGTGGGATGTGATGAAATCAATTAAAATAATTACTCAATTATAGAAAAAATAATACAATGTATCAAAGTCTTATAATTTATATATACATATATATATTGGATAATAAAAGGAATTATAGAACTAAAATCATAATTTTTATATAAATATTTTTAATTAATGTAAAAGAAAATACCTTACAATTTCATCATTGCATGTATACTTCCACTTAAGAAGTCCATGAAGTAGGTCTTCTCCCTTATTTATATTGAAGTAAAATCATCAATGATATATAACATATGGGTATACACTAAAATTTTAGCTTGAAATATTCCTCAGGTATTAATTTTTATGAGGTTTTTAATGGATTATAAAATAGGTAGGATTATTAAGGTAGTATTTATATGAAGTATAATAAAATTACTCAATATATTTATTAAAACTATTGAATATTAATTTTTATTAAATATATTCAGAAAATATTATAAAAACAATTAAAATAGAAAAAATATCTCTATAAAATATGTTTATTAGGAGGAATGGGTGAATTAAATTATAATTCATCTCTACAGTGGAATATAATCTTTAGGAAATAACTCATAGACATATAATTACATAGCTTTTCAAAATTAATGTAAATGATGGTCAATAAAGATTAGTACAATGAAGACAAATAAACATTTATATATGTCATGGGAATTGAAGTAATATTGTTATTTATAAATGATTTAGTTTTTATAAATTACTATATTTATTAAATTAATCAAAAAAACTAATAACATAAAAATTTTAAAGTAAAAAATAAGAAAATGTAAAATATTAAAAATAAATTTTCATAAATATAACAAAATCCAAAAATAATTTCTCCCATTAACATATTTTATTATTTAATTATACTCAAAAAATATAAATATAAAACTATATATGATTAAAAAAATAATATAATATGATTACAAGTAAATAATATTGATGGATGGAGATAACCAGGTGTTTTCATTCATATTCACCAAAAAGTAGTAAATGATTCTCCAACATTTTATTTTGAAAGAATTAATAAAAATGTTTAATTCTTTTCCCATTCACATTTAAATATCTCAATTGTTTTTTATACATGATTTATACTAGACCACATATTAAAATTATAGATATAATAAGTAGCCCAAACCATCCTAAATGAATTTCTTCAGTCAACATATTCAATATAAAAATATATAGTAGCACATTATATCTAAACTAAAATTATTTCTTTAACAAGACCATTTCATTGGAATATATTATTCTATACTAGAATATTATTTAATTAAAATTATACTATCATTTATTTTCATCAATATATTTGATTCAAAACAGCTTTTATTCTTAAAAAATTTCCAAATCCATTTTCATCTTCTTGAAAACATAATAGTCCTTAAGAAAAATCTCAATTATATGGTAAACTATTTTCCCAATATATATTCTATTATGGGAATAATTATTAGGGTATTAAAATTGGATCTATCTTCCCAAAAGTCTATTTTCGATCATATTACTATAGTTTTACATTTTTATCTAAAAATTCAACAACAATATCTTTTTAAATTATTTTTTGGTAACCTTAAATTGTATATTTCTCTATAGATGGTATTGGGAGGATTTTTAGTGATATAGAATATAATTTTTCATCAAATCATTTACATGTTTACAATTAAAGTATGTTTCTTTTTTACAAATAATGGCTCTATGAATTTGAAACATATAGAATATATGTACCCTATTAAAATATATTGTGACATATGAGTCATTAGTTTTAGTGTCTATATCCACCACCTTTTTAAATATAATTTTCATTAATAAAAATATGTACTCCTTGAATAAAAATTATTCTAATAAATACACTTTTTGGTTAAGTGATAACCTTGTAGGATCTAATAAAAATAAGTCAGTCACTGCTAAAACATCCTACTAGGAAAAATTTAATATTTAAATGGAATGAAATTCAAAATTTTAAGGAAATAAAAAACATAAACTTTTTAGATCATGATATATGATTCAAATCGGTCAATGAACCATAATTCACCTAAACCTAGCACCACTATCAATAAAACCAATAGTAATATCCCTCTAAAATCTAAATTATCATCATCATCATAACCAATTTTTCATATTTTGTATGTTTCACCCAAAAACAGAATGAAATTAAAACAAAAAATATATCTTGATCTATTAAAGAAACCTAAAGATCAAAAACCAATACCACCATAGAATCCCTATTAACATAGCCCCCTAGGGTAACTCTCTCATTAACTTGATGTCTCCACCATTTTTATTAAAATTTAAATTGAAAATTAGTCATTATGGAATATTTTGAATTTTTTATGTTAGTGTAATGTTGATATTCAATTTCTTAAAAGAGATAAGGACATATCTCAATAAATATTATTCATCCACCTACATGGATTATACCTTCATTTAAGTTAAATTCAACATTTTCGGAGGAAAATTTTTAAAATTCTTATTTTAATTATAATTATTAATTATCCTTCTACACTATAGTTTTCCACTAGTTTGTTTAAATATTTCCAAGAAGAATCATTATCCTAGTCTTAGATTGGCGAAAATACTATTGGTTATTTGCTAAGATATTTATAAAGACCCTCCTTTTATCAGATTTTAACATCACATTATATATAGTTTGTTATGTATTGAATTGGTGGACTAGTAAGGGTGAAAACTAAGACATGATATTAGAAGAAAATTACCTACAAATTTCAAACTTAGTTCCGTATTATTTTCCCCCATCATTTTGTTAGTTGTTATAGTTATTAGTTTAGGAAGAGTTATAAGGATTTACAGGGGAATTTTAGGAAATAACATAATATGGTAGTTTTATGATACATTGGGTACTCCATGGTCATGGATTATATACTCAATGAGTGTTTGGTGGAAGAAGTGGCTTCTATTAAATCCATCGAGTAGCTGGTGGACAAATATCATGTACTCGGTAGACTCTAGAAAAATAGATTATTTTAAGTGTTTTTTCATTCATGTTCTAAATTAAAACCATAAAAAACGTTTAGGTCAATATTTATTCTCAATTTAATGATTTCATATTCCCTTGTGTTATCTTAAGATTATATCTTCTACTCTAAGATATAATTTCTTCAATAATATATCTAATCAGTTTCATGTGGTCACAAGATCTCATCCTTGATGAATCTTGGGGCAGTTCTTCATTTAATATTTCTCCAACCCATGTTTTTTCGTGGAGGAAACTCAAAACCCACATTATCCAATTATAGGTTATGTGAAATTTTGCATTTTCATTATATTTCCTTTTACCTGCCTATTATAAGGGTTGAGTCAAGTTAAGGACAAGGTAATCATGGTTCATTTCATTATATATTTTTTTCATTATGTCATGTGATTAAAACCCTAATATCACTCAGGTTTTGTTTTCTTGATCATTCCTGTGGTGATATAGCTTCATATTATATACAGTGAAAGATTATTTTATAATAGTTTATATTGGAGAACCCTTGTTACTCTCATACATGAAAAACATTATGCTATAAATAGTATGCAGATGAGTGATTTTATTTATAATAATGTCTATTTATTTTATAAAATCATTCATAAAATATTTTACGACTTTAAAAAAAGCAATTTATCAAAATGAACTATTTTTATCACATATACATTCTTTGACTATTACATGAGTAACCTATATTTTGTTTGTTTTCCTCCTTGATATGTCATTTTAATTAATAAAATTATTTGTAATACAATATTTTTGTGATTAGTATAACTTGCTGCAACCCATGAATATTTTGGCTAATTTTTTAGCTTACATTAAATTATTAGTACTGTGAACCTTAAATAATAGCATGATTGATTATTATAATTATTATTTCAGAATTTAATTACAATGTTATGACTTGTAAGATTATATAAATCGGAATATTATTATATTTAACTCATGATCAATTATCCATATGATGATGAATAAGTTTATAGGATGGGATGAGATTAAACTGAAATGTCACAGTATACTCCTTCCCCGATTTTTAAAGGGATGGGTTGTATGATTTACCATACCTGGTATACATAATTTATATTACCTGATGGGATGTATAATTTACCATGAATTAGTGTGTTTATATATATATATTCAACTTATATTCTAATATGAGACTTCAAGTTTGTAAAAAAATTATTAACCCTACCTTTATGAGGGGTTACTAGTTATTACTTATATTCACGATTGAAAACTTTGATAAAGCTTGTTGACAGTTTTTCTTCTTGTATCTATATCTTCATAATATTATTGTATACAATTTATTTTACGATATTTCATATAGGGTAGGGTGGAAACTACATACTAAGTATGTTTTTCCCAAACCCTATATGTGTCTTTAGGGGATGCATATTGATCTTTTTATGCATGACCTAGGTAAAGGTTAAGCACCAGAGAATGGGAGATAGTTTTAGTTAGAGTTTGGAGTACAAGGGGTTTCTTTTTATCTTTTTTATGGATGGGTATCGTGCATATGTAAGGGATTTCTAGAGATGTTTACTTTAGATGTCCCACACTACTGTAATTTTTTATTTTGTGTTTTTTGGATTAATAATTATGTGTATAAACCTGAATTTTATTATTAAAATATTTTGTACACTATTTAGATTCTTTTGAAAATAAATATTTTTTATTTAATCTAAAAATTATTTCATTGATTTAGTATTGTTTTGGAACTCTATTACTTATATTTATTTAATAAATACACATGTGGTGTGCTTGTTGATCTCTTAGGTCATTCAAAATATGGGAATAAATATTCTATAATTTATTATATTATTATATGGGTGGAAACCATATTCCAATACTATATTATATAACCCCATTACATTGTGATCAATAGGTTCACATGAAGTATTATCAAAACCTGGATAAAATAATTCAGATATTTAGGCCTTAGTTTTATGAAATTGAATCAAATCCCACTTAGGGCTATAGAGTATGGGGTTTAAGAGTAGAGAGGATCTAGTACATTTGGGTGTTAAAAAGTATCCCATTAATATACCTGGAGAGCATAATTATGGAAGAACCATGAGTTACCATGGGTATTTTAGTATTTAATTTCATTTATTCTTTGGGTTAGTGTTTGATTATTTAATCTCATGTATAATTATAGTTGAGAATTTGGTAGTCCCAAGTAGGGTACCATTCCATATTTTTTATTTATTTTCTCAAATAATTTATGTTTTTTTGGGAATAATTGATGATTTATATTAAATAAAAACATTTGAAATAAAAAAAAATTGGATTCCTATAAATTTATTGGTTAGGAATAGGATAATATGAATCAAAATATGATTACATTGATTAATTAAATTATTTTTTTTCACTTAATATCAATTATATTCATGATTATATATAAATTATTTTTTTAAAATATTTTCAAATCATGTTATTAATGTATTAATAATAATTTCTATGTTTTATTTATCATACCATTTATTCACTGACTTAATTTCATAATGTTTTGTAAAATATATTTTAAATATAAGCATTTTGATAAATAAAATTAAATTATATACATAGATGTTTTTCTTACCTAGCTATTAGTGTTCTTGAGCTCATTACATTTTACAAGATCTCATTAATCCTTGAGAGGTTACCTCTTGGTCCTCATTTTCTCTTCTTATATAAACCTTTGACGATTAGGTTATACGATCCTCAGTATTCTTTCTAGATTAAATTTATTTACACATTTTTATAGTTTTATAACTAAATATGTAAGCCATTTATCATTATAGATTTTTTATCCACATAAATTATAGGATTTTTCCAATATAATTGTTTCTTATAGTTTTTTGGAGGATTTCATTATTATATCTTTCAAATTATTTTTCTATTATATTATTCCACTAAAAATAAATAAAGAATCCAAATAAATATTGTTTTTATGGATATACATTTGATATTGAATGTGGGAGTGGATATGTCGGTATGTTTTTTAAAAAAATTCCTCTCTGAAAATGCAATGGTATGTACCATGAATTTACATTAATATGAAAAAATGGTATTGGGGGGAAATAGTTGATAATAAAACATTATTCACAATCTTGTTAAAATGAGTTTATTCTAGTTTGTAGCAATTAAATTGGATATCAATTAAATATTTTGAGTTAATTAAAAAAATTTAACATTATTTTCAATTGAATCTTGTGATATAACTAAAAATAATAGAATACGGTGTCAAACATTATTTTGAGAATTATTTTTGGGAATCTATAATAAATGATGTTTAAAGTGTAAATTTTTTTCAAATGGATATTTTTTAAATTTATAATATAGAAATAGCGGTATAATAGAGTAAAAAAATTAATTAAATATTTTTTTTGACATTAGTTTCATATAGGATTTTTTTATTTCATTAATTATTTTATATAGGTTTTCTACATGTGGGATTATTTATAAATAAATTTTTTGTAATATAACATTATTTATATTCAAAAAGAGGTTGAAATAAAATAGTTTTACCATTAGTATATATTTTTCAAATTTTTTAAATATTAAATGATTATAAATATGTTTTCTATTATAATTATAAATACTTTACAAATTATTTAAAATTGGTAAAAGTATTGTAAATGTAAGTTAAACTTTGTCTTGTTTTATTAAATTTTATTATTTCTATCATTTATATAATATTGGATGGTAATATTTATTTTGATAATGTTTAAAAATTGTTAAATTATTGAATGCAATTTACATTCAATTTTAATGGTGATGGTTTGAAAAAAAAAATATTTAAATCTTCTCAAAGTTATATGTGTAATTTTGGGTAATTCAAGTGATACATTTACCCAGTACTATAAAAATTATGCAATAAATACATTCATTAATTTTTGGTAAATTGATATGTATATCTTGATGAGATAATATTTTTATAATTTAATTTAAATAATTAATTTATTATTTTACAAATAATTTGAAAATAGTTTTCCAAACCTTACATTTTTATTATATATGTTTTGAAAACAAATATATACTTTTGGAAAATTTATACATTTTCAAATCTCATAATATATCCTAAAGTTAATTGATACTTCATAGTTGTAAAAAAATAATGTTTTATAGACATTATGGTTGATATATAAGGGTGGTTTCATAGTAGTTTTCTGAAAAATGTATATTTTTTGTAATGTTTAAATTTTATTATATGAAAAGTAAAGTGGTATTTTTAAGAATAGTAAACAGAAACGGTGAGTAATTTCCTCCAATAACAATTATTTTGATAAATAAGTGTCATAATAAACATTTGTAAAATGATTCTTAATTTGAGTACGTGTACATTGTTTTAAGAGAGGGTTTATTTTTTTAAAATTCTATTTTAAGTTACTCATTTAATTTATGATTGGTTATTTGAAAAAAAGTATTTTTGTAATTCCTGAAATAAAAGGGTATTGATAGTTTCCCTTCTATTAATAATTAAATATTTTCTTTAAAACTTATTTTAATGTGTTATAGTGGTTTAATATATAAAAATTTTAATCATTTAAAGTATTTAATACCCTCTTATATTTTTGAAACTCCACTGAATATAATGTTTTCTATTTTAGACTAATCTATTGTTTTACATGTCTTGTAATTATTTTATTCAATATGTATTTCTTTGATATAAATTGATTATTTTAAGTAAAATAATGTTTAATTCATATATTATAATAATATTAATGTCCACTGGGTATTATGTTAGTTGTGTTATTTTATTAATCATGCAAAATGGTTTCCAAAAAAGCCTTATGGCATAAATATTTTTTTGATAATTTTCAAGATAGTTCAGATATGATTAACATAACTTCATAATATTGGTATATGATATGTTGATTAAGATTATTGGGGACCAAAGATATGATATATAATAATTTTATGTGTCATTTTCTAATTAAAGTATTAAATTAAAATTAATTATTGATTTATTTACATTATAAATAATAAAACATGTTTATATTACTTTTCACTTTATTATCTTAGTTAAAATAAAAATAAGACTATATTTTTTTCATATTTTAGGAATTAATTTAACAAAAGAAGTATACTTAAAGTGAAAAAATTTACATGAATTGTTGAATTAAGAACAAGTTATCATATTTTTTATAATTTTTATAATTTTTTAATTTATATAGTTTGATCTATGTTTTTATTATAAATATGATTTATATTTTAACCATAATATAATTATTTTGATTTTATAACCAATTAATAATTATATTTATTTAATGATAAACTTGTAACGTCGTAAATTTATTTCCATCCAAACTTATCCCATTTTTTAGTTTCGAAGTCTATGGTCCCATATATGAGTTAAAATTGTGAATTTACCCTTACAGATGACCTCGGTTTTTTACCATTATATTAATATTAAAATGAAATGTTTATCCTAGAGATGAATTTTGGTAAACTATATGCGTGTTAGTTTTTCAGAGATATTTTATATTTATTAAAAAACAAATATATATCACATTAGTGAAAAATTTGTCAAATAAAAAATATAATCTCATTTATAAATTCAAAAAATAATGTTTTTTTAGAAATTATAGGTTTTTACTGAGAGATGGATTAGTTATGAGTTAATTTTTTAGATGTTGGACTGCTTCATTTTTTTATTTAAATTAAATATTGGTTGAAATATTTGATATAATATAAATATCATATTATGATATTCATCTCGGTGATTGTTTGGTGATAAAAAACCCAAAGGAATATTTTTCGTTTTTTTCTTGTTGAATCCATAATGAAAATGGCATTTTTAAATATATTATCCACAATGGTATCGTGTGGAATAAAAAAATGTATTTTTAAACTTCAATGAAATTTTCTTTAAGATATAGACCTTTAATATTATTCTATTATAACATTATTTATATTAATAAATCAATACTTATTATAATTTATTAATTCCCTACCTCACATGAAATTCATGATTACATTTTTTTTAAATCATGCTCTCAAAATCTATTATCATTCTTACATTTTAAACATATTTTTACCCATTATTTCTATTTTTATATTATATATATACTTCAAAAAAATACTTAGACGAAAAGTTAATATCATATATTGGAACTCTTAAATAAAGGCATTCTTAAAAATGAGTTCTTGGTTCTTGATTTTTCGTAACAAATATTATTAAACTTTCAGCTAATGGATTTCATTTGAATTTAGAAATATTGTAAATAATTAACTTTGTTTGCATTAAATTTCAGTGATTCATTATTATTTACCATAATGAGTGTTGTCTACATCGATTTCAAAATTTATCATCCATTTAAAAATTATGTTCTTCGATAAAGTTAAACTAGAACCATTCTTGGGAGCATAGATATCCCACAAACCACAATACTTTTTTCATTCCTTCCTTTCCTTATAGTTTTATTTGTTAATTATTTTGAATTATATTAATTAATGCTAGATGAAGGGTATGTTTTTCAAAATTTAATTGGAAATCATAATGGTTTTTCAATTCGAAGTTCTTATAAACTTAATAGAGGAAAGTGACAGTAACGAATTAGGAGATGATAGACGGTCATTGAAGAAATAAAAAGATGTTATTTTAAATTTAAGGGGATTTAATGTGAGAGACTTGGGGTGAGGATTGAGTTGAATTAAGTGGCAATGTTCATGTCAAAAAATGTGGGTAGTTTCACATTAGATATCTGGAAAACCTGATCATATGGAATGTAACCCTTCGGGTCACATACTATGTATCTCGAAACCCTACAGTTTTAGGGTATACAGAGGATATAAATATCACATGACATGAAATTTATTTGTATATTCCATTATATCATGGATTTGGAGACATTAATTACACATAAGGTGTGACTTGGGTCACACAATGTTTATTTAAACCCATTTGAATTGTCTATGTACTAATGTACATTTTTTGTTGACAAGCTAGTCCCAAACACCATATAAGACATTTAATACATTGTATATATTGATGAATCAACTATGGAAAAATTAAAATCACATTCCAAGGTGGATAGAAGAATATAAATGTCATCTAACTCTCTAGACACATGTGTGTGTGACAGATTTTGTGCCAGCATACACACAATATACTCATTATTCCATACTATGTTCCCAATTGTTACAGCTTGAAATATATCTTCATTGGTAGATTACAAGGATCAATGATTACCAAATGGAATATACCTTACTATACACATCATATGGTAGGTTAATTACACATGACCTAAATAATATAATTCTAAGAAGAGCTACAACGAATGATTATACATTATGTACTGGGTAATATTTTTGTTTTTCATACCCTCCTTGAGGATTTTATTGTCATCCCACCCACGATTCATACTAAAAAACATGAATATACCATTATTATTGAATTAATTTTGGAACGTGATGGTGCAAATCTCATCCTCATCTGAGGAATTTTTTTTGAGGATTTTTAAGTAGTTAGGGTTCTTTATCTCATATAGACCATGATGGGGTTGTGGGGAATAATAGTTGGAGTAGAAATTTTTTTTGTAACCACCTTAGAAGAAAAAAATTCCAAATTTTGGTTCCTCTAAACACATCATTGGTTTTTTTAATAGTTGTTTAATATGTAATGGGACCTACATGTATGGAGTTGGTACCCCACTTGATTGATGTATACACCGCAAAACATGGTCAGGTGCCTCTATAGGGGTTGGTATCCCCTCAACTGACATGCATATCATAGAATTTTATGGTCCCCCATTATAATTTCCAAGAGGTATATTGAAGGTTATGACTTTCATATTGCTAATATAATTAATTATTTGGATTATTATTTGGCAGGAATCCTGATAATAATATGCAGTTTCCTTAGAGATGTGACTTATATCTGAGTTGAAATATTTGAGTATAATGAAACATTTAATGTGATAAATATTAATTTTTGCTTATATTATCCCTCGTATAGTTAATCAATGAAGTATTTATTCTTCTAGCATCCTTTTTTGTCTTTAAATTTGATCATATCTAGGTTTATCTCATCCTTTTTCTAACTTAAGGGTTTTTGGGATGACTTAATTATTTATCTTTACCTATGTTTCTATGGTTTCCTTCTAGGTTTTCGTATACACAAATATAAACATTCCTTGTTCTAGCATATACTGTCTCTGTAGGCACTTCATGGTTTGGTGGTGGATATGGAATACATGGAGCTAGAAAATATGTTAAATGGGGATTATAGTGGTGGTATGTGATACATAATAGAGTTTGTTATAGCTAATTTTCTCTACACTTGAGATATTTCATCATAGTGGTATTTTTCCATATTATATTCTATAATTACTAGGTTTTATATTATCTTTTTGTATACTTACCTTATACTTTTTGTCCTTTGGAATTTAATTGGTTTGTTATTTTATCGTATATGCATTATTATATTGTTTAGTAGTGATCATAAATATTTTTCTTGTGTTTTTTTGTTTCTTGTTATGTTTTAGAGGGGAATGTTTTCCATTGGTTGAAAGAAAGTTGGGCATCAAATGTGTTTATTCCTTATGGATTCTAGTTATTATCCCTCAACCTAATGGATTCTACCATGTGGTGGTAATACAAGTATACTAACAGCCTAGGTGGTTCCATGATAGGTCAGGTATTGTTATAATTGTATTAGAATGTTTTGATTCCTATGGGTATTGTTTATTTTTATTCTTGCGATGGTTGGTTTGTGAATTAAGTATCATTTTGATAAGGAGTTATTGAGTTTAGTTATTATAACCAGTAACATAGTATACTAGTATTGGTTCATGTATCCTATATATGGGACTTTTCGGTACTTCTAATTGACCTATAAATCTAAGGAAACTGCAATGTTACCCATATATAGTAGCACATATTTAGTGGTATCTTAATGATCATCATATGCCTATGTATGATCCACATATCACAAATTTGTTGAACAATGAGGCATTAATTCAGTGAGCTTGTTTAAGGTATCATTTATATATGATTCTGGGTTCAATTATTCATCATGTGGTCTTGTTCCAAACATCTTATGGATTGGATTTTAGTTCTCACTGATTGTCACAAGATTATTGTGAGGTGGGAAAAATGATAATGAAATTACCTACGGGTGTAGTATGAGTGGTAACTTGGACATTGTTCTCTAAAGAAAAGAGTTTAAATCTAGGTGTCACATAAGTAGATAATAATAACATGTTTGAAATATTTAACAAGTGATTTTTTAGATGTTTTCTGAATTTATAACGAGAGATAAGGGATTTTATTTGGGTTGGGTTTTTGTTTTTTAGATTCTATTATAGTTTTTTTATAAAAATGAATCTTTTGGTTTTAGAAAAATATTTTAATGAATTAAATAAAAATTATATAATTTATTCACTTTCGATTTAATTATATGTCTAAATGTAGAAATCTTAATGGAATATTATCAATTACATAGGAAATACCTAATCTGGTATTGATTCTCCCGCCAAATAATTAAATTAGACTATTTTAACTTCTACATGTGTTTTATTAATCACTAAACCACTCCATTAGTTAATTTTATTTAATAATCAACCAACTAGTTTAAATATAAATAGATCAAGTAAGGATAAAATAATTTTTCAATCATAGAATCATAATATTTAAGAATAAATTATAAAACTATTATGTTTAATTTAAATTCCCAAATAAATTTAATTGAAATCAATTCAATTAAAGGAAGATAATTGTTTTTAATGAAAAACATTCTGAAACTCAAGCATCACGAATGTGGATCCTACTTCCCTTTAACCAATAACTAAGAATTCCACCCCTCCATTCAAGAAGGGGTTATTGAATCTAAAAATGATAACCCCATGAAATAAATAAAGAACCTTACAGAGGAGGAGGATCTCTTCCTTGGTGGTTGTATTGCTCCCCTTTGCATGGATTGGATGGTAGTTTAGTTGAGGCTTTGGGAAAGAGTAGTTCACATCCCTTTATAGGTGGGGAGAAGATAAACCTCTTCCATTTCACCTAAAAACAAATGTGGTAGGTGTAAAGAAACACCCACCCCCACATGTGGCATATCCTTGTGTGAGGAATGGACGTACATGATTGCAGGTGTCAAGGGGCCACATGACCGAAATCTATTTGTATATGGGCATCCTGCGGTAGGTGGGATTGTGTGTGGGTGGATAAAGCGAGGCATAAATGCCAAGATGAAGTGTTGGTGGTGTTGGGATTCTAAGGGAAGGTTTTCATCCCTCGCATGGCATCAGTGAGGCACATCATGGCTAGGATTGGGGATTCTTGTCTAGGAGAGGTAGCCTTAGTGGATTCTTGCTCCTCCTTTGGCCTTTACAGTGGCTGGAGGGGCTTGAGCTCAAGATTAGGGGTCTGAGAGACACCAACCGGGATTGAAAGTAGCTGTCAATGACCTGTTTAAGCTCATTCGGTGGTGTTGGTGCAGCGCAGGATGACGATTGGAGACATCAATGCTATAGTAGTAGTGGTGGCCTTTGGGTTCTAGTTATAGAGGGGGCGAGCCTATACAGGTTTGGATAGCATTAGACAACGATTCAGCAGTAGACTCGGCATATTCTTAAGCCTTCACAGTGGACATATGAGGTCTTCATATTGATCGAAGATGAGGTCGGGGAGCATTCATGGTGGCTGGGTGGACGAGTGATGCTCCACAGGGACATGGAAGTAGTTGCCTCGGGGTGATGAAGATGGAGCTCTATGGATGGGCTGAGGTGGGGAGTGAACTGAAGCTGATGATGTTGAGGTGTTGAGCTAATGGCGACAACGATTGAGGTGGTAGCAGTTGAGGTTAGTCGGTGGCATGGGTGTTTGACCATTGTGTTTCATAGGATGTTTTGCAGTGGATGTGGTCGAGGAAGTATGTGGTGAGTGGAGGGAGTGGTTATAGTCAGAGCTTTCCTATTGAGGTGGCAACAACCACTGGTGAGGCTGCGGTGCAGCTGTGGTGATTTAGAGGTGGAGGGGTGCGTTAATGGCGGACCACTGCGGTCCATAGGAAAGCACATTGGTGCTTCGTTGGAGACCCTGTCTCACATCGAAATGGTGGGATGAAAAGATAGCCTTTATAAGGCTCAGCATGGGATCACCATGAACTCAAAAATTTTTGTGGGCTCCTATGACACCACATTGACCGAAACATTTGGGCTGCGACACACAGGACCAGTACAGGCCTTTTGGGCCACCTTTTCTTGTTGTGGGGCTTGATCACCTACACCCCTCTATACGGTCATTACCACCCATAGGTCATGCTTGGGACGAACCCCCCCCCCCTCCACCCCCCTCGAGTTCTATAGAAGAATGATATCTCTATTAGGGTCTGTGGGTTTGGGCTAGCCCCCTATGGGCCACCAAAGAAGTGCATGGTACTTAGTTGAGAGCCAACCCATATGGGTATATTTTTACCAAAAAACCCATAAAAAGTGTTAGAAAAAATTCAAACATTATCATAAAAATTTCATAAATGAATTATAAACAAAAACAACTTCTTTTATACTGATTCAAATCCATATCAAGTTCACTTTCCAATTTACCCATAAATTATTAAAATGTTGAAATTTGAGGACACAATCATTGAAAAATATCAATAAATTAGAAATAATTGTGTAATAATATTGATATTTTTTGGGTTTTCAAATACCCCCACAGTTAAACCATGCTTTTCCTTAATCATAATAACTCATCACAGAAGATTCGAGGTCACTTGTATTACATATACAAAAATTTCAATGAAATAGAATAAAACAATAATCAATGTAAAATTAAATTATCATATGTCACAGAAAATATCAAGTTAACTTCTTCTTTTTCAAAGAAACAATCAACTCTAGTATTTTACTCATTATATTTAAGAAATGGTGAAACTTCTCTTCTCATTCATTCATGTTCTTCAATTCATTAATATTATGTATTCCAAATCATAATTTAACTCACTTTACAATGTTTCCTCTCATTATTCATGATACAATTCAAGTATAGTTATTCTCATATCATGAAAACATGCCCCTTATTCATAATATTGTAAAAGAACTAATTCATCCATGTTGTAATGAAAATTAAAGATAAAATCATGAAGACTTTTAATTAAGGCTCTAATGACTCTGTGGCTTATGGTTGGTAGGATTTGATGATTATAAATAAATCTCAAAGATAAGGTATAGATATTAAATCATAATGCGTGATATTAAATGTATTAGTTCAATGAAATTCTCCACTTTAATTTATATCAACCACTAACTCTCTCCAAGACTCAGAGTAATGACCATAGTACATTTTATTGTAATTAATGATTTGTTCCCTCTCTTGAATATTTTATTATTATTTTTTTTAAATTTTTGATTTTGAATAAACCTGACATCCACCAACTAACCACATATGATATAGAACATAGGTCGATTAATGGTGATTTTCAGCTTACCCAAACCCCAATCCATTTTTCTCATTTTTTTGTTCATTTTTTCATTTTAATTTTTTCATATTCAGGAGGGGAAAATGATAGAGTATTATGACTAATTCCACAACCTTTTAGAACTCACACAATTTGTACCCTAACACTTCTTCATTACATTATAAATCATTTTATTTACCATTATTCCCTTTACACGCACACTTCAATGATAAAATATCAGGAAATTACTATGAGTAGGGTTTGAATGGATGAAAATTGATTGAAACATTGTTAGTCTCTAACAAGGTCAATAATGGAATCTACTGGATAAATTAGGATAGGTGTAAATGTTGTATTTTTAGGATAAGTGGTTATAAAATGATGCCTCAATAATTTTAAATGTGTTCTTTCATAGTCATTATTCTCACAAGTTCTGATACAAGTTATGGAAGGGGGAATGTCCCAAGATCACTCAAGAAATTTGATCAAGATAAAATAGTAATTACTTGGTCTAGAAATAATCTTAGGAATGGGAAATATCGTATGGTGCAATCACTCATGGTATGATTAATAATAAAAAATCAATTCCAATAAATTTCAAAAATACAAATCATTTAGAATGGTCCGGAAATTTTATTTACATGAATCAATAAATGTCTTCAAACACGGAGCCCTCATTTTAATATCCATGTTTTATTTTAAAATATTAATTCTCCATTTTACTCAAAAAAAATTATATCGTAATTGAAATCTAAATCATCAAATCATATTATTCTTATAAAACTCATGACTTTTAGTTCAATCCAGTATATCATAAATTTAAGTGTGGGAATGAAATTTTATCATTTAAAACACTAAAACATGTTTTTGCACACAAAAATTATGCATCGAAAAGATAGTAAATGAAAATTAACTATGTTATGAGATAAATATTTTGGTTCTCTTATTCCATTTTGTAAGGCCTTCATTATAGATACCTTCGATGATGTTCCTTGAAAAATAAAATCTACTCATACCAGTCTAAGAAAAATTTTATTAAAACTCAAAGAGGTGATGAAAAAGGTAATTGATCCCAAAATTCTATATAAATGTGAAACTCAGGTTTCCTCCCAGAAGTGACTTTGGTAAATTACATTGGCTTGTCTTCTCCTCCTGAGAAGTAATAAGTATATGTATTGTTGATGTTTTACTACCTCCACCGGTTCTAGAGGTAAACTTCCATTGAACTTTTTCATCCTTCTCCAGTTTATAATGAATAGGTTTCTCCTTATTTTTTATCATCCTTAGTGGAACTAATAGGATATTCATAAGCAATAATAAATTTTCCTCCTATCCTAGAACTAAGATTATCAAGTATTATCTTTAGTTTAGAGTTGTATAGTATAACGTGGTCTCCTAACTGAAATCCCTTTGACTGAATCAGTTTTTCATGTGCCGCATTGATTCTTTATTTATATTTCTTTGTTTTTTCAAAAGATTATATTCTGATTTATTCCAACTACTACAACTACATTTTTCACTCTTTACTAGCACCCTCCAAATCCATATTCACCATTTTCACAACCCAGTATGCTTTGTGATCCAATTCCATCAGTTGGTGATAAAATTGTTCATAAATCAACTAATACAGGATACTACCAATGGGTGTCTTGTATGCTTTCAGTTATTCCCATAATGTGTCTTCAAGCCATTTTATCCAATATTTGTCGATCTTTTTCACTGTCTTCTCAATATTTCCTTTAATATAATGGTTTCATACTTTATCTTGGAGATTTATTTAGGGATGTTAAGGTGTATTAGTTTTGTTCTTAACAACATTTAATTCGGCATCTCATTCATTATTCTATAGAAAAAATGCATCTCATGGTCCCTGATGATTTCTCATGGAACTCCAAACCTACAAAAAAATTATTTTCGCTAACAAAGTCACATAGAGCATTGGCATCATCAATTATTGTAGCTTTGTATTCCACCCATTTTGGTACATAATCAACATCATGTAAAGTATAATATTGCACAAAAGACACGGGAAAGGGTACTATAAAATCAATTCTCCAAACATCAAATATCTAACAAAAAATGATTGGTATTGGTGGAATTTCATTTTATTTTGAAATGTTTCCAGCAATATGAAACTTTAATATCTTTTTCAAAACAATCATGAGAAAATTTAAACAATGTAGTCTGGTAGATTCTAGATTCTACAATGTTCCTATAATTTATTTGATGTCTAAAATGGCCTCCATAAGTATGTGTATGGGAAAATAGAAAACTAGATTCTATTTCACATGTTAAAATACATCTTTTGATGACTTGATCATTGAAAAATTTTCTATAGAAAATGATCCTACCATATATAAAATCTATATTATTCCTTAATCTTATGTTTTTTTGGAGTTTGGGGAAGAAGGTAGCTGATATGTGGTCAAATAATTTACTATTTTAGAATACCATGGTGATTCATTATCTATGATGTATATATTCTCTCTTGGTATGTGACAATTGAGGAGGCTCAATTCAGGGATTTCTGTTTCTTTAGTGTTGGGTAGCATTCTATGATAACCTTCTATATAGTTTTCAACTCCCTTTTGTCTTGAAACTCTATATTAAACTATTATAAGGAAAATATCTATCTCACTAATTGTGTATTGGCATCATCCTTTTTCATCAAATACATTAGTTCTACATGGTTATAAAATGCATCAACATTATTTCTATGTAAATATAACCTTAATTTATCTAATTAATTGATAATGGAAGGAAAATACATTTCAGTTTTTGTGTAGTTGAATTTGTTGCATCTAGGGTCCTTGAATCATTGGTTGTGACTTAGGGATTTCCTTCAATTAATTGAAAAAAAACAACCCCAACTTCTTGATTTGTTGCATCTAAAAGTAACACAAATGGATGTTCCCAATATGAGGGGTGTATTATTTGTGGGGTAGTCAACATCTGCATCAGGTAAACAAATTACTTTATGCAATTATCATTAAAATAAAAATAAATAACTTTTAAGAGAAATCTTGAGAGTGGAATAAAAATCGTAATGAAATATTTGATGAATCTTTTATAAAATCCCACATTCCCCAGAAATGATCTGATTTGTCTCAAATAAGTGTGGTATGGTAGGGAATTGATTATTTTAAATTTAGATTTACCCACCTAAAACCACTTTTGTTAAATTAAATCTTCTAACACTTAATTTTTTCAACATGAAGTGACACTTTTCATTGTTTAAAACCAAATTATTCTCAATACATGTTTTCAAAAAATTATCAAGATTTCCAATGAAATGATCAAATAAATTTACAGAAATATGGATGTCATCAAGAAATGCCTCTAGGAAGTCTTATATTTTATCAGAGAAAAATATTAACATACATCATTGATATATACCTAGGGAATTTCACTATACAAAAGGAACCCTCTTGTATACATAGGTCCAAAATTTACAGGGGAAGATATTCGTATCTTAGTATTCTAGGGAAATTGGACCTAAAAATATCCAAAAAATCCAACCAAAAAATTAAATGTGTTCTACCTACTACCATTTGTAACATTTGATCTATTAATGGGATTAAGAAATGATATTTCTGGGTGACTCAGTTTAGTCACCTATAATCAATGCGCACTATCAAACTATTCTGGACTCTCATGAGAATTAATACATTTTTATAATTTTCTACAATGGTCAACCATGTTTTCTTTTGAACCACATTGATAGGGATTACCCATTGAGAGTCATAAATTAGGAGGAATATATCAGCTACCAACAATTTTTCAACATCAATTTTTATAGATTCCAGGGTGGTGGGGTCTATTCTCAACTGGGTTTTCATAACAGGTCGATATTATTCTTCTAAGAAGATCTTATGCATGTAGACATTTAGTATGATCCTGGGTATATCCCCTAGACTCCATTATATGGATCCGGTATTTCTTTTTCAGATGGTCAATTAGTGTTTTCTCTTGGGTCCCAAATATATTATTGGAAATTATTATAGGAATCTTCTCTCCCACCAATAGATACACATATTTCAAATAACATGGGAGAGGTTTTAATTCACGAAATGGTGGTTGTTATATGGATGAAAATTAATTTAATTCTCCAATCTCAAAAACTTGGGTTCCCTTGACAAAGGGTATTATCTTAGTAAATTCCTGTAAATTATCAACAAATTTAAAATTTTCATGATTTTTAGTACTCTCTTAAACCATTGTGTGATCTCATAATGTTAATAATTCTTGAAGAATACCTAAATATTCTATGAGATGTCAACCTTATATATGATATATTGAAAACATGGAATGTTTGATTGATGATTTTTTTATTCAAGGACATTAAATTTCATCTTGTTATTCCCTATATCCATGGTTAGGGTTAATTTATCTAAATTTATGTCAATATTGGATATTTTCAAGAATGATCTTCCCAAAATTATGGGTGAATGTCCCGGTGAATTTTATTCCTTCATGATGAGTATAGAAAAGATCATTGAAAAATGATTAATTTAATTCCCACTAGAACATCATCCCCAAACCGTGGTGGAAATACAGTGGATCGATTTTCCAGTTGGATAACTACTATTTTCGGCTTCAATTCACCTATTTTCAATGATAATAATACATAATTAAAAATTAAATTTACAAATAAAAATGTTAACACAATGCAACAGAAAAATATAAATAACCCCTTGTACATTGAATAAAAAATGTCCTTAGATCTTGAATTTTTTTTGGTAAAGGTAGGGTGATCACAAATGAGACACTTTTTCCAATGCTGATTCTTTAATACCCATAGATATTATTTTTCATTGTGAATATTTCAATCAGAAACATTGCATATTTTAGTATTTGTAGGATTTACTCTAGAAAGAGGATGTTTATTTTAAACATTCAAAAGGTTTTCTAGATATATTTTTGATGTTTTTCTTCTTCATCCTTTGATGAACGAGTTAATGCAGAATGAAATGATACCTTGTTGCCTCTTTTCTACCTGTGTTTCTTATGTACTTGTGAATATAACATTTTCTTAGGGTATATGAGTTTATATTATGTTTTTATAGGAATTAACCAACTATCTTTGATATGGGGATTGAATCTCCTTTCCTCTTTGAATTGTGATTGCACTAATATTATCCTTTGGATTAGTGACAACTTTTGTATGGAGTTTTCCTTGATTTGTGGTGAGAATATCCATAATTATATCAAACATGTTATTAAAATTTTCCATTGTCTTCATCATATCATCATTTTTTATTTCATAGTGGTACCTCTAAGAACTTTTTAGTAGATATTCAAAATTATTTCATTGGGAAGATAGCGGTTATAGTTGCAAGAAGGGATTCTCGACGGACGTCTAGTTCTAAATTCATTTAAAAGGTGGATTGTCCTAGTTCTATTGCCCTTTTAATCCTTATTGAACTTCTATCAATTGTTTATTTTTTTGGGAATTTTCTATTCTGGAATCTAGAAACACAACATTTTGTATCTTGAATCTCATCACATTGATCAGTGCAATGATTGTGTGAAGAACATAATCCACATACATGAGGTGGGGGTAGTTTCCAACTCTCTAATTTAATATCTATTTCTCTAAAAATGTTTTTTAGTTATTGAATCAAGGTTTTAAGGAGGGATGATGAGTTTGTATCCCCGGCCTTATGTATACCTATTGTACCACTACTTATTGTTCAGAATTGCTGTTGGATTTGAGCTATTATCTCAATCAAGTTCCAGGATTATGTGGGTGATTTTCCAATCAACTCTCGTCTAGTGGATTCATCAAATAGATTCATATCATTTTCAATTAGTCCTTGGGAGACAAAAACTATGATGTGGTACTACTTCACTATTTGGTGAGGGCGTCTTGTTCTAATCTTCTTGATTCATTCCCAATACACATAAAGAGTCTCATCAGTAGTTTAGTAAATGGTGTATATCTTTTTCCAGATTATTGTGCTTTAGGACGATGGGAGGAACCTTTGCACGAAATGTTATTGTAGATCATACCAATCATGGATCTGTCTGAGTTTTATGGTATAGAACCACTCCTATGCTCCTCCCAAAAGTGAAAAAGGGTATTTTTCCACTTCACTTGCTCTTCTTCTACTCCTCTTGGTTTGAATCTTGAAATCACATTGATTAATTCTTGAATTTTCCTATTAGGGTCCTCCCCTACAAGGACATGAAATTTGGTTAGCTTGTGAATCAAGTTAAAACATAACTAAATGTCATTTTTTGTAGGAATCGTTAATCGATTCTGTTGGTTGGCGAATTGTATGGCACAAAGGTCCCTCAATGTCTACTGTGGGACGAATTCCATTATGGGTGGTCCTAAATGAATACTTTATTCTTATAAATTTATTTATTAAACATTGTTTTTAGGGATTGAGATTCCTATGAATATAAAACACAACCCTCTCTATTTTAGAATTAAAATTGAGAAGTTCCTTGTAAGTGGTCCTGGTATTGCATATTTACAATTACATCCCAATAGGAGCACAAATTTTGACACATGATGGTCATGAGGTGAGGAAAAAAATATTGAAATTACCTAAGGGTTCAGTATGAGAGGTCAGTCAGATGTCGATATCTAAAGAGAAGTGTTTAAATTGATGTGCCACTTAATTAGATAAAATAAGAAAAGTAATGTTTTAATAAAATATTTATTCATATGTTTATTGAATTTTTAATGAGAGAAAATTTATTTGATTTAGGTTGTGTTTTCCTTTTTGACTTTCCATCATTGTTTTTTGGGAAGAAGGAATCTTCTAGTTTTAGACTGAATATTTAAATAAATTAATTAAAAATTTCTTATTCAATTAACCTTTGATTTAATTATATATCGAAATGTAGAAATCAAAATGGAAAATTTTCAATTACTAAATAAATACAAAATATGGTAGTTATTTTCCCTAGATAGATAAATTAGTTTATCTTAATTTCTTCACATATTTTTGTAATCACTGAACCACTCCCTTAATTGATTTTTTTTAAAAAATAAAAAAATTGTAAAAAAATAAATATATCAAGTAAGGGTTGAATAATATTTAAATATTAGAAACATAATATTTAAGAATAAATTAAAATAATATTGTACTTATGTTAAATTCAAAAATAAAATAAATTTAAAACCATTCAATAAAAAGTATATAATTATTTTTAATTAAAAAAATTTTGAAACTCATGCATCAATAGAATTATATCCCCTATACCTTCACCAAATCACTCATAATTCTTCCCCACTATGAAATAAGGGGTCATTGAATGGAAAATTTAACAAACCATGAAAAATTAATGAACTTTTCTAAGGAGGATGATCTCTTTCATTGTGGTGGTGCTACTCCCATTTTACCGGATTAGAGAGATGTTGAGTTATTTATATAGTAATTAGCTGGTCACATCATTTTATAAAATAGCAGGATATAATCCTCCTAAAATTTATCAAAAAAAATATTGGAGGGGTCCAAGAAATAACACACCCTATGTGGTTTCTCCATATGTGAGGAAAGGACACCCGTGGTTGTGGGTGTAAAGGGGTCACGTGGCCAAAATCCACCCGGAGATGTGCCTACCATGGGATGTGTCCTTGTGCATGAGTGGAGAAGGTGGGGAGGTAATACTAAGCGGAAGTGGAAGTTGTTTCAGGCATTGGTGCAGGAATTCTGGGAGCCTCACATATCACTAACGATATGCGACATGGCTAGGTGAGGTGTTGCATGGTCGGGCAGGGTATCCTTATTGGCTTCATCATACTCATCCTCCTCCAGCCATTATAGTCGTTGAAGGGGATATATATTAGATTTTTTGGTCCGAGAATAACTAACCATGAGTGATAGCTAGTGGAAACTCCATGCTCGAGCTCATCCGGTGGTGGTGATGGTACATCGTAGGATGGCGATACGAGACAACAAATCCACGATGGTCATAGTGGCCTTTAGGTGCTATAAGTGGTGGGGGAAAGCTTGCTTAAGGGAGGCCAAAGTCAATATATATTTCTGAGGAGGTCGTGACATCTCCCCCATCCTTCAAAGTATTCATTGGGTGTCAACATGGTGTTTAGGTGTGAGGCTGAGGGTGGCTAGAATAGAGTCCAGGTGGATGAGCATTGCCCGATAGGTGAAAGGTAGTGACTGCCTTCAATGATGATGATGATGGAACCCTTATGGTGGGACTAGGTGCAGAGTGGAGTGTATCCAGTGACGTTGGGGTGCTATGATAATGTTGGTATTGTTTGAGGTTGTAACTGTCGAGGTCGTCTAGTGGAATGGGTTTTTGGCCATTATGATTCTTGGTGCCTGTAGTGGCGGTGGTCATTGAGGATGTAGGCGGTGAGTGGAGGGCGTTAAAGTGGTCATGGCTAGCATGTGGATGTGGTGACACCCAATAGAAATGATGTGATAGATCTATGGTGCTTCGAAGGTAGTGGTGGTGTGGACATGATGGAATATGGAAATCTGCAGAAGAGCACGGTGGCACTGCGACAGATATCCCATACCACATTAAAATGGTGTGGAAGGCACCGAGCCTTTTTAAGGCTCGTCAAGGGATCACCATGCACGGAGACTTTGGGATGGGATCCCAGAACACCACAAGAACACATAAAAATATAGACCACGATAATCATCTACCACACATTCCCATTGGGCCTATAATGCTCTCTGTGGTGCTTGATCACTCGTGGACCTCCTATAGGGCTTCACAACCCATATTTCGAACTCGGACCAAACTACCCCCCAGTTCTTGAGCAAGTTGTTGGATCTCCTACGACCTTTGTGGTTGGGCTGGCCCACTATGGTCATCCCAAGAGGTTCGTGGTCCTTGATTGGGGGCCAACCAAGAGGGATATATTTTTACATAAAACCCCAAAAACGAGTTTTAAAAAAATTCAAACATCATCAAAATTTCATAAATTAATTATAAACACAAAAACAAATATTCTCTTTTACTCATTCAAATCCATTTCTGTTTCACCATCCAATTTATCCTTATATCACTAAAACATTCAAAATCAAGGACTTTAACATTAAAAACATCAATAATTGATCGGAATTTGTTTAAAAATATGCACGTTATTTTGGTCTATCACTAATACGAAGAAAAATACCCATAACCGGAATGTGATATATATTTTCCTGTATTTATGGCCTCATGGGTTTATGGTGAAAGCATGGCCCTCACATAATAAAGGATTTGTTGGATTTGATGGCTTATATTTCTTATCTTGTTTGAGATACGAAGGACAATATTTTTGTTCTTACATAGAGGTCTCTTTATGGAATAGTTATAAATTGGTTAATGTTCTCTCAAACTCATGGAAATGTTACTCTACATTGGTTAGAGTTTTATCTCTTGTTCATCAAGATCAATATGGTTAGTTAAGGATATTTTTATTTCTGTAGAAACATGAATCTCTTCATGGAATCATGGTCATGAACAATAACATGTCTAGGGTTACATATGAGGTAGTTTAGGGTTGAAATTTATGATAGATTTATTCTCTATTGAAAATTTGAGGGAGACATCAATGTGAATTTTGATTTTGGGGTCATGAATTTTTTAAATTCTCCACATATACAAGAGACCATGAAAAAACATTGTTAGCTTCAATTTTTCTATAGTAATTTTACAAATTATTAAATTGGGTTTACATTTCCCAATTGATAGTGAGAGAGGAACCATGGATGGACCATTATTTTAAATACATAATTTATAATAAAAGTTTCATATTATAGTCATTATAACCCTTTGGGGATGTGATGATGAAAAAAGTGTTGGTGGTTTAGTTGTATCGTGAGAGGGATGATGCATTAGACAATCATCATTTACCAGTTTTATGAAATTATTTTCAGAACTAAAGTACTGATAATCCTGATTTATTTGGTTATGCAATACATATAGCTTCAAGGAGATACTACATTCCATGTATTGTTTTTTTGGACTTATTCACATACATTGATAAAAATCAAATTTCACCATGATTCATTCCCATCTTTTCATTTTTTATTTAGAAATAAAAATTCTAGTTAAACCCATATCCATACATATTATGTTAGAGACTCTTGCTAGTGTTGATCATCTTATTTCTCACAATAGTTAGAAGTGTGTGTTTTCCATCCAATAAGAGATATATTTTGTATAGATCCAACTAAAACATGTTAAAAGTCATATTAATAACCCTAGTGTGGGTCTTGTGGTTAATTATCATTATATGGTTTGTTTAGAAGAGTATGGAAAATCTTCTTTGGCTTGTAGCTGATCGTCCACTAGATAGTGAGTTTATCTTATCGAGTTATTTACACTATAGTGGGGCAGTTACCTTTATTGATTGGTAAACATGAAAATATTATCCTAGGGTATATCTAATGGTTTTAATAATTTATTGATTTAAAATAATAACACCATTATTAATATATGTTAGCTATATCTTTTATAGTTTATCAAATAGCGTGATCAAGCTCTATTAGATGAATATTTTATTAGTATACCTATTGAATGAGAATTTTTATTGGGATTAGTGAGACCTATTTGATCTCCAATGAGGAAAAAAGGGTAATTGATTATATTTTTTACCCTATTTTAATCATCTAAAATTTAATATAAATGAAATTTAGTGGATAGTATTCAAGCATCTCTATTAAATGTTTTAGGGAGTAATGAATACACTTTTTGTGCTTAATTGATCTATTGATTTTTTTTGTCATAGTGAATGCTTCCCTTATTTTATATAAAACTAAAAGTGATAATCTCATGTTTTAGATGTTATACGTGGATTCATTTAATAACACCAAATATATAGAACTTTTGAGTTTTGAGTTCCATATCCATGAGATTCATTCCATTAGATATGATTTTTAATATGGGGGGTTAGTGGTTGGATAAAATGAATCATAAAGCATTAATTACATGTATGATCTAAATGTTATAATAGTTGTGTGAATTTCTTACCCTTAATAATAATTTTAGGCTCATTAGATTGACCAAAATTTTGAGCCACTAACATTGGTGAAATTAGTTTAGATAGATGAGGCATATGTAGAATATATTTTCTAGATTGTGATATCTTTTCCATCTAGATGATTTTGTGTGGTCAATTAAGGATTTTTTTAATCTGGGATCATTTCTGGTAATATATCTATAAGTGGTACCCCTAAAAAATTCCATTATATGTGGTGAGTACTCCATTTTACATCAATGTTAGGTAGTCATATTCCTGTAATATTCTTCTTGAGTGTTATTTTTAGGACCAAGCTGAATATGATGGTTGTTATTTTCAAATGTTGTATTTTCTCAAAGAATGATATTTCTATCAAGGAGGTTTAAAATGAAAGGGAAATAAACTGACTTTTTATTCCGTGAAAATATTATTAATCTATGTTTTCAAAAGATTAAAACACATTCTTTTAGAAAAATCAGAATCACTATGTCCATCGTAATAGGAAGAAAAAGTTAGGAAGAGATGTTTATAATGAGACTCACCATAGTTTTGGTATATGAAAACAAAGTAATGAGAAATTGATCATTATATGGAATGAGTGAATCAGTCACATTGGTAATGTATCGTTATATTTATAAATATTCATTTATTAGGTCTAAATTCAGTGTAAAATAAGTGGTTGTTTTGATTGGTAATTAGAATCTCTATGAAAATTATTAAATAAATGTGATGATGCTTTGTAGATTAGTATTTCTACTAAATCATAAGAATATTTTGAAAAATATGTTGAATGATTGATGAAATAATGGAGGATAAAAAGTGATGTTTCTAATTGAAAAGTAATTGTACCTATATTTATTGTATTTAGGTGGAAGAAAATAAAGAAGGTGGTGGGGATTTTAATCAGAATGATCATACCTAGAATGATCATACTCATGGTCTAGAAAAAATAATCATATCCGGATTGATCATACCTAAGATTATGATATCTATACCAATCATACTAAAAAAAATATCA
This sequence comes from Viscum album, assembly GCA_963277665.1. Classification (NCBI taxonomy): domain Eukaryota; kingdom Viridiplantae; phylum Streptophyta; class Magnoliopsida; order Santalales; family Viscaceae; genus Viscum; species Viscum album. The sequence continues at coordinate 1,364,987,742 of OY728147.1, forward strand.
TACTAGGGGTGGGAAGAAAATTAAGAAGTGTGGATGAATTGAATGTTGTGATACTTTCGAATTGAAGCCTAAATATGATGAAGCTGTTCTTAAATGAATTTAAAATTTTTATGGAAGTCGTGATACAATTACATCTTTGTTAATGATGGTTGTTTATATAGATGAACCCTGATTTGTTTTTAAATATCTTCATCAAGTGGGTCAATAGATTAAGTGATGAAGTAAATGTGGTTTGTAATTAGTTCTTGATGAATGAATTATCAAGATGGGTCTTGGAATTCAGGTGAATAATTATATTCCTCATTTGAATTTAATATCCATTTCTTCATACACTTTCTTACAATTGGTATGAAGCATTGTTTTGATGAAATAGATTTCCGAAAATTGGACTCATTAATTAAAATTATATTTCCAATTTAAATTAATATCTTAAGAACAGATGAATATTGTTAAAGAATAAAAAATGTCTAAAATTGATAATGAAGTCCAAATGTTTTAGTGTTTTTAGGGGAAAATCAGATTAGGGTGAATTTGATTAAGCATGATTTTTTTGGATTCCCTACGAATCCATTAAAGGGTCACCTATAAAAGGTAGAAATTACATTTTATTTTTCTGATTACTAATTTACAATTAATGAGAGTGAAGCTTCAAGTTTCATAGAGAAGAAAATGTTTTTGCATTCACATGTATTGAAGAAGTTTTGATGGATTTATGTGAAAGAGAAGAGAAAATATAAAAATGTTTTATTCAGCTAAACATCATACTCATTGTGTATTGTTCTCAACTGATTACTATATTCTTCTTGTTAGTCCTATTAGGATGATCATCATATCTGACTGGATAATCAGATTCTTGATTTTTGTACTGAGATTTCCAGATTTAACAACAATCGTATAGGGAGTATCATACTGATTTTTCCATACTCATAATTGATGTTTTATCGATTCACATTTGCCTTATTCTATCAATGATATACATATTTTTAACTGGAGGGAATCATACTGAGAAGAATTGTATCATGGAGAATCATACTCAAAGAAATCAAAATACGAAATTCAGACATGTTTTTTCATAACAATGTCCTAGAATTTCTTTCCTTCCTCTAGGTAAGAAACTGAAGATTTTTTCTGATCATATACATTTGTGTAATTGAAAATAAACATAGGTAAGATGATTTGATACATAAACATTGTATTACTGTATTTTTTCTAAGAGAGTGCACAATCACTATTGGATTTCTATAAATAGTTCTAAATATCTTATAGGGTATATCATTCACATTGTAATAAAAGGATTGATTTCTAGTATATTGTGTGGTATTGGAATACATCCAAACCATACCAACAATATAGATATTGTTATTTATTAGTGAACCTTTTAAATACTTGTGTTCTTTCAAATGTGTGGATGAATTATTTTTAGTAGGGAATTGAATATTTAATAGGAGTTTAAGGTTTATTTGAGAAAACATAAACCAAAAAAGTATCATTGATTCACCACCTCCCCCTCTCAGTGGTACAATCAACCTAATTGGGGATGTTCAAGTGGTATCAGAGGGAGATTCCCTTTTGCCGATGCAGAATTTGATTTATGATAATAGTAAAGGTATTCTGGTATTCAATGGAATGAATTATCATATATATAAATATTTAATGATTCCTTATTTAATTTCTATTGGATATGATGTTCTTGAATATGAAATAGATGCGATTACAACTATTTATTTTAATGATCCACTTACATCTATTGAAAAGAATAATCTTGATAATGATGGAAGGGATATGAAGTCTATATTATCATCACATTATAAAAGTAAATTCTTAAGAGTAAAAGGTGTTTCCACATCTAATGGTATATGAAATAAATTCAAAAACATATATAAAGAATATAAAAAAGTGAAGAAGGAATTGTTACAAATCTAGAGATTGAAATTTTAAGATTTATTGATGGGTGAGCATGATTCTGTAGGGGTAGGGGATTTTTTACATGGGTAAATGAAATTCATAATATTATTTTATGTCTCTATGAAATGTTGTATGAACCTACCATAGTTAAAAATATTTTGACAATACTTCCCAATAAGTTTGATTCGGAAGATAGAGATCCTAAAACATTATCTCTTGATGATTTTCATATCACTATTTTTACTTTTGAAATGAAAAAGGGAAAAAGTATTTAAAAAAAATTTAATGGAGAAATGAAATTAAATGCTAAAAAAGAAAAAAGGAATATTATTATCAAGGATGATGCTGGTGATTCTGACTCTGAAAATGAGGTATGTAAAAATCTCAAAAAACATTAATTCTTATCTTCTAAAAATTTGAAAATAAGTACATGGAAATATAAAGGGAAAGACAACTACAAATATTTTAATGTGGAGATTTTTGACATTTTGCTACCAATTTTCCTATAATGAAGAAATAATAGGATAGTGAATAAAAATATTGAAATCCAATATGATTGTGGAAGAAATAGGGTGATAAAGGAAAATTGTATTCCATAGGGAAAGATAGGAGATTATTTAAATCTAAGAAAAACATTATATATAAATATGAATAAAAATATGTTAGTGATTATGAATTTCAAAAATATGTTGAATATAGTGTTGAAAATACTTTTATTACAACAGTTAATGATAAATAATTTTGATGCAGTAGTTCTAAAGAATAAAAACTCATCTTGAACATCATTCGAAAGAAGAGTAGAATGAATTTTGTGAAATACCAGAAGGCTTAAACGGAAAAAATATGGAAGATGACTACTCATAAACAACCTATCACGAAATTTTCTATAATTAGAATGTATGGTTAATAAAGATGATTCATTACATTAAGAAATATCTTGATGATGAAATGAATCCTAATGAGAATATGTAGGTGAAGATGAAGGAAAAAAGAGAAGAGTTGGAACTTTTCCAACAAAAACTCTCTAAAGTTGAATTGAAAAATAAAAGTATCTAAAACACTATTATTGAAGATTGTAAGAGTTTTCAAAATGGGATACCAGATAAGGATAAAAAATATTTACCTTCAAAGGGTGAGGAGATACATGGAATTTGTTCTAAATTGGTGAATATTGGGAAAGTTGGGTATTTGGACAAGACCAATAAAGATGAGAATTCCAGAATTTTCAAAAAAAAAATTATTAGTTAAAAAATAATTTGAAATAATATGATTCTAGAATTTTTTTTAAAAACATGTAGTTCTGATAAATAATAAAGGACAATTAATAATACGATTGATAATAAAAAGTTTTGTGGATTAAAAAATAAATATTAGATTGTGGATGAGATAAATATTTACAATGTCGGAAAATATGGAAGTTTTGGAGGTAGATGATAATTTTATAGTTATTTCTGGTATTATATTGGTATCATACATAGAGAAAATATGTGTTGGTTCAACTAAAAACATTTGTATCATTGCATAGGTTATGAATGTAAATTATTAAGGGGGATTAAATTCCTTCAAAATAATAATTATGAGAAGATTGTTTTGAATAAACCTGAGAAAGGTGGCGTAAAAATTGAAAAAAGGTTCCCATCTTAGGAAACTATTTTTGAAAGACATGAAAAACCTATAAACCCTACAAAATGATGCCTTCTTTGGTTACTAACAAAATAAATAGTTTTAACAATCCTCTAAATCCAATGATGAATAAAGATAAGGAACAAGTAAAAGACCATATTGTTGAAAATGCATTAAAATAAAAACAAAATAGGAGGAAACATGAATTCTTCATAATGGGTTTCCTTCTCATATGATAAGAGATTTTAAATTTATAGAGAACATGAAATATTTTAATGAAAGAACAATGACATTTGTAAATTATGAATCCTTTAAAATTAAAGGTGTCAGATCAGCCATCATCGAGAAGGAAATGATGAAATCCATGAAATAATTATATGTAAATAGAAAAAAACATAATTTAATAAGTTTTTAAAAATTTTCTTATTAGTATAAATAAATTATCATTTAAAAATATGGGTTTTTTTTTGAAAAGTGAAGAATATTGACAAATTGTTATAAGATTCCAATGCACAAAATGAAAATTATTTCAAGATTGTGAAATACAAAACTCTTTTTACATGGTTATAGTTGAATAAAAAAACAATTGAATAAAATGATTAGACACATGTTACAATGAAGCATTAGAAAGTTATCATAAAGAGATCATGTCTGAGATATTTCTGATTTTCTGTGAAGTAGATATTGGTGTTGCATTATATTTCCAAAATTAAAATATTACAATTGTTATGCATAAGAATGTAGAGATTTGTTCAAAACAACCCCCAAAGCAAATTCATTCTGATATCTACAGTCTAATGAGAAAATGATCAACATATAGATAAGTAATTCATCAGTTTGATTGATTATTTTACTTGCATTACATGTTTTATTTATATGAAACATAAATCTGATTGTATTAAAATAATTAAATTTTTCATAAGGAAAGATGAGAAAGATTGTGAGTATTCAGTGAAGAGGTTGAGAACAGATAATGTTAGAGAATAAATAAGGGAATAATTTTAATTTTTTATTGATAATCTTGGAGTTTATTATGAGTATTGTTCCCCATAAACTCATCAACAAAGTGGGTTTGTTGAAAAAAAAGAATAGAGGTTTGGTGTAAATGGGAAGAACTATGTCACATGATCACAGCCATTCTCCTTAGTTTTGGAGGTAATCCATTAGTACATAAATTGATATACATGACTATAATTTCTATAGGACTCAGTCATATATGAATCAAAATGAATTTTGTTATGGAAATACTCCAATTTTGAAACACATCATGTATAATGAAGAAGAATTGTGGAAAATATAAAATGTTTGAGTAAAAATGGGAATATGGAATATTTATTAGCTATGATCTGGAAGTAAGAGGATATATATTCCTCAACAAAGAGACAAAATTAATTTTTATTTCTATTGATGTGAAAGTAATATAAATAGTTGAGAAAGAGACCAATAACTAGAATAAAAATGTAAGTTATTCAAGTTGAGGAAAACATTTCTGAAAAGGATAAAAACAATTGTGTTCCTAATAATGAAGAATAATTAGATGTAGATTTTTCAATTTATGGGAAATATATTCAAAAATATCATCCTATGATGAAGAATTATGTGGAAGCTCTAAATATAATTAGTGATCAAAATCAAATGGTTTAAATAATAATAACAAGTAATTATATTACACATAGTTATTTGTATTCAACGGTAGAGATGAATGATGTGAAACAATCTTTTGAGAATTTGGAATGGGTTTAGGCCATTAATGGAGAGTTGATCAAATTTCAAATAATAATACACGGGAACTCATATCCAAGATATAAAATAAAAAAATCATTATAAAAAAGAGGTTTTTCCGAAACAAGTTGATTGAATATGGAGAAGTAATAAAAAAAGCTAGATAGGTGTGAAAATGGTATTAAAAAATTGAATGTATTGACTTTCATGACACCTTTGATCTAGTGGGAAGACTTGAAACAATCTTAATATTTCTTTATATTGCTTCACATTGAGGCTAAAAGATATATTAAATGGATGTTAAATCCCCATTCATGAATAGTGACCAAGAAGGGGAAGTTTATATTGAAAAACGTGTGGCTTTGGTTTTGTGTAAGATTAAATTTATGTGTTCATATTGAATAAAGCCTTGTATGAGATAAAACATTCTTTGAGGGTATATTATTCAAAATTTCGTACATGCATAGGGAAGATGAATTTTTAGAAAGGAATAGTATATAGAATTCACTACATCAGATAAATTTAAGAGTGTTCCATAATAATGATTGTATAGGTTGACGATATTATCTTTTATGCAAATGATGAAAGAAGTTTTGAAAGGTTTTCTGATTAAATGAAAAAGTTTTTTGATATTTCCATGATAAGGGAAATGAAATAATTTCATGGTTTACAAATATAAAAAAATGAGTGAATATATTGTTTTTCTCAAGAAAAGTATGCTAAGGAACATCCTAAGAGGTTTGGAATGGAAAAATTAAAAAATGTTTCCATACCAATATCAGTGTAATTTTTTTTTCAAATTATGGATAAGGAAAATATGGTGATCATAATGAGTTTTTAAATTTAATGGGATGTTTTTTATATTTGGCTTCCTCAACACTCGAAATTTTTTATGCTGTTACCTTATGTGTAAGATTTTAGTGTTCTCCAAAATAATAACTTTTAACTATTGTAAAAAGAATTCTAAGATACATCAAAGTTACAGTAGAGTTCAAAATAAGGTACGACCTCTTAGATAGTATTGATTTTTTTGGTTATTTATATGCTAATTGGGAAAGTAATTTTGATGATAAAAGATTTACATCCATTAAAGTATTATTTATGGGAAATAATTGTGTCTGTTATCATTTTATGAATCATAATTCATTAAATTTTAGTATGACTGAATCTGTGTATGCTGTTTCTACTCAAGCCACTACTTGACTTATATGGATGAAAACTCAATTGTATGATTTACTTGTTGATGTGAAGTCACCATTGCTCTTGGGTTGTTACAATAAAATCTCAATAAATCTCACCAGGAATCTAGTTAAAACTTTTCATTCATAACATAATGATATAAAAAATAATTTCACTAAATAGAATGTGGAGAAAAATTAATTGAAGCTGGTTTTTGTTTCAAAATCAGAACAAGTTGTTGGTATATGCACAAAAACAGTACTGATAGAATATCATTCAATGTTAAGGTAGAGCATGGGTGCCCATCCTATTTCTCTTCTAGAATGACGTATTTATTTATGCCCCTCTCTCTTATTAAATTATAATTTTATTGTCAAGGGGGAGAATTCTTTCAAAAATTTATCCAGTTGATTCATTTAGAAAGCGGTGTTGAGGGTAAGCTAAGAATTCAGCATTGTTTTATGGGTGAAATATTCTAGCTATTTTTTGTAGTGGTTGTGGGAATGAAAATTGTATGGTATTCCAAGAGTGATTAATACAATATGATGATGAAGAGTACTGGAGGAAGGAAAATAAGTAGAAGGTTTTCATAATCACCACATTTGGATAGCATGGTTTTTCTATAAAATGAATCATGTTTTCAATAATAATTTTGCTCACGTAGGCTTAGATATATTTATATGTAATACAGTACATGAGGATACAAATTTTAGTTATTTATGAAACTTGGTTGACAACGAAATCCAGAGGAATAGATTTTTAGGTCCAATCCAAAGATGAATTTGGTTGTTTTGAAATGTTGTCTTCTCTTTTCAAATATGACTTTATTTCTTTAGGGGATCTTACAACAAACATTAAATAACATCACATTTTATTTGGTGATAATCCTATTGATCCATGTTTTAAAAATAATCAGACATGTTTTTTTGAATAATTAGACTCATTATGTCCATTGTAAAAGGAATAAGATGTTTGGAAGAAATTGTTCTAGTAAGACTCACATCAGGTAGGGTATGGGAAATGATCATAATGATGAATTTATCTTTACCTAGAATGAGAGAATTGGTCACGTGGAGAATGTATCTTGTGGGAAGTAAATTTTAAGAACCCATTATTCTGTATGAGGTACATATACTTTTTTCAGCTCAAATACCTTGTTATGTCCATATGTGAATACTTAACTTGATCAAAGGTGGTCTGAAGGTGTTTGAGGCATGTTTGTAGGCTGAAACCATGGTTTGGGCGATAAATGGGTTGGCACAAGGTTTGCGCATGACATGTGCACTGTTAGGCTAAAACTTCAAGAGCTCTGAGAAACTTCATGTTTTGGACAGAGCGGTTCTGCATGGTTACCAAAAAGTTAGTCAAAATGTTCGAGGTAACCTTGCAAAGTGGCCCTCTTAGGAAGAGAGGTGCATACAGTTTCCACATGGTTTGGGAAATCGTGCAGATAAACCGTGTAACCTCTACATTGTGTTTTTTGATTTGAAAAATAATAATTTTCTTTTTAAACCCAAATGGTTAACTCTCCATGCAATGAACCCCCCTCTCGTGGCTACCCCCTTTGGCGCCTATCATAGGCTTTGAGCCCGAGTGACTATCTAACTTCCATTTTGATCGATGTTTGTCCCTATAGATCTACATTCATAAGGCCTACATTCCTTTTTATTCTTTCTTTAATCTATAATACAAGGAATGCATTTTTTTGATATATGATCATTTTCCCTAATATTCTGTTCTTCATCAGTTCTTTGGTATTCTTCCAAAATGGGACGAATCAGGACACGAGGCTAGATGAGTTTTCTACTAACGACGTGAGATTGTTGGTTTATACATTCTTTTGTATTTTCTTTGTGTTTTTCGAGAGCTTGCCCGAAAATCTATTTTTTGGAAATTCCAATGAGGTCTTGTTTTTGAGCGAGTAGCTTTTAGTAGATATAGTTGGACCTAGTGAGGTTTAACATGGGTTATTTTTAGATGTGTTGGAACATGTTGCTCTTTTCAAGGTCACTGGAGGGTTGCACCATAAGTAAATACTTAGTTTGTACTGGTTAAAACCACCCAATGGGTGTGTTCATGTGCTTTTACATGGTAGAGCAAGCCTTTAGATGACTTTGTAGCTTAAGTATCGTGTTTTGGAGATGTACTGCCTCGCTACTTATTGATATCATGTTATGCGTCATCTATTTTGATAGCTTGTCTTAAATAGAATGTGTTTAAATAGGTGTTTATACCTATATGTAAATGACTAATGGCATGTTAAATGGTTTCTATTGGAGTGTAAGCCCATATTCTTGGTAATTGATAGATGGTAAATGGTTTTCAAGATTGGGTATACTCATGGCTTGTGCTCGAAGATGTGAGTTGGTATACACACATGTTCATGAATGTTTATTTTGGTTTTTTTAATGCTTGTTGAATGGTTTTATAGATTCCATGGACTTATCTCCATGGACTTAGAATGTGGTAGTGGACGCCTTGGGTTGACTCTACCTCTAGGGTCTTAATTCTGTGTGATGCCTTGGCCCTTGCTACCATGTCGGAACTGGCTTGTTTGGGCTCACATTGGACTTGCTATTGACTTGCTCCTAAGACGACAACTAGTGCCTAACTGAGTTTCCAACACGGATTCCAATGGGACTGGATGGGATTCCTTGGACATGCTCATGGCTCCATCCCTCTATGGTCTGGACATTTATTACATGGATTCCTTGGTTTACTGACACCTTGGATCCAGACCATGTGGTCTGATAATTCACAATATAGAGTGGTTGTGGGATGCTACACCACAATATAGCATGTCAATGGATTACTTGATTTCATTATACCGTGTGGCTCTGGGTTATAGGATACATGAGGATGTACGGTGTGGCAGTGCGACTTTCTTGTTTATTTTCTTATAGCTTCCTTATAAGAATATGACTCTCATTTTCAGGTATCATTGAGGAAAGTTCTATTTTACTTTACAGTAGACTTATTCTCTAGTCATATACACTTAAATACTTGTTTTTTACACTTGTTAGAACTTCTGTAGAATTTTTGTTAAAACTCTATTGACCTCGATGGTTTCCAACTAGGATGTTGATCACACACCTAGTTTGGACATCCTTAAAGACCAAAACAGATAATATAAATGTAGGTGATGGTAGCGGAAAGCGCCCTTGTGCAGTTTTTTTATTGTGGCTTTGGAGCAGGGGAGCATAAGACAAAGATGAGGCTTGCATTGCTTGGATACATTTTTCGTGTTTTTTTTCTTTTGGGATACATGTATTATATTGTATTTCCATGTACTGTTCTGGTTCATTTCAAGATACTTATACCATCACTATCATTTTGTATATGAGACACTTCGGTTTATTGATATGTATACATGTCTTCTTGTCATACATTCAATTGTCTACTATTTATTTCGATTTCACTATTATAAATATTTGACATCCATTGTGATAATCTTTTAATGAAGGCATAGTCTCCCCCCTGACTCACAAAGTCCCTCACTACTAGTCGGAATCCTCAGGCATTTGGGGAGATGCGCTTGAGGCCTTGTGACCAACCTGGCTCGAGGCACAATTTCAGGTGGCATCCAATTTCAGGATGTTACAAAGTGGTATCAGAGGATTTTTGGTTTTATGGTTTGACTAACATTTTGGGGATATAAGATAAGGATTGGAAGGAAATTGAATTTGGTAATAAAAATTTCTCTAGAGAAGCTACCCCATCTACATGGAAAATCTAAATGGCCTAGAATTGGGTTTTTCTTTTCATGATTTTGACTGTTATAGTTTATTTGATTTCACCATTGGGTGATGCACATGATTTATGATATTAATATTGATTCAATTTTGGGTTCTATTTCAGTTTCAACTTGATGATATGAGGGTGTTCCATCTCATGCATCATATAAACACTTTTCAGAACCACATTCCATACATCATTCAATTCCATTTAGGATAAATTTTAAATATAATGTTTTTGTGATAGTTGATGTGATAGTTGTGCTTGCTATACTGTTAGTTGAGTACAGTTGATAATGGTGTGGTGTCATCTTTCCATTATTAATGATTATGGGTCCTTATGAATTGGGAAATAACTCATGAGTGAAATATAAATGTAAAATGGAATTGTTATGAATGTTTTTAATGGGAGCTATGTTTTGGGTTTTTTAGGTGATATGGGCCCTCATGGATTCAGAAATTGGAAAACCCTTTGAAAAATTTCTTGAATTACTGAATATGAAATGGAAATTGAAACATGACTACTGAATAAACACTTGGACTAGACTAATCTTCTAAGTGGGAAAGAGGCATAATTTCTTATTTTTTATTAGTTGTTATTTGTACAGTCGTGCCTTTAGGAGAAGGTTGTAGGTTTGACTTGGTTTCATGGAGGGTTTTGACCAGTCCTGCACTTTAAATATTTATTTCGTGATGTTGTTATTTTCTGAGGTGTGCATTTGGAATTGTAGAGACATGCCACCATGAGGACATCTTGTGGTATGCTAAAATGGAGGCGATGACCATACTTCAAAGACAATAGGACACGAGATACCTCTTGATCCTCCTATAGTTCTAGATGTGGCACATGAGGCTCTTCTACACATAGGTGCTGAGGTATATTTCCACAAGGGTTTCATTCACTATATGCTAACTTTTTATGGAGTACTGAAACTATCCTTATCTATGGATAAGCTGACACGGGTGATCCAATAGTATCATCCTCCTACGTTTCCAAGCTATGGTGGAACAATGGAATTAGATATATGAATAGAGACCACATTATAGATTTTCGAGCATCTAGAGACGCCTCTAGAGGAGAGGAGAAAGCATGCGACTTTCATTCTACACGGAGCGGAAACGATCTAGTGTGACATTTTGAACCAGGTTGATGGGCTGCTGAATATGGGTTGGGCTAAATTCAAAACCAAATTCTATGACTACTTTTAAACCATGACTCTGCTAGCATATGGGAAGAGTGAGTTCATATATCTGGAGTAGGGCATGATGACGGTTATAGAATACTCAACACGCTTTATAGAGCTACAACATTTGGCACTGATGTATCTTTCTGATGAGCTGTCAAGGGTAAGTTCCTTCGAGGAAGGTCTCAGACATTCTATCAGATCTCATGTCAATGTGTTTCGGATTACTTCTATCACTGAGATTGTGAATCAGTCCCTGATTACAGAGTGTAACCGGAGGGATTATATGGGTATAGAACAGGGGGAGTTCTGTTTCTCGCCCCAATGGAGCTATATCTACATGAAAGATGTGCCATTTCGATGCTTCACATGACATGAGTTCTAGTTAATCTGTGGGTGTAGGAAGCTCGGTGATTTTCCATCATTGTGGTGGGCAAGGCCACATGAAGAATTAGTGTGACCATGACCCAGTTGAGTTCCATGCTTGTAAAAATATGGGGTACATGCAGTGGTTTTGTAGGACCTTCCCTATAGCTGAAAGTAATAGGGGTTTAGCTCTAATATCAGGTTCAAAAGGCAGGTATTCATCTCCATTCTAGGTGTGGAGCTGGAGTAGTGCAGGCTGGTCAGGTTAGGGTTGCGGTGGTCGTGGTTGTGGTATCTAGACAACGGGTTGTCTGAGACAGCAGGGCGGATCAGCTCAGAGTAGCTATACATGGTCACAAGGCCACGATATAGTCTGGACATATGCGATGCAACATACCTACAAGAGTAGGATCGTAGATCATCTATAGTGAGAGTTGAGATCTTAGTAGATTCTACAATTTATTATGCTCTTTTTGATACATGTGCCTTTCATAGCCTTATCTCTACACGAGTAGTGAAGAGCCTTGGACTTTCTGTTTTTATTTCTGAGGGTTTTATGACTCTAGTCACAACATTAGGAGTTATAACGGGTGATGTATACTAGGTTTTATAGTTTCTCCTTGTGTTCGGAGGGTGTCACATCATCTGGGATCATTATGTCCTCGATATAATAGGTTTCGACATCATTGTCAGAATGGGCAGGATCATTGTTTATAGAGAATATGTTGATTTCTATCATCGTAGAGTGACCTTCTAATCACCAGAGGGTGCAACATTTATTCACAAGGGTGAATGGGATGTACATGAATGCATATATGTACCCGATCATCACGGGCTTGGTGATATGACAACACAGATTTCTTGTTTGTTTCTGGATGATTAGTGAGTGAATCAGGTGGCCTTTCCTCAAGTTGTTGAAAACTTCAATGATGTCTTTCCCGATAATTTTTCTGATATTACCCCACGAGAGAGAGGTAGAGTTCTCCATTGAGCTAGTTTCAGGAACTACATCTGTATCTATTCTTCCTAACAGTATAGCTAGGATAAAGTTGTAGGAGCTCAAGAGGAAACAAGAGGACTTCGAGGTGAAGGGGTTTATCAGATTTAGTACTTCTCTATGTGGTTTGTCATCCCTTTTGCAAAAAAGGTAAATGTAAATATTAGGATATATGTGGATTATCATAAATTGAACTAGATGACGATTAAACACTGAAATACCTAACCACAGATAGATGGAATTTTTGATCAGCTTTGAGGATCACAATTTTTCTCAAAGATTGACATGAGTTCAGGATATCACTAGGTGCATGTTCGACATATTGGCATTACATGTATAGAATGTTGTTTTAGGTATGTTTTATACAAGTATTTTGTTAATCATTCTATCTCATTAATATGCCAACTTTTTTCATGGCACTGATGAACTGGGTGCCCTATCCCTACCTAGACTCTTTTGTGGTGGTTTTCATGGACTATATGTTAGTGTATTCTGACAATTGACATGACCATGACAACCATCTTGATATCATTATGAATACACTGATAGAGCATCAGTTATATGCAATGCTCCTAAAGTAAAATTTCTGGAAGGATTAGATTCACTTCGTGGGACGCATTATCTCAGAGATAGACGTGTCAGTGGACCTAGAGAAGGTGATATCTATTGTGTCTAAGGAATAGTCTAAGAAATATTTTGACATACGGAGCTTCTTGGTGTTATCTGGCTACTGAAGCTGTTTTATTCATGACTTCTCATGCTTAGAAGTGCCATTGATGGGCTTGACTAAGAAAGATGTGAAGTCTATATGGTCAAAATATTAAGAGATAGTATTTTAGGAGATGAATGGGAGGTTGACATCGGCACCAGTACTGATATTGTTGGAGTAGGGGAAGAGCTACAGAGTGTACTGTGACACTTTAAGTATTTGGAAGGGGGTAGTGCTGATGCAGGGAGATCGAGTAGTGGAATACAAGAATCAAAAATTGAGGCCTCATGAGAAGAATTACTCCATGAACAATCTCGAGATAGTTATATTTGTTCATGTGGTGCACTACTGGATACACTCATTATTGGGAAAGCATTTTTGGGTGTTCAAAGACAAAATAATTCTTAAGTATATCTTCATGAAACATAATCTAAATTAGAGGCAGTGAAGGTGGGTGGAGTACCTACAATCTTTTCACTTTGAGCTTTCCTATATACATGGTAATGGAAATGTAGTAGCCGATGCACTGGGTAGGAGAACTCATGTACATGTAGTGTAGCATGCCAGTAGCGAGTGGCATCTTATGGTGTTTTTTTTCTAAGATTCATTTTGAGGTTCACAACAGATATGGGTATAATTTTCATTCATCTTAAACTGTTACCTATAATATGATGGACATATATATGATGAGGTAACAATCATATTCCTAATGACTATTTCTAATGGAACGTGTGGTAGGTGATGACCTTCTTCTTGGTTGGATAGTATGTGATGATGATATATTTTGTATCCATGGATGTGTCTGGGTTCTAGTTAATATACATGAGGAACTGATGATGGTGTTTCATGCTTTATTTTGAGCAGTGAATCCTAGGGGTTACCAAGATGTAATGTGACTTGAGATGTCAGTAATGGTGGTCGAGAATTAAGAGAGAGGTAGCTAGTTTTGTTATGAGGTGTTCCACCTGTCAGTAGGTGAAGGAAGAGCATCAGTGACCAGCTGGTATTTTACAACAATTATCCATCCTAGAGTAGAAATGGGATGATGTCATGATGGATTTCATTACAGGTTTTGTGAGGTCTCTCCAAGGTAATGTTGTTTTGTGGTTTTCCATTGAAATGATTATGAACGTCATGCATTTCATAACAATCAAAGATACCTTCAGTGTTGATGATCTTAGAAAGTTTAATGTATGATATGTGGTATGACTTCATTGGACCTGAGCACTATCATTTCAGATAGGGATTCCCATTTTACATCTCCTATCAATACGAGTTTTCATAGGGCACTGGGTACATAGGTGCTTCTGAGCACAACATACCACCCTCAGACTGATGGCCAATCAAATCGTACGATACAACTACTAGAGGACATGTTGCAAGCATGCGTCCTAGATTTTGGGGGCTCTTGGGAGAGGAAAATTCCCCTGGTTGAGTTCTCTTACAGTAATAGTTATCATGTAATGATACAGATGGCAACTTAAGAGGATTTATATGGTAGTCCTTGTTGTTCTCACATGTGCGGGTTAGTGGCAGGAGAGACAGCTTTATTGGGACTTCGTCTCATGAATGAGACTTATGAGCTGGTCTAATTGATTTAGAAGTGGATGGAAACTGCATAGACTCATCAAAAATCATATATTGATCACCGTAGATGACCTGTAGATTTTGATGTTGGGGATCAGGTTTTCTTACGTGTTTCAACAATGTTGGGATAGGGGAGGATCAGGAGATGGGGTAAAATTTCACCAAGATATATTGAGCTATTTGAGATTTTAGAGAGAGTCAGGTAGGTTTCCAATAGGTTGCAGTTTCCATAGAGGCATCATTCCATGAACGATTTCTTCTGTGTATCTCGGCTATACTATTATCACTCAAAATTGTCTCACCTTTTTCGGCCTCAGGAGTTAGCGTTGTAGGATGATGCATCCTTTGAGGAGCATCCAATTCATATCTTTGATAGGAGCATGAAGGTTCTTTGAGACGGTTAGTTCCTATCATATCGGTGAAATGGTTGTATGACCCTTTACAAGAAAATACTTGGGATAGGGAGGCAAATGTACATGTTTAATGGCTAGAGTTGTTCTCAGATGAATCTTGACCACCATTTCGAGAGAAATTCGGATACAAAAAGCTAAAAGGGGGAAGATCGTAAGCACCGAGGTTTTCATATAAAGTACAAATCCTTTTATTTTCAGTTTTAATACCTTTTTGTGGCTTTATGTGATTTAATAACATGATCACAGGTGTTTTGGAGGTGTTTAGGGCTTGTTCGAATGTCGGAACCCTTTTTAGGCTATAAATGGTCTGGCACATGGTTTTCGAACGGGATGCATAAGGTTAGGCTAAACTGTGCGATAGGTCTGAGAAACTGTAGGTGTTTGATAGAGCAGTTCCACACAGTTACAAAATGTTTAGTCAAACTGTGAAGGGTGACCATGCAAATTCGCCCTCTTAGGTAGAGAG
This sequence comes from Viscum album, assembly GCA_963277665.1. Taxonomy (NCBI): domain Eukaryota; kingdom Viridiplantae; phylum Streptophyta; class Magnoliopsida; order Santalales; family Viscaceae; genus Viscum; species Viscum album. The sequence goes on from OY728147.1 coordinate 1,365,003,627, forward strand.
GTGTGCACAGTTTCCACATGGTTTGGGAAACAGTGCGGGTAAACCATGCGGACCCTATTGTGTGTTTCTTTAATTTTTTAAAAATAATAATAATAATTTTTAAAACCCAAATGGATTTCTCTTCACACATAGAACCCCTCTCCCATGGAACTCCCCTTTGGTTCATATCATAGGCTTTGAGCATGAGTTATCATTCGACTTCTGTTTTGATCATCGTTCATCTCTACGGATCCGTATCGGTAAGGCCTACATTCCTTTTTAGTCATTCTTGATTCTGAGGCACAATGACTGTTCTATATCAATTTTGGATCATATGCCCTAATATTCCATTCTTCATCTGTTCTTCAATTTTCATCCAAACCGGGACGAATCAGGACACGATACTAGATGAGTTGTCTACTACCGAGGCAAGGTAGTTCTTCTATAAATTCATTCGACAATTCTTGGTGTTTTTCTAGTGTTCGGTCAAAATTTTATTTATCATAATTTCCAGTGAGGTCTCTTTTTAAAGAGAGTAACATTTATTAGCTGTAGTTGGACCTAGATAGGTTGAACGTGTGTTCCGTTTAGGTCCGCTAGCACCCATTTCTCATTTCAAGGTCACCCATAGAGTGCTAGTTAAGGAAATACTTTTTTATGCCTATTAAAATAACCAAATTGGTGTGTGATTATTCAATACAAGGTGTAGTAATCCCTTAGATGGCTTGGTTGCTTGAGAAGTTAGTTTAGGATATGTATTGATCCCCTACTTATTGATATCTTGTTATGCCTCATTAATTTTGATAGCATGGCTTAAATGGAACGTGTTTACATGGGTGGGTATATTAATATGTAAATAACTAATGGCATGTTAAATGGTTTCTAGGTATGTTTAATCCCATATTATTGGAAATTAATAAATAAAAAATGGTTTTCATGAGTGGGTATACTCATGGATTGTGCTCGTTGTTGTGAGTGGGTATACTCACATGTTCATGAATGTCTAATTTGGATGCTTGAATCCCTGTTTAATGGTTTGATAGTTTCCATGGACTTATCTCCAGGGATCTGGAATGTGTTAGTGGATTCCTTAGGTTGACACTGCCCCTTGGTTCTAGATTCCATAGGATGCCTTGGACCTTACTAGCTCATTTGATTTGGCTTGCATGGGCTCGACTAGGAATTTCTATTGACTTTCTCCTAGGACCCCAACCAGTGCCTATTAGAGTTTCCACCAGGGATGCCCATGGTAATTGATGGGATTTTTTGGACATTTTCTTTGGATCCTACCCTCTATGGTCTAGAAAGTTATTACATGGATGCCTTGGTCTGCTGAAACCATGGATTCAGCTTTTGCGGTCTACTACTTCACTATACGACGTAGGCACGGGATGATACTCCAATATACGGTGTTACTTTGGATTACTTGGTTTCTTTATGCAGTATGGATTTGTGTTAGTAGATAATGACAGATATATGATGTGGTCGTGGGACATCGTTTTACTATGTTATAGCTTCCTTGTTTGGTGTTGAATTTATTTTGTAGGTAGCCATGACGGTTGTTTAGTTTTACTTTATAGTAGACATATGCCATGGGCATATTCACTTAACTACATGTTTTTTACACTTTATATCACTTTTTTGGAATTTATGATAGAACTGTATAGACTTGGGAGGTTTCCTACTGGGATGTTCATCTCACTCCTTGTTTTGGCCTCCTTAGGGACCCAAATAGATTATATGATTGCAGGTGATGATAGGGGAAAGCGGCCTAGTACAGGTTGTTGATTGTGGCTTTGGAGCAGTGGATCATAGGACCAAGATGAGGCTTGAAATTCAGGGATACCTTACTGGTGTTTTATTCTTTTGGGATACATGTATTGTATTGTAATTCTATGTACTTTTTTGGCATTATTTGTGTTTTGTTCTTATAGGATCCTTGTATTGTATTGTAGTTCCATGTACATTTTTAGATTCTTTATAGATACCTGTACCATCAAAAAAAAATTATATGAGACACTTTTGGTTATTGATATGTATACCTATCTTCTTTTTTACTTTCTATTCTCTAATATTTATTTCGCTTCAACTATTGTTTATATTTGACTTCTACTGTGATACTTTGGTAGTGAAGGAATAGTCTCCCCACTGACTCACCTAGGCCCTCTCTACTAGTCGGCAGCCTCTGGGATTTGAGGAGATGCGCTTGAGGCCTTGTGACAAACCTGGCTTAACAAACCATTTCGGGTGGCATCTGGGTTCGTGATGTCACATTAATTGTAATTTAATTCTATATAAATTCCATGTAAAAGAAGAGGTTATTTTGATGGGGAATTGGAGTCTCTATGAATATCATAAAATAAAGGTGATGATGATTTTCTGATTTGTTTTTATCCTCAATCATAAGTACGATATGAAACTTATGATGCAATATTGATGAAATAAAGGAAGATAAAAAATATATGTTTCCAATTGAAAAGTAATCCTACCCAGCATTATTATATTTGGGTGAAAGGAATGAAATAAGGTGCCGATTATCATAATATGAAGGATCATACCCAGAATGATCGTACTATGGATTATGAAGAAAATGATCATATCCAAAATGATCAATCTTTGGATGATAGTATCCAAACCAATCGTACTTAAGAAATATCATACTCAGGATGAGAAGAAAATAAATAATGTTGGATTAATGGAATATTATGATACTTTCCAATTGAAGTATGATAGTTTTGAAGAAATTCACTGGTGAATTTAAATTAATGAATAAATTCATTATACAAGAATGAGTTTTTTAATGATGTTGTTTACTGAAGATGAGCCATGATTTTATTTCAACTATATTCATTAATTGGGTTAAGAGAAGAAGATAAAAAGTAAAAGTGGTTTGAATAAAGTAATTGTTGGATTAGTAAATAGGGATATTGGCATTCAAATTAACAATCATATTCAATAATAAGAAGTGATATCCATTTCTTCATAAAGTTTCTTTTAATTGGTAGAGATCTTTGTTTTAATGAAATCAGATTTAGAAAATCAGACTCATGAATTGAAATCGGATTGGAAATTGAAATGAATGTTTTAAGAAGAGATAATGACTCTATAATAATTGAGAATCTTTAAGAAGATTTGATGGATTAAAAGTTCACCAAATATTTTTGGGTAAATTGAGATGAGGTTGAATTGGATGAAGAGGAAGAAATTCTGGGATTCCCACCAATGCCACTTGAGGGTCACCTATAAAAGGATAAAATTATATTATACTTTTTTGATGACTATTGTAATGGTCATGAGAGTGATGCTTCATGTTTTAGAGAGAAGTAGAAGTTTTAATATTAACTTTTATTGAATAAATTTTAATGGATTGAAGTGAAAGATAATATAAAAGATCGCAATATTGTATTCAGCTGATCATCATACTCAGTGTTTATAGTACTCAGTAGAATACCACATTTTACTTGTCCATTGTATTCGATAGATCATCGTATTAGGATAGATAATTTGATTTGCGATTTTCATACTGATATTTCCATAATAATGAAGAATCATATAGGGAATACCATACTGAATTTTCCATACACATAATTGAAGTTGTTCTGATTCAACTCTACAATATTCTATCAAATATATTATTTTCATACGAGGGAGAATCATACCGGGAGGTATCATTGTGAGAATAATCATATTTGGGAGAATCGTAGATGGTGGATTCAAACTAGGAAAATTAGACATGGTTTTCCATAACAAAGTCCATGAAGTTCCCACCTTTTTCTAGGTATGAAATTTAGGAAGTTTTTTTAATTGAATACATTTTATGAAATAAAAAGAAGCATAGGTAACATGAGTTAGTACATAGTCATTGTATTACCCAATTTTTTTATGATGGTGTACACACTATTTGAATTTTTTAAAAAGGGAATCATTATTGTAAATGTATATCCTACTTTTTTTAATCCAAGGATTGATTCTTTGTGGATTTTGTGGTATTTTCTTACTTCAAAACCACACCACAGATAGAGATATTTTTATAGAATAGTGAACCATGCAAATACTTGTGTTCATTTTGATGTGTGTTTCATTTTTTTAAGTAGGGAATTGAATCTTTAATATGGGGATTCGTTCTAAACTATGGTTCCCTAATTTAGTGTAGATCCATGGTGGTGTATTATTATCCAAGAATTAGGGATCATTATATAGTGATTCTAACTAGGCAGAGAACGATGTGTCTCAGATCATTTTTGTTTCGATCAATCATGTTTTGAAGGTGAAATAATAGGGTTGGGTGTTGACAGAGTATCCTTATCTAAAATGTTAGTATAGTCATCGTCAAATTATAGTGGAATGGGTCAGAAAGTGTGTTGGGACTATTTTATAGTAGTCATATAAGGTTAATTTTTTTTCTTAATTTTCATATTAGACATTATCATGAAAAGTGGTCAAAACTGAAAAAATGTATGCTTGGATATAGATGTGACCTCAATTGGTGATGAATTTTTTCTCCTGTTGTTTCAGTAGATGATACAGAAAGGGACTGTATTTGGTTCTAATGACATCATTATGTATACTGAATGTGATAACATAATAATAAACTTATCATATGTTGTTTATAATTCTAAAAGGAAATAAAATATTCATGCAGTGATGGCTCATAAAGGGTTAGTGTGGAAGCATTTGTTGAATCGACATTTATTAGGTCTTCATAAGGATCAATGGTTTCTGTGTGGTTATTTCAGTATTGCACACTAATGGTGTAGAGTATAATTATCACTTGGTTGGTATCCTTTTTATAAATCCTCTCTAAGGATAGTGTTGATAGTTCATGATTATTATTATTTAGATGGTTGATTTAAGCATAGAATGTTTGTTACTAGAAAATCATTGTAGATGCTGTATAATAAGATATTATGATTTCGATAAATGGTTTCTAGAGTAGTATTAAGATAAAAAATTCACGTAATGATGTAATTGGTTTGAAATCTATGGTATAGGAGGAAGTGTTTTCCTTGAATGCTTGGGTAATTGGTTTATATAGAGCCTAGAACCTTTGTGGTAAATTTAGTGCATGAAAGAATGATTTGTTTTTCTACTTGAGGTTGTCTTCCTAGAACATAAATTTTGTAGATTTAGTTAATCTATGGAAAAATATTTTAAATGTGGGGAGGATGTAGTGATCCAAACTTTTCCCTATCGGTATATATCTCATTTTTGAGTTTCAAAGTATTGAGTCCATTATATGGGAAAATACTAAATAACCTAAGAAGAAGACCCTGTAAATTGTTACTGATCAATATATTAATCTCATAACAATGTACTTAGTCTTTTTATTATTTATTTGAAGTTATGAGTAGGTTTTTTAGGAATATTTAATATTTATTAACTAAATAAATATTTATCTCTTGAGTAGAAATATGGATATCTATTAAATAAAAACATATATAGACATTATGAAATCATGATCATGTCTTGAATGGATTGTCTTTACTAGGTGAGGTATGAGTAATGTTTTTGGGTTTCATGTGTTGAACTAGTACATTTTGGGTCTTTAAATAAAATATTCGATACAATTTTAGATATCCTATAAATATATTATTGTGATTTCCTCATATGGTTACCTATTACTGGGGAAACAATGAAAGGATAATTTTGTTGTTTTTTCTTGGGGGATTTTTTTGAAAAGAATTATATTAAATTAAAAAGTCGAGGATTGTAACCCATGTAATCAATGAATGAATATTGAATATTTGAAAATATTACCTTTATAGTGGGATAATTTTATGTTCATATTTTACCTCATTCTTCATGTGAATAAATCATAATCACATTGTTTTTCTCTTATTTTCTACCTCATGTGAAAGTCATGAATATAATTTTGGTTTAGATATTAGTCTCAAAATATCATAGAATTGTTTATATTATTCAATTAAAAATTATTAAAAAATCAATTAGCATATGGAGGATTATGGAAATTCCCTTTTAATATTTTAGTATCCATATATTTGGTTTCATGAATCTAAATTTAAAAAATAATGAAAATGTAAGGGAATAGAATCTTAAGTTATTATATTCTTATGTATGTATTCACTGTTATTAATTTTTTATCATTAATATTATTAATATTTTATGTACAATAATTCTTCTGATTTTTTAAATATTGTAATTTTTTAAAAATTTATGCCTTTATTTTTTGATTCATCATGCCTTCCCTCACATGTTTTTTATTCATCTATTATAAATTTGTTCTTCTTATTAACACCCACATTATTCGATAGAATTCAATAAAACCCCATCATAGGTGGTCCAACACCCAACCCAAAGTCATAAATCGATTCCTATATTCACATTCATGTAATTATATTCTTTCATTATTATGTGGGAAAATAAAAATGTTTGTTCATGGTAATAGTTTTCCAAAGTCATTAAGAGTTCTGCACGGTTTTCATGGGAGGTTCATAGTCATGACTATGATAAGTTGATTAAAACTAATGAATGTGTTAAAATGGGGTACCAATGAATACCTAATTAGATTAGACAAAAATTCATGGGGTTTTGGATGGTGTTATCATATAAGTAATGATTATTAGTTGAGTCAATAACATCAATATCAATTGAAAACACAAGGTTTTGTGCATTATAGATATAGAAAACCCAATTACATATATTTTAATCCCTTGGGTCACAAACTGTGTATCCTAAAACCTTATGGAACTAGGGTTTACACATGATATAAATATCACATAGGATATAATCAGGATATATATTTCATGTGTGTCAGTTTTTCTAGGGTTGTTGTGAACACTTAAATAACCCATAGGGTGTGACTTTGAGCCCCATGTGAAATATTCCAGACTAAATGGTTTAGCAATATAGTGATGTAAATTCCTAGATAAATAGCTATCCCAAAATTTTATGTGTTTTATCTTGCATATCATGTACATTACTGAAAATATTTGGGATTATTTTTAAGTACATGAATAATTAGATCTAAGACTCTAAATAATAGGTAATTCTATATAAATTCCATTCTTTTAAAGAATATTAATGGAAACATAAACACCATTTACTCATAACAACATTTCTTGTACCCTTTTATTAAGTGTTAAAATGTATTGGTAGTAAAAAACATGATGAAATATTGAGTCAATCAAACCATGTACCCTACTCAGCACATCAGTTTGGTTAACTCTATAAAAAATTAAATACATAAGCTTGCACTCAGCTACATCAAAATCCTACTCAAAATATTATAAGTATTATATTATGTGTATTGTTCCATATTTGGTGATTTTAACATTTTCACACTTGAGTGTTAGAACTGGACACATGGATAGTCTATTATGATAGTTTCATCAAATCAGAAAAAATAGTGAATATATCTTCATCATCTTGGGATTGTTTCAATTGAAATTTTATTAGTTGGAGATCATTAGTTTATAGAGATGATAATTAAGAGGAAGGAAAAGATAGTTGGAGAATACATGAGGGTTTTATCATTCCTAGAATCATACTAATTAAATGGAATGGGACATCATACACTTTGTGGAGTTATTAACTACCCTATGTAATGGGGTTGACGGTCATCTATATATGGAGTTTGTAATCTTACTAGATAATGCAGACACCACATCTCATGGCGTTGGTCTATCATATGGGTTATGCCATATTTAACGAAAAATCACTTATTAGTGACAAATAGATTCCCTATTGTTATTACAGATAGACATCATGGATGTTATGAATTTTGGGTTATTGATATGAGGTCTTATTTATATTTTCAAATGTCTTGAGTCATTATAAGAAATAAAAGATTCCTTCAAGATATGATTTATAGCTGGATTTAGATATTCTAAATTTATGACTATTTAAAGGTTATGAGTATCATTGGTTATTTTTTAGATATTATCCTTCATGGAGATGAGCTATAATGATTGGATTATGCTATTATAAATGGATTTTAAGACCATTTAGTATATCCCTGTTTATCTATACCTATTTATCACATTTGATTTTTTGAGTTAACATATTTATTTATCTTTAATTTTATTTTTTTCAATTTTTATTAGGACATTATAAACTATCCCCTACATGAGCCTTAGGATTGTATGTTTTTTTGTGATGACAATATATTATTTGATAGTGACTTGGGAAGCCATGGACCTAGAAGAGCTACTGTAAAGTGGTGGTTATTGGTACATGGTGGAAGTTGATACTGGTGATTCTCTCTTTATAAGAGATCATGATGAAGGGGTAATTTGTTCCCATGTCATACCATTTATACTCAACATTATCATCCGATTTTATTTTTTACTTTGTGTTTTTTTACTTGTAGCATTGTACTAGATAGTTATTATATGACACATGAATTATTATATTGTCCATTTATTCGTACATGTATATATAGTGGTTATTGGTTTATAATTGTTTCATATATAAATATATAAATATATATATTATGTTTATATATAGGCTAATTCCTTTCATGTATTTATGCCTTCTTGATTCTGGTCTAAAACTTTTAACCTATTAGAGTTGGGCATGAGGTGGAATTCAAGGCATACTAATTACCAATGTTAGCCCCACTAAGTCAGGACCTATCAATACTTATTTGAAAACTATATTTTTTAACTTGTTATAAAAATTAATTTTGATGATTAGTAATTATATTTTATGAAATGAAATTTAAATTTCAAATCTGGTATATTTGAATTATTATATTGAATATTTTTTTATGCTGCTTTGGATCATTATTTCCCAAAAAATTTTCTCATACAATATTGTTTAAATGAGTCATAATACACTATAAGACATTTAGATATTAGTTAAATGTTGAATTAGGTGTGTCATGATAATAGGGATATATATTTTTATTTTTTATGTACATGATAAATAAATTCATTCCCTTTTAATAATGAATATTGGAAATGTTAGTGTTGTAAGGTTTATATTTTACTGAATCTAGTAATTTAATTTTTAGATAATTAATTTTTTTATTCTTATAGAAGACTGATGTATGATATTTTGGTATTATATATCTAAGATATTTTAATATAATGGGGTCTCTATCATTATTTCACATAACGATGCTAATACATAACATAGATTCAATTATATCATATATTATTGTTATTAATTATTTTGGAATTTTTGAGATACTTCTCAAGGATGAGATACCAATAATGGGTATGTAGTAAAAAAGCCACATTTTATAGGTTATTAATTTCACTTTATACATAGTTTTATAGGTGTTGAATTGAAAGGCAATTAATGGTGATATTGACAGGAGGTTGTTCAATTAAAATTATTCTCACCTTTCCAAGTTAGTTCCCCTTGGAAATTTATTCTCTTCATTTCCCTAGTTAGTATGATATTGAGTTCAAGGAGAGTTTGTATGTTTTTAGGGGAATTCTAAGATCGAATGGATGCTATATATGTATGAGATACACCAGTTACCTGATTGTCTTCAACTTATTATGTAGTGTTATTCTAGTGGAAGTAGTGGAATATTTTGAATCCATTGGGTAATCAGTGTCTATTTACTTGGTACCCTATAGAATCATGGGAAAAACCAATGAAAAAAATTCATAAATATACACCTAAAATTTTTTTGATGGTTAGGATTCACTTTTATTCTTTCAATTTATTCATCCCTTTTTTTCTCTCAGGTTTCCCTCTTATTCAAAAAGACTCGTTCTCATCAATTATTTATCATATTGGTTCCAAGTGGCCACATGGGATCAATTTTGGTGAGGCATATAAAGGAATTCTTCTAATATTTATCTTACTAATTTATCTTCTATAAAGATTCAAAAAAGTATTTAATCTCTTATTTTAATTTATAATAAATCATACATTTTCTTATGATTTCCTTTTGCTTTTATATTTTCATGGTTGAGTTTAAGAGAGGCTTTGTTAAGCATGCTGTTTTCTTTTATAGATTTCAAATTATTATTTTTGAATAAATTAAAAACTAAATAATAATTATGTTATGATGGATTAATCACTATTATGGGGAAATATAATCATCCTTTAGAACCTTAAGAATTTTCTTTCAGTAGTATAGGTAGGTTACCCTTTGTTCCACTCATAATCATAATGATTTGGTTTATAAATGGTACATGGTTTAATGAAGTATGTTATATTAAATTATTTTCATCTAATAATGTATTTATTAAATTAGTTGATGATTTTTGAAGAAAAAATTATTATATAGACCTATACCAATCACATTTCCAGGATCTCACTCATATATAATAAAACATATCTTGTTTGATTGTTTTCTATGAATTGAATAGTTATTATAAATGTTGAAAAGCATATGAAATTACCATAAACATTATATGACAATTTTTTTAAATCATAGTTTTGTTTAGAGTTATAGATTATTAAATAGATATTAGTATAAACCACTAGATAATAGTTTTCTATATGATATTTTATATTTTTGATTATTTGATTTTGAAAATGATAACATATATTCATGTTAGAAGGGGATTATTGTGTTATATTGGTAGTTTTATGTGGTTTGTATATATTTTATGCTTTCAATATAATTAATACATCCCAATTTTTTTTGGCATTTATAATCTACTATATTTTCATAAATAAATTCTTTTTTCATAATTATTTTATTTATATTTTTTAATTATAATTTATCAAAACTGTATTTACATTAATATTTTATTTGGTCAAAGTTTAACATTATAAAATACATATTATTCCATAATGAATTTTTGTTCAATTTATTCATTATTAATTTTCTTGTTTATTTTTATATAGGATTTTTTTATTTTAGTTTTATCATGTTTTGATCTAAGGTATATCAACCAACCATGAGTATTTAAGTAACCAAAAAGGAAAAATAACAATGCCTTTATAAGATAATTCATGAAGAATAACTAAAATTAACTCATGTATAATGTTTTTAGTGGAAGGTGCCAATCATATTGTGGATATTTAATTGTCTAAGAACCACTCAACCTTCTACATAGTGTTTGTACTACTCACTAACCACTTGAAATATGAAGCTACCATATATAGTATCCATGTTGCATCACCTACTTCTATGGAATTCCACATAAACTGCATGATACTTCATGATGAAAAAAATTCCATATACTACAACAATAATTCCCAGTCTACCTTTAGTCTATAATCTACTAAATGTGATGCTGACCACAAAATTTAAGGATTAATCAGAAGAGTAGTGGACCGACCGCATGAAAAATGAATCGACCATGGGTTATCAAGTCAAACATGCTACATACACCTTCATGATAAATTAATCAATCATACCATTTTATTTTCACACATTATACACTCAGGTAGATTGACACATAATGGTCACTCTACAATAATATTTGGTCTAACAATTTACTTATTTTAAAAAAATTTGTAATTCCAACATGCTCTGTTTTATGAATCATTTGATATCTATATATAATGGTCATTTATTTTAAATTTTTTAATTTTTTATGGATTATATTAATCCATGTTAATTATCTAAATATTATGTGAATAATTTTAATAATATTTTATTGAGATTTAAATAAAAATTATATTCGGTCCTATTTAGGTATAAACTTACACCATATATTTTGAATATTCAAAATTATATTTTACGAGATGATTTAATTTACGTATGTTTTTATTTATTTCTATAAATTATTTTCTAGATATTAATTTTTTTATAAGTTTTAATTTAGGTTGAATGTTAATAAATTTTCTCCATGATTATGGTATGTATTTTTTAAATTTTGGAATTTAGAACGAAACATTATGCTAGTTTTATGGAACATATTTTACCTATCCTCATGGTTTTCTTATTTATTTATAATCAATTTAAATTAATTATTATCATTCTTTCAAATTTTTAATTGAAATATTTTTTTATGAATACTATAGAATGATTTTTTTTTCTTTTTTATGATAATAATGAAGTTAAAATTTCATTTTCTAAACTAATTAATCTATTGTGTTGATTTTTTTTATTTTTTTAATGGTGTTCAATACTCATTCACAAACCATTAATTTCAACATACTATACAACAATTTATGTTGTATTTTTTGATGTGAACTTTCTAACCTCTATGTTCTATGAAATTCTATGAACATGTGAAAACAAAGATAAATATACTAGATGATACTTCAAGGGGAACCAATAAATCTATGAATTCTATTACAACTTGATGAGATATTCTGATCCACAACAGAAATACCATTACATGTTCATAATCAATATTCTCTAACTTTATCTTCATGGTTCAGTTGGACTCTACTATAATTATTTATTTCTATATCATTTCTATTATATCCTTGAATTATGCATTTCCTACCACAAAAGATCCTCTATCCTTCGGTTATAAATCCTATGTTATAAATATAGGACTATTTTGGTTGTGGATTCTTTTTCCTAAAGTTCTTTTTAGGGTTTTGACTCCCCACACAAAAGGCAGGTTCCTGTATATATACCACCGCTTGAAAAAGTAGTATTGTAATAGGTTATGATTCCCAATAAAACATTTCTATTAGTGAATAAACATTAATAATTAAATATAATAATTAAAATTTATAATTACTTTATATAATAATGCTAATTTATTTATTTTCTAAAAATGACTAATCATGTTTATTCGCCCCAATAGATCATCAGTTATCCACATCTCTGACCAAAAAATTAAAATCATTATCTTTACATATTTGATATAGAGTTTATTGTTTATATTTATTTAATTCATATTGATTTATCCTAAATCTCATCATATATGTAAGAATATCAATATCAGATGAAAATAATGAACATAAATAATGCATAGATTATTTATAATCCAACTCACTTTGGTGGAAATGATTATGGTTACTAGAAATCCAAAATAGAGACATGTCTCAAGAATTTGATCATAAAACACTTTTAAATCATGGTAAATACATAAAAAACTACTAAAATTTTGTCCATAAAATATTTTTGTTATCAATTTAGTTAAATATATTTTTAATTAAAAATTAATAAATACTTTATATTATGTTATTGAAAGAAGTTTGTTTAGTTAGTTGTCTGTCTATAAGACGACTCATGAGATTCAGAAGATTTTTCATGTTGATGTTCTTATCTCAGATAATCGTATTAGAACCAAATAAGAAATTATTCAAGAAGAGTATGAAGATTTAAAAATGGGTGAAGATGAAATAATAACCCAAATATTCCAACGATTCACAAGAATTATGAATGGAACTAATTCTCTTGGAGATACTTTGGAGAAAATTGGTTTTATTAAAAAAGAAAATATATCTTCCCAAAAATTGGCATTTAAATAACGTTTTGAATGATGAGATCAATAATTTTAATGATTAAATGATGGATGAACTCATCAGATCACATTATCATTACTAACATGAGTTGAAGAATATAGAGGAATAAGGGACATCAATTAAGAAAAGTATTCAATTCCAAACACATATAATATTTTCTTCTGAAACCTCTAAAACTACGTAAGAGGAAGGTGACACTAAAGAAATATATAACAATAGAAAAGTTATTTTTAGTCTTATGAAGAAAAAGAGAATGTTTATGAAGAGACATAGAAATGAACAAATGTTTTACCAAAATGGAAAGAATTTTTACAAAGTAATAATAGTTTTCCATAACGTTCATTTTTAGAATGTTGTAAAAAAGGACCAATAAAATAAAATTTTGTAAAATTAAAAAATTACAGAAGAGATAAGAAATATAATATGGAGTGAAGTTCATATTTGATTGGATGGGTCTGAACCAAAGAATCTGATTCAATTGATGAATATAGATGAAATAATGTGTTGATTATCCAATGTTTTATACAAATAAATACAAATGAGTTTATTCGTAATTCATATTTTAGTTTAGGATCAGATTCTAAAAATAATGTTTATATCATTAATGATTTATAAGAAGAAAATTTTAAAAAATCAAAATGTTATTTTATAGGTTACTCAAATGTATAGTGAATAAAAATAATAGAATAATAATCCTATTAAGGAAAGTGTGAATGATAATAATGAAAATTAAAATCAAATAAACACATTTTATTTTTTTACATGATTGTTAATCTAATGAAGTTGAAATTATTCCAAAAGAAAATAAAAAATGAAAATTGTGTTTTCCTGATTAAAAAGAATGATTTATCATGATTTTGATTCTGTTCAAATGGATAATAGTAATATCAAAAAGTAAGCTTCTAGTTTGAATGAGGATTCATCAATATTCTTTTGGTTATAATCCTTAAATACCAAAAATGTTCGAAACATATTTTTTTACAAGTATTCAATGAAAAATATAAAATGTTATGTTATTTAGATGTGGATCGAAAGGTCACTTTGAAAATAACTACTCTATAACATTTCTTTAATATCTTGGATATAATAAAACATTTATTTATAATAATTTATCATGTGAATTATTTTATAATAAATATTTTAAATATGTTTGGGTGGATAAGAATTCTTATACTAACGTAAGTGGACCTAAGATAACATGAGTTCCAAAATATATATATTTAATTAATGTTCTCATAAAATATTATTTAATAGTGTCAATGATACATGGAATATGTATAGAATCTACTCTGGATATATGATTCTAAATATGTCGAATTTTTTATCTTACAATCAATGTAATGGAAGCTCTATGAAATTTCATGACAATTCAAAAGGAAAAGTTAAGGTATTATGTGAAGAAGATATTTAAAACATTTTTTTAATTTGTAGTGATTTATATAGTGATGGTTTTAAACCTATGTTAATTACTGTTTAAAATTTATGTAATGATGTAACGAGTTTTAAATGTGAACATAATAAATGTTTAGTTTTCCAAAATGAATAAAAATATATTGAAAAGAAGAATATTTATAAAATTTATTTTTATAATTAACTAAAAATATATAAATTGTCTTAATGTTATATAAATAGGTGATATCATATGGCATTGAAGGCATGAACATGTGAAATTTTGGTTATGTCAAAATTTTCAATGAAATGACATTTAGAGAAGCTACATTGTAACATCTCACCCCCCTCATTGGATTGAGAACGACGAAGAACATTACTTAATCATAAGTGAAATCCCAAATATGCCGAAGGATAATAATAAATGAAAATGGGAATAAATATACATGAGTAATGGTTATCCCTTTAACATAAAACAACAAACCGAACAAGTCATAACCAAAAACCCTCTACACATTGCATGATATAAATGAAAGGAAACTCAAGTTAGACCGTTGATATTAAAATAAAACTAAAATCAAGTAAAATTATATAAGAGAATAATATTTAAGTACATAGTGTAAGATAACTCAATAAAAACTCAAATACTCCTAGGACATCACAACCCAGCTCCAACTCGAACTCCATGATAGGTATCACAAAGAACCACTAGAAAAGTGTGATACTTTACCTTTTCCATTTCCTGATTAACAACATTTAATAAGCACCATAATTTCAATTTAGTTTGAGTAATGAAACTCATTAGATTTTCCCAAATGACTTCTCTACTCATGCCACTAGGATAGAACATGTTAGAACATTTAAATAATACAGTTTAGATAAAAAAATTCTAAAACTATTATTTCAGAATATAAAAAACTGTCATATAAAATATTTTTTCTAAAAATGTTGTCTAAGCAATGAAAGAATCCAAACAATACTTTAAACCCATTGTATAATTTATATTAGGCATAATCTACTGCATTCCACATATCCACACAACCAAGCATGCATGCATCACGGACCTCCGAAAACTCACGAGTGGTGAGTCATACTTTCGCTATTCCATTACTTAATAAACAATTTTATTGGGTGATCCCTCGCCCTTATCCATACCACTAATAATATGGTAGAATCTTTAACCATATCTGTACCGAATTCCCAATAACACTCACAACCATTATGCTAAAATCCAATGCAAAAACATCTATTTCAACAAATCCACCTTTTATTGAAACCAATTTTCATACAATACAATAAAATATATTTATATAAAACCATATTTTCCTTAAAAACATGTCAATTAATCCATATTACTAATATACACAAAATACACATTTTAAAATTCATATTTTAAAGTCAATAAATCTAGGCACATTTCACAACCAATTTTGAACAATTCTAAAATTCGAACATAAACTCACATACAATCACTATAGAGGGTTCTACCATAATATGTACAATAATTACATATCCAAATCCAATAAAAAAATACACTAGTCCTTCAGGTTCTAAATGGAGGAGTCAAGTTTGAAGCCACAAACGTTGAGTTTTATGGTGACAATGAAGAATGGAACTTATAAGCCAAGGAAAATTGGATGAATCTCCAAAATCCAAAATTATATATCTTCCCCTATCAATAAAAAGAAAAATAATAATCATATTTGGAATCAACTATCTTAGATCAATTTACATACATAGATCTACAAAACTGAGAGAAAGAGGGAGAAATAGATCTAAGGAAGGCTAATCTAAACCACAATTAATGAGATAGAATGAAGACTTACCATGGGAATCTAGATTTAATAAACCAAGGGACACCTCTAGATGACTTATTAATCAATGGAAAGATGTTATCCAACCTCTATGAAAGAAAAATACCATGTTAGGACCATATGTGGTAAAAAAAATGAATTTAAACACAAAACAAACCTAGATCGAATTTCTGGATATTGTTTTTAACCAGTTCATGGTTAGTCAAACAATTACGTAAATTAGGAAATAAATGTACACTAGAACCTACCCCAAGGAATAACCTCACATGGTTGCATCACACGATTTCAAAAATGCACTCCAATCATTCCAAAGACCACTATAAAGAATAACACAGTTTCTCTTAGGCTTCCTCACGGTTTGGAAAAACCATGTGCTTCCCGTGAACCTTCCCTTTGACCCCTATCTAATTTTTTATTATTTCTTGAAGGTGTTCTAATGTTTTGTTCTCCCTTATATAATCCCTAAAAAATTTCAAAATTTCTCAAAACTCTCCCAAAATTCACCAAAAAAATTAAATAATTAATAAGAAAGAAAAGAAATGGTTGCTTACTTGAAAATGTGGTTGCTACATTCACCCCACCAATTTCCATTCCGTATTCAAAAGGTAGAAAACAAATGATGTCCTAAAAGAGTTTTGGCCATTACTATTTAATTTATTCCCCCCATTCCCATGTTTCTTATTAAATCATAACATTTTTTCACAAAACATGTACTAGACCGATGCTTTTTCCATGCAATACCTTCTATTTTCTATATATAATCTACACTAGCATGTTCACCAATGAAGAATCCATCTATAGGTCAACATGATCATTTGAATCACATGGTTAGGATCTGAATAATACTATTTCAACTGAGAGTCATGGGAAAAATTATTCACCAAACATAACCATGGTTGCATTGCCAATTGATATTTCACGTCAACAATTTGTTTTATTATCCTAAAAGGGCCTATGAATCAAGAATATAATGTTATCTACATCCCAAAACATCATTGTCTAAGCCTATGAGAGATCCTAAAGAAGACATGATCACTCACCATGAATGATAATGGCAGTCAATGATGATCCTCATCTGATTTATGTTGACTCTGGTTAATCTCCATTCATTTCATCATCAGCTAAATCTCCTCAGTTGTCTCTTGGACATGTTTCAGCCCAACTTGTGTGGTCTCACCAGTTTCAAGCCAGAAATGTGTACAATTACTAGGATGTCCATAAAATTCATCAAAATGAGCAATATTTATCAAGACCTAATAGCTATTGTTATACGATAACACCACTACTGGTACATTCTCTTCCCATTAGCTTCAAAAATTCATTAAAAAAGTATGTAATATGTTTTATAGTGTATGTATCTTTCTTTCAAATTACCCATCCATTTGAGGTTGATACGTTGAAATATTTTTTAACTGAGTCCCAAGGGATTACATTAAGGATTTCCATAAAATAGTCATAAAACTCAAATCTCAATTCAACTCTATTGAAAATGGAACACCATGGATATTTATCACTTCATTGATATAGATCATTAACAAGTCCTCTATTGCATGTGATTCAGAAATACAGATAAAATGATCCAACATAGTGTGTCGATCCACTATCACCCATATAGAATCAAGTTTCCAAAGCATTCTGGGGAGACCTATTAGAAAAATCAATGATATCTACTATAATTTCTATATTAGAATAGATAAGAACTGCAACATACCTGCTGGTCATTGATTCTCTACCATAACTTGCTAACAAGTTAAGTATCTCAAAACTAACTCAACCACTTTCCCTTTCATACCAACCCAAAAAAACTGTTCTTTCGATGTTTTATAAATCATTTGTATTCCATGATAAACAACCCTTCTCAAGTGGTGGTAAGCATGTAGAAGTTGTTCTTGATGAGACATAGGTTTTACTATGATATTTTTGAACCACAACACTAAACTCTCATCAAGAATCCATCCCTCAGTGTTCTCCACAACATTGTGATTTTTCCTCATAACCACAAATTTTTTTATCATATTTCCATGACTACATAACCATATTTATTAGATTATCAACAAAAAAATTTGAATGAAAAATGAATCATCACCTCGATCTTCACATTCTAAGTGCATGTCGGCTAGGACCAACCTCAATTTATATTCATATAAAGCTTCTTTTTCCAACTCAGCATATGAAATTATTATTAATGCATCTACAATTATATTTCCATTTCACAGTGTATACCTAAAGTCTATGTCAAAAAATTTATAGGTACTCTATCCATATTCTTTATCTCAGGTTTATATCATATTGTGATAAAATATTCGTCATGATTTTATGCTTTGTAAACACAGTAAATTTTTCACCAAAGAAATAATGAGGCCATGTTTTCAAAGCATGCACCAAAACCACTAATTTTTTTTTGCATTTATTCTCATGAAACATAAAATTCTATGAGTCATATGCTACAACGTGATCGACTTTAATGATTACACGCGCCATCCCAGATCCTAAATAATCACAATACATCACATACACTTGTCTAGATTCCAGAAAAATAAAGATTGGGTTTGATTTAAGGTGAACCTTATCCTCTTGAAAATACTCCGAACATTCCTCATTCCATTTTAATGGGAAATTATTCATTTTCAAACCAGTCATTGGTGAATCTAGTCATGAAAAATCATGAAAAAAGTGTCAATTGTAAGCAAATCATCGGAAAAAACCATATATTGGAAATAATTTCTTTGGTAGTTTCCACAATATTATAGGTTATATCTTTTTGGAATCTATAGAAACAACTTTTTTATAGACTCCATGGTTATGTACATGTACCTATTTTATCCAAAAATCACACTTTGAAAATTTATCATACAAAAATGTTCCATCAAGATTCCCAACAGTATCTCCAATATTTTATCGTGATCATAACATTTCCTTGAAAACCCCAATATGTCATCAAAAAAACCACCAAAAAAGAATCTGAATATATTTTAACGGTGATTCATAAATTCAATAAAGACTTCTGGTCCATTTGTAGGACCAAAAGTCTATACCACATATTCATAATGGTCATATCTACATCTGAATGTTTTATTCAGAACATCTTCTTTCTGAACCCAAATTTTTTTATTTTGTAAGAACCTGGTCTTGGTGACATCACATACACTATGCCTTAACAAGGTAGTTGGGTCATGGGCCACCAGGTACCACCACTGACCCCACAGACACGTGATCTCCCCCTGGGGCCCATCCACAAACACGACAGTGTCATCTGACTAATAACAGTCCCCACATTCCCACACATATCCTTTCCAGTATTCTTTATCATCACTCACAGACACCCTATGAAATTTCCCAAAAGGTCACCCATCCGGATCACTATTACAGGCCAATCACGCTTATGTCTTGAGTTCTAATCAGGTTGGATCTGGAAAAGGAAGGTGCACCTTATTGAGTTGAGTTATATCATTTAGTCATTTAACCATTTATCACTCATGTTTGTTACATTCAACCCCCCCCTTCCGAGCACAACATCCTCATTTTGGTCCCTTACATCTCAACTCAGGCAGTGCAACACACTTAAGGCTGGGTACCACCTCTGATTCTGAAGGTAACATTCGGGTCCTGTTAATAGCACCAAAACCCCGTCTTAACATAGTTGATAGGTCCTGGCATGACAAGCACCACTAGTTGCCCCATGGACATGTGGTCCCCAACCTGAGGCCCACCCACATGCCCAACCGGGTCATCTAACTAATGGAAGTCATCACATGCCAACACATATCCTTTATAGTATTCTTTGTCCTCACTCACACACACCCTATGAAACGTCCCATATGGTCACCCATCATGATCACTACTTTAGGCCAAACAGGCTTAACTATGGAGGCCTAATCAGTTAGGCTCCCAAAAACAAAGGTGGACTATATTGACATGAGTCATATCATTAAGTCATTTAACCCTTTATCATTCTTGAGTTTTACAGATATTCTGATCACAATTCAATCGTAGAAAACCAAAAATATCCAATCAATTCATCGAACAAGTCATAATTACATGGAATTTTATATTGATTCATTATCATAATTTGTTTAAGCTTATGATAATCCACACAGAGCCATATAGATTTATCCACCATTTTAAAAAACAATATCGGTGCTGCCTATGGAGACATACTAGGTTGAATGAAACCTTTTCTTTCGTGCTCTTCCAACTACACATTCAATTAAGTTAATTTTTTTTCTTCCATTTCATAAGAAATAAGTGATATATGACCAGTCACCACAAGGAGATCAATCATCAATCCCACCTCTCTTATAGGTTGAAAGTAGGATAACATTTCAGGGAACAAATAAGGAAACTAATCAACAACATCTAGAAATGTTCTATTCTTAATCTCTCCCATCGATGAAAAATAAAATGATGCCAAATGTTATGATATCATTCCAAATTATGGTGATAAAAATATAATTGCACCTGCCTTTATGTTCCCATATCCTCAAAGGTGATTTTTGATGCCATCATCAGTCGGGAAACTGACCTGTCAGGTATAACAGTATATGTGAGCCTTAAACAACAACAACCAATCTACACGTATGATTGTAAATAAAACCCATCATAGGCATAATTAAATCCAATTTAATATTTTATTTATCAAAGATTATATAATATTCCCTAGATATAAATGCTCAACACTCTTCTTGAGGAATTTGAGTTTTATGTTTTATCACAGAATACATCATCTAAAATTTTAAATGCAATAAATCAACAATGAGATAAGAAATAAAGATATGGGAAGAACCCATATCAAAAAACACATACATAAGTTCATAATTAAACGAAATCATACCTTTCATGGTCAATGGTCCGGAATGATCATCAACCATAACCTTATTAGCACCATATAATTACTTTCTCGCTATGGGTTTTTCCTTATTTCTCTATTTAAATTTATCTTTCTGATTAGTCATGTTGTTATTTGAATCAACATGGATATATCTGTTTTGTAGATGAGAGTTATTTTGTTTCCCTAATCTTATCAAAGCATAAAATTCTTGTGATACCTAAGAAGTGTCCCAAACACCCGACATTGGAGAACAACGACAATATAACTAAAGATTCCCCATCTTATTGTAATTGTGGGATGCTATAGGTGGTTTTATACACTACCACTTTATGTGGTCAAACAAACCACATTGAAAATAGCCAGGCTAGCTCTTTGGATTAGTAGGATGTTTCATTGATCCATAATTCTTAATCTGGGTCATACCTCAGCCTTGGAAATATGTGATTATTTTCTACTTACACCCAGAAATAGAGTTCCCACCATTTCTTAGGGGTATCAATATAAGTCCTCATCACATAGCTTCTGAGATGTACCTTTTTCCCACCATCACTCTATTTACTATCTTTGTGTAGTCCCTAATAAAAAAATGAAATCATTTAGAGAATATTTTTCCACAGCACGGATTCAAATATTCAGGCATTCAAGGACACACTAGTAGTAACCACAAGTGAAATGCATACTAAATTCTTGAATTTAGCTGCATAATCAGTGACATAAAGATTTTCATTCTTCAAGATGAGGAAATATTTATTCTTTTAATTATAAATATGCGAGGATATAATTATTTTCTAAAAATTTCATCAAAAATATCCCATTCCAGGACTTGGTCTAAATTATTTTGAACTACTAAATCCCACCACCGGCATGCAAGATATTATAACATGTAATTCTCCAACATAAATTTCATTTCAGATGGTGTTCAAATTAAATAAAATATATGATTCATCTTGTTCATCCATACATCTCCCTTCTATGGTTTTGAATCAGACAAAAAAATACGTGGATTATGCTTCTAGATTTTGATTAAATGATCCCATTCCTTTTTCCATCCATATTATTCATTCTATCCATAGACTGAAAGGCTTGGAATATACTTTGAAAAATATATTTGTTCACCTATGGCTTTGGTGAAACCAAATTTTTAGCAGCTTCTTCTAGTTGGTTTCTATGATGCCTACTAGCTACCTTTGTCTAGGAACAGAACAACGTCATAAGTCGCACTCTCTACCAACTGAACTATTGAGGAATTTCAAATTCTACCACAACATACTATCACAAAAATACTTTTAAAAATAAATATTTTTCATGTTCAACCATATATGAAAAATATCTACTTTCTTTAAAAATTTATCGATTTTAAAAATAGTAAAACTTTGACCTTTGTTAAAATCTCACATTTGAGAATCATTTCATAATTTTTTTAAAACTGCATTTTCACACCAAAATAGAAAATCATTACTCAAAATGAAATTTTCACCCTTAGTGGTAATTAATTTCTAAAATGTGTTTCATGCTCATCTCATTGGTTGAACCTATGACAATGATATTCCAAATCCTATAAGTGTCTCCAAAACACTTATGTACCCAACTCTCGGGTAACTTGAATCTAAGCATAAAAAGATTAACTATAAATATTTTTTCTCTACATTTCTTGTCCCAACAATCCCCCTCCTTTATACCATCACAAATACAGGAAGAAATCATAATGAAGTGTGAACTCCAAGTCCGACAACCAATACACTGACAAAGACCACTTGTTCCAAAATGATATTCAGATAGACCTATTTGATTCCAAATATCTCATATAGAATTTTGTACCGAGCAAAACTAATACCACATGTAACATCCTGCCACTCCTCATTGCAATGAGATGGTGGTATGATTTTACATGGCCTTAAACGATATCCCCAAGGTGCCAAAGTATTGAAATAAATTTCAAGGAGCGTCAATATACTAGGGGGAAGATTTCCATTGAAAATAAAACAACTAAACAAACAAGAAATAACTGAATGTCCCACGACATGATGCATGATACCATTGAACGAAAACTCAAATCAATCAATTGATATGAAAATAAAACTAAAATGTTGTACTAAAGAAGAAGACAAATGTATCAAGTTCCACAATAAAAGATCATACTATCAAAACTCATAGACTCCAAAGACACCAACTCCATGCTCCAACTCAATCTACATTCTATGTACCACTAAGAACCACTTCAAAATTTTATTAATTTAGCATTTCCCATGTATCAATAAAAAACATATGAAATTTCACCGAATAGAAAATTTTGGGGTTAATAATGAAACTATGAATAATTTACCAAATGACATTACTCACACTACTAAGTTAAAATATGTTATCATATTAACATTAAATAGTTTATATAAATAAATTTAGAAAACAGTTATTTCATAATATATATCCAAAAAAAATTTAAAAAATTGTTTCAATAAGGAATGAAACCAAAAATATTAGTAAAACCATTCAAAGTATTCCATTTTTTATAATCCATTACATTCCACATATCCACACATCCATCCATGCATGCAATCTGGACTTCCCTGTACTCGCGACTAGTTAGTCGTCCTTTCACTATGACATATTTTAATAATACATTTAATGGGGGGATATCCTAGACCCTTATCCATCAAAATAATGATGGGTGATACTCCTTAACCTTATCCAACTTAAATTAATATGAACAAACAAAACCTTTATGACCAATCCCAATGCAAAGACATCCATTTCAATAAAACCACCTTTTTATAGTAACCACTTTTTCAACAAACCAATTAAAAATATTTCAATAAACCCATATTTTTGATGCAAACAAATGAATTAAACAATATTAAAAAATCCATAAAATCTGCATTTAAAAATTCATATTTTAAAATCAGGATAGAACGGAAAATTACACAACCAATTTTTCACAATTCAACAATTCCACTAAAAATATACAAAACATCAATAAAGAGGGTTATACTATTATTTTCAAAAAAATCATTCATAAATCCAATACAGAAAAACCATTTGATACCATGAATTAATTTTATAAATAGAGGATTCGAGAGGGAGGCCACTTACCTCTTGTTTTACGATGAAAACAGAGAATGGCACGTAAACGCCAATGAAAATGGGTTGAATCTCCACAAACCTACCTTATATCTCTTCCCCTGTTAATAAAAGGGAAAAATAATCATATTTAGAACAAATGCCTTACATTTATTCATTGTGGAAATAGATATTTGAAGCCTAGAGAGTGGGTGAAGTATATCTTTGGGAAATCAAGGAAAACAACCAAGAACGACCAAGAGTGAATACTTAATAGGAGGTTCAAGATTTAATGCACCAAGGGATGCCTCCAGATCTCTTCAAAATTGATGTTAGAGGTTATAAGACCATTGAAAGGGAATAATCTTGAGTTAGGTTCATTTTGGGGAAAACATGAGGCATTAAAACAAAAAACTGAAATTGATCCAGCTTTTGTGGATCTAGTTTTTAACCCAAGAAAATTTAGTCATACGGTTAAGAAAACATTGCACTCACCATGCACTATCCAATGCCTCAAGGATTGACCTCACGTGGTCAGATCAAATAGAATCCAAACAGTATGATAATCGTGCCAAAGACCATTATCTAACATATCATGGTTTATCTGAGAATTCCACATGGTTTGGAAAATTTTTGCACCACCCACGTCCCTTCCATTGGTCCCTTGTATCATTTTTCATGGGTTCATGAAGGTGTTTCACAATTTTCACAAATTGTGCACCAACTTTACACCCTTAGAAAATACTCATCAACAATTTAAAATTTCTCCAAACTCTCCCAAACATCACCAAAAAACATTAAATACATAAAAATAATAAATAAATGGTTACTTAATGGAAATCATGGGTGGTACATTCATGATTTTAATATTTTTAATAATTTTACTTGGTATTAATATTTAAATGGTATAAAACTTATGATAAGTTTCAAATATCATAATGAATTTTTAATTTCATGACAATCATAACATATTCATTTTAATTTATTTTCAACAATTAATAATTATGGTTTAGGATGTATGATTTTTATGATATTGTTGATTATTTTAGGTGATTTACTTACATATATTCTATATCTCATAAAATTAAAACTTTATCTCAATTTATTTATTTTTCTCGGTTGGTTCAAAATAAAAAATAAATATTTAATTATTTTTATTAGAAGTGATAATGTAGTTGAATGATTTATTTCTCATTTTGAAAAAATATAATAAAATGTTCATTTTCATAATTTTTTGTCTCTATGAACAACACAAAAAAAGGAGTTTCAGAACAAAAAAATCAAACAATAATAGAAAATCCTATAACTATTTAAAATGAAACTAATTTACATAAATATTTTGGATTTGAATATGTGAATTCATCCTCTTATATATTATATTGAGTTTTAATTTGAATTTTTTAATAAAACCCCATTTTAATTATTTTTAAATATCTGATGTTGGCTTATTCAAAGTTTTTGGTAGTAATGGTTTTATTTTAAATACTAAGGATAAATTTCATAAATTTAATTTTAAAAGTGATGAAGAAATTGTTCTATGATTTTCTAATTATACTAATTACATTCAGGTTCATAATAAAATACCTATGGTTATAGAAATTATTTCTCATGTTAAATATGTTAAATATTTTTAGACATAATAAATTTGTTTTGGAAACTACTCAAGAAGAATTTAAGAACATTAATTTTGGAGGAAAAAAATTAGGATGATATTGTAATTGTAGAGTAGTATATTAGGTCTTCCCATTCTATTCCTAAGTCATGGAAAACTCATAAATTACATTATGTTGATAATGTTATTAGAAACATTGATTATAGCTTTAAAACATGAAATTCATATTTGAATTTTTATATGAATTCAGATTTTTTTTCTGTGTAAATACCAAATAGATTTTTTTATTATGATGATTAGATTATTTAAATATAATATTAATTTTATCAATTTACTAGTTATAATTTTGGAATTTAGTTAAACTCCAGGTAGATAATCATGTTTGTGGAACTAAGTTGATTTTTTGGAATAAAATTGATGACTATAGTCATACTGTTAGAACTAAATAAATATTTAAATATCAAATTTATTTTCATAAATAAGGAATATATTTTAATAAGTATTTTTTCACCTATATATAGAATTGAGTCTATGAGAATTTTGTTTTCATTATTTCCTTGTCAAAGTTTTAATTTATTTCAAATAAATGATAAATGTGTGTTTTAAAAAAGTTTAATTTTTGAATAAGTTTATGTTTCTCAACCACTTAGTTTTGAAAATGTGATATTTCTTAATAATGTTTTCAAATAATCCAATGATTTATGTGGTCTTAATAATGTTTCTCATTCTTGGTATGACAAACATACCTTTTGTTATTGAAAATTGATATTTTAAAGGTAAATTATATCTTTATTTCTTAATAATTTTTTTTGAATATTATTTTAATGGTGAATATTTATACAAATTATGTGTTTTTGATCTTCATGTTAATTGGTTTGAGAACAGTTTTATAATTTGATGTAAAATAACGTTTTTTAGAGTTTAATGCATGTAGAGACCCGAAGCATGACGTACATGAAAATTGCATTACTTTTGCGGAAAACTTAGTATATAACAAAAACACACACACATGGACCGTAATAGTTTAGTGTCTTTGGAAACTCGGAATATAATCTTCTAATCGTGGTGAAAGATCTTCAACATCTCCCATAAAGATATTATTTTTTTAACCTAAATCCTTTTTCTATGTCCTGGGGAAAAGAAAACATAAAAGGGTGAGCTCAAATGCTCAGTAATTGTAAACAAAAGAAATATCAAACACGTCATATTCATAAGAACATATCTTTTGGAAATCTTAACCTGCAAAAGAGATCATAATTTCATAACATGGGATAAATCATAGTAGTGAAATTTAATCCCAATAATCATAACTTAAAACATGAAGCATTGTGGAATACACAAATAATCATAGAGAATCATTTCTTATTTGTCAAGACTCATTTCCAAGACTATCTTAGTGGACAAAGTCCCTTTCTGAACCGAGTTCACTCCTCGTTTCAGTCCTGTTTCACTGAACCGGTATAACCTACCATTCTATCCATGTCTATCTCATGAGATATAAAATCTTTACCCGATGCATTGGAGGGATATATAGGTTCCACCCAACTCATAATGATACCATTCTTATGTGTGCCACAAAATCATATACCATACATCATAGCATAACCCATGTAATAACAATGGGAATCTTAAGCATCGTGACATCATAAAACAATTCCTATAAGATAATGGAATTCATAAACATAATTCCATCACAGCATAATAAAATAAATTTAATAATAGGGATAGAAACAGAACCCTTTATTATCTTAGATGAAAAATAATTTTGATAAAACACTTGAACTCCATTTTTGAGGAAAATATCCTTTCAACTTCAAAAACATTTTTCCTTTCTTAAAAATTCATAAAATTTTAAACTAAAAGAAGTAGATTAAAAAATAAACCTGAAAACATGTAAAGGAAGATTCTTGGAAATAATTTTTTAAAAATCCATTCATGCCGTATAAGTTAAAAAAACATTCTTCTCGTACTTTTGTCGGAAAAGTCAAAAAGTACCCCGTACGAAAAACGAAAAAAGATTCCTTTCATATCATTTACTAAAAACTCACCGAAGGGTAAAATTGGATTTAAACAATTTTAGGTGGATGGAAATAATATTACATATTGAGGAAACATGGATGTGGATGATAAAATACAACCCAGTAAATACCAAAGTATAATCAATCTCGGATAAAAATGAGATAGTGATATTTCCCTTACCTTAGGACTGATTTGCTTCGTATGTGTCCGAACCTCCTGTATAATGATATAAATAATTTCATTGACTTATTCCAGAAACATACTCATTGTTATGATATCATATATGGTTCACTTATGGCTTTATATTACCCGTTCTATTGTAAATTCCATGTTAAAGAGCGTTTTGGGTAAAATCGTTTCATTTGTCGTCCGTGTTTTGACTTGTAATTATTCATATGATTAATTAGATCATGATTAATTAATTACATGATATAAAACAAGATTTATATATAATATATATATAGAATATACATATATATAATAAATCAGTAAATGGAAAGAAATACACCGTTCATGGAGACGGTAGGCAGTACGTACGCATGAACGTTGTTTTTGTTTCCTTATTGAGTTGAATGGAATTAAGTAGATGAAATACATATATATACACATAAATCCAGTATCATTATTATGTCATATATTTCATGATTACTTATTATATGTAGTTTATAATCATTCATGGATGGTTAAAGTGGAGAATGAATCTCATCGCGTCGTGGTGACGGTAGTCCGTACATACGCACGAGCGATGATATCGTTCTCATGATCGTGGGACTGTATTGGAGTGTATGTATACTTTTTCAGAATCAATATAACTTTAAAATAATCATATATAGTTATTTTTTACACCATTATACCCATCCAAGTAAGGTGGTGGTGGAAAATAGATTTCACCACGGCGTGAAGACGGTATTCCGTACGTACGCACGCACGATGATTTCTTTTTCTGTAGGATGGATAGATGGTTAAATAAAGTTGTTTCATACTTATAATAACATATCAGTATATGAGTGATACTGATGTTATTACTTCATAATGAAACAACTAAATAAGAATAAGTTGAAGAAGAAAGAAATTGGAAAGGATCGGTAATGGATATTACCTGTTCTTTGAAGTGCTTCTTTGAGACCTCCTTTTAGGGCACTAAAATAGGTCTTTGAAGAAGACCAGAACCTCTATGATGTTTCTAGGGAAGTGGAGAGAATAAATTTTCAGGGGTTGGAAGAGATTTAAGGCTCAAAGTGTTGTGAGGAAGAGGGGGAGGAGGTGCCCTTTTATAAGGGAGGAGAGGGGCACCTTTGGAATAACTAAAAATATTATATTATTATAAAGTCAAATTCGGTTTTAAATAGCTCCAAATTGATTTATTTTGAAGATAATGTGGGGCTGGGTCGAAATACTCTCATCCAATATAATTTAGACAAGTTTAGGTTCCTATTTGAACATTATCATTTATATTTAACTTTAAGTTAGATAATTTATTTTTACCGTGTCTTTTTGTGTTCTTACAATATAAGGTTAATAAACATAATATAAGAAGCCAAAAGAACCCAAAGATGTTTATTTTTAATATATATAACCTTATCTAAGTCCTTTTACCGAACCTTATATTTTTAGGAATAAAATAACAACTAATAATATAATATTTGTTTTAAAAACTATTATATGTCAGTTTTGACAGTATTTTGTAATTGATTTTTTGTGAAAATCATAACAGAAATATTAGTTCTAAAAAAGTTAATTAAATCAATAATAACATGTCATATTAACCTAGAAAATTAGTGGAATACATAAAAAGTATCAAATTACATTTATTTGGGTATTTATAACATCAATTACGTCAATATTTCATTAATAAGATAATTATTGCATCATTGTTGTGTCATAAATAAATTAAATTATTTAATGTATAAAAATTACAAATAAAATACTATTATGTAAGAAATCACGTTATCTTTATAATGAATATTTATTGTCGAATTTATCTTATATACAACCCTATATTAAAAATGATTTACTTATTAAACATTGATTTTAACTATTTTAACCCTTCTTTAAATAAATTAATAATAAATGTCCAAATCTAATCCAAGTGAGCCTAAATGGTCATATTTTATTCCTAAGGTTGTTTTTGGTCGAATTACAATTATCTAATAGAATTAGGACATGTGTTAGGGTAATAGTAATATCATTTTTACCCTTAATTACCCTATTTACTTTTAACCGTGGTAAAAAAAAGTAAAAAGTTACTATTCATAAAAATTGTTTTCATCTCATTGAACCACATTTTACTTACTTACATCAACCGTGTCTCTTAGTTTTTTGAAATTCCACTCACAGAAGCGGTAAAATTATGTTTTATGAAAAATTCATTTTTCTTAACTACCATTTAGTGGTTTCACTATTAATCAAAAAATGAAAGTTTCCAGAAAAATACCAAAAATTAGGCCTAAGCTGTATTTGATATTATGAATTCAAAAAAGGTGTCTATTTTACCAAATTCAAAACATATCAGTTACATTTATTAATTTAAAAATTAATTCCTGTCGTCAAAACTAATAGCGTGTTCCTAAGAGATAATAACTATCAAATGATTGACAATTGTTTATGTCTGGTTTAAATGTGAAATTAAATCAAATAACCAACATTGTATTAAATTGAAAAAATATATTCTAAATATACTTTAAAACCGATCAAATTAATAATTTATCACTATTAATTATTTCTATTAAAAAGGTTGTTTTTAATTAAAATTTAGTAATTTTCACTATTCATCAGAAAATGAAAGTTATCCGAAAAGTACCAATATTTCACCCTAAGCTAATTTCGATATTCCGAATCCAGAAATGAAGTCCATTTTGAAAAATAAAATTTACAAAATTTCAAAAAGTGGTTATTACTATTCATAACGGCTAGTTTTAATAATATTTTAATAGCATATCGTTGTTTAGTGAAACTCGGTATTGCGTACTACACACGCTATCGAGGAAGGTCGTGATTGCGTGTAATGCAAGGAAAGTCAAGGATGCCTATTTTACACGCTCCTTTTGGTGTAGCATACAACACAAGACATTAATGAAATTAAAAAGAATATTTTTCATGAAATATCGGGGTGTTGCATTCTATGCCCCTTAAAATGAATTTCTCCCTCGAAATTCATTGGGGTTATAAATGGTTTAGTATTCTAAAGTTTCGTTAATAGAAACCCAAATCATAAAAAGGAATACCAAAACCAATCTTTAAAAACAAAAGTATGAAACTTAATGGTTACCCAGATAAACTAATCACTGGGTTTACACATAGGTGAAAATATGGATATGGAAGAGAAATCTAACCATCATGTTCTGATAGAGAGTGGTAAAGAACATGGCTATGGAAAAGCCAGCAATCACAAAGCCATAAATTTGTGACGATCTAAGGTACCATCTGATTCATCATATATAAGAGCACTAGGACAACATTTTTGGTTTTCAAGATCATTTCCCTAAAGTTGATGAAATTGGAATTAGAAGAAATACTTTCGTGATTCTAGTATAGTCTCTCCATTTGTCGTTCATTGGACAATTTCCACCTCATCTCTTAAATAAATGAAGTTGAATTTGTCATTCATGATGAGTTATCAGATCATGTGATAGAATGATGGGTCATTCCATCGGTCTCAAACAAAAGGTTAGAAAAGATATCAAAAAATACATAAGTCCATCTATAGTGAGACTAATCATATATGGTTCTTAAAATGGACTTATACTTCATATATCATACTTCTTAATATAACAAAACTAGTTTCTACTAAACAAAGACTTAATGTAGGCCAGTGGTAGACGATAAAGGCCAGTCACACTTCGGTTGAGGGTTCGATTCCCACTGCCTTGTTTGACGCGATGGACTGTCGCCCGTCCTGCAGGTTGTCCTTTTTCTAAAACTACATTACTATAACATCACATAAATAATATCAAAAGAAGATCTATCCTTAAACAATACTAGCTTATGGTTAACATAATCCATTCCAATCTTTAGGCTTATCTAAAATACTTCTGTCCAAGCTCATAGTATAAATAAAATGATCACGTGAATGCCATCATTTATCCCCCATATATCATAAGATATATCTTGTTGGCCAAATTACAAACAGGTGAATACCTTAATCATGTATTCTCTTAAAGAATGAATATCCATTGAACCTTAGTGAATACGTGAATGCAGTTAAAATATAACACTTTCCACATACCAAAATCCTCAAAATTCTATATCCTCAAACCATGATATCACATAGTCCTTATATCAATCATGAGCTCATTAATACCGTCAAACATTTCATTTTCTCCTTATCCCTTCAATATGCGCATATCATCAGCTTTCCAAAAATATCTGAATAACCTTTCATGGTTACTGGTACCATTAATCATACACTTTCAAAACTTAAGGAAAGACAATAGTGTAACAATCCTTAGATGTCTCTTTATTCCATAGTACCATTAGATTACTTATACAACATTACACATGATAAACATGTAATCATTCCACTACATTCTTAAACCATTGACCGAGATTCAACAATTCTTTCATCTCACATGTCATTTGTAGTCTCTTCATCATCATACACATAAATACTACCCATACGACCATACTGATTCTCTTCATGAGACTTTCCCTTAGGGCATTGGTTTGCATAATGCTCGTACATTGCACATTTAAAACATTTAACCATTGTTGATGTCGTAGCAATACCATTATCCTCATCCCTGGTGTTAAATGAACCTTTTTCCTTTTCACTTACTGGCTTTGTGTCCTTATTTTCCACACCCAAAGAATCTTCCAGTTCCTTTGAAACATCCTCCTTGATGCCTTTTCCCACATGATTTACATAGGTGAAATTGAACTTTCATTCCTCTATGATCATCATGAAACTCCATCTTTCTCTTATTAGCCGAGTCAGGAAACTTACCAAATTTTACTTTATTGATCATATTATGAGATTGCTGATTCGGCATAATAATGATGTTTGGACTTCCAAATACCATTTCATTTGGTTGCTCATGAAGAATATCATTCCATTGTCCATCATATCCTCCATTATCGTGAATCATCGTGTTTCCAGCCATTTTCTAAAACCCAAAAAGAGTAGTGTGAGAGGAAAAAATCATAATAAAGGGGGAGTAACTTCAATATCTAACATCTTTGGTTTAATCTAATATCGTTACCATAGTTCTAGGACTATATCCTATACGTATACTTATCCTTAGGGACATCCCTAGACATACCTTAGAAATATCTCTAGGGATCTCACTAACGTTTTCGCATCCTAGTTTCCAAAGGTTGACTAAAATTTTCCTCTGATACCAACTGTAGAGACCCAAAGCTTGACGTGCATGGAAATTACATTACTTTTGCGAAATACTTGGTACATAACAAAAACACACACACAAGGACTGTTATAGTTTAGTGTCTTTGGAAACTCGGAATATAATCTTCTAATCGTGGTGAAAGATCTTCAATATCTCCCAAAAAGATCTTCTTTTTTTAAAAACCTAAATTCTTTCTTTATGTCCTGGGGAAAAGAAAACATAAAAGGGTGAGCTCAAATGCTCATTAAGGGTAAACAAAATAAATATCAAACACGTCATATTCATAAGAACATATCTTTTGGAAATCTTAACCTGCAAAAGAGATCATAATTTCATAACATGGGATAAATCATAGTAGTGAAAGTAATCCCAATAATCATAACATAAAACATGAAACTTTGTGGCATACACAAATAATCATAGAGAATTATTTCTTATTAGTCAAGACTCATTGCCAAGACTATCTTAGTGGACAAAGTCCCTTTCGGAACCGAGTTCACTCCTCGTTTCAATCCTGTTTCACTAAACCGGTATAACCTATCGTTCCAGCCATGTCTATCTCATGAGATATAAAATCTTTACCCAATGCATTGGAGGTAGATATAGGTCCCACCCATCTCATAATGATACCATTCTTAGGTGTGCCACAAAATCATAAACCATACATCATAGCAAAACCCATGTAATACAAATGGGAATCTTAAGCATCGTGACATCAGAAAACAATTCATATACGATAATGGAATTCATAAACATAATTCCATCACAACATAATAAAATTAATGTAATAAAAGGGATAGAAATAGAACCATTTATTAACTAAGATGGAAAATAATTTTGATAAAACACTTGAACTCCATTCTTGAGACAAATATCCTTTCTACTTCGAAAATATTTTTCCATTCTTAAAATGTCATACAATTTTAAACTAAAAGAAGTTGATTAAAAAATAAACTTGAAAACATTTAAAGGAAGCTTCTTGAAAATAATTTTTTTAAAATCCATTCATGCCGTATAAGTTAAAAAAACATTCCTCTCGTACTTTTGTCGGAAATGTCAAAAAGTACCTCGTACGAAAAACGAAGAAAGATTCCTTTCAAATCTTTTACTAAAAACTCAAATAAGGGTAAAATTGGATTTAAAAAATTATAGGTGGATGGAAATAATAGTAAATATTGAGGAAACATGGATGTGGATGATAACATACAACCCAGTAAATACCAAAGTATAGACAATCTCGGATAAAAATGAGATTGTGATATTTCCCTTACCTTAGGTCTGATTTGCTTCGTATGTGTCCGAACCTCCTGTATAATGATTTAAATAATATCAATGACTTATTCCAAAATCATACTCATTGTTATGATATCATATATGGTTCACTTATGGATTTATATTACCTGTTCTTTTGTAAATTCCATGATAAAGTGCATTTTGGGTAAAATCGTTTCATTGGTCGTCCGTGTTTTGACTTGTAATTATTCATATGATTACTTAGATCATGATTACTTAATTCCAGAATATAAAACATGATTTATATATAATATATATTCAGAATATACATATATATAATAAATCAGTAAATGGAAATAAATACACCGTTCATGGAGACGGTAGGTCGTACGTACGCATGAACGCTGTTTTCGTTTCCTTATTGAGTTGAATGGAATTAAGTAGATGAAATACATATATATACACATAAATAGAGTATCATTATTATGTCATATATTTCATTATTACTTATTATATGTACTTTATAATCATTCATGGATGGTTAAAGTGGAGAATGAATCTCATCGCGTCGTGGAGACGGTAGTCCGTACGTACGCACGAGCGATGATATCATTCTCATGATCGTGGGACTGTATTGGAGTGTATGTATACTATTTCAGAATCAATATAACTTTAAAATAATCATATATAGTTATTATTTACACCATTATACCCATCCTAGTAAGGTGGTGGTGGAAAATAGATTTCACCACGACGTGGAGACGGTAATCCGTACGTACGCACGCGCGGTGATTTCATTTTCCGTAGGATGGATAGATGGTTAAATAAAGTTGTTTCATACGTATAATAACATATCAATATATGAGTGATACTGATGTTATTACTTCATAATGAAACAACTAAATAAGAAGAAGTTGAATAAGAAAGAAATTGGAAAGGATCGGTAATGGATATTACCTCTTCTTTGAAGTGCTTCTTTGAGACATCCTTTTAGGGCACTAAAATAGGTTTTTGAAGAAGAACAAAACCTCTAGGATGTTTCTAGGGAAGTGGAGAGAAGAAATTGGCAGGGTTTGGACGAGCATGAAGGCTCAATGTGGCGTGAGGAAGAGGGGGAGGAGGTGCCCTTTTATAAGGGAGGAGAGGGGCACCTTTGGAATAACTAAAAATATTATTTTATTATAAAGTAAAATTCCATTTTAAATAGCTCCAAATTAACTTATTTCGAAGCTAAGGTGGGGATGGGTCGAAATATTCTCCTCCAATATAATTTAGACAAGTTTATCTTCCTATTTTGACCTTATCATTTATATTTAACTTTAAGTTAGATAATTTTAATTTTACCGTGTCTTTTTTTGTTCTTACACTATAAGGTTAATAAACTTACTATAAGAAGCCAAACGATCCCCAAGTTGTTTATTATTAATATATATAACCTTATCTAAGACATTTGGCCGAACATTATATTTTTAGGAATAAAATAACAATTAATAATATAATATTTGTTTTAAAAACTATTATATGTCAATTTTGACACTATTTAGTAATTGATTTTTGTGAAAATCATAGCAGAATTATTAGTTCAAAAAAAGTAAATTAAATCAATAATAAGATGTCATATTAACCTATAAAATTAGTGGAATTCATAAAAAGTTTCAAATTACATTTTTTTTGGTATTTATAACATCAATTATGTCAATATTTCATTAATAAGATAATTACTGCATCATTGTTGTGTCATAAATAAATTAAATTATTTAATGTCTAAAAATAACAAATAAAATACTATTAGGTAAGAAATCTCTTTATATTTCTAATGAATATTTATAGTCTAGTTTATCTTATGTATAACCTTATATTAGAAATGATTTACTTATTAAACATTGATTTTAACTATTTTGACCCTTCTTTAAATAAATTAATAATAAATGTCCTAATCTAATCCAAATGGGCCTAAATGGTCATAATTTATTCCTAAGGTTGTTTTTGGTCGAATTACACTTATAAAATAGAATTAGGACATGCTTCAGGGTAATAGTAATTTCATTTTTACCCTTAATAACCCTGTTTACTTTTAACCGTGGCAAAAAAAGTAAAAAGTTACTATTCACCAAAAATTATTTTCATCTCATTGAACCACATTTTACTTACTGAAATCAACCGTGTCTCTCAGTTTTTTGAAATTCCACTCACATAAGCGGTAAAATTAAGTTTTATGAAAAATTCATTTTTCTTAACTACCACTTAGTGGTTTCACTATTAATCAAAAAAAGAAAGTTTCCAGAAAAATACCAAAAATTAGTCCTAAGCTATATTTGAAATTATGAATTAAAAAATGATGTCTATTTTACCAAATTCAAAACATATCATTTTCATTAATTAATTTAAAAATTAATTCCCGTCGTCAAAACAAATAGTGTGTTCTTAAGAGATAATAACTATGAAAAGATTGACATTTGTTTATGTCTGGTTTAAATGTGAAATTAAATCCAATAACCAACATTGTATTAAATTGTAAAAATATATTCTAAATATACTTTAAAACCAATCAAATTAATAATTTATCACTATTAATTATTTCTATTAAAAAGGTTTTTTTAATTAAAATTTAGTAATTTTTACTACTCATCAGAAAATGAAAGCTATCTGAAAAGTTCCAAAATTTCACCCTAAGCTAATTTCGATATTCCAAATCCATAAATGAAGTCAATTTTGAAAAATAAAATTTACAAAATTTCTAAAAGTGGTTATTACTATTCATAACGGCTAGTTTTAATAATATTTTAATAGCATATCGTTGTTTAGTGAAACTCGGTATTGCGTACTACACACGCTATCGAGGAAGGTCGCGATTGCGTGTAATGCAAGGAAAGTCAAGGATGCGTATTGTACAAGCTCCTTTTGGTGTAGCATACAAAACAAGACATTAATGAAATTAAAAAGAATATTTTTCGTGAAATCTCGGGGTGTTACAATGCATGATCAAAATTTATTATTTATTCTTTAAATTAATCAAAGAAGTTATGGTTTATTTTTTAATCAATATAATTATTCTAAATATTTAGTTAAATGTTTTGGTTCAGACTGTTATAAAACTTTTAAAATCTTTATGTAAACTAATTGTAAATGAAATTTAGAAAATTCAAATAAAATTTTAGATTATAAAATTTTTTGAAGCATGATTTTTAGTTTATTATATTTTATTTATTTTTGACTACATATTTTCTGTAGTGTTTTTTTACATTAATAATTTTGATATGGTCTTATAGAATATCACTAAAAACTATTATGTAGATTATTAGATATGTTAGTATAACTATTAATTATTAATTATTTTATTCTTAATAGAATTAATTTGACAACATTCGTTAACTTGAATCTAATTTTTAAGGATATTAACTTGATAGAAAAATTACATTAGAAAAGTTTAATTTCTTTATAAAATCATGTTATCTTGGAGTTTGATAAAGTAAGATTTTATTCCTCTATCTACAATTGAATGTGAATGTATATCTACTACTTCAATTTTTTCACCATTTCTATAGATTAAACAAATAATATTTGACTATTGTTGGAATTTTGATGAAAAACCTATTTATTTTGATAATTCTTTAGTGATTTAAATTAAAAAAACATTTACAACATTCCGTAAATAGTTATAATTACATGATATTTCATATTATTTAATATTATCTTAATAAATTAGATATTATTGAAGAATATATAATAGGAATATTAGAAATTTAGTTGAAAATATAATTTTAACTTGTTTTTTAATTTATATAGATAATTTTATTAAGGGCTGGTTTATAATATTTAATCTAATGTTCATTAAAAAATTTTCAATTTTTATGTAGTCATATTATCATTTTAAAAAAATTAAAAACTGGGATGAATTTTTTAAAATATTTTTTCTGATTTTATAATTTTCAAAAAGGTAGAGTTTATTGGGAGTTTGTTATTATTTTTTTAATACTTTATGAATTGAATTATATAAGTGAAAAAAATATTCAAAATTAAAATGATTAATTTTTTCATTAATTAATTATATTTTTTTAATTGTATTGTTTTAATAGTAATTATAATATCAAAAATCTATATGTACTTCAATGTTTTTATTGGATTTTATAGCCTCTGTTTAACCTTATAATATACATATCATTTTTTATTTAGTATTTATTCATTGTATTTGTTATTGGTTTTTTTCCATTTTTTATAAGTATTACTTTTTAATTTTGTTTCGTCACGTTTTTGTCTATTGTTTGTCAACTAAACTTGATTTTGTTAAGTAACTAAAAAATTAAATTGATTATACTTTTATAATATATCACAAGACAAATTAATGATCCTCGCACATGTATAATACACTTAATAAAAGTTATAATACATTTAATGTCTATTTATCTGACTTTGAAGCCCTCAACCTTTCAGATGGTGTCTATATGATTCACTGATTGCATGAAATATAACGTTATCGCATGTAGTATTCATGATGCATCACATTTTATAACAAACATCCTCATCCACTAAAATTTACATAACGATGTGCTAATAAAATGATCTAGAACATTAATTCTCAATCATCTATATAACTATAAGATACAATAAGTATGAATGACCATATGATTTTTTTATTGACCGCAATAACGGTTGACTGGACACATGAAATGTGAATCAATGATGTGTCATCAGATCAATTGTACTGTATATACATTCATGATATGTCATTCAATAACCTCATATAAGTCTTACACATTCTCCAAACATGGTATTTTGATACCTCATAGCCAATATACTCTCATGGTTTGTCCAACACATTACTTATTTTGCTAAAATTTGAAAATCTATCATATTCTATTTTATGATCAATTTGGTATCAATATATTATGCATTATTATTTTTGGTAATATAATATTTTTTTATTGATTATATTAATTAAATTTAATTATTTTCAACCCATGTGATTATGTTTTTTTATATTTTAATAAAATATAACTTCATATTACGTTTTATCAGCTTTTTTGTATTATCATACACCATATATTTTAAATATTTGAATTTTTATAATTTGAGTTGATTTTATTGACTTACGTTATTGTTTATATCTAAAAATATTATTTATAGATATTTATCTATTTTTTAGGATTTTAAATATATCATACATTTTATTCAAGTTTCCCCATGAATATAGTATATCTTAAAAAACATTATTTTTTTGAAGGAAACGTTAAGAATGATTTATAGGATATTTTTATCTATTTTTATATCAATTTTTTGGGTTTTCTATTAATGAATTCAAATTTATTTGAATTAGTAATTTTTTTTTAATTCAACTAATTATTTATGATAATTATAGAATTATTTTTTCTCTTTATTTTAAAATTAAAAAATAAAAATTTTAATTGCCTAATGATGTAGAGACCCAATTTTTTCCATGAAAGACATTGGAATATTTCTCTCTATATTTCCAAAGATATGTGCTAATACATCTTGTGATTTAAAGGCTTAGTGTGCCCAAAATTAATATTATTAAAAATATTTAGAATAAAATATACTATTTATGAAAAGGAAACATGATAACTATTAAATGGTAGATCATATTATAAATTTGAGGATATTGATGAGTCTGGAATGTGTCATTTACTCTAGGAGGGATATAACTTTGGTCATCGTAGGTTTTCTATACAAATTGTCCTAGAGGAAAAACTATAATAAAATAATTAAATTAATTTATTTTATTTTGGATGATGTTCTAAATAACATTGGAATGGTGACATAGATCGGAAATATGAGAGTGTAGTTGGGATCATAATGTGGTGTTTTAGTAAAGCGTGTCCTAATGTGAGAGGGTGCGGGAGGTTTGGATTCCACGATTGTTGTTGGGAGACTTATTTAATCCTATAAATATGAGTTTAAGGAAATAAGAAATGATTTTGGTCATTTCCTCCCATGGCCAATGGAGATCCTCTTCTCCTCGCATTTTGGAATCGACGCCGAATTTTTGGTGGATCGAGAAAATATTGCAGGTCCTGACATATCATAGCATGACGAATGCAACGATAAATCCAAAATCCAGGAAGGATTCTTCTTTTGGATTCCACATTTCACTAATCAATGTCTTGTATATAAATATTTATTTCTTATTTATTTATAGTTTAAAAGTTATTTTCTATGTACATACTAATATGACTACCAGCCTTTTTAATTATGGATTGTTTGTTGATCATGGTCTTCCCTCACTTTATTCATTCTTCACTGATAAAAATTTTGACACATTGAAATGATGTCCAAACATCAAGCAGTGTATGGTTCCAGTAGATCATGATTCAAGGATTACAGATCTACGATTATTTTAATTTTCAAGAACTGAAGAAGGCACGTCGATGAGTGGAATAGGACACTTACTATTAGATTCATTAGAAAATTGATGAATCTTTGAGCGGATCATAGGTGTGTTTAAATCAAGAATCAAGGATCACATATCTATGCTCTATTTCATCTTTCGAGCACCAGAGGTCTTCCAGTGGTCCACAGAAAGCACCCAAAGTGTGCAGTGGTTGGTGGTGGTAGATGGTGGCGGAACGTGGTAACCGTGGAAGGCGGGGGAGCCACACTATAAGGGCAGAGGAGCAAGGGGTAGTGCAGTCAGTCGGGGGCAATGTATCATTGCACGTCTAGGTGTGGGCAGTGGATTAAGGTGCAGGAGGTAGAGCGCAAGCATTCCTGGGATAGCCGGTGAGTGGGAACCAGGATGATGATTGGGCCGTGGGGGGGAGGTGACTGGGTCGTGGGGTGAGGTGACTAGGCCATAAACTATTGTGATGGGTTTTTCCATGGCGACGGGTCGGAGAGATCATTGGGATAAGGTCAAAACCCCTATATATTCTAAATGGTGTGTCTGTTTTATGTGTCATATGTAGAAATGTGATCCTACTTTCAAGACAAACCTTTTGACTGAAGTTTGTAAATTTTGAATTTTTGTTTCATGGATCGGTTTCATGAAACTCTAAAGTATAATAATATTAATAATATTATTATTATTTTGGAATTTTATTTTGGACGTAATTCTTGCATACAAAGTCTGATCGATGCTTTATAGTGGTGTCATGACACTAAAATTAAGGCAGATGATTCAAGACCAATTTCTAGTGCATAAAATGAAATTGAGTTATAGTCCCATGAAGCCTAGGTCATGATTTTGGAGGTGAAAAGTTAAATTTTCACCAGGTTTTAGTTTTGGATTATTGAGTAGCCAGTCCCATGTATTTTTCCATGAGGATCACAATCGTGCAATCTATATGATTGGATTCAAGATTAGGGTGTGGGTCCCATTAATTACAATTTGTGCACAACATGGTGAAATGTAATTTCTTCATCGAGTGTCTGATTTTGGAAAATAAATATCCTATACTATTTGTTTTTTCACAAGCATCACACTGATGTGATTCATTTGGTTATTTAGGACCATTTGAGGAGTCTTTTCATTGAAATTGTGTTTTCCCTCATCAGACTAACATTGAACATCATTCACTCTCAATCCTTTTCTCTAGATGTTTCATATACTCTGGGAGTGCACTGGGACACCAAGGGGTTTTGGGTCCCAACATAGAACCTATGTATGGCTAGGCACAATAGCATGCGATGAGGTAGGGTTATATGTCATGTAGGACCCATTCATGATGTGTACCTCACTATGAATCTTATATTCATATCTTCTTCTTTTGGACTCGGATTTTGTTCTACAAGTATCCTATTATGAGGATCATTCCTAATGGAACAAGATGGTGCCCACCATAGTGTATTTTGAGATATAGTGAGAGATAATCCTTGTGTGGTGCTCATTTATGAAATTTCTGATGATGGTAGTGATTAAACACATTAATATCAGATACATCTATGATTAACATCTAGATATGATGGAAAGTGGCATTCCTTGATGATTTATGAGAGTAACCATCCTCCAGGGGTGGATAGTGTGGCCCCTCAATGATCTTATGAGTGGAAACCTATATCCGGGTTGGCCATGGCTCCTCGACAACACTAGAGTTCCACCCTCCATCCAGTCTAGGCATCATTCCTTGAGGATGATAGAGTGGAATCATCCATACAGGATAGGAATGGGTCCTTAATGATAACTAGTGTGACACCCTCCAAAGGGTATGGTCATGGGTCCTCGATGATGACTAGAGTGGAACCCTCCAACTGAGTTGGGCATGGGTCTTTGATGATGACTACAGTGGAACCCTCCAGTCAGGAAATGCATAGGTCCTCAATAACACAAGAGTGGAACCCTCTAGCATGGATGGGCATCAGTCCTCAATGATGATATGAGTGTCACCCACAAGCTAGGCAGGGCATGGGTCCTTGACGATGACTAGAGTGACACCCTCTAGTCGGGCATAGAATGGGTCCTCATCCTTGACTAGAGTGCCACCCTCTATATGGGTTGGGAATGGGTCTTCAACCATGAGAATAAGCCTCTTGAATATTTATATCAGTGACGAGAAATAGCCTGATGTACCTTTGGACTCACGAGATAGTGTGATGTTTTCCCCACTATGATCCGTCCTTGAGACGTGACTTAAAACCATGAGGGAGAGTCAGTTCCACCCCATTCATATAGTATCATAGTGTGGTGATTGAGACCCTCTAACTTGGTGTTCAAGGAAGATGTGTGGGATGCTGGGCATAGTTGATGGATACATCTAGAACTAATGGAAACTTTTTTCCTAGGCTGAGTTATAAAATAGAGATCCCCTTTCCATCTTGTCTAGGATTATTTTGTTGATTATATATATATATATATCATGTTTCATTCCCCACTATTTATGTATTGGTTACTCTCCCTCTAGAAGAGGCGAAGATGCATTGGGTATTCGAAGATCTTTCATTGTTTAGCTTCTCAGGGTTGGATGAGTATTCTCTCCTACTATAGGTAGTGAATACTTAACAAGTGGTTCACCC
The DNA here is from genome assembly GCA_963277665.1 of Viscum album. Classification (NCBI taxonomy): domain Eukaryota; kingdom Viridiplantae; phylum Streptophyta; class Magnoliopsida; order Santalales; family Viscaceae; genus Viscum; species Viscum album. Next base: position 1,365,047,166 of record OY728147.1, read on the forward strand.
TCTCACAGTGTCAATATCATTATGTTCGGAAAAGTTTTCTTTCACTATATTGTTTAGATGAGATGTGTTATTTACTATAAATTACTCTATCTACTGCTTACCTCTTCAGTTGTATCTATTACTTCTCCCCGTTCACCTTGTTGTGGCATCCTACTGAGTATATATATATTTACCCATGCATGGGATTTTCCCACAAATATCATGCCATATACAGACGATAGAGAGGATTATGAAGAAACCAATTGATCGTAGTGATATGGGGTGCAAGGATAGTGTACGGTGGTTATATCTTGAGATCCAGGAGTGGGGATCTATCTATTTTTTTAAATTAATTTTTGGGACTCTTTTTTTGGTTGGGCATGTATGTTTACCCTTTTTCATTTCATTTTACATTATATCACATGTAAATGTATTGTAATGAGGTTGATTCATGTTTTTGGTTTTTATATAGTAGTGTTTTACCTTGTTTTTCATTCCCTGAACACTTCTTCACTCAGTTGGATGTGTGTGTGTGTACATGTACATAGGAAAAGGCATTCGAGAGGTTTTTGGGTTTTATGTGCTTGTCTATACCCCTAGCCTATGGAGGCGGTGTTGGGGTAGTTATGGATCAAGGGCCGACATGCGTTGAGTCATGAAAAATTGGTATCATATGTTGTTCAACCCTTGGGATGCTGTTCAGATGTTTCCCTAAAAAGGTGATGGTTGGGTTTAGAGAAATAATAACAATGTGTGTCAGGTGCAGCTCTTGATCCTAGATGTTCAGTGTTGGTGTGCCATCTGACATATCAATTCACCAGGACCGTGACTGTCGAAATGTGGACTCATATCCATGATAAATTTGATGCAGTGATCAATGATACATCCATCATATAGGATTGAGTCTTTTAATTCCCTTCTTGAGTCAGATCCCCATTTATATATATATATATAATCATTTTATCATGGTACTACTTGATAAGTTTCAAGATGTCTCTGTGATGAAAACCAACAAGGATACCAACTCTAGTTCATGATGATGGCCCTCTGGGTGAAGATACCATAGTTCATGGTCTATAATTGTATCCCCTAATTCCAAGAGGATAGGTAGAAGAACATCCAACAGTTGATCAGTAGATAGTCCCAGTAAAGCAGGCTACATACGTGCATAGGTTGATCGCACTCTGCGAGTTCCAGAATCAGAGACCTCTGAGGTTCTACCGTGATCCTTATCCTCAGGCAAAATAATATTGGCTACATTCAGTGGTCCACCTCTGAAAGATTTTTCTAACTCTGACAGATCATATGGTTACATTGGTAATCATTATTTTCTATAGAGCCGATGGGAATTGGTGAATTCTAGTTACTCAAATGCGTGATGAGTTAGTACTCTCCTTTAATGACATCCAACAACTATTCTATGAGGAGTAATACCTCTCCTCTCTATGCCCCATTGATATTTAGTATATTTTTTAGATTTAGTAGGGAGGGGTGATGGTGGTTGAGTTCACAGATAGTTTTAAAAATCTAACATGCTACTCTCTAGACATAATCCTTGATGGCTAATTCCGAGGCTGGAAGATTGATTAGGGACTCCACATGGATATTTGTGCCATCATAGCACCCTTGTACATCCCCACCTATGTTGGAGTGTTGGAGAGATCTTTGGTGACATAGAGATTTCTATCAGAGGAGTTCTAATTAACTGGAACTGGAAGTGGTAGAAATAGATCCAAGACATCAGCTCCCGCTAGCGGATATTAGTTGGTGGGGCCTTGACCTAGTAGGCATCTCAATGATCAGACATAGGCAGTTGTTCAGGGACACTGTAGAGCATAGGTTCTCCGAAACGAGGTGGGGATACTATAAGAGAATTAAAAACTATGTGTGGTGGATAATTCTATATGATCCTTCCACTACTACCACTAGGTATCCCACATTAAGCTTGGGGAGGTAGAGGTTGTTCTGTAGACAAATGAATGCTTTGGATGTCTATGATCATACACTACCTAAGAAGATAAGAGGTAATACCTATGACTTTTATACATTTTTTTAATTATAACTTATTATAAATTCTAGGAGGAACTCTTCCCTCCATTCTTCCCTCTTGATGTTTTACCAGGGCGACGTGGGTTGTCATTTTAACCATGTGTCAGTGTTGTTTGATATAGATTTCAATGCACGAGGAAGAGGTATCCTTCCCCCACTGAGATGTGTTTTAATGTTGTGAGAAAACCCATGAGGGTGAATTATTGTTGAAAAATGTGGATTGTATTAAGTTGTGGTGGGTGAGTCCCTCTGACGTTTGTGCTCATGGTGGGGTTGTGTAGTAGAGTGTTGGAGTCGGTCTTGATATTACCAATGGAGTTTTTTTCTTGACCTATTTCTAGTTGGGATTCCACTATTGGGTTTGGTAGAGAGTCTGGTTTGGGGTTACTCTATTTCCAAGAGAGGCATGGAAACATGTGGAATGTTATGTGTTATATGTGGAATGCTTCTTACAATTGGATGAGTTTACTCACCTATATAGTTTGTGGGTACCTTCAAGTGATCAATGTTCAAATACAGGTTGAGGTGATTGAGATCCCATTAACAGAACTACTCAACTCACTCCATGGGGTGGTGAAAATTTTCATCACCCTGAGAATGTGGAGACATTACCTCTTGGGAGAATCTATTGTGATTTCCATAGACCACCAGAGACTCAGGTACCTTATCACTCAGAGAGACATGAACCTTAGGTATCCACATTGGTTGGAGAATGTGCAAGACTATGACATCAAGATAGTATATACCTGAGGGAAGGGAAACATTTTATATTATTCCATTAGTAAATATTCCTAAGCTCACCTAGTGCGGGAATCATTGAAGTAGTTATCTTCCCTACTACTGACCACAGGAGAACAGGATGGTACAATTTTTCTAAAGTCAATGGTGCTGAATCTTTCACTTATCGAGTGTGTGAGAGATTACTAGTTTTGGGAAATCCATTGAGAGATCTTCCATGACTCAGATATCCATAGGCAACTCACTAAATTGATATTTTGATGGAGGAAATCAAGATACCTTTTTCTTAGTACAAATATTTTTTCTGGTTGTGATGTAGGAAGAGGTGATGGGAATGTTCCAGACTTCTCCCTTATCTCTAAATCAGATTTTGGAGAGTATGTACCCTTTAACAATAGTTCTAGGGTTCTAACATGAGATGAAGTGTAGATGAGTTCATCTCATGGTGGCTTTCCTATCAGAGGTGAAGGACGAGCACCAGGTTCCGGTGGGTTTATTATGGCCTCATGAGATCTTGGGGTGGAAATGGGATGACATATCCATGGAATTCATCATAGTGAATCCATGCATAGTGAAGGGCCATGACACCATCTGGGTAATAGTAAACTAACTCACAATGTCGGCACACTTCCTTGTGATAAGGGAGTAAAGTTTGGTGGAGAGTTTGGGGGAATTCTACGTATAGGAGATCGTCTGCCTTCACAGGGTTCCCTCGAAGATTTTCTCTGATAAGGATTATTATTTTATATCCTAGCTAGGGAGTGTCCTGAAGGAGTCATATTCAAACAAACTGTAGAAGAGTACATCATTTAAGCCAAAGACTAATGGGATTACATTGCACACTATCCAAGTGGTGGAAGATATTTTGAGGGCTACCGTGTTGGTTTATGGATGAGGTGGAAATGTCTCTGTATGGTTATTTAGGTTATTTGATATCATGCAAAAGGTTAGTGAGGTTTCCTACCACCTTTCTCTACCCCCACAGCTGGAGCTGGTGCACAACATTTTCCACATGCTCCATCTGAGGATATTCGTGCATGATCCTATATACATCATCATCAAGAGAAAACTATACATAGATGAATCATCACTTTGGTTTGCGTACTGTGGCAACACAGAAATGTGCAAGGGAGTCCTTAGTATTGGGATATCCAAGAGAATGATCAGTATCCCATGTAGTTTTTCTTGTTTTTCTTTTTAGGGAAAAACTCTTCAATGAGATAATGATATAGAGACCTAGTTTTTTCATCAAAAGACTTTGGAATATTTTTATATATATATCCATAGTTAGGAACTGATATGGAATGTTATTACTAGGAATAGAGTGCTTGGAATTAATTTTTTAAAGATATTATGTATATTATCTACTATGAACATGAAGGAAATTGGAAAACTCTTAAACGGTAGTCCAGATCAGAAATCTGAGGCCACAGTTAAGTCTGAAATTTCGATTTTACCCTAGGTGGGATATAACTTTTTTTCGGCATGTGTCTTCTGTAAAAAAATCATGGAGGTTGTAACCGAAATAAAATAATTAAATTAATCTAATTTATTTTAGATGTTATTCCAAATAAATGTTGAACAAGGACTCAGATTAAACATCTAAGGCCACCGTAGGGATCATGATTTGGTGTTTTAACAAAGTGTAACCTCATGTGAGAGGGAATAAGAAGATCAGATTCCATGAATGTTTACATTAGACTTGTTAAACCTATAAATATTTGTTTATGGAAATGAATAAGGGTTTGGCCAAGTTCCTCCCAAGGTCGATGGAGCTCCTCATCTCCTTATGTTGGAAAATTGATGCTGAACTTTTGGCAGATCGTGATGAGATTTCAGGTCCGAGTTGATCAACGAATGAGAAATGAAATGACACATCCAAAATCCAGGTAGGATTCTTCTTTATGATTCCACATTTAACATATCTAACATATGCATGTCATAATTTACTTCTTATAATTTTCTCTACATTAATAATATTTTTTCGTTGTCCATATTTACACGAACGTCGACCTTTTTAATTTTGAATTTCTCATTCTTCATGTTCTTCACCAATTTTTCATGTTATTCGTCAAAAAAATTTAGAAACGTTGAAATGAAGTTCAAATATTGTGGGGAGCATGGATCTGGGTAGACCATGATTCAAGGGATATGTATCTACGATTGTTTCATGTTTTAGGAACTGTAGGAGGCATGTCCTTGAGAGAAAGTGGCCACAAACTTCTAGATTCATCCAAACATTGACAATTCATCGAGTGGAGCATAGGTATGTGTATATTGGAACCTTAGGATCCCAGATCTATGCTAATTTTTTAGTATTGGAGAACCAAAGAGGTCTTGGTGGACCGTAGAAGGGACAACTGGTGCATAGTGGTCAACTATGGCATACCATATCGCATGGTAATCACGAAAGGTAGATGATCTGTACGGTGATGGGAGAGGAGTGTCTAGTGGCAAGACCAGGTTAAGGAAACAGAGTGTAGCACAACCAGCTGCAGGTGCCAGAGCGCATAAGTGGTCAGGACGACAGGTGAGTGGGATCTGGGATGGCAGTTATGCTTTTGGCTGAGGAGGTTGGGCTGTGTGCTGCAGTGATGGGATGGTCAAAGATAGAAGGCCTAACTAGGATGGTGGAACGGGCAGGATAGAGCAGGCTAGTCCCGGTTGGAGCCGGCCAAGCTAGTGTTTGAGTGTAGGATCAAACCCCCATTATCCCTTAAACATAACATCATTTTTATGTGTTTTCTCTATTGATATGTTCTTACTTTCATGATGGACCATTTGAGTCTAGTAGCAGAATTTTCAATTATGGGTTCATAACTATTTTGCATGAAATGCCGAAGTATATTATTTTTATTATTGTTATTATTATTATTGAGTAATTTTTATTCAGACAAAATACTTGCATTCGACATCCGATCGTTTTTCCATAAGTGTCTTTGTGACCCAGAAATTAAGGTGAATGTTTTAAGTCTAATTTCGGGAGCTTAAATCGAAATTGATGTGCAGGCTCTGCAATGCTTGGTTCAAGAGTGTTGTGGTGAAATGTAACATTTTCACCTATTTTTTGTTTTGGATGAATATATAGATGATTCCTTGTCTTTTTCAGTGATGATAATAATGGTGTGATTCATATTTTCTATTCCAAGATTGAGGAATGGGCCCCATGAAGTATTGTTTTTTGAACAATAGAGTGAAATATAGTTTCTTCACTGGATGTCCAATTCACGAAAATGGATATTCAATAATGTTCACTTTTCCACAAGGATCACAATGGTGTAATCAATTTGGTGATGTGAGGTATTTTGAGGAGGCATGTTAGTAAAAATACATTTTATCCCTTCAGTATGATGGTGAGTTTTCTGCACTCTTCAGTAATTTGGCGCTATGTGACATGTACTCTTGGAGTACAATAGCACACCTAGGGGTACTTTTTCACATCTTAGTACAATATTATGGCTAGTTATATGGTTAGGTGATGTGGTGTAACACATCATGTGGCCCCCATATGCACTATGTACCTCACTATAAATCTTGTACTCATATTTCTTTCTTTTGGTTTTAGATTTTGGTACACTAGTAGCATATCATGAGTATATTTCCACATGGAACATGATGGTTCCCTCAGTAGTGAATTTCAAGATAATATGTTAGATTTTTTGGGAATGATGCGCGTTTAGGTGATGTCTGATGATGGTAGTGATCAGGCATTGGCATATCAGATATCTTTGAGCTTACCCTCTAGCTGTGATGGGAAATGGTGTTCATCGATGTTCCCCAAAAGGTACCACCCAACAGGGGTGGACAGTGTAGTCCCTTGATGATCATCTAATTGGTGGCCTCTAGCCGGGACAGTCATGGGTCCTCACCAACACTAGAATGGAACCCTCTAGTCGGGCTTGACATGGGTCCTCAACAAATCTTTAGTGGAACCCTCTAGTCAGGCTGGGCATGGTTCCTCAGTGATGACTTGAGTTGAAGCCTCTAGTAAGGATGGGCATGGGTCCTCGACGTTGATTAGAGTGTAACCCTCCAAATTGTTAAGTCATGGGTCCTTGAAGATGACTAGAGTGGAACCCTCCAGCCGGGCTAGGAATGGTTCCTCGACGACACTAGAGTGGAACCCTCCAGATGGGCTTGTCATGGGTCCTAAAAGATAACTAGAGTGGAACCCTCTAGTTGATCTGGCCATGGGTCTTCGATGATGAGTAGAGTTCCTCCCTTAAACCGGGCTAGGAATGGATCCTCAACGTGGACTAGAGTGGCATCCTCCATCCAGGCTCGGCATGGTTCCTCAACCTTGAGACATGACCTCTTTGCTCTGTAGATCAGTGATGAGACATGGCTTGAAAAAAAATTGGACTCCAAATATATATGGAATCATTTTCCACCAAGATGAATCTATAAAATGTGACCCAAAACTATGAGGGTGAGTCAGTACCATCCAAAGAGGATAGTGTCAAAATATCGTGATCGAGCCCCTTTGACTTGTGTGCTCAGGGAATACGTGTGGGATGTTGGGAATCATTGATGGATACTTCAAGAACATTTGGAGAATATTTTCCTTAGAGCTGTGATATTAAGATCCCATTACCCTCTTATTTTTGCTTCTTTAGTAGCGCATATATATATATATATATATATATATTATTTCAGTACCCACTCGGTGGGTTTTTTTACTCTCCCTCCAAGATAGGTGAAGATGCATGATATATTCCACATGATTTTCATTCCTATATTATCATGGATAGGAGATTACACTATCCAATTATAGACACCAATGAATCATTGAGAAGTTCACCTTATCACAATGTCGAGATCCTAGGGTTTTGGTTAGTTTTCTTTCACAATATTGTTGGGTTGAGTTATAATATTTATTTTACCTTGTTCTATATATTTCATTACACTATAGTTTTATCTCTTAAAGCTCCCCATTAACCTTTTCATGGTATCCTACTGATTATGTTTATACTCACCCCTATATGGTATTTCTCCACTCGTATTGTGCCATATTTATACAATAGGAATGTTGATCAGGACTTCAATGGAGCATAAAAATATGGGGTTCTTAGACTTTGTATAATGGATATACTGTGGGATCTAGTAGTGTGGATCTCTTAGTAATTTTACTTTTCTGGTTGGGACATTGTTATGTTGGGAATGTAGTTTTCTATTTTTTACTTTTAGATTACCTTACAACACCATTACTTGTAATGTTTAGAGGTCGATGCATGTTTGTGGATTATATATAGCAGTGTTGTATCTTCGTTACAAGTCACTATGCACTTTTTCATTGAGTTGGTTGTGTGTGTGTGTACAGGTGCATAGAAAATGGCTTTCCAGAGATTATTGTGCCTTCATTGCTTGTTTCCACCCATGGCCTATGGATGTGGGCACGGGGCAATTGTGTCTTCTGGCCAACATGGGATGCGTCATGGAAAATGTTTTTCCTGGATGTGTTGAGAAATTTATTTTATATAAAGTTATTAAAGATTCATTTAAAGACACACCAATTTTTAGATATGATACAAAATAGCTATGAGGAATTCCTTTGAGTTAATCTTTAATCATTTAAAATCATAATGATTTAAATGATTCATTGATCCTGTGAAAACAAAGTTGCATCTTTTGGAATATATCCCATGGGAAACCTAAACATATATAACTGTTTTTGTTTCCTTAATGAAACATTCTAATACACTACTCATAGACCTATCTCTATTATTAATCTATTTTCTACTACTTCATCTACTTAGTTTTGTTTGTGTATAATGAAATTCATTCTATAAATCTCACCTATAATCTAACATTGGTTTTTTATTTTTAGAACAAGAATTGTTCTCTCTTTTTAGGCTGTGACACTTAGATTATAAATTTAGTACCATTCATGATGTGACTACCATTATCCAAAGTCGTTTTTAAGGGTTGTGAATGCCCAGAAAAAATTTAGGAATCTCGTTGTACCTCTACTGGAGAGTGTGTGATTGTAATCAGTTATGATGACAAAATAATAAAAAAGATATTTTTAAATCCACTTAAAAAAATAGTATAGAAATGTAAGGGTAGAGTTGGTCCCCTTTGAACCGAACTACTATAAAAATAAATGGGTTCATTATTTACATTTATGGTGATGATTATAATTTATTTTCCATTTAATTTAACCTAATAATTAAATTTGATAACCATTTTTAAAAATTTATTTTTCTAATTTATTTTCTTTAAAAAGATTATATGTTATATCAACCCTCCCCACTCTAGAAAATATATTATCACCATCTAATACCAATGATGTTATATAAAGCATGGACATGTCTCAATATGTTGAAAAAAGCAGTATTGAATATAATATGAACTGAAAATTACACAATTTAGTATACCCCTTCACCTATTATTGAATCAATGTGTTGAAATATCACACTAACTTGGAATACACAATTCCATTTTCCAAATGGGATGGTTACATCACCATGACATACAGTGTGTGGGGAGTATGTATTTCTATTTCAAATACCTGAATGAGGCATAAATATGATAAATCATATGATTCCTCCATGTATTTTGGGTAATATGTTTTTTCTTATATTCATGTTTGGTAAAATTTATAAAGAGTTACTTATTATTATTATTATTATACCTTTATCTTCATATTTTTTCTACATACACTTTATGATAGGTAATAAGAGTTAGGGTGGTGATCACCTACTATGTGTGATATTCCCACACCCTATAATGGGTTTACATGTTAAAAACTATTTTTACCCTTTAAAATAATGTAATATTAATTTCATCCTATTAATTTATAATGCTTTTATGAATCCTCCAACACCTATAATATATTTTAAGCTTTTAAAAACATTTCTTCAAGGGCATGACTCACTTCTCCATCGCCAAGGGAAACGTATTAATAATATAGGGCCTTTAACTTATTAAATAGTCAAAAAAACCCTCTTTGAGATAATATATTATAAAAATCATGATGAGGTTTTTGGTTTTTTTATTTTATTATATAGAGTCTAAAACCTATGTTTGAGAAATAATAAATAAATATCTTCTCTTTTCCTATATAAACCCACCCAAGCACCCATTTATCTTCACTAAAAACCCTTGTATCACATAAATACTCTACCCTCCCTTATCTAGTGTCCTCCCATGGTTCCATAAAGCTATTATGAATCTCTTACAAAGAATTTGGAATCACACTCTCAATGTAAGGAGCCTTTTCATTCTCATCTTTATCCCTGATTCTTCATTATTTTTTGTGTCTTTTATATCCAAATTGTAATGATAGTATATATCCTTCTATATCTATATTATTGCCCATTTTATGTCTAAATGATGATATACCCTTTCAATCTAATAAATCTATTCCTGTAACATTTATACGCATTCGTATGCTTTCAAAATTCTAGCATGATTTTCCATGCCACAAAGTTGTGTAGTGAATACCTATACCCATTTCATATCAAGGGTGTTCACCATCATAAAATTAGAATTCATTTATTTTGGAATAAAAATTATTTTTTTCCACAATCCATGATTATGGAAATAACTATAGGATAATGATTCCAATTTTTATGATTTATGTTGTGAACTTAGGAATGTGAATAAAATGAAAGTGATGGGTCCACCCAGAATTAGAAAGTTTTCCAATGAATTAGGTAATGATTTAGTTTCCTAATATTTCATGTAAGGGATTAGGGAGTGAACCTAATGGATCAAAATAAATTTTCCCTCATGATTTCTTATAGTTATCATTGAAATATGTTTATCATATAGTGTTTTAATCTTTTTATACATTTCCATGTTTCCTTATGTCATCATGATACACTATGCCTAATTGATCTCATTTATGATTATCACCACTTTTATTTCCCCCCAATATGCCTATTTTCTAACATGTATTACTTTATTCATGTTATTTAATTTCTATTCCTTTACAAGGCTTTATTTATCACCCCTTTCTCATGCATGAACCAAAGTAATCCCATGTAGTTATAAGTACAATGTTATTATATGAGCATGTTAAGGAAGATTTACATAAAGATGATGTATTCTCTATTTTAATTTCATTAATATATGTAATTATAAAATGAAATAGACTTATTGATCTTCTGATTTTTATTATTTCTAATCTTATTTAATGAATCATGATTTAATGTGTAATAATGACTTAGGATATCATAGGGGTATCAAAGGAAAAATTTATTTTCTAGTATTAGGAGTAGAAAAATCCTACAAAAAGATTAAAAATACAATTAGGTGTAATAAAACATCCATTATATTTGATTAAGTATAGTGTATGTGTAACACCCCGAGCTTCCATGATACGCTTCTCATTCAATAATGCAATAGCTTGCATTGTACGCAACTTCGAGTTCTAAAACACCGCGACTAATCAAAGTAGCCGTTATGAATAGTAATAACCACTTTTTAAAATTATAGAAATTTTATATTTCAAAATGGACTTCATTTTTGGATTCGGAATATCGAAATTAGCCTATGTTGAATTTTTGGTATTTTTCTGAGAACTTCTAATTTTTTATGAATAGTGAAAAATACTTAAAAACAACTTTTTTAATCAAAATAATTTATAGTGATAAATTATACTATTTAGTGGTTTTAAAGTATAATTAGAATATATTTTTACCATTTTATCCAATGGTGGTCATTAGAATTAATTTAACATTGAAATTGGACATAAACAATTGCCAATCTTTTGATATAAATTGTTTCTTAGAAACACGCTATTTTTTGTAACAGTGGGAATTAATTATAAAATTAATTAATGCAACATATATGTTTGGAATTTTTTAAAATAGACATCATTTTTGAATTCGGAATATCAATTATAGCTTAGGGTGAAATTTTGGCATTGTTCTGAAAAACTTCAATTTTTGATGAATAGTGAAACCACTAAGTGGTAGTTAAATAACTGATTTTTCGTTTAAATGAAATATTACCACTTCTGTGATTTGATTTTCAAAAATCCGACATACATGGTTGTCATTAAGAAGTAAAATGTGGTTCAATGAGATCAAAATAATTTTTTGGTGAATAGTAACTTTTAAGTTCTTAATCGCGATTAGAGGTAATTAGTGTAGTTTAAGGTAAAAATAATGTTTTAATAATATGAGATGAGCTTGACACTAGTCCTACTCCTATTGGATGAGTCATGGCCGACCAAGACAACCCATGGGTCAACTTGGGGACCCCATGGATCCACTTCGGTTGGAAAATGACATTAATATATATATATTTAATGTTAAAATTAAATTGACACAAACATGAGTTGTTTTACTAAAACAGTTTTTAAGTGGGGTTACACAAGTCCAAATTTTGATTATAAATATTCATTAGAAAGCTAAAAATATTTCCTACATCATAGTATTTTTTTTATAATTTTTAGACATTAAATAAATTAAATTATTTATGACATCATTATGATGCAGCGATGACCTCATTATTTAACGATTTAAATAAAATAAGAAGATAAGGCAACATCCAAGGCTTAAACTTGAACAAAGCCTATTGTATGAGGAGATTTCGAAACCTTATCACCTTATCCTCGAATTATATAAGTGTGGGACCTTTAGAATCTGAAAAGCATTGTGAAATAATGTAACATTTCAATCTTTCCAAAAGTGCCCCTCCTCTCCACTTATAAAAGGCCCCCACCTCTCCAACCTCATTTACACTTTCAAGCCATTTGCCTCGGCCAACATCTGCCCAAATACTCTCCCAACTTCCCCCTCTTACTCGTAGAAGCCTTACTTTGGGCAGAACTCTTCCCAAGGAAGCCTTTGGATCAAATCAAAAAGAGCTACCCGATTTTGAGGTAATGTCTTTTCTAATGTTGTTTTGTTTTATTTTTCTTCTCCAACCCCATAAAATCTTTTTATTAATTTCTTTTGTAACAACACCAGTATCCTCAATATACTAGGATGTTGTTATAAGAAGTATTCCAGCTACACTTACACACACCTACATCTAATGGTTAAAGAACATACGGTTTCTGTGGATGGTGAATTTCTGCCTCACGAAACGATGATTGTTCAACACTCATATAACACCTTCAAAGGTGGCCATTAAGATGTCACTATTTTTATATATGATATATAATATGTTTATTTTTTACTTATGCTTCTGTATTTCTCATTTATGGCATACTTTATGATTTCCATTATGGGTAAAACGCGATAATTTCATTTTAGGAAGTGCGGACTACCGCCCCCTCAAAGTGATTTGAATCGTCAATGCCATATGTGGGATGTATAAAGGATGAAGAAAATGGTATTATACACTTTATTATACTGGAATTATATTATACATTTATATCATTATGATTTAGTTCCATTAAATATGAAATTGAAATGAAAGTAGCGTTCATGCGTACGTACGGCTTACCGTCTCCATGAACGATGCATTTCATTTCTTACCTCTAAATGTTACGTAATATTATAAATGAATGTATATACTGGATATATAAGATATATATGACATATAAATCATGAATATAATTCTGGATATAATGGATATTCTACCACATGAACAACTTGTAATTATAAGAAGTTTATTGTTGACTCAAGTTACCAATGATCGACAAAACGACCGTTATTAACTTAAATAATTACATAATGTTCATAACATTGTAATAAGTGATATAAAAAGGATAATGAAATTTAAAATGGTTCTTAATAAGGTAGATATTAACTCTAGTTTATTATTCAGGAGGTTAAAGAACGGTTGAGTCAAGTCGGACACAAGGTAAGGGAACTTCTTAACCCAACTTCCATTCTTTGGGTTAATCTCCTACTTTCAAATTATGTCATGATATTATTATGTACTATCTTGTATTTATACTTTCATTATGTGTACATATAGTGAATACACATAATAGATCTATGTTATTTTAAAAATGATATTTTTAAGGACTTCGTCTCAATATCCTTTCATTGGGACATATTTTGTTTTATACACAAATTTCTTTTATACGGTGTATAAACCCCTTTGACTTTTACGGTTATTAAAAACGTTTTCTTTTATAATTATGTGATTTTTAAATGATTTCAAAAAAGAGATATTTCTCTCCAATATATGAAAATCCAGTGCAAATGTATACGTACTTAACGCAAGCTTAAAAATGTTTTCAGAAAACCCGACTCTCGAGTGTGTTAGACAGGAAGGGATTGGTCGTGGACCCATCATGGCCTGTAATTAGTCAAGCAGTCTCAGAATTAGTTATTTTGTTTTCAGAAGCTTGCATAATGTTTTCAAAAAAACACTGGAGTATATTTGAGCAATTTTAAACGTATGTATCTTCTAAAAAAATTACATCGGTAGGTCTCATGAGACAACTAGACGTGGAATTGGCCGAGGCCTTTTCCCAATTTGATTTATGGTTTTGGCAGAGGCCTTAATCATTTTAGATGTCTTGGTCGAGGCCTTGACAAAATGTTTCAGAATGTCTGGCATTATACATTCCCTCGTTATGAAAGTGGTTATTGATATTGCATGTGATTATTCGACCAGTAGAATATCCATGTGAAGAATTGAATGGAATTATCTCATTTTACTTTTTCCATATTATGTTGAAGTTCAAGTTTAAAAGGCTTTTGTTTTAGTTATACATTGCCTTAAATGTTAATGTTTATTTATGAAAGCTTCTGCTATATTATTAACCTTACTGAGCATCTGAGCTCACCCCTTTCAATGTTTTAATATTTTCTAGGATGTGAAGAAGTATTTTATGAATGACCTGCAGGGGTAGTCAGAAAGGGATATGAGTGTGGACTATGAAGACCATGTTATTGTAGTTTGTTTACTTTTGATGTAATGAAAGACTTATGAATGTATCTAGTGTTTCCAAGGCTACTAAACTAATCGGCCTTTCGAGACTTGATCTTTTGTGATCATGCCAATGTTACGAAGTAATGCACCGACTCTGGGTAGCTGGGGTTGGGGCGTTTACAGTTGGTATCAGAGGCAGTTTAGTACTAACCTTGGAAGCTAGATTTAGATAAACTCTGATTAGAGCACATAGCCCAAAGATAGACTTTGAGGATTAGTATAGAAGAACTTCCTTGAATTTTGGTATTATAGAGATGTTATGAGTTTTCCGAGCAATACATCCCTGTCTGGATACGAGCAGGTAGAGGCGGCTCTGGCACAGATGTACCTAGGGGTAAAACCCGAAAACACCACTTTGAGCTAGACTCGAACGGGAACTGGTGCACGACAACGGGCCTTGCTGCACTCTTGGTTACGACACTCCCGGGGGATATGCTTAGGATAATTCTCATTTTATTTACAAACCACTATGAAGGGTTATGAGTACATACTTCCTCAAAGAAAACATTTCTTTTTATGATTATGGATTATATCCATAAATAGTTCAATTTATGTAAAGTGTTTAACAAGTATGGAATTATGTATTTTGATTCATAAACTAATCTAGTTTATGCCATTGTTTAGAAATGGCGCCTAGTTGAAGGAATGGAAACTGTATCAATGCACGAACTCGGTGTAGGGATTTCCCTCCTGCTCAAGATAATTATTGTGGATCTGGAGATACAACTGGTGCTGATCAGCTTCTCACTGTACTGGGACAACTCACACAGGTTATGAATAATAACCTTACTCGTATGGAGCACCCTGATCCGCAACATGGAGGATCAATGCTAGACCGTTTCATGAGGCAACAACCACCAACATTTAATGGGGGTACAAATCCATTAGTAGCTGAGCAATGGATAAACACCTTAGAGAAAATATTCCATGCCTTGGGGAGTAGCGAAAGGGAGAAGGTTATCATGGCAGTTTACCGCCTCCATGGAGATGCTGATCAATGGTGGTCATTGATTCAAAACACAAAGGAAGATGATGACGTATCGAATATGGAATGGAGGGAGTTCAAAGAGCTTTTCCTAGAAAAATACTATCCTCGTGAACATCGAGCAGATATGGAAAGACAATTTTTGAGTCAGAGACAAAAGGAGGATGAGAATGTCGCAAAGTATGAGGCCAACTTTACAAGGTTAGCGAGGTATGCTGCAGATTATATACGAAACCCAAGAGGTAAGATTGATCGTTTCTTTGATGGGTTAAAACCATTTCTCCGTCGAGCTTTAGTATCACAATCCTTCTAATCATACGAAGATATTGTCTCCTGTGCTATCAAGACAGAAAAGGAATTCTCTATGTCTTATGACAACAAAGTAAAGCAAGAGAAGAAGAGAACGGTGGAACAAGAGACAGATAAAGGGAAAAAGGGAAAGAAGGATTTTCCATTATGTGATAATTGTGGGAAGAATCACCCTGGTACTTGCCTAAAAGGAATGAGAGTTTGTTATAAATGTGGAGAAAAGGGTCACCAGGCTTGTGATTGCAAGGGAAAGAAATATGCTATCAAAATTGAATGCTACAATTGTAGAGAAATGGGTCATTATGCAAATGAATGTCCTAAGCGTCGGGGAAACTTACCTCAGAAAAGGCCAAGGGATCAAGGCCAATCTTATGTTGTGACTACAGTTGAAGCGGAATAATTAATGTATTGGTGCTTTTGTACTCAAGGATTATATTCTGGTTATAAGAATAATGTGATATATATATATGGATTGTACTGCAGTACTTGTTTATTTCAGTAAGGTTTTAATATGATTAAGGTAATCATATTTTTAGTATGTGACAATAAGAGAAACTTTTCTTTGTTTGGGGAATCTGATGTTACAATTGATTTTGGAATTTAGAGACCTTTTAGAGAAAGTCTGGACGGAGGTATTTTGGATAACTATTAAGGTTGGAATGGATTAAGTTGAACTATGGATAGTATTGTTTAAGGTTAAAGAATTTCTGAAGATTATTTTTGGAATATTATAATACTATAGTTTTAGGAAAAAGGACAACCTGCAGGGTAGGGAATAACCCGTCACGTCGGACAAAGCTGCAGGAATCGAACCCACAATCAAAGTGCGACAGGCCTTTATTTCCTACCACTAGCCTACATGAAGTCCCTGGTTATTAAAAAATAATTTTACTAATCTAAATGGTATGTGTTAACATTTGGAACCTTATACAATTAGGATAAATAGAATATTTTTTATTTTCGTTACCATTTGGAGTAAAAGTTGGGTTTGTGGTAAAAATTTATTAACGAATGAAAGTATACACAACAAGTATGTATATTCCCTTACGTTCTTAGTAAATCTCCTAAATAAGTTCCTCAACATTATAAAAGGTAACTTAAAACAAAAATGTTGTCGGTTAACTTTTCCAACTGGGGATTCAATGACCATTTAACCAATCACAAGTTTGTGATTTTCTTGTAGTTAAACTTTCTCCTAATCTTGTTTTCTATAACTCTCCATCAGACCTTGATGGTTTGTTTCTCCTCCATATCCATATTTTCATATAATTCTAGAATGGGCTATATCGGGTGACCTTTGTACTTATCTTGATTTCTTTTAATGTTATATATTTATTAACCTTATTTCCGATGTGGGTTTTCCACAGAGGTATTTTCTATTTTGAACCTTTTATTTTCAAAGAAAATTTTCAAATTGCGAGGACGCAATTTATTGAAGGAGGGGAGAATGTAACACCCCGAGCTTCCATGATACGCTTCTCATTCAATAATGCAATAACTTGCATTGTGCGCAACTTCGAGTTCTAAAACACCGCAACTAATCAAAGTAGCCGTTATGAATAGTAATAACCAATTTTTAAAATTATAGAAATTTTATATTTCAAAATAGACTTCATTTTTGGATTCGGAATATCGAAATTAGCCTATGTTGAATTTTTGGTATTTTTCTGAGAACTTCTAATTTTTTATGAATAGTGAAAAATACTTAAAAACAACTTTTTTAATCAAAATACTTTATAGTGATAAATTATACTATTTAGTGGTTTTAAAGTATAATTAGAATATATTTTTACCATCATATCCAATGGTGGTCATTAGAATTATTTTAACATTGAAATTGGACATAAACAATTGCCAATCTTTTGATATAAATTGTTTCTTAGAAACACGCTATTTTTTGTAACAATGGGAATTAATTATAAAATTAATTAATGAAACTTATATGTTTGGAATTTTGTAAAATAGACATCATTTTTGAATTCGGAATATCAATTATAGCTTAGGGTGAAATTTTGGCATTGTTCTGAAAAACTTCAATTTTTGATGAATAGTGAAACCACTAAGTGGTAGTTAAATAACTGATTTTTCGTTTAAATGAAATATTACCACTTCTGTGATTTGATTTTCAAAAATCCGACATACATGGTTGTCATTAAGAAGTAAAATGTGGTTCAATGAGATCAAAATAATTTTTTGGTGAATAGTAACTTTTAAGTTCTTAATCGCGATTAGAGGTAATTAGTGTAGTTTAAGGTAAAAATAATGTTTTAATAATATGAGATGAGCTTGACACTTGTCCTACTCCTATTGGATGAGTCATGGCCGACCAAGAAAAACCATGGGTCAACTTGGGGACCCCATGGAGCCACTTTGGTTGGAAAATGACATTAATATATATATATTTAATGTTAAAATTAAATTGACACAAACATGAGTTGTTTTACTAAAACAGTTTTTAAGTGGGGTTACACAAGTCCAAATTTTGATTATAAATATTCATTAGAAATCTAAAAATATTTCCTACATCATAGTATTTTTTTTATAATTTTTAGACATTAAATAAATTAAATTATTTATGACATCATTATGATGCAGCGATGACCTCATTATTTAACGATTTAAATAAAATGAGAAGATAATGCAAAATCCAAGGCTTACACTTGTCCAAAGCCTATTGGATGAGGCGATTTCGAAACCTTATCACCTTATCCTCGAATTATATAAGCGTGGGACCTTTATAATCCGAAAAGCATTGTGAAATAATGTATCATTTCAATCTTTCCAAAAGTGCCCCTCCTCTCCACTTATAAAAGGCCCACACCTCTCCCACCTCATTTACACTTTCAAGCCATTTGGCTCGGCCAACCTCTGCCCAAATACTCTCCCAACTTCTCCCTCTTACTCCTAGAAGCCTTACTTTGGGCAGAACTCTTCCCAAGGAAGCCTTTGGCTCAAATCAAAAAGAGTTACCCGATTTTGAGGTAATGACTTTTCTAATGTTATTTTGTTTTATTTTTCTTCTCCAACCCCATAAACTCTTTTTATTCATTTCTTTTGTAACAACACCAGTATCCTCAATATACTAGGATGTTGTTATAAGAAGTATTCGAGCTACACTTACACACACCTACATCTAATGGTTAAAGAACATACAGTTTCTGTGGATGGAAAATTTCTGCCTCACGAAACGATGATTGTTCAACACTCATATAACACCTTCAAAGGTGGAAATTAAGATGTAACTATTTTTATATATGATATATAATATGTTTATGTTTTACTTATTCTTCTGTATTTCTCATTTATGGCATACTTTATGATTTCCATTATGGGTAAAACGCGATAATTTCATTTTAGGAACTGCGGACTACCGCCCCCTCAAAGTGATTTGAATCGTTAATGCCATATGTGGGATGTATAAAGGATGAAGAAAATGGTATTATACACTATATTATACTGGAATTATATTATACATTTATATCATTATGATTTAGTTCCATTAAATATGAAATTGAAATGAAAGTAGCGTTCATGCGTACGTACGGCTTACCGTCTCCATGAACGATGCATTTCATTTCTTACCTCTAAATGTTACGAAATATTATAAATGAATGTATATACTGGATATATAAGATATATATGACATCTAAATCATGAATATAATTCTGTATATAATGGATATTCTACCACATGAACAACTTGTAATTATAAGAAGTTTATTGTTGACTCAAGTTACCAAAGATCGACAAAACGACCGTTATTAACATAAATAATTACATAATGTTCATAACATTGTAATAAGTGATATAAAAAAGGATAATGAAATTTAAAATGGTTCTTAATAAGGTAGATATTAACTCTAGTTTATTATTCAGGAGGTTAAATAACGATTGAGTCAAGTCGGACACAAGGTAAGGGAACTTCTTAACCCAACTTCCATTCTTTGGGTTAATCTTCTACATTCAAATTATGTCATGATATTATTATGTACTATCTTGTATTTATACTTTCATTATGTGTACATATAGTGAATACACATAATAGATCTATGTTATTTTAAAAATGATATTTTTAAGGACTTCGCCTCAATCTCCTTTCATTGGGACATATTTTGTTTTATACACAAATTTCTTTTATACGGTGTATAAACCCCTTTGACTTTTACGGTTATTAAAAAGGTTTTCTTTTATAATTATGTGATTTTTAAATGATTTCAAAAAAGAGATATTTCTCTCCAATATATGAAAATCCAGTGCAAATGTATACATACTTAACGCAAGCTTAAAAATATTTTCAGAAAACCTGACTCTCGAGTGTGGTAGACAGGAAGGGATTGGGCGTGGACCCATCATGGCCTGTAATTAGTCGAGCAGTCTCAGAATTAGTTATTTTGTTTTCAGAAGCTTGCATAATGTTTTCAGAAAAACACTGGAGTATATTTGAGCAATTTTAAACGTAAGTATCTTCTAAAAAAAATTGCATCGGTAGGTCTCATGAGACAACTAGACGTGGAATTGGCCGAGGCCTTTTCCCAATTTGATTTATGGTTTTGGCCGAGGCCTTAATCATTTTAGACGTCTTGGTCGAGGCCTTGACAAAATGTTTCAGAATGTCTGGAATTATACATTCGCTTGTTATGAAAGTGGTTATTGATATTGCATGTGATTATTCGACCAGTAGAATATCCATGTGATGAATTGAATGGAATTATCTCATTTTACTTTTTCCATATTATGTTGAAGTAAAAGTTTAAAAGGATTTTGTTTTAGTTATGCATTGCCTTAAATGTTAATGTTTATTTATGAAAGCTTCCTCTATATTATTAACCTTACAGAGCATCTGAGCTCACCCCATTCAATGTTTTAATATTTTCCAGGATGTGAAGATGTATTTTATGAATGACCTGCAGGGGTAGTCAGAAAGGGATATGAGTGTGGACTATGAAGACCATGTTATTGTTGTTTGTTTACTTTTGATGTAATGAAAGACTTATGAATGTATCTAGTGTTTCCAAGGCTACTAAACTAATCGGTCTTTCGAGACTTGATCTTTCGTGATCATGCCAATGTTACGAAGTAATGCACCGACTCTGGTTATCTAGGGTCGGGGTGTTACAGTATGTTTTTTGTCAATCAAATATATCTCTTTCAAGATAATATAAATGGATGTTTCTCCTGAATATATGTACATATAGGAAAAACTGAAAACACCTCCTTGAGTTCGGCTCGAACGGGAACTAGTCCACAAAAATGGACCATGTTGTACACCTATTTTGACACTCCCATGGGATATGATTCATAAACTTAAATATCTCATTACAAACCATTATTACGGGAAAAAAAATAGTTATAAGAATATATGTTCATAAATAGATCATGGACAACATAGATTGAAGCCATAAAATTTATAAGTTAATAAATAAATTCCATTTATAAGTTATACCTTTAATTTCATTTGATTCTTATTTATTTGTTTAAAATTTTTAAAATTAACATCAATATGTGTCCCTTTATTATATCTAAGGGCTAGAAATCTGGGTAATTTTTTAAACAACCACTGTGATGAACAGTGTGATGACTGGACAAAAGAGATGCACAACCTGATGGGGGTTGGGAAAATGAAATTTATGATGAAACTCTCTCCAAATAATTTGGTTCTAAATACACAATTATATCATTAGTAGAATCCCAATCCACCTAAAAAATAACAAAATTTAATTGAGACTTTTATTCAACAATGGTCTCCGAATTTCAATGGATCATTTTATGGCTTAATCAAAAAATAAAGGATTTACTTCACTGAGAAGATATTCATTATCCATCAATTTCTTGAGAAATAGAAGGTTATACTGAAAATATATTTTATGGAGGGAAAAGCATATCAGTAGTAGATATTTTTCATGAATAAAAATCCTATGGAAGATATCAATGAAATGGGGTTGAATAAATTATGTAGAAAATAAAAATATATTTTCCTCTTACTATCCAAATTAACATGGAAAGATATTTCCTTGACCTTAAATTCAAAAATAAGTTTAATCTATCGATTTATATGGGGAAAAGTTCACAAAACATGCATTATATAACCCTTTCATTGTCGTTACCCCTGAATGGATGTTTGGCCACTTCTTTGGTGGGATAAAACCTAGTATACAAAAATCCATAGTGATCTGAATCCTTAATAGCTGTGAGGAAATGATTTGATGTTCCCTCACTATCCCGATGGATTTTGGTGAATATCAAGGGTAACAAAAGGATAAGAAGTTGAAATTAGTGTTTAATTCTAGAAGAATTATTTTGATATATAATGGTTCTATGAAATTTCAACATTCTACTTGTCAAAAGTGTGGAAATAAGCACACTGAAAGATTTATATGGGGGATAAGGAAGTGATTTATGTATGGGAAAGAAGAATAAATAGCTCGGTATTTCCAATGAGAGAATACAACTAATGTGATTGAGTAAAATAATTCACTAATAAAACCTTAATGCTTTGTTCATTATTTCAAATGCAATGAACAAGGGAACTTTTCAATGCAATGCACTAAGTCAAGGGTTTTCGAAGGAAACCAACAACCTTAAAGGCATAAAGGAAAATATTTTTCCATAAAAACCTTTGAGGATGATCTTGAAAATGGATTGGTGATAGGTATGCTTGTTATTAAATATAGAATAGAAAATATAATTTTTAATTCTAGTTTTACATATTCCATCATATCACATGAGTTTAGTATAACAATTCAAAACCCACTAATAATCATGGAAGTAGATTTGTCAGTGAAAATGGGAAATGGGAAAATTATTATATTACTAGTATATAACACTTCCTTAGTCAAAGGTTATTGGATGAACATCCCAAAAGAAAATATGATACTCTCTCTAGTGGAATTTGATGGAATTTTGGGAATGAATTTTCTTTTCCTATATATATTCATCATAAATTTTCATGATATGAAATTACTCTAAATATAATGAGTCATCCTCTAATTTTATACAAGTACAAGAAGTGGGAAAATCTTTATTAGAAAAATCATCTCAAAAAGGATGATATTTTCATATGAGAAACCATAACTAGCTCAAATTATTGAGTCTGTGGAAAGGATCATCCTTGATGGCATGCCCATTGTGATGTAATGCACTAAAGTATTTCCCAAAGAATTTATTAGTCTCCCTAATAACTAAAAGGTAAAATTTTCAATCGATCTTATACCTAGAAAATTTATATTATCAAAGGCTCGATATATAATGGATATTGTGGGACGTGAGGAGATAAAGAAACAACTATAGGATAGTGTCGATAAAGGGTTAATAAGCCCAAGTGACCCACCTTAGTGTAAACCAATCTTATTCATCAATAAAATGGATGGGTCAATGTGCCTTTTAATTTATTATAATAATCTAAACAAGATCATGATTGAGAAAAATTATCCACTTCCATGGATTGAGGACTTTTTTGATCATATATATAGATCACAATATTTCTCCCTAGTGGATATATAGTTGGGGTGTTATCAAGTAAGGGTTAAGATGGAGGATATCCTGAAGAATACATTATAAACAAATTATGAGAACTATGAGTTCATAGTAATTCTATTAGTACTCAGTAATGATCCGTCAATATTCATAGACTAGATTGATAGAGTATTTATACATTACCTTGATATATTTTTTGTTTTATTTATAGATGATATTCTTTTATATTGTACATGTTTTTAGGCATATGAGGAGAATCTATGATATGTGATAATGACCTAATGAAAGGAGACAATTTATGAAAATTATTCGAAATATGGGTTATAGTTTCAGGAAGCCTCATTCTTTGGGAATATTATCATAAGAAATGGGATATATGTGGACCCTTAAAAATATATTTAATTAAAGGATGGTCGACATCAACATCTATGAAAAATATTTGTAGTGTATTTGGATTATGTGGGTACCATCATATATTTGTTATAAATTGTATACTTTTTTTAGACCCTTTAACCATGTTAACATTGTAGGTAGTCAAGTCTTTTTGGAATAATGATTATGAAGGGGTCTTCAGGGAGTTGAAAATTTGGCTTGTCAATGAACTTATACTAACACAACCTATAAGAGGGTAACATTTTGTGGTATTTAGGTATACTTAAAATAAGTGCTTGGGTTTTGTGTTAATACATAATGACAAAGTTATAGGCTATGCTTCATCGAAATAGAAATTTCGGTAAAAAACTACCCAATGCATGATCTCGAGTTGGATGTAGTGATTTTTACATTGAAAAGGTCGCAACATTATATCTTGGGGAGGATTTTGAAATATGTATTGATCACAAGACCCAAAAGCATATATTCCCATAGAAATTACGTAATATTTTACAATAAATATGGTTATATTTGATCAAGGATTATGATTCCTCAATCCACTACCATCTTGGGAAATAAAATTAAGCGGTAGATGCTCCAAGTTAAAAGGATCTATAGATTTTTTTCCTTAATTATATTTGAGATGGATTAGATATTATTAGACATGAAAAGGATGGTCATGGGAATCATAATGGAAGTAACATCATCAATCCTTTCCCAAATTATTTCTCAACCATACCTTCCTGAAAAGATAATGGATTCTCAAGGAGATGATATGTGAATTCAGATGAATGTGAAAGATATAATAAAAGGGAAATCATCTGAGTTCAATGAAAATGATGAAGGAGTTGTGAAATTTAGGTCAAGACTATATATACCATAAAAACTTCAGTTAATTAAAGAGTTGTTGGATCATGCGCATAAATCTACCATCTGCATCCATCCATGAAGCACAAAGATGAATCTAGATATTTTACTGAACTATTCATGATAAAATATGATGAAGGATATCATGAAATTTAACTCAATGTGTATTGTATGTCATTAAGTAAATAAGGAAAGGAAGAAATACCAACTGGAAGATAAAACCATTACCCATAAATGTATGGAAATTGGAAAACATCACAATGGAATTTTTCACTAGTCTTAGAAAAAAATCTAGAAGAAATAATTATATATGGGGTGTGGTGGATCATATTAATAATACTTCTCACTTAATTTAAATTCAACATGATTTCTTACTCAATTAAAATTCAAGGATATATAGTAGATAAGTGGTGTGGATACATGGAATAATACTATTGATTGTATATGATAAAGATACCAGATTTACCACCATGTTATGGAAGAATCACAAACATGATTTAAATATTGAGTTGACCATTAGCACGACTTATCACTCTCGATCAAATGTCCAATCTCAATGTACTATCTGGACACATGTTGGAATATTGAGAGCATTCACAATTGACATCAATGGTGGATGGGATCAATGTCTTTCTCTCATTGAGTTGTCATATAATAATAGTTTCCAATAAATCGTCCAAATGGATCCCTATGATTCCCATTATGCAGAGTGGTGCAGAAAAACTGCATGCTATGATGAATTTGGGGAATGCAAACTAATAAGTCCTAAAATGGTCATGGATATGGTGGAAAAGTTCAAGACCATCTAATATGACATTAGTGATGCTCAGAGTTGATAGAAGTGTAAAGATCACAATCGTCAAAGAGACCAAGAGTTTGATGTTGGAGATATGGCATTCCTCGACATATCTATATGGATAAAAATAATGATATTTGGGAGGAAGGGAAATATTATCCTAAGATACATTGACCCCTTGGAGATCCTTGATCTCATTTTAGTGGTAACATATAATCTAGAACTCCAACCTATAATATCCCATGTGCATGATGTACTTTATGTATCTCTCTTGAGGAACTACATATTAGACCCCTCCTATGTACTAAATCCATAGTTGGTTCCATTGGAAATTGATATCTTATATGAGGGAAATTCAGTGATTATTTTATATGTAACACCCCATGATTTCATGGTATGTTATCTTCTTTGAAATAATTTAATAGCTTGCACTACACGCAACACCGAGTTTGAGCACACCAAGACTTACCAAACTAGTCGTATAAAATGTGGATAGGAATATTATTAACTAAATTTTCAATTTTTTAAAGTCAAAAAAAAATTTAGAATCCATATAATGTATTTTTTAGACATAATAAAATAAAAAGTTCAATTTTTGATATAAAAGAAGTATTTTTCAGAAAATGAAATTTTACAACCTATTAATGGAGAACCTTTTTTAAATACAATATTTGACATGTTTTAATATATTAAATTTGAAAAAATAAAATTATTCTTTAAAATCGTGACATACAAATTTAGTTTGGATAAAGTTCTGGTGTTTTTCTGATAACTTTCATATTTTGATGAATAGTGAAAAATACTAAATTTTAATTGAAAAAAACTTTTTAAATAAAAATAATTTAAAATGTTAAATTATACATTTTAATGGTTTTGAAGTATAAGTAGATTACATTTTTACTATTTAATCTAATTTCCCTCATTGGATGTAATTTTACTTTTAATTGGACTCAAACAAGTGTCAATATTTTGACAGATATTATTTTATAAAAACACACTCTTTGTTTTGACAATGAGAATTAATTTTAAATTAATTTATGCCACTTCTGTTTGTTGAATTTGAAAAAATTAATTCCATATTTGGAATCCAGAGGTCTAATTTATGTAAATAGGTATCTTTTATTTTTAGACATTATGAAAATTTACTTTAGTAAATATATTTTTAACCATGGTTAAAGTGTTAAATCCGGAAAATAAGGGTAAACAAATAATGTTATAATACAATTAAATTTCCCTAAAATGTGTAGTATTCCTATTAGTTGATACATATCCGACCATGGGAATCCATGGGTATATTTTAGGACCCCATAGAGCCACATGAGAGTGATAATGACACATTATATTAAATAATTTAATGTAAAGACAAAAATGACAAAAACATATATCTTTTAGTAAAATATTTTTTGCAAGGAGTAATATAAGTGATATCTTCAACTATAAATATTCATTAGAAAACTATATTTATTTCATACATAATTTTATTTTATTTATTATTTTTATCCATTAAATAGTTTAATTTATTTATGACACAATGATGATGGGGTAATTACATTATTAATGAATATTAAAATAATTAATATTATAAATATCTAAATAAATGTAAATTAAGACTTATAATGAAATAATATAATTTTTTAGGTTAATAAAAAATGTTAGGGTTGGTTAAAGATATT
This sequence comes from Viscum album, assembly GCA_963277665.1. Lineage (NCBI taxonomy): Eukaryota > Viridiplantae > Streptophyta > Magnoliopsida > Santalales > Viscaceae > Viscum > Viscum album. The sequence continues at coordinate 1,365,074,253 of OY728147.1, forward strand.
TTATTTAAAGTGATAGAGTTTTTATGCCTTAAAAAAAACCAAATACTAAATAGTGTCAAAATTGACATAATTGAGTTTTTAAAACAAATATTATATTATTAATTGATATAATATTCCTAAAAATATATAGGTTGGCCAAAGGACTTAGATAAGGTCATATATATTATTCGTGAACTACATGGGGTTCTCTTGGCTTGTTATTGTATCTTTATAAACCATATAATATAAAAATACAAAGTACATGATAAATGTCAAACTATTTTACTAAGAGTTAAATCTAAAAGATAAGGTTAATATGTTTCCCTAAAACTGTCTAAAACTTATTGTATGGGATTTTTGCGACCCATACCCACCTTTTCATTTATATACTTCATTTTGGATCCATTATAAACCGAGAAGTATTTAATTGAAAAATAATATTTTAAGCTTTTCCTAAAGTGACTCTCGCCTCTCTTATAAAAAGGCACTTCACCTTCTCTTAATTTCAGACCTCCAAAGCCATTTGGCTCTACCAACTCTACCCAGATATCATCCCAACTTTCTTCCCTTCGACCTACAGGCATTACATTGGTCATAAATCTAACATAAGGGGCCCTTTTGATCAAATCAAAAGGAAGAACCTGAAAAAGAGGTAAATATTTCATCACCTCTTTAAAGTGCCTTTCTTCTTCACTTCCTCTTACTTTCATGATTCCATTCTAAAATAATAACACCAGTATCTTATATATACTGTGATGTTATTATAAAAATGGTACAACCACATTCATTATTCTATCCATCATTTAAATGACAAAGTCTCCATACATGCGTATGTACAGATTGTCGTCTCCACGTCGTGGTGTAGTTGTTTATTCAAAGAAATAATTATTTAAAGTGGTATAATAATTAGTAAAATTGGTGTAAATAATAAATATAAGTTGTTAATTATTATTTATATATGATATATCATCCAATTACATAATATTTTGTCATCAATATAATGTTATTGTCACCCGTGCGTCCATACAGATTACATTCTCCACGAACATGAAGAGATTCATTCCCCATTGTAATAATTCAAGAATAATTTTAATTTTATGATTGAAAATGAGGTTTATAAACATAATATCAATATTTACATGAATTAAATACATCCCATCTATAAAAAACATGGCTTAGGTAACCAATCATGAAAAGGAAAACGAATTAGTTAACACCTGAATTGATGATACTACTGAAATATTATTAACAATGAAATATTAGAGGATCTTATATGATATCATATTTATGTATATAGTTATTGTATAATTTAATAAAGATGTTTTAAATAATATAAATTAGTTTAAAATACCACCAACTAATGAAATGTAAAAGGTAAGGGGTTTTCATCTCACTTCTTATTCCCGTTAGATTCATAATATATTGCCACTATTTCCTTTTCTGTGGTGTATGTACTACCCGTGATTGTATTATTTGGGTAATATACTTTAATTTATGGGTATTTACATCTTCATTGTATGATACTTCTTTCATGTGTTGTATGTTTAGTATGTTACCAAATCGGTAAGGTAATTTCAAATTTCTATTTCCACTCATTGGGCTTTACGCATACTTCATTGATTATTTTACTCTAAGAGTATGTGTGGAATCACTATTTATTATTTATGTAGTAATTCCCACTCCCAATTATATGGATGTACATTTGATACACATAATCACCCCATCTATAAATTCGCATTCCATTGATATGAACTTGTTATGGGTAATCTTAAACTAATTTTTATTCATTGATTTAAACATCCAAGTCATTGGTTTTGTTTTTACAAGAATATGTGTTAAGGTAATCTGATTGATTTACACTAAATATCCAATTCTATTGAGTGTATTTATATTTTTCACACAAAATTATTTCCTTTATTTATCCTTAATCTAAGGATACGATCTTTATAGGTTATTTCGTCTCAATTTACATTCCTTTGAGACCACTTTGTCATTATGCACCAATTCACTTTTATATGGTGTATATACTGTCCTTTAAAATATTATATCATGAATACATTTATTCTTATGATATTATAATGTTTTGATTAATTTTATTCCCCAATTACTTGTATTCAAGTGTCTTTTATTTGGTTAGGAACTCTTTAAGAAAATTATTATTTTAAATGTTTTAAATATTTATTCTTCAAATTATTTCTCATTAATGTCCATGTTTTAAAAATAAATTTATGTATTTATTTATATGGAAATGAATGTATTGAAATTAAAATTACTTTTAAAATTTTCAATGTTGTGTTTGAAACTTTGATTCAAAAATCAATTTTAAATGACTTCTTTGATAAATAGTGTGACATTTAAATGTTTTCACGAAAAAGGGGATATGTCTCCTAAATAGTTTTAATGACTATTTTAATCTGTTTCAATATCCCTTAGTGTATTTTATTCTTTATTGATATTTATTTATCAAAATACAATCATCCATATTGAATTAAATGAGTTATGTTTGATTGTGGATGTGCTATTTTTATGTCATTCATGGTTTGTGGTTGAAATATTGACATTTTGTATGCTAGTTTTAATAAAAATGTTTAGATTTTGTTTCACCCTTTCATATGAGGAATATATTGGACATAGTAAGTGACCGGTGGATCCCGATATAGCTCCTCGATGCATCAATAGGTCTAATGAGTCAATTATACATGGAAATGGCTGAGGCTTTTCCAAATTTGATATCGGTTGCGGCCTTAATCAATTTTTGAAGTCTTGGCCAAGGCCTTGGAAAAAAGTTTCAGATTGTCTGGAATTATACATTCCCTCATTATGAAAATACTAATGTTGGTTCATGTAGTTATTAGACTAGTAGAATACCCATGAATATGTTTTGTTATGGAATTATTTACTCAACTCATATTCCAGCCATAAAGTGTTCATTATTATTTTTTGTAAAGGCATGTGTTTTGAATTATTCATCATGACTAATGTTTATGTTCAATTCCACTGTATTGCTTACCCTTACTGAGTGTTTGAACTCACCCTTCTCTTATGTTTTATTTTCCCAGGATATGAAGAAGTTAGTTATGATTGAATTTCAGGCATAATCGAAGAGGTTTGGATGTTTCTAATGGAATTAATTAGTGTTGTAATTCTTTTCAAGTTGTAATGTAAATCTTATGTATGAATCTTGTATCAGAGACCACTAAATTGACTGGTCCTTTGGGACATGATTCCTTGTATTGTTCCATTTTTATGTAACAATGCATTGAATTTGGGTAACTCGGGTTGGGGCGTTACAATTGGTATCAGATTAAATTTAGTACAAACCATGGAAACTAGATTTAGAAAAACTCTTATTAGAGAACATTACCATAGACTAATTTTGAGGATTATTATAGAAGAAATGCCTATAATTTTGGTACTATAAATATTTTGTGAGTATTCCACAAAATACATCTCTATTTAGATACGAGTAGGTAGAGGCGGCTCTGGGACAGATTTACCTAGGTGTAAAACCCAAAAACACCGCTTTGAGATATACTCAGATGGGAACTGCTGCACAACAATGACACTTACTACACACTTGGTTATGAAAGTCCTGAGGGATATACTTTTTATAATTCACATTTTCCTTACAAACTGATTTGAAGGATTTTATTATAATATGAGAATAAATAACCTTGGTTAATCCTAAGGTGTTTAATTTTGAGAATATGGTGTTATGATATTCTTTAAATGATTTTATGACTGACACTATTCTTTCATGTGTTAGTCAATGGATGTATTCCAAGTATGTCATAGTATCATTGAACATGATGTACAAGGTTGGAATGGTAGTGGAAATGAGAAATGAAATAGAATGTAGATAGGTGTAAAAGATATCATGTTCATGCCAAATCATTTTTCCAAAAATATTATCAACAACATATATATTAACCAAATCTAGGACTCAATAAAGAAGTGAAAGGTGATGAATGATAAGAGCTCTAGCAGTGGAGACCATGGAAAAAAGAAAGCTCAATTTCCATCATGCAGGTAATGTTGATATAGACGCCTTGGAAAGTGTCTCAATGGAACAATGAAATGCTTTATGTGTGGGAAATAAGAACATAAAGTAAATAATTGCTGAGGAAAAATGAAGAGTACTATGGAAGAAAATAAAAATGATCCCAAGAATCCATTTACAGTAATTTTCCGTAAATGTAGAGGAACCGGGCATTAACCGAGTGAATTCCCTATTCTATTGGATATCTTCTTGTTTAAGTAAGAACTTCTATGGAAATAAATGGATGGTCAAATGATTAAAAGTACTAGTTCTCTTGGCCGATGGGATTACATTGGAAGACTTTTTTCATTGTTTGTGTAACCCTGCAGTTTGTTCTGTGAAAATGATATTTAATGAAGAATTTTATTTTATATTGTTGATATAGTTATAAATTACCATTTGGGTTTATATGATCCTTGAATTTGAGGCAATTACATGCTATTAAATTTTGGGATGAAAATGTGAGGTATGAGATAACATTTGTGGTGAAATTATGTTATGATTATTTTGAGGACTATATCTCATTTGGGGATGTTATGAAATATAATTTTTAAAAAAGGACAACACATAGACCATGTGACAACTTGTCATGTCAGACAAAGATATGGGAATCGAACCCACAACTAGAGTGCGATTGAGATTTATTGCCTACCAGTAGACAATGTGAAGTCCGTGTTTAGGGTAAATAATTCTTTTTAGTCAAATGATTTTATTGATAAATATTATTATTACCTTCTATCTTATGTCTTGTCAAATAGATACCCTTATTATAGGAATATAATAAGATGATTAAGTGAAAAATGTTATTTTGGAAGACTTTCACTCTATTTGGAACACTATATGCCTAAGGAAAATAGAATACTATGGGATTTTATTTGAAGAGAAATTGTGGATTTTTATCTATGTTTTTATTTTGTATTTATAGTTATTTGGGTTAATTATGGAAATGATTAACCTATCATAAAGAAAATTTTATTAGGTTAGTTACTTTTAAGTATGTTACTTTAAGAGTAGTCGATGTCATTTGGAGATACAATTTAACGTGGAAGACTGCATAATCAAATTCTTCTATGTTTTGGGTTTCAATATTATTTAGGATTATATTTAAGGATTTTGAGTATAAATTTTTATTGAATGGGATTTTTTGAACATTGGTATTTTTGGTTTAATTTTAGAATTTAAGATTAGTATTTATTTCTTAAAAGGAATATAATTTTGGGGGATCATCTGATCTTGTACTAATCATTTTTGTTTTGATTAGTCTCTAAATACAATGTAATTATATATTTTATACTTTTTGGATCATTTGATTCTCTAGAAGATGATTCTAGCTCTTCCGGTGTGACCAAGCCATCTTGAATACTCATTGTTTGAAAAAAATGAGTAAATGGTAAATAATTATTAATGAATGAAACATTAGTTAAAAATTAAGTATATCTATTTATGTTCATAGTCAATATCATAAATAAATTCCTAAAATTTATGAAATGGAACTCAAGAAAAAACATTGTCCGTTTACTTTTCCTACTCGGAAACTAATGACCGTTTATCCCATCACAGGTTTTTGGTTTTCTTATTGTTAAATTTTTACTGATCATGTTTTCTATCCCTCTCTGTCAAAACATGAAATATAGTTTATCTTCCATATCTATATATTTCTACATGTAATCCTAGTATAAGTTATCTCGAGAGACCATTGTACTTCTCTTTTATTTTTTTAAAGTGGTAGTTTTATTGACACTTATTCTGATGTGGGACATTCAATGAAGTTCCCAAGGCATATTTTAAAAATTTTAAGGATGAAATTTCTAAATGGGGGGAATAATATAACACCCCAAGATTTCATAGTATGTTATCTTATTTAAAATAATTCAATAGCTTGTACTACAAGTAACACTGAGTTTGAGCGCACATCGACTTGCCGGACTAGCCATTCAAAATGTGGTTGTGAAGAATATTAATTGAATTTTATATTTTATATACTACATATAATTTATGAATACATATTATTATTTTTAGACATAATATAATAAAAAAATTAAATTTTTCATATAAACGAATGATTTTTTTGAAAAAATGCAATTTTACCACATTTTAATGGAGAAATTTTTTAAAATACAATATTTGACAATTTATATATATATATATAATCAATTTAGAAAAATAAAATTATTTCTTTATAATCAAGAAATAAAAATTTAGTTTGGATAAAATTCTGGTGTTTTTCAGATAACATTCATATTTTGCTGAATAGTGAAAAATACAATATTTTAATTAAAAACAATTTTTTTAATTAAAATAATTTATAGTGTTAAATTATAAATTTTAATGGATTTGAAGTATAATTTGATTATATTTTTACCATTTAATCTAATTTTGGTCATTGGAAATAATTTCACTTTGAAATTTGATACAAACAGGTGCCAATATTTTGATAGTTATTATTTCTTAAAAACATGCTCTTTATTTTGAAAACGAGAATTAATTTTAAATTCATTTCTGCCACTTCTATTTTTTGAATTTTAAAAAATATATTACATATTTGTAATTATGAGGTCCAATTTTTGTAAATATGTAACTTTTATTTATAGAAATTATGAATATTTATTTCGGAAAATATTTTATTTATCGTGGTTAAAGGAGTAAATCTGGTAAATAAGGGTAAAAGTTAATATTATAATAATATTAAATTACTATAACATGTGTCCTATTCCTATTGGTTGATAAATATCCAACCATGGTAATCCTTGGGTCTATTTTGGGACCCCATGTATCCACATGAGAGTGATAATGTCACTTTATATTAATTAATTTAATGTAATGGCAAAAATGACAAAAACATATATCTTTTAGTGAAACAATTTTTACATGGGGTTATATAAGTTATCTCTTTGACTATAAATATATATTATAAAGATAAAATGGTTTCCTACATAATGATATTTTATTTATAATTTTTATACATTAAATAATTTAATTTATATATGACACAATGATGATGCAGTAATTACCTTATTAATGAAATATTAAAATAATTGATATTATAAATATCTAAATAAATAAAAATTGAGACTTCTAATTAATTCCACTAATTTTCTAGGTTAATATGACATGTTAAGGTTGGTTAAATTAATTTTTTTTCGATGTTTTAATGGTTTGTGGCTTTAAAAAAGTTATAAACAATGTCAAAATTGACATAATTGAGTTTTTTAAAAAAATATTATTTTATTAATTTATATAATATTCCTAAAAATCTACTGTTATGTCAACTTATATATATAAGGTTATATATATTAATAATGAACCACATATGTTTTGGTTTTCTTGTTATAGTATGTTTATTAACCATATAATATAAAAATACAAAGAGACATGGTAAATGTCAAACAATTTAACTACGAGTTAAATATAAATGATAAGTTTAATATGATGACCTAAACCTATATAAATCCTATTGGTTGAGGGTTTTTTACCCATACCCACATTATCCATTAAATAATTTATTATAGAGAAATTATAAATCAAAAATGATTTTTTATAAAATAATATTCCAATCATTTCCTAAAGTGACCATCATCTCTCTTATAAATGGGCACTACCCCTTCTCTTAATTTAACACCTCAAAATCCATTTGACTTAGGCAACCCCAGCCCATATATCCTGTAAAATTTCCTCCCATAATCCTAGAGTCCTTCCTTTGGTTATAAATCCAACCTATGGGGCAATTTTGATAAAATCAAAAGGAAGAACCCGAAGAAGAGGTAAATATTTCATCACATCTCTAAAGTACTTTTCTTCCTCCACTTCCTCTTTCTTAGTTGATTACATTATAAAAAAATAATTCCATTATATTATATTTTTTTAAGAAGGTAGAGGTTATGCCTCTTTTATTTGAAATAAATCAATTCCATTATATTATATATACTTTGATGGTATAATAAAAACGGTACAACCATATTCATTATTCTATCCATCTTATAAATTCTTAATTCACCACATGTTCATATGTACTAATTACCGTCTCCACATCGTGGTGTAGTTTGTAAATAAAACACTTCATTATATGGATTGGTATAATAATGAGTAAAACAAATGTAAATAATAAATATACCATGTCAATTATTTTTAAAATATGAGATACTATCCAACTACATACAATTTCACCATCAATATAATGGTATTGTCACTCATGCATACGTATGGATTATCTTCTCCACAAACGCGATGAGATTCATTTCTCATCGTAATCATTTAGGAATAGTTTTAATTTTTTGAATAAAAATAATTTTAATGAATATAATATTATTTAGTATAAGAATCAAATACATCCAAACCATAACAAACATGGCTTACGTAACAAAGCCAGAAAAGGAAAACGAATCAGTTAAAACCCAAAATGATTATACTACTAAAATATTATTAACAAAGAAATATTCAAGGATCATATATGATATCATATTTATTTTTATAGTCATTTTATAATTTAATAACAATGTTTCAACTAATATACAAGAGGTTAACATACCACTAACTAATGAAAAGTAGAAGGTATGAGGTTTTCATCTCACTTCTTATTCCCATGAGATTCATGATATATTCCACTATTTCCTTTTGTGTGGTGTATGTACTACCCATGACTGTATTACATGTGTTATATACTTTAATTTATGGTTATTTACATATTCATTTTATGATACTTATTTCATGGGGTGTATGTTTCGTAAGGTACCAAGTTGGTAAAGGAATTTCAAATTTCAATTTCTACTCATTGGGCTTTACGCATACTACAATGATTATTTTACTCCAAGATTATGTTTGGAATCACTATTTATGTTTTATGTAGTAATTTCCACTCCCCATTATATGAATATACATTTGATACACATGATATCTCCATTGATAAATTCACATTCCATTGATCTGAACTTGTTAAGGGTATTCTTAACTCAATTTCCATTCCTTGAGTTAAACATCCAAGTCATTGGTTTTGTTTTAACAAGAATATGTTTGAATGTAATATCATTGATTTACACTGAATATCCAATTATATTTACTGTATTTATATATTTCAAACATAATTTTTTCATTGATTTATCCTTAATCAATGGATATGGTCTTTATAAGGTATTTCGACTCAATTTACATTCCTTTGAGATCACTTGGTAGTTATGCACCAATTCACTTTTATATGGCGTATATAATATACTTTGACATATTATATCATGAATCATTTTATTATCATGATATTATAATGTTTTGATTAATATTATTCCTCAATTACTTGTATTCAAGAGTCTCTTGTTTAGTTAGGAACTCTTTCAAAAAATTATTTTTTTAAATGTTTCAAATATTTATTATTCTAATTCTTTCTCATTAATGTCCATGTTTAAAAAAAAATAAGTATTTATTTATATTCACAATAATGTTTTGAAATTAAAATTAATTTTAAAAGTATCAATGTGGTATGGGACACTTTGATTCAAAAATATATTTTAAACAACTTCTTTGATAAATAGTGTGACATTAAAATGTTTTCACAAAAAAAGGGATATTTCTCTTAAATAGTTTTAATGACTATTTTCATCCATGTAAATATACATTAGTGAATTTTATTTTTTTAATGAGGTTGAATTATCATAATACAATCTTCCATATTGTATTAAATGAGTTCTGTTTGACTGTGGATGTGCTATTTTTTTCCATTCATGGTTCATAGTTAAAATATTAACATTTCATATGCTACTTTTAGTACAAATGTTTAGATTATGTTTCACCCTTTCATATGATGAATATACTGGACATAGTAAGTGTTGGCTGGAGCCCACTATAGGTCCACGATTCATTGATAGGTCTCATGAGAAAATTATACATGGAATTGGAAGAGGCCTTTCCCAATTTGATATATGGTTTTGGACGAGGCCTTAATCATTTATAGACGTCTTGGCTGAGGCCTTGACAAATTGCTTCAGAATGTCCGGAATTATACATTCCCTCTTTATGAATATAATAATGACGGTTCATCTGTTTATTCGACTATTAGAATACCCATGACTATGTTTTATTATGGCATTATTTACTCATCTCATATTCCAGTAATAAAGTGTTAATGTTTATTATTTGTAAAGGAATGTGTTTTGAAGTAATCTTCATGCCTAAATTTTATGTTATCTTCCACTATATTGCCTACCCTTATTGAGAATTTGAGCTCACCCATTTCTTATGTTTCATTTTCCCAGGATATGAAGAAGTTATTTATGAGTGACTTGCATGCATAATCTAAGAGGAATTAATGTTTCTAATGGATAAATTATTGTTGTATTTCTTTTCAAGTTGTAATGTCGAACTAATGTATGTATCTTGTTTCCATGACTGCTACACAGATCAGTCCATTGGAACATGATTCCTTGTATCCTGCCAATGTAATGTAATAAAGCAATTACTTTGGGTAATTGGGTTCAGGGCATTACAATATATCATATAGACAAACTTCTATGAAATAAGACAACGCACCTAGTCAAAGTGTTGTGGAGAAACCAAAAGTTTGATGAAGATTAATGGGAACTAAAGGAGGTGATGAAATTGAATTACCCTCATATGTTTTAGTGTGGGAATGGAAAATTTTATGGGTGAAATTTCAGAAGGGGGCATGATAGTAAAGACTAAAAATTTTATAAATAAAAATCCCCAAGAAATTTAGTTAAATGAATTATTATATATTGTAGGTATAGAAAACCCGTGACCTTTTTTGGTTTCATTTTATACTATCAGATTTCAAATATAGTTATTTCTCATTACCATTGATAACATAGATATTTAATAGTGATTATATGAATAGTATAGATATAGGGTTTTAATAAATCTTATTGACACCGACAAAGTAATTGATGGCCTCAACCAATAGGATTTCACCCTACGAAGCCCATTTATTGGAGATTATGAGGATGATAACATCACTAGGATTTGAACCTGACCAATGATAAGATGATATCCAATAACTTATGTATAATTGAGACTGTTTACATGAGAATTTCATGCTCATCGAGATCATTAACTAAACTATGAATGCCGAACCACAAGATGAAATTCTCACAATCATGTACATTACGCTTCGAGTGTTTGCTGGTGTATTAAAGGGATATGTATCAAGAACCAAATTATATGAATATGTATATTTTATAGAATACTGAATATATTTTCATTATAATATATTTTCATTATAAATTATTTTTATTTTGATATAATAAAACAGAAATTATATTTCTGGTTAATATCTAAATTAAATTCATGCATTAATGAGTTAATATAATTTTTAAATAGATAGATTTTATTAAAAAAATTACTAAATAATTTTTATTAAAAATGAATGATCATATAATTTTTATAAATTTAAATATAATTTTTGTAATGGTTTGAAAACTATTATTGTCAAAAACCCATTATTTCTCAATAAATGACTATCATTATTTGAAATGTGAACATTAACATATATTAAAATTTATTTGTATAAAATATATTTTATTTTTTATTCAAAATATAAAAAATATCTAATGGTTAATTTTTTTATTTTATGAAACAATCACTTTTTTGGGACAAAATTAAATATGGTATAAATATATAGTGTGTATTATGACATTTTAATGGTAGAAAAATGATGTAATAAATAAAATAATTTGTATCCAAGAACAAATATATATTTTCCCTTTATAGTATGGTAATATTATGTTTTGTTAATTTTATGAAGCCTTTTTGAATCCTCCAAAACCTATAATATATTTTGAGGTGTTAAAATCACTTATTTAAGGACGTGAATCAATTATTTGTCACCAAGGGTAATATTTCAATATATAAATAACCTAGACTTAAAAAATAATTAAAAACAAACCTATTTTGTATAAATCATTTGAAAGAAACCATGGGAATGTTTTTTCTGTTATTTTGTTATACGGAGCCCAAAACCAATGATTGATAAATAAGAATGAAATCTTTTTTAATTTTCTATATAAACCCAATAGAGCTCCCCTTTATCATCACTCAAAAACCTTGGATAAAGTCCTTACTCTTCCCTCACATTTCTTGAGTCTTCCAAAGGTTCTGAAAATCTCTTATGAAGATCCTACCAACTATTTGGAATTACACTGTCAAGGTATGAGATCCTTTACTACTTCTATTTATTAAAATTTATTCATTATCTAATGTATTTTATCTCTAATTATTAATGATGGTATAGTTTCTTCAATGTCCCCTTTTATGAACAATTATACACTCCCATTATGATGTTAAAATTTCACTATGATTTTACATGTCAGACAATTGGGTAGTAAATACCCTTACCCGCATCCTATGAAGGGTTTTCACCTTCTTTCACTTATAATTCATTGATTTGGGAATAAAATGTATTTATTACACAATCGTTTATCTTGGAAAAAAATATGATAAATGATTCCATGTTTTATAATCTATCTGGAGAACATAATCATGAGAATGAAATGAAAGTGATGGGTACACCCAGAATCATATTGCACTCTAATGCATTTGGTAATATTTTTGTCTCATGATATTTTGTGTATGGGGATAGGGAGTGAATCTAATCCAACATAAGACTACTTCCATCTTTATTTTATGGAAGTAATCCTTGATCAATTTTTATGATGTAATGTTTTGGTACTTATCAATGCCTTATGTTATCATGCTATACCATGACACATTGTTCAGGCTTATGATTCTCAATACTTTTTTGTCCCATTGGTATGACTATTTCACAATATTTACTAATTCTTTAATGTTATGCCATTATTTCAATTAATAGGGTTTATGGATCACCCCATTCTTATGTATATACCCAGGTTATCCAACACAGTTCTAAGCACGATTGAATAATATGAGCATGTTAAGACTGTTTTCAATGAAGATGGTGTGTTACCTATTATTAGCTGTTATGTAATATACTATATTATCAAACAATCAAGATTTATTGATCATTTCAGTTTCAGTTTGTGTAATAATATGTAATAAATCATGAATTAATGGGTAATAAAGAGAAGGTATATCATAGAAACTTTTTTTATAGACAAAATCTACACTGGTTAAATTTGGAATATATAATCTCATTATTCATATTCATCAGAAAAATTCCCAAATTTTCATCATGATTTTACTTTATCATTGAATATTTAAGAATATTTTCTATAGATAATTTCAAAAAATAATCATGTTATTCTATAACTAGATTATTCAATAAATACATGAAGATGTAATGAGAATTGGATATTCCAAGATCAATTACTATAAATTCATACTAACCATACCTCAAAAAGAAGAATTTTGTTGGATATATCTTCCTTATTAACCCATGGATAATAATAACCAAAATAAAGATCCATATTAGAAAAATATTTATATCCTCTTAATTGATTAAACTGATCATCGATATAAGGTAGATGATACTTGACCTTAATATTGATATTTTTATGTTCCTAATAATCAATAAAAAGATGCAAGGACACATATTTATTCTCAACCTAAATAATAGGTGCACCACATGGTAAATTACTATGATGAATGAATCTATTATCAATATTTTCTTAGAGTTTCTTATTAAATTCATGTAACTAAATTTAGGATATTCTATTTACAATATTTAAAATTATTTTATAATAAAGTACGTATTATATTGTAAACTCAACTTCACAATTTAGGGGACTACTATTCTATTCTTTTATAAAGGCATAAAAAATCATTTAAAATATCCATATATTCAATATTCAGTTTCATCCCAACCATATGTGTAACATCCCAAGTAAGTAATGAAGAATAGATATTTTTATCTATTCCTATTAATGAATTAGATAGTGTTTTAGAGGCTTAAATTGAAAATAAATCAAATCTTAAGCATGGAATACACTAATATTTTTAAAAGATTGTTTTACTGCCTTTTAATGGAAACCCATTTTTAAATCTATCTTTTGAAAATTTTATAGGATATTTTTATCAAAATAAACTTATTATTTATTATTGGGACATCAAAATTTACTTTGTGTGAATTTTTGGTATTTTTCCGATAAAGTTCATTTTTAATGAATAGTGAAAAATATTGTATTTTAATTCAAAACCTCTTTTTAATCTAATTTATTTATATGATTAGATTATATATTGAATTTGTTTAAAATTGAAATTAGAATATATTTTTACCATTTAATCCAATGGTGGTCATTGGAATCAATTTCACTTTGAAATTGGACTTAAACTAGTGTCAATCTTTTGATACTTATTGTTTCATAAAAACATGCTATTTGTCATGACAGCAGGAATTAATTATTAAATTAATTAATGTAACTTATATGATTTGAATTTTTTAAAATAGACATCATTTTTGAATTCAGAATATCAAATATAGCTTAGGGTGACATTTTGGTATTTTTCTGAAAAACTTCAATTTTTGATGAATAGTGAAACCACTAAGTGGTAGTTAAAGAAACTAATTTTTCGTTTAAATGAAACATTGCCACTTCTGTGATTTGATTTTAAAAAATCATACATACATGGTTGTCATTATTAATTAAAATGTGCTTTAATGATATTAAAATAATTTTTTTGTGAATAGTAACTTTTATGTTCTTAATCGCGATTTGAGGTAAATAGTGTAGTTTAAGGTAAAAATAATGTTTTAATAACATGAGATGAGCTTGAAACATGTCCTACCATCATTGGATGTGTCATGGCCGACCCAAAAAATCCATGGGTCAACTTGGGGACCCCATGGAGCTACTTTAGTCTGGAAATGACATAAATAACTTTTTATTTAATGTTTAACTAAAAATGACACAAACATGAGATGTTTTACTAAAAAAAATTTACATGGGGTTATACAAGTCATATTTTTTACTATAAATACTCATTATAAAGCTAAACAAATTTCATAAATCATGATATTTGTTTTTAATTTTTTAGACAGTAAATATATTAAATTATTTAAGACATCATGATGATGCAGCGATTACCTCATTAATAAAGGATTTAAATAAAACGAAAAGATAATGTAAAATCAAAGATCTACACTTGTCAAGAACCTATTGGATGGGTATACTTAGAACCCTTATCACCTTATCCTCGAATTATATCAATGTGGGACCTCTTAAATTCAAATCTCATTTTAAAATAAAGTAACTTTTCTTTACTTTCCAAGAGTGCCCCTCCTCTCCTCTTATAAAAGGCCCCCACCTATACCTCTTTACCCACACTTCCAAAGCCTTTGGCTCGGCCAAACCCTGACCATTTTTTCTCTCCACATCTCTCTCTTACTCCTTGAAGCCTCACATTGGGAAAAATACTTCCCAAGGAAGCCAATGAGATCAAACCAAAGGGAGTTACCCGATTTTAAGGTAATGTTTTCACTTGAGTCCTTTTATTTTATTTTGCTTCTCCAACCACCTAAAATCTTTTTATTCATTTCTTTTGTAACAATTACAGTATCTTAAATATACTAGGATGTTTTTAAAATAATTATTCGAGCTACACTTACACACACCTACATCTAATTGTTAAAGAACATTCTGTTTCTGTGGATGGTGAATTTCTGCCTCCCGAAACGATGATTGTTCAACATTATTTTAACACCATGAAAGTTGGCCATTAAGATGACACTATATTTATATATGATATATAATATGTTAATGTTTTCCTTAAACTTCTGTATTTTTCTTTTTGGACATACCTTTATGGATTCCATTATGGGTAAACGCGATATCTTCATTTAAGGAAGTGCGGACTACCGCCCTCTCAAAGTGATTTGATTCGTTAATGCCATATGTGGGATGTATAAAGGATGTAATTAATGATTTTATATATGATATTATACTGGAATTATAATATACCATTATATCATTATGATTCCATTCCATAAAATATGAAATAGAAATGAAAGCAGCGTTCATGCGTACGTACGGCTTACCATCTCCATGAACGGTGCATTTCATTTCATACCTCTAAACATGATGTAATATTATAAATGCATGTATATACTGGATATATATGATATATATGATATCTACATCATGTTTATAACTCTGGATATAATGGATACTTGAACAAGTTGTAATTATAATGAGCATATTTTTGACTCAAGTACCAATGATCGTTAAAACAACTGTTAATAACTTAAATAATTACATAGTGTTCATGACATGGTAATAAGTCATATAAATGGAATAATGAACTTGAAAAAGGTTCTTAATTAAGTATAAATTAACTCAATTTTATTATTTAGGAGGTTAAAGAACGATCGAGTCAAGTCGGACCCGAGGTATGAGACTTCGTCTCAATCTCCTTTCATTGAGACATATTTTGTTTTCAACACAACCCTCTTTTATACGGTGTATAAACCCCTTTGACTTTTATGTTTATTAAAAAGGAATATTTTTTATATGAATCATTTACTAGACGTCAAAAGGGAATGTTTTTGTCGTATGTATGCGGCGACAATGACTTCTCTGCCGCCGGGACCATTATTTGAGTTTCAGCTTCCTCTACAAGCCATACCGTTTTTTTAAAAGAAAAATAAATACCCTGTTTTACATTTCTTTTATTTTGGTATTGAAAATGGTTTTCATAATGTTTTTTTTATATCAATGTGTTTTATTGATATCTTGTGATTGAAATGTGGAAATGTTATGTTTCCTTTATGTATGTTTTATGTGATACAATTACGTTATGGTTCTTGGGAATTATTATGAAGATGGGTGGTTCCGTGATAAACTTAGGGCGGGTGAGCCCGATATAGCTCTCTAATGCATTGGGTAACGCGAAGGAGTGAAACGAAAGGTTTTTTTCGAAGATATTTAGGTAATATACTATGATGGGTATTTCAAACGTAACCAAGAGGGTTACTCCCTATGTAAGAATGTTATGAATGCCTCAAGTTACCTTTATGTCTTACAATTTCTATGATTTATTCATGATTTGATGAGGTATGTTAAAGTGATTATGTTTTATGGGTAAAGTATGATTTCATTCTTATGTGTATATGTACCCATGTATCTTTTCCATATTTTTATTTCCCTTACTGAGCTTTTTATGCTCATCCCATGTTTTTGAAATGTTTTTTACAGGTCAAGGGAAAGGTACATGATATGATGATAATGTCAAGGAAGTGTCAAGAAAGAATCCATGTTTTATTTTAAATATGTATCCATTGATTGGAAAAATGAATACGATCTTTTATGTAACCACTTTGTTTAAATGTGGAATGTAATGCAATTTTAATGTTCTATTTATCTAAAACTCTAAACCTGAAAAGATCCTCAAGGTGTAATCTTGTAATAACTCAAGATTAAGTAAGGTTTAAGGCTGGGGCCTTATAGTTGGCATCAGAGGCCAATTTAGATAACTTTAGGAGTTAGAATTATATTAAATGATTATCTAAAAATATTTTTTGAAATGATATAGAATTTGAAGGTTACCATGTTTCTCCATCTAAGACATGTTTGTTCAGAATGGTTTTCCACAGAGAAAATAGGGAATCAGTCTAGGAAGGGATACAGAAGGAAATAACCTTCCGAATCAGCATCATGAGATGGTCGAAATTGGAAATGAACAGTTTATTGTAGTGATGGCATAGTTGACTCAATTGATAAATGGTGGTGGTATCCATGAACGAGATCAGCCAGATCAACCACAGAGGAACATGTCAGTGGTGGAACATTTTATGAGGCAACATCCCCCATCATTTAGAGGATCATCTGACCTTGTGCTAGCTGAAGGGTGGATTAAAGCTCTGGATAAGATTTTCGATGTCATAGGGTGTTCAGAAAATCAAAAGGTTAGTCATGCTATTTACCATTTGGAGGGTGAAGCAAATCAGTGGTGGTCAATGGTTAAAAATATCAGGGACGCTGATGAGATTGATGCTCTTGACTGGGATAATTTTAAGGTATGTTTCTTGAGAAGTATTTTCTTAAGGCTGTTCGACTTAGGATGGAAAGGAAATTCTTGGAATTGAGGCAAGAGGAAGACTCAGTGGCTGCCTATGAAGAAAGGTTCACTCGATTGGCATGGTATGCTCCAAATTTTATCTGAGACCTTGATAGTAAAATCTATCGTTTTTACTCAGGATTAAAGCCAAAATATCGAAAGGATTTAGCTTCTCGTGAGTTCAAATGTTATGAAAAGGTTTTTCGATGTGCTGAGAAGGTGGAAATGGAGTTTTTCGATGATCATGTGTTCTATAACAACCAACAGAAGAAGAGACCGAGGTGGCAGGAGAAAAGAATGAATTTTTCAAAAAAGTCTGATGGTAAGAAAACTAAGTTTCCAGTTTGTGATAAATGTGTTAAAAGGCATGCTATGGAATGCCTTCTAAATTCTGGAAAGTGCTACCGATGTAGTAATATGGGACATAAGGCTCGTGATTGCACTGAAAAAGATCAAGGTGATGGTAATACCAAATTTGTTTTACAGTTAGTGAAATGTTTTTCATGCAATGAGATGGGTCACTATGCAAATGAGTGTCCGACAAAGAGCTTGAGTGATGGGAAGGAGTTAGACTACAAGCAAAAAGGGGTGGTGAAATCCATAGCAACTACTTCAGCAGATGTCGGGCCATCAAATGAAGTTATATAAGGTAATTTGTTTTACAGATTATGCCAGTGTGTTGTTTGATTCTGGGTCTACACATTCTTTCATCTCTGAAAACATTTTTAGTAAAATGGGAATACCATCTCAAGAAATGACTCCTGAAATTTTGGTGAAAACACCTGTGGGAAATGTTGAGGCAAAACGAATTTATAATAATCTTCCTATCCTTATCTGTGGAAAGAACCTACTTGCAAACCTTATTGTTTTACCCCTAGTAGAGTTTGATGTTATCCTGGGTATGGATTGGCTCTCTATTTACTATGCTAAGATTGACTGTAGTGCTAAACAAGTTTCTTTTCAGAAAGACTTTCAGTTTGTGTACAAGAATGAACCCTTACTGTTGATAACTTATCAAGAGGGCGAGAAACTTGTAAATGATGGAAATGAATGTTACCTTGCTCATATTGTGGAAAATAAGAGAACTATTCATATTAATGACATGCCATTGGTAAATGAGTATCCTGATGTTTTTTTGATGAGTTTCCTGGAATAATACCAAATCGGGAAGTTGAATTTACTGTTAACTTAGTTCCTAGTGCTAAGCCAATTTCAAAACCCCCTTATCGAATGTCTCAAATTGAACTTTTAGAGTTGAAGGAGCAATTGCAAGATTTATTAGAGAACGGTTTCATTCGACCTAACACATCACCATGGGGTGCTCTTGTTTTATTTGTTAAAAAGAAAGATGGTTCAATGAGACTTTGCATTGATTATAGAGCCTTGAATAACATCACTGTTAAGAACAAATATCCTTTGCCTCATATCGATGATTTGTTTGATCAGCTCTAGGGAGCTCAGTATTTTTCAAATATTGACTTGAGATCGGGGTACCATCAGCTGAAGGTAAAGGAAGCAGACGTTCCGAAGACTGCGTTTCGTACAAGATATGGCCATTATGAATTTGTAGTAATGCTTTTTGAGATAACCAATGCACATACTGTATTCATGGAATTAATGAATATAATTTTCCATGAGTTCTTGGATAAGTTTGTGGTGGATTTCATTGATGATATTATTGTGTTTTCTAAAAGTAAATAGGATCATGAAAGACATTTAATGGTTATTTTGAAAACCTTAAAAGAAAAGAAATTGTATGGGAAATTCACCATGTTTGAGTTTTGGTTGCAAAAAAATTCTTTCCTTGGTCACATTGTTTCTAAAGATGGGATAACTGTTGCTACTGCAAAAACAAAGGTTGTTGAAGAATGGCCAAGACCCAAAAATGTAACTGAGATTTATAGCTTCCGTGGATTGGAAAGCTATTACCAAAAGTTTGTTAGAAATTTTTCATAGTTATCTAGTACAATGACGAAGCTAACTCGGAAGGGTGTTAAGTTTATCTGGACAAAAGAATGTGATGATTGTTTTCAGGAGTTGAAAAGAAGACTGCTGAATGCTCCAGTTTTGGCACTACCTTCCAGGAATGTGGAGTTTGTTATCTACAGTGATGCTTCATTGAAAGGACTTGGTTGTGTCCTAATGCAGAATGAACAGATAATTGCTTATGCTTCACGACAGTTGAAAACTCATGAGGTAAATTACCCTACACATGATTTGGAATTAACTGCTATTGTTTTTGCTCTAAAAATTTAGAGGCATCATTTTTATGGAGTAAAGTGTGAAATATAAACTGATCAAAAATATTTATAGTATATATTCACTCATAATGAATTGAACATGAGACAGAGGAGATGGCTAGAATTAATCAAGGATTATGATTGTACAATTCATTACCATCCGGGAAAAGCAAATAAAGTGGTTGATGCTTTAAGTCGAAAAAGTAATGCTTCATTAACAATGTTGTGTTTGGAACGTCATCCATTGGATAAGGATTTGATGAACTTTGGCATAGAAGTTATTGGTGTAGGATGTTCTTTTGTTTTGTTTCAGGTGTCAGTGACATCTTATCTATCCGACCGAATCAAGCAAGCACCGAATCAAGATAGTGAGTTGCAGAAAAAGGTAGAGCTGGTTCAGAATCGTATGGTGCATGAATTCAACATTGATAATGATTATGTTTTGAGGTTTGGGAAGAGATTATGTGTGCCTTGTGATTCACAGTTGAAGAATGAGTTGTTATGTGAGGCTCATAGTTCCCCGTTTTCAGTTCATCCTGGCAGTACTAAGATGTACAGAGATCTGCGGGAGTATTACTGGTGGGATGGAATGAAAAGGGATATTGCTAATTTTACTGTGAATTGTTTGACTTGTCAGTAGGATAAGGCAGAGTGGTAGTTACCGAAAGAGATGCTTCAGCCTATACGAGTGCCAGAGTGGAAATGGAAAAACATATGTATGGACTTTGTTGTGGGATTACTGGGGACATCTTGAGGTAATAATGCAATCTGGGTTATTGTTGATCGCCTGACTAAATCTGCTCATTTCCTTGCTATACGAGATAATTTTTCCCTAGATCAACTTTCCCGTTTGTATCTTAAAGAGATAGTCAGGTTACATGGAGTTCCTCTTTCGATTGTATCTGACCGTGATTCCAAGTTCACTTCTATCTTTTGGAAAGTCCTTCAGAAGTCGCTGGGTACTGAATTAAATTTTATTACAGCTTTTCATCCTCAGTCAGATGGATAGTCAAAATGAACAATTCAGACTTTGGAAGATATGCTACGATGTTGGGGCCAACATCATTCTTTGTTTGATTTTTCTTATAATAACAGTTTTCATTCCAGTATACCGATGGAACCATTTGAGGCGTTATATGGGAAGCCGTGTCGAACTCTAGCTTTTTGGGATGAATTGGGTGAGAGGAAGCTAATGGGACCAGAATTGGTAGAAGAGATGGCAGAAAAAGTTTAGCTGAAACAGAAACACATGTGAATAGCTCAGAGCAGGCAGAAGAGTTATGCGGACAATAGGATGAAAGATCTCTCTTTTGAGGTAGGTGATCATGTTTTTCTCAAGGTTTCTCCATGGAAAAGTGTGATGTGATGTGGTAAGAAAGGAAAGCTGAGTCCAAGGTTCATTGGACCATATGAAATTCTGGAGAGAGTTGGATCAGTTGCATACCGAGTGACTTTACCTCCGAGTTTATCTCAAGTACACAATGTTTTTCAGGTTTCGATGCTGAGAAAGTACATGCCAGATCCATCTCATGTTTTGAGTCCAGAGTTAGTTCAGCTGGAAGAGAATCTATCTTATGAGGAACAACTGGTCCAGATTTTTGACCACAGGGAGCAAGTGTTACGGAATAAGGTGATTCATCAGGTAATGGTTTTTTGGAAAAACCACATGATTGAAGAGGCAACATGGAAATCTGAAAATGCAATGAGGGATAAATACCCCCACTTATTCTATAAGTAAATAAATTGCGGGGACGCAATTTTCTAAAGGGGGGAAGGATGTAACATCCAAAGTAAGTAATGAATAATAGATATTTTTATCTATTCCTATTAATGAATTAGATAGTGTTTTAGAGGCTTAAAATGAAAATTAATCCAATCTTAAGCATGGAATACACTAATATTTTTAAAAGATTGTTTTACTGCCTTTTAATGGAAAACCACTACTAAATCTATCTTTTGACAATTTTATAAGCTACATTTTCCAAAATAAACTTATTCTTTATGAATGGGACATCAAAATTTACGTTGTGTGAATTTTAGGTATTTTTCTGATAAAGTTCATTTTTTAATGAATAGTGAAAAATGTTGTATTTTAATTCAAAATCACTTTTTAATATAATTTATTTATATGATTAGATTGTATTTTTAATTTGTTTTAAAGTTAAATTAGAATATATTTTTACCATTTAATCCAATGGTGGTCATTGGAATCAATTTCACTTTGAAATTGGACTTAAACTAGGGTCAATCTTTTGATACTTATTGTTTCATAAAAACACGCTATTTCTCATGACAGTGGAAATTAATTATTAAATTAATTAATGTAACTTATATGATTTGAATTTTGTAAAATAGACATCATTTTTGATTCAGAATATCAAATATATCTTAGGGTGGAGTTTTGGTATTTTTCTGAAAAACTTCAATTTTTGATGAATAGTGAAACCACTAAGTGGTAGTTAAAGAAACTGATTTTTCGTTTAAATGAAACTTTTCCACTTCTTTGATTTGATTTTCAAAAATCTGACATACATGGTTGTCATTAAGAAGTAAATTGTGGTTTAATGAGATTAAAATAATTTTTTGGTGAATATTAACTTTTAAGTTCTTAATCGCGATTAGAGGTAATTAGTGTAGTTTAAGGTAAAAATAATATTTTAATAATATGAGACGAGCTTGACACATGTCCTACCCTAATTGTATGTGTAATGGAAGTCCAATAAAATCCATGGGTAAACTTGGGGATCCCATGGACCCACATTGGTTGGGAAATGACATAAATAACTTTTTATTTTATGTTAAAGTAAAAATGACACAAACATGAGATATTTTGCTAAAACAATTTTCACATGGGGTGATAAAATTCAGATTTTTTACTATAAATATTCATTAGAAATATAAAAATATTTCTTACATCATGATATTTTTTCTATGTTTTTCGACATTAAATATATTTAATTATTTATGCCATCATGATGATGCAGCGATTACCTCATTTTTAAAGGATTTAAATAAAATGAAATGATAATGTAAACTCTAGGACCTACACTTGTCAAAAACCTATTTTATGGGTATATTTTGAACCCGTATCTCCTTATCCTAGAATTATATAAATGTGGGACCTCTTAAATCCGAATCTAATTTTAAAATAAAGTAATGTTTCTTTACTTTCCAAGAGTTCCCCTCCTCTCCTCTTATAAAAGGCCCCCACCTCTACCCCCTTAACCACACTTCAAAAGCCTATGGTTCGGCCAAACCCTAACCATTTGGTCTCTCCACATCCCTCTCTTACTCCTTGAAGCCTCACATTGGGCATAAGTCTTCCCAAGGAAGCCTTTGAGCTCAATCCAAAGGGAGTTACCCGATTTTAAGGTAATGTCTTCACTTGAGTCCTTTTATTTTATTTTTCTTCTCCAACCCCCTAAACTCTTTTAATTCATTTATTTTGAAAAAACTCCAGTATCTTCAATATACTAGGATGTTTTTATAAGAAGGATTCGAGCTACACTTACACACTCCTACATCTAATGGTAAAAGAACATACTGTTTCTGTGGATGGTGAATTTCTGCCTCCCGGAACGATGATTGTTAAACATTCTTTTAACACCTTCAAAGGTGGCCATTAAGATGAAAATATATTTATATATGATATATAATATGTTTATGTTTACCTTAAGCTTCTGTATTTTTCATTTTGGGCATACCTTTATGGTTTCCATTTTGGGTAAACGCGATATCTTCATTTAAGAGAGTGCGGACTACCGCCCCCTCAAAGTGATTTGATTCGTTAATGCCATATGTGGGACGTATAAAGGATGTAATTAATGATTTAAAATATGATATTATACTGGGATTATAATATACCATTATATCATTATGATTCCATTCCATAATATACTAAATAGAAATGAAAGCAGCGTTCATGCGTACGTACAGCTTACCGTCTCCATGAACGGTGCATTTCATTTCTTACCTCTAAACGTTATGTAATATTTTAAATGCACGTATATACTGGATATATATGATATATTTGATATCTAAATCATGAGTATAACTCTGGATATAATGGATACATGAACAACTTGTAATTATAAAGATCATATTTCTGACTCAAGTACCAATGATCGTTAAAAAGAACGTTAATAACTTAAATAATTACATAGTGTTCATGTCATGGTAATAAGTGATATAAAATGAATAATGAAAATGAAAAAGGTTCTTAAGCAAATATAAATTAACTCATGTTTATTATTTAGGAGGTTAAAGAACGATCGAGTCAAGTCGGACCCGAGGTATGAGACTTCGTCTCAATCTCCTTTCATTGAGGCGTATTTTGTTTTATACACAACCTTCTTTTATACGGTGTATAAATCCCTTTGACTTTTACGTTTATTAAAAAGTAATCTTTTTTATATGAAGCATTTACTAAACTACAGAAGGGAATGTTTTTGTCAAATGTATGCGGTGACAATGACTTCTCCGACGCTGTGACCATTATTTGAGTTTCGACTTCCTCTACAAGCCATACCATTTTTTTAATAGAAAAATAAATACCCTGTTTTACTTTTCATTTATTTTGGTATTGAAAATGGTTTTCATAATGTTTTTATTATATAAATGTGTTTTATTGATATCTTGTGATTGAAATGTGGAAATGTTATGTTACCTTTATGTATGTTTTATGTTACACGATTACGTTATGGTTTTTGGGCATTATTATGAAGACGGGTGGTTCCCTGATAAACTAAGGGCGGGTGAGCCCGATATAGCTCTCCAATGCATTGGGTAACGCGAAGGAGTGAAACGTTAAGGTTTCTCCAAAGATATTTAGGGAATATACTATGATGGGTATTCCAAACGTAACCAAGAGGGTTACTCCCTACGTAAGAATGTTATGAATGCCTCAAGTTACCTTTATGTCTTATGAATTCTATGATTTATTCATGATTTTATGAGGTATGTTAAAGTTCTTATGTTTTATGGGTAATGTATGATTTCATTCTTATGTGTATATGTACCCATGTTTCCTTTCCATATTTTTATATCCCTTACTGAGCTTTTTATGCTCATCCCAAGTTTTTGAAATGTTTTTCATAGGTCAAGGGAAAGGTACATGATATGATGATAGTGTCAAGGAAGTGTCAAGAAAGAATCCATGTTTTATTTTAAATATGTTTCCATTGATGGGAAAAATGAATACTATCTTTTATGTAACCACTTTGTTTAAATGTTGAATGTAATGCATGTTTTATGTTCTAATTTTCTAAAACTCTAAACCTGAAAATATCTTCAAGGTGTAATCTTGTAATAACTCAAGATTAAGTAAGGTTTAAGGTTGGGGCCTTATAATATGAGATATATGTCTCTCCTTAAAAGGTAAAAACACATATTATGTTAGTAATTTCCATTGGGATTTTAAGTTCATCCTTACACTGATAGACTGTCATATGATTATTTGGAAAATCGAATGCTACTTACCTTAATTGACCATTGATACGGTATATATACAAATAGATCCATACCTTTCCCAAAATTACATAAAATTCAACTAGAAGAAGTATAACAAGACTTATCAAAATAAATTTTCCAAAAAAATATATAAAAGAGTAGTTATAGACTTGAGAAGTGATCATACCACCATTAGATTTTTCACTTACAACTTAAAACCATGTCATTGAGGTGGTTATATAATACACTTAGAAACAATTTCATAAATGAAACATTTTTTAAAGCCTAAATCAAATAAAATATTTTCTCTTCACGATTTAATTATAATTTTTCCTTTCACCACATATAATGGAAACTACACTTAGGATATAGCAATTCCTTATTCTTGGCCTTCTTCTCTTGACTTCTTCTATGATAAGTTCATTTGATTCGTGGGGAACTGATTCACATAATTTCCTATCTATTTATAGTGTAATGCCAACGAGCCTGTACCCAAGTGGTACGGGCTCTTGCTTGGCATCCAAAAGTCTCGAGTTCATATCCGAGAAGGGATGAATTTTTGGGTACTGTAGCAGGGAACTGTAGGGGCACTCTAGTAGACATTGTAGCAGCGGTGGAACTGTAGAGGTGGAGGAACTATTGTAAGATACTGTAGCGGTGGCGGGTACTGTTGCAGGAACTGTAGCTGTGCGGGGAACTGTACCAGTAATGTTCACAGAGGGTCCTTTGGCCCAAAAAATGGGCTTTCAAGCCTTGTATTCAAGAAACTTGGCCTTGGGACTTCGTGCTATGTATTGGGACTCCCTCTACCCTCTAAAGAAGTCTTTGATTTAATAATAAATTGAGGCTTCATCCCCAACCATTAAAAAAAATCCATATGAACATTTTTTCCACACTTACAAAAAACTCCAATTACCTTTATCAATTTTTGTTGTTGTTTCCTTCCAAAAATTTTACAAAATGGAACATTCTCTTCTTCTTCTTTGATGTGTTTCCTTTTTCTTGTTTCTCAACATACCATTACTTCTCTTAATTTTATATCATGATATCGTATCTAGAAAAACTACTTTTTATTTTACTGTAACTCGATACTATATCATAATATAGGGAATGTTTTTGAGAAACTAGTACCCTTCAGAGACTAATCTTAAGACCATCAAAGAAATAAACAATGTTTATTTATGGATTACACATTTAGTCCACATAATTCATGGAATATTTTATAAATTTTACTTTATACTATTACACACATAGTTCTTCCTTTTTTTTTAATTTCTGAATTTACACTACATTTTAACTCACTATTCTTGATGGATATATTTATCAAATAATATCACATTAAATCTTATCCATTACATTTTTTTATTTGATTAATCTATTTAGTATTGTTGATCAATGATCATAATTTATGGGATTATCCTCTTAAAAATACACTAAGAAAATAACCGTATGACTTTCATTACATCTCTTGTCTATGAATAAATTTTTGAGAGACTTAATCTATTATTGGGATACCATTGGAAAAGTAGTTATATTAAAATATGGTGTCCTCTATCACATGAAGATATTCCAAATAGGTGAATCATGATGTTGGAAAAAAAAATTATCTATACAATCTGGTTTATTCATCATAATCTAATTTAAATACCCTAAAATATCCATGATCTTCTTAGTTCCAACATAGACTATATTGTTTTTCTCAACAGAGAAATCCCAACATTGTCAACGGGTGTTTATTCACTTTTCATCCTAGTAATCATAAATAGATAATTTCACACACTAAGGTAGCACATAATCTTCATGAATATTGATCTATAAAATAAAAATACATAAAATGTACTTTTTTTCAAATACTATAAAGTATTATCATAATTCTCATTTTAGATATGTTTATTTTAAATATATTTCCCAAAGATTCTACTAAGCATACTATGAACCCAACTATAGAATCCCTTAAACTAATTATCTAGGGTTAGGGTCTACATTTATTTTATTGGAATAAAATAAAATATATCACATCACCATGGATTGATTTGTTTAATAGCCTTAATAAACTAGATACATACATGATTAGAATATAACTATGAGTAGATAAAAAAATATTATAAGAAACATTCTCACAATATTTACATTATTAATAATATCCTTCTTAATATCCTTATAAAAGGAAAATAAATAATGGGTGATTATATATTCTCATCAAGGGTTCTGTATATTCGAATCTATGATGATTAAAAAATCACAATCAATATGGAAAGGTAATTCACTAAAAAACATTCCATTTATTCAATAAAAAATGCATGAAACGAATCTATGATTTAAATAAATTCAATAATAACATGGATAATAATAACTAAATTCTTAATAAAGGAAATTATTATGTTCAATGGCATGATCTCAGACATCATAATATGGTTACCATAAATTCTTTAGGCTAATACTGTTTAATTTATGGATAAGTATACACCAAAAGACCATTTAATGGTTTATCCAACTAGTTAGTCTCATGAAAACTGTTGATGCACCAAGGAGCTGTCTATAATAGGGTCTCACCCATCACATCATGTCCAATGCATTCATAATATATTGAATGATCAATTTAATTCATAAAATAAAATCATTATCAACAAATTTATGTATTGAGTAAAGAATACCAAATATTAATATTTTCCTGAACAAACATATAACATTCCTAAAAAAACACCACATATAGAGATGGTATATGGTTTAGGATATTATCAAATCTATGATACAAATAATATGGATATTTAATACTAATACAATTTCTAATTATCATAAAAAAGTAACTATTTCAAGAGAGAGATACTAGCTTTAAAATTAATAAGAGATAAAAGATGACTCTCAATTAACTAGAAATATAGGATTTATAATAGAACCATTCACATTGATTAAATAAATAAAATGGAATAAAAATACTAAAATAAATATTTATTAAAGAGTATTCTTTTTAAAATAATGGAAAACATGAAGAAGAAGAAAAATCCTAAAAAGGTCATAGAATAGGATAAATATGTTAAGTTCATATACATTAAAAAGAAATATTCCTTTTGAATTTTTTTAAAATAATTTAAAAAAGGACCCTTTTGAAAAATATTTGAAAGGTCCGTTTTATAACTTTTAAAAAGTTAAGGATAACATAAAATGTCCTTAATATATAATTTGAGTATATAAAAATTCCATTTGTTAGAAAAGTTTAATAAAATATGGATATGGATGAAAAATATACCCTGTCAAAAGATAAATGAGATCAAATTTAATTATAAACATTTATTGGAATTATTCATGTTCCAAAGTGATGAAAATTTTAAAGAAAACATAAAAACTCCTTAAATATATAGAGTAAAAGAAAATATATGATGGTTTTTTATGGGTAGATTATAATATTCCATCAACTAAATAAATTTAATCCAAAAAATGATAATGTGAAACAAATATTTACCACTTTGGTAACTTTTATGTTAAAATCCCTTGAGAGGGTAAACTTGAATTGAAAAATTAA
This sequence comes from Viscum album, assembly GCA_963277665.1. NCBI lineage: Eukaryota > Viridiplantae > Streptophyta > Magnoliopsida > Santalales > Viscaceae > Viscum > Viscum album. Next base: position 1,365,103,444 of record OY728147.1, read on the forward strand.
GCATCATGAATAAATATATTTTCATGTTAAATACATCATTGAGGAAATAGGGACCCACAAATTTTATACCTAAATATTACATAATTCTAGGTGAATATTAAATATATAACATTACCAACGATTATAGAACCATAAAGGTTTTGTTTATCTGGATACTATATACATAAAATCTTATTTAGGTACATTATTCAACATTTATCATAATGTTCTTCCCACTTTTTAACCTTTTTGGAATACGCTGCATAAAGTCGTTCATCATGACATGGGAAATGAAAACATAAGAAATAGTGACCTTAGATACCCAGTATGGGTAAACATGGGACATATTAATGAATGACCATAAGGAAGAATAACATAAGAATAAGGGTATAAATTCATGATCACAACTTATAATGTTCATACCAAATCTATCACTTATCAAAATCATCAATCATAGTATAAATCATTATCATTTAAAAATACATGAATCAAAAGTGTGATAAAACATTCTAAATCAATCATGAATCATATATTTGGATCATAATCATGTCAAAAATTCATTCACCATCAATTTCATAAAAACATTTAATATGTCAAGGTTGACTACTATGACTATAAAATCATAAAGGGTCAATCATCAACACATGTTTCTCATATCATAATATATCAGACATCTCACATATTTCCCACAGTATATTAGGAATTAACACTTATCTCTCAGAGTGTTTTAGGTATCCCAACCTATTTCCCAGAGAGGATTGAGCACATAAACATTCATTAGATAATTTTATCATAAGATATAATACATCTCACAATGAATTATAGGGATAAATAATTCCATGCATTCAGATCACACAATTAAAACCATAAATATTTGTTACTTTATAATTAAATAAAAACTTGAGCAAAGAAAATGTGTTCAATAAAACATTCATAGATATAACATAGCATAACCCACAGAAAATAATCATGTTTCATAAACATATCATAATCATAATCATAAATTATACAGTAAAATAATAATGATGGTATCATTGGATCATGCAACTATAATAAAATCAACATATGGTTATATTTTTTGGGGGGATTATGTGGTTGTTTAAGCCATCATCACATGGTTCTAGAACAGTATCAAAAAAACTGTCACCAAAGTTGGTATTGATATCCAACACACATTGTTTCCATCCATTTATTGGAGGTTTCTTGGAAACATTGTATAATGTTTTTTTATTGGTGGTTTTTTTGGTTTTATTGGTGTCATAAACTTTTTCTTAATATAAATTTGGTATATATTGTTACAGTTTAAAATGCCTCTATATATTAATTTTAAAAAAAATACATCTCTAGAATCTATATCCCTTGAACATACAAACAAAAAACAGATAACCAATATGGAATCTTCAACCCTTTCAACCATAATGGAAAACCAATCAACACAATATTCAGTTTCAACCCTGAAAATAGTATCACAACTCAAACCACAATTTACACAATAGGAAAAAATAATGTCACTTTAAAATATTTTTTAAATAAGTACACCTGGAAACTATAACACATAAAGAAATAAATAATTAATATATTTTCCACTTACATCCTCCCCCTCTCTAGTTTTAATGAAATACACCAACTCAATGGATTTTTCATATACCGCATAGATAACATTATGTATATGAATCATTTTAGACAATTGTTTTGCAAAAGGACTGAATAAATCACTCCCACAACTTGAAATATATAAAAAATAATCAAAATTATAATTAATTGGTATTCCAAATTCACATATCCATGTACCATAACAATTAAATCGACTCAGTACCCTCTCCATCTCCATATCCACTTCCTTTTATCTATAATTTCATGCCAATTATGTTTAAAATTAAACACCAATGTAAATTAAAAATTTACATTTCTAACCATTAAAAGTTTTTGTGACAAATTATTTTGATGTTGTGTGATTTACCAACTCACTAACATCCATCAATGCATTGTCACCAGAAATAAATCATTTTATCTTATAATATAATACAATCAATGCATTTTGTAAAGCAAAGACCTTTGTATCTTTGCATAATTATATTAGGTTCCTCTTCTAGTATTGTGCTTTTCATTGTAACAAAATCCCTCTAAACTATGACAATGTAGGATAACATCTATAAAAAGATATTAATTTTTAAAATATTAAAATTTAATAATATAATGAAATTTAATTACACCATAATGTATAAAAATTACCTTTTTTGGGAATCATAGACTTCATTTTTTCTATATTGTGGCACAAGCCTCCAATCAGCATAGGTAATCAAAAGGGTAACCAGAGCCAGCACTAGAGAGCCCAGAATCTAGAAAACTAAATTAACGACATCATCTTTATGGACCCCATTATAGTCAAATGGGACAACTATCTTCAATCCATTTAGATTCCAAACATTTGAAATGTTCATATTTCTCTCCATAGTAATATTATTTTCATATTCTACGAAAAAAAGTGTTAGTAGTATTCAAAATGTGAAATAAAATTATTCACATTTAAATTTGTACCTACAATAGTCACCCTCCAATATCCCCATAAAGAAATGGGAGTGATGACCTTCTGCCTTGATACTGAACCTACTGAATAGGAAGGCTCAATCACGGATGTTGAGAGTCGACTAGGATCTGTGAAATAGTTCCTCCTTAAACATCCTGTCATATAATCAAATCAAATTAACATCATAAAATATATTTTAAAAATGAATGGAGAAAAGAATTAATAAATGATAACCGATGAACATTACTAAAAAACAAAATATTTATTGTCATAATAATGAATGATTGCACATATAACATAAAATATTAATAAATAAATTGATGAATACACATAAAATCATTCTATAATCTAATAATGTAATTGATATGCACTATCATAACTTCATCTAATTCATCCTCCCCATCAAGACTAATATTTTCAATATCATGTTGGAAAAATATGATTTATTAATTGGAGATGGGATCAATATAAGAGGTGAAATCATTAACTTAGTCACCCCTAACATACAAGTATTTTTTGAACATGAATAACTACACTCCATCATTCATCCCAAACATATTGTGCCTAATATACCATTTTTAGTTTCAATAATTTGATAAAAGGTTAATTTATTTCATGGTCACCAATATTCACTAAGCTAGAGTGTACACATAATTAAATTTCATGGAATCTCATTTAATACCCTGGGTAATATCAACCAACTTTCATTTAAATAAAACAATTGAAAAATTGTGCATGGTACTTTAATTAAATATTATAGGTCAACTTTACAATTTATTATGATTTGAAAACCATAAATATACAACTATTATGTGATTTCAAACCCTCTTCTTGATGAACTATACAAAATTTAAATCCATTCACATTGTATGCATTGAAATTTCAACCATGTTTTAAAGGACCTTGATCCAGAAACATCATAACGTATGAAAACCTAGCATGAGTATAAATATTAATGATCCAAAAAAATAATATACATTATTAGAGTAGGATCGAAAAAATGATGTAGATGCTCAATATGCAAGAGGGGGGGGTGAATTGTATACTTTAAAAATTCCTTTGGAACCTATAAAGTTAGTTATGAATAACTATGTTTTCTTTAAGTTAAGTAAAGGGATAAGTTTAACAAAGATTAAACTAAGCAAATTCACAACACCTCTAACACCGAATGAAAAACTTGGAAATAGATTTTGAAAGTAGGTTCCGGAAATATGGTTCCAGAAATAGAAACTTTAGTGAAAGTTTACAATATGCGATTCTACCTTAAATCGTATAGAATATTAATGTAACAGAGTACAAGTAAGTAAGTATAAAAAAGTTATACTTTCCTTACAATACAATATGCAGCGGAAAATAAACACGTAGTAGAACTACAAGTAACAACATATAAGTCTTTTAACCCAAAGAGAAGGGTGTCCAAAAACCTTGGATAAAGGTCCCTTGATTTATACTTTCAAGAAAGTCTGTCTTACCCACACCAGGGAAATCCCTCGATATGAAGATCGGATCTCTGTCTTGCTATCCCCGCAAGCCCTCAACTTCAATGTAGTTGGTCACCTCTGTCTTCCTCTGCATGGAATCCCTCAACTTCAAGGTAGTCGGCACCTCTGTCTTCCTATCCCCGGAATCCCTCGAATGTAATCACCAACATTCAGAGTTGCACGAAGCTTTGAGAGTTAATAAGAGCCTCTCTCTCTAGAAATCACTTCGAGCATGTAATCACATGAGTTGAAGATCTGTCAGCCTTTCAGCCCCGAGCTCTTTCAAATGAGATCCTATTTATAGGTATGGTCGGCCTCCTTCCCAATGGTCATATTTTCCTTAAAGATCAGAAGGACCTATACACGTGTGACTTAGACAACGGTTAGTTCATAACAAAATAGACGACATCGTTTTATAACAAAACAAGTGTAACAGAATGTACGAAATCATTTTAAATCTTTACTAAAAAGTTTGGACTGAAGATTTGGAGTGTAAGGAAAATAATAATGAGTAGACAATCAATAGAAGTGTAAACAGAATGAATGTTTGGAGTCTAACCAAAATATATTTCGGAGTCTAAATAAATTCAGAGTGTATAAAACATAGATCATCGGATTCTGTTTAATAGGTGAATTCAGAATGAGAATTCAGAATCATAATTCGTCATCAGAATTCGTTATGAGAATTCATCATCAGAATTTGTAATGAGAATTATTCATCAGAATTTGTAATGATAATTCTTCATCAGAATTCGTAATGAGAATTATTCATCAGAATTCGTAATGAGAATTCCTCATTAGAATTCGTAATGAGAATTCGTCATTAGAATTCGTAAGGAGAATTCGTTGTCGAACTTCATAAGAATTCGTATCCTGAATCTGGTGTACAACTGTATCCGGAATTCGGATTGAAACTTTATCATAGTTCTTATCTAGAATTTGGATCCTAAAACAGAATACTTCATATCAAAGTTTCAAGCAATTCCGAGAAAAAATAAATGAATCCGAATATCATACTTAAGAAAAATCTAGATGAAAATATGATAAGGATAATTTTTCTTATAAAAGCGATTTTCCTTATAAAAGAAATTTTCCATAAGAAATCATTTTTCCTTATAAAACCAATTTTCCTTATAAAAGAAATTTTTTTAAAGATAAGGTGTTTGTGATTTTCAAAACAAGAAGGAATGGTAAAGTCATAAGGAAAACCTTATTTACTCAAAAATCTCCCCCTTTTTGGAAAGCACAAACATCCTTACGAAAAATAAATTCTATGAAGGAAGAAAAACATTAAGGCTTATCTCCCTTTACTTTAAGGATATTGATGAATACGACTAACTCCCCCTTAGGCTTTGAAACTCTAAGGATCGTATTCTGATTTCTGGAGTGACATTTCATTAGGAATAAGAAATTATTCTTTAATGAAAAACTCCCCCTTAGATAAACTCTTATTAGAGTTCTTTTTTCTTTAAGTATCTTTTCCTTCTCCCCCTTAGATAAACTCTTATTAGAGTTTTTTTAAGACCTTTTCCTTCTCCTCCTTTGTGATTTTCAAAAATAATTCGAGGGAATGGAAAAAAATAACAAAGTACCTGAAAAATTAGTAATAACAACAAAACAAATGAGAAGCACAATTTTCATTAGGTTTGAAATGTCGGCAACAATGAAAACTAGATACAACAAAAAGATTGTATTTAGCTATTTCGGATCTTTTTCTTTCGAAATGAGCCCCTTAAGAATAGTCTTGATCTTCTTCAGATCATTATGATCTTCTTCAGCTTGCTTCTCTAAGACCACTATTCTTGCAGATTGAGCTTCAATCTTTTCTTTATGGGCTTTCAGTTTTTCAGCCTGGGCTATGATCTTTTCTTCATGAGCCTTCATTTTCTGTTCAAACTCAATCCAATGATCCCTTTCAAACTTCCAGTTTTGAGAAACGGAATTCAGCTTCCCATTCAGATCTCTGACTTCTTAAATCCAAATGTTCTTTTCTTCTGTCAGCTTCTTTTCAAAGGATGAAGTCAGCTCATTTATCTTCCTGTCCTTAGTCTCAAAAGTATCTTTAACATTGTATTTAAATTCATCAAATAGCCTCATCTCTTCCACAGTCTTTCTCGTCCAGCTCGTCATTATTTTGTAAGATCTTTTGTAGGATTCATAGACAACAAGAAAAGATTTGATCTCAGCTTCAAACATGACACACTTATCCATAACCAAGGATACGAAATCTGATTTCTGATTCAGAGAATGTTGGAGCATTTGGCATCTTGAGTCTATGGTCAAGATGGTTAGAATGGAACCAACTAATTTCCCCAAAGATTGAACAACAATGTCATGTCCCAATGGGGATGACTCCGAAACTGAAACTTTTCTTGGAGAATTTTCTTCCACAATAAGCTCCAACTTCCTTTTAGAAGAATAACCAATTTCTATTTTCTTGCTTGCCACTAATTTCGAAGTCTCAACCAGGAGTTGTTTTACGTTGTCCTTTTTCGGAATAGATTCTTGATCAGGAGTTTTATGCTCGCTAGTAGATACTTGAATAAAATCATCAACAACTTTTTGAACAACATCTTCATCATTCTTATCATTCTCTGGAGTTACTAACTTAGAGGATTCAGCCTCTGATGTTCGGAGTGATAGATGTTCTGAAGGCAACCCCTTATAATCATCTACTTCTTTCAATAGATCTCCTGTTTCACCACTTCCTTCAGCAAATACTTCGTCCTCTTCCACTTGTTGAAACTGCTCGAGTTGCTCATCATGCTCAGCTTTAATCTCTTCCAGAAAATCAAGGTTTCTTTCCTAGAGTCTAAGGTAGAGATTCCAAGGAGAAAGATCTCGGAACTGGAATGCTTCAGGATACCAACTCATTATATTTTAACAAAGCTTGGACTGCCTCGTCTTCTGACATCATTTTCTTTAGCTTCTTTTCCATTACTTATTTTTCAAGCTCATCATCAGTTCTCTCCTTCAAGTCCTTAGCCTCCTCAGGGTCCAATCCGACCTGTGGATCCCCTTCTTTCCTTTTCTCTTTATCTTCTCTACACTTCGCGACATCCTCATCAGGATAGGCCTTCTTCTTCTTTGGTTTGGGAGGTGCGGTTTGAACTTCCTTAGATTTAGGATCCTCAACTTCAACTGCAACTTCTTTCAACTTTCTTTTCTTAACTGGCTTAGAAGATTCCGGTTCAGCAGTCTTCGGAGCCGCTTCTTCTTGGTTAGGCAAATCAAAGAATTCAACAATCTGCTTGTTGAAAGCCACATCCATCCTCTTAAGAGTATCATCACTGAGCAACAAAATTTTTCAAACCCTTGGCTTAGTCCTGCAAGATTCCTTGAAAGATTCAAGGCACCGAACTATCAACTTTGATAAAATTGCTGGGTACATTACGATCTGGGCTCTGAGATTTCCTTTCTTAAGATTCTCAATAGTTATAAGAATGTGCCTCACGAAGTTAAACATCCTTAGATTTATTAGAAAATCTATGATATAGATCTCACTCTTCTTCAAACTGTCATTATCACCTTTCCTTGGTACGATAAGACCTTGTACCCACAACTCTAGAATCCGGAAATTTGTAGGTAAGCTAGCAATCTTCGGAGCTTTGTCATCTGAGAGTCTGAGAGTTTTCAAGGCTTTTTCCTTGTCGAAGATACCCTTAGAATCCGGCAACACATGAGATATGAACTCGGCTTCTCCTTCATAGGTCAACCCTACCAAGCTTGTTGAATTGGTATAATAAATCATGTAAGTCCTTCCATAAGACTTAAAAGAAAATTTATCCCTATTATCTTCCTTGAAAAATGAAACTGTTTCATAGAACTCAACAAGTAACTCCGAGAAAACATCACCTTGATTCCCCGGTTTGGACACAACAATATCTTCCCACCCATTCAACTAAATGTTCTTCAAAATAAGAGAATCATAGTTGTTGAAGAAATCCGGATGGACTAGCCTTTCTCTGTAAACTAACCATTGTGAAATAGGCTTGGAGGAAGACATTTCTTGAGAAGCTAACTCCACAGACATTCAGATCTGAAGACCTCTGAGAAGTTTGGAATGGAGAAAACTGAAGTTCGGAACGGCCTTAAAACAGAGAGGCAGAGATTTGGGACGCTGGAGCTTGAAATCGATGTGGGACAAGTATATGGGTCCCCTTTATATAGGCAATGAAACGACGGTTCAACTTCCTCGGTTGATTGAACGGTTGTGATAATCTGAGATCAGATCTAATGGTTGGAAATAAATTCTCAAGAAAATTTGAATCCAATCTTTTTGATGTTTTTATTAAAACAAAGAATTAAGAAAACTATAATCCGAAAACATAATACGAGAAAATGCCTGCAAGTAAAATATGACTACGAAAACCTGAGTAAGGAAATCATACCTTTCGGATTGGCTTAGGAGGATTATTCGTAATTGGATAATATAAAAAAATGACTACGAAAATTCTTTATATGAAAATACATAGTTCACAATACTGACTACGAAAAACAAACTCAGTACGGAAAACTCAGTACAGAAAACACATTCCAAGATTTTGAGAAAAAAACTTATTATGAGAGATTTAGTACGAATGTTCCGGTATGAAAATACCAGTATGAGATTTTCCATTCCGGATATTTTCAATATGAACACATCCTTTCCAGAAGTATTTTTTATGAAAATTTCCATTCTAGAAAATTATAGTTCCGGAAATTCTATTCCGGAAATCTTCGTTCCGAAAAGTTTGAAAACAAATTTTGAAAAACTTTGTTAATCTAACAAAAAAATGTACTCCCCCTATGAAAAGGAGTTTATTACTGTAAGGAGACTTTTTAAACAGAAAGTTAATTAAGGAGGATTAACTTACGGTTATCATTCCTATCTTCTGTTCAATATATTCAAATATATCAAAAGGCAAAGATTTTGTGAAAATATCAGCAAGTTGATCTTGCGTTCTGATAAACTAAAGAATAATATCTCCTTTAAGTGTGTGATCCCTAATAAAGTGATGCCTAATATCTATGTGTTTTGCATGAGAGTGATGTGCAGGGTTCTTACTAAGGGAAATTGCACTTGTGTTATCACACAAAATTTGAGTTTTGGTAAAACTCAAGCCATAGTCTGTGTGTGTGTGTTGCATCCACAATCCTTGAGCACAACAACTTCCAGCTGCTACATATTCAGCTTCAGAAGTGGAGAGTGCTACAGAATGTTGTTTCTTGCAAGACCAAGAAACTAATGAATCTCCTAAGAAATGACAAGTTTCGGATGTAATTTTTCTATCCATTCTACATCCACCAAAGTCAGCATCAGAAAAGCTTTTTAGAACAAAATCATTTCCAGAAGTATAAAATAATCCTAGATCCATGGTTCCCTTAAGGCAGCGAAAAATTCTTTTTACCTCCATTAAGTGAGATTCCTTAGGATTGGATTGATATTTTGCACATAAGTATACTGAGAACAATATGTCTTGTCTACTAGCTGTTAAGTAAAGTAAACTTCCTATCATACCTCTAAAAGATGTTTGATCTACTGGTTTCCCAGCTTCATCAAGATCTAAAGTGTTTGAGGTACCAATGGGAGTACTTATACTCTTAGTGTTGTCATAACCATACTTTTTACGAAGATCTTTAATATACTTATGTTTAGATACGTAGGTTCCTTTTGGTTTTTGAGAAATTTGAAAACCAAGAAAAAATGTTAACTCACCCATCATACTCATTTCAAACTCAGATTTCATTAGACTTGCAAAAGAGTCAGTTAAAGATTGCTGATTTGAACCAAATATGATGTCATCAACCTAAATTTGAACAATGAAAACATTTTTCTTATCTTTATTTATAAAAAGGGTTGGATCTGCATTTCCCTTAACATAGTTATTTTGAAGCAAAAATCCAGTAAGTCTATCATAACATGCTTGTGGGGCCTGTTTAAGGCCATACAGAGCATTGGTAAGTCTAAAAACATAATCAGCATGTTTTGTATCTTCAAAGCTAGGAGGTTGTTCAACAAAAACTTCCTCTTGAATATAACCGTTAAGAAAAGCACATTTCACATCCATTTGGAAAAGTTTGAAATTAAAGAATTCTGCAAAGGCAAGTAGAATAGAGATAGATTCAAGTCTAGCTACTGGAGCATAGGTTTCTTTATATTCTATTCCCTCTTGTTGATTATAGACTTTAGCAACAAGTCTAGCTTTATTTCTTACTATGACTCCGTTTTCATCACATTTATTTATGAAAACCCATTTTACTCCAATAACAGAAGTTTCCTTAGGTCTATCAACCAAGGTCCGGACTGTATTCCTCTCTAATTCACTTAGTTCATCTTGCATGGCTTTGATTCAATCATCATCACCTAAAGCCTCATCAGTAATTTTAGGTTTTAATTGGGAATGAAATGATATATGTTCTAATTCATTTATTAAGGAACTTCAATTCCTTACAGGTTGGTTTACATCACCAATGATACTATCACGGGGATGATTCTTAAGAAACACCTGATTTGGATATTGTAAAACCTATTCATCAACATAGGGTAGAAAGTCTTCTGGGGTAAATGTTTCAGAAGTATCTTCTTGAACAATTTCCTTACCAGAAGGTTCTTCTATCAAAGGTTGATAATTAGTTTTTGAAAACACATCCGAAGATGTAGGTTGAGGTGGTTTAAAAACAAAAGGATCTGACTCATCAAATTTTACATGTACTGTTTCTTCAATAGTACAAGTGTTTTTATTAAACACTCTGCAAGCCTTAGAAGTTGTGGAACAACCTAAGAAAATCCCTTCATTAGATATTGCTGCGAATTTATGTAAGTTATCTTTAGTATTCAAAATAAATACTTTTCAACCAAAAACCTTGAAGTAGGATAGTCTTTGTTTTCAACCATTCCATAACTCATAATGATTTTTATTAAGAAAATGTCTAATCAAAACTCGATTTATAGTATAACAAGCAGTACTTACAACTTCATCCCAGAAATGTCTAGCTATAGAATATTCACTCAACATGGTTCTAGTTATTTCTTGAAGAATTCTATTTCTTCTCTCAACTACACCATTTTTTTAGGAGTTCTAGGTGCTGAAAATTTGTTAGTAATGCATTTTTTACTAAAAAAAGTTTCAAAATCAGAATTTTGAAATTCTCCTCCATGATCACTATGAATAGTTTTAAATGGAATGTTTTTCTCATTTTTAACTTGATCTCTAAAACTTTTGAATTACGAAAAATCTTCAGACTTCTTTGCTAGATTATAGACCCAAGTAAATCTCATGTAATCATCAACTAGAACAAACATATAGTACTTGCCTCCAATACTTCCAGTTTGTGTTGGACCAAAAAGATCCATGTGTACTAACTATAATGCATCAGTTGTTGAGACTTCACCGATTGATTTAAAACTACATTTATGTTTCTTGCCATATTGACAAGGATCACACACTTTAGAAGAATCAAATCTAAGCTCAGGTAGATCCTTAACTAGTTTCTTCTTAGAGAGTTTACATAGGTTCCTAAGGTTACAGTGACCTAGTCTTCTATGCCATAACTAGGAATGATATTCCATTGCAATAAGGCAAGGTAAATCTTGGCTTCTAAGATCTTATAAGTTTAAGGTGTAGACATTCTCTTGCCTATTGGCTGAGAGAATAAATTCTTCCTTGGTATTGTGAACTAAGCACTTATCATTCTTAAAATTCACAGGGTAACCTTCATCACATAACTGACATATGGTAATGAGGTTGTGCTTAAGACCCTTAACAAAAAGAACATTTGAAATCATGGTTTTATCTAAAAGAACTATATTACCAATAACAAAAATCTCTCCCTTAACATTATCTCCGAAAGATACCTTTCCTCCTTTAGTTTTGATAATCTTTTCAAAATAGATTTTGTTACCAGTCATGTGTCGGGAACATCCACTATCCATGTACCATGTATTGTTGCCGATATTCTCATTATTTTCCTGAAATCAAGAAGATAATTAGACTTTCGGTATCCAAACTTGCTTGGATCCGAGATTACCATATAATAAAATTTTAGGAACCCACATCTTCTTAGAAAAGTAAGCTTTATGAAATCCTAAGGATTGGGTTTTTTTAATGAATAATTCTTTGCCCAGTGACCACCACATTGACACTTGGTACAAAATGGGACACTTTGAGGAGAAAAATAATTGTTACTAAAAACTAGTTTTGCATGGGTATAACCAAATCTGGATTTATTTCTTAAAGGTCGTATTTGGGAATACATTTTATCAAAATTTTCCTTACCATGAGTAAAGTTTGATAAACATTTCTTTAAAAAAAATTTGAACTTGAGTTTTATAACCATGTTTTTATCCTCAAAATCATTAGTTTTAGAACTAGAGTTAGGCTCGAAAATTTTTTTCATAGAAATTACATTTTCTAATTCTTTAGAAAGTTTGTTCTTCTCCGAACTTACTTCCTCAAGAGTTTTTGAAATACATTCAAAATCAGCCTTTTTCTTATCAAGATCTTTAGAAAGATTTGATATCTCTTTCATAATAATAGAATTACTAGAATTTGCTTTATCATATTTCTTATTGAGTTTGGAATTCTCAATCTCAAGAAGTTCAGAAAACCTAGAGACTTCATCATAAGTAAGTAAAGTATTTTCCTCATCAGAAGATGATTCTTCATCAGAAGAGTTATAATACTTACTATCATTGGAATTTAAAGAAACATTGGTCAATGATTCAGAATTTCGTACCTTAGCCATAAAACAATGATTATAATTAGGTAATCTGGCTATAAGACCATGATTCTTCTGTCCTGAAGATTCATAATCAGAAGATTCATCTGAAGAGTCACCACCACTGGCACTCCAGGTGTCATTAGCTTTCAGAACTTTCTTAGCATTTTCTTTATAATATTTCTTTCTGTTCCTGTCTGAATGTCTTTCTTTCCTTTCATTCTTTTTGATCATAGGCCAATCTGGTCTTATATGTCCAACTCTCTTGTTTTCGTAACAAGTAACTTCTCCATATTTCTTATCTTTCCTTTCCTTTTTCTTATACTTAGATTGGAAATTTCTCTATTTAGCTATCTTGTTCATCCTTCGAGCAAGATTTGCTAATTCATTTTCATAGATTTCACTCTCACTAGAATCTGACTGAATTACCATCTTCTTAGACTTGGATCTGGTTAAACTCTCAGGAGTCTTAGCTTTCATATGATTTGATGTTGTTGTAAAAGAAACAGTACCATTTCCATTTTTCATTTTGATGTTGTCAGCGTCTCTCTTCATTCTGGTTTCATGTTGGAGAAGAGTTCCAAAAATCTCATCAAGAGAAATCTGAGTCACTTTTCTATTCTCATCTATAGCAGTTCTTTTTTATTCCCATTCATTGGGCAAGATATCAATTATCTTATCCATAAGAGCTTCATCATCTAAACCTTTCCCTCCCACAGACTGTAGGCTGTTGACGATAGTCATAAATCTCTGTTGAACTTTACAGATTGGTTCACCATAAGAGAAATTGAAGCCATGATATTCAGCTCTGAGCATAGCTCTCCTAGTCTCAATCACCTTAGAAGTTCCAAAGTGTGTAACCTCTAACTTCTTCCAGATACAATTAGCTGCTTCACAAGAAGAAATTTGGCTATATATATTTCTAGTCATTTAATAAAGTAAGGTATTGCGTACCTTATAGTTGAGTTGATATTCTTGCTTTTCCTGGTTAGTGAAAGTTCTAACTTCTTTGTCAAGAATTTTATAATCACCAGTAAGCATAACAAAATTGTCTACTCCAGTATTGATAACAAAAGTCTTCATTCGATCTCTCCAATACTCATAATCATTACCATAAAATATTGGTGGTCTTATAGGATTTAGATTATCAATAGAACCAACATTAATTCATGTCATTCATTTAAAAACCTTCAGCACACAAACTTGTTAGTAGAAAAGATTCGTAATAACAATGTTCAGAATGACAAAGTTCGGAATGAAAAAGTTTGGAATGATAAAGTGATAAATAAAAACTTGTATGTGAGTAAAAGTATTTCAGAGACCTGCTCTAATACCAATTGTAGGATTGGTATAGAGTATGAGGTTTCCAACCTCTGATACGAATTGTAGGATCGAAAAAATGATGTAGATGCTCAATATACAAGAGGGGGGTGAATTGTATACTTTAAAAATTCCTTTGTAAACTATAAAGTTAGTTATGAATAACTATGTTTTCCTTAAGTAAAGGAAAGGGCTATGTTTAACAAAGATTAAACTAAGAAAATTCACAACACCTCTAACACCGAATGAAAAACTTGGAAATAGATTCCGAAACTAGGTTCTGGAAATATGGTTCCGGAAATAGAAACTTTAACGAAAGTTTGCAATATGAGATTCTACCTTAAAGTGTATAGAATCAAAATGTAATAGAGTACAAGGAAGTAAGTATAAGAAAGTTATACTTCCCTTACAATACAATATGCAGCGGAAAATAAACAAGTATTAGAACTACAAGTAACAAGATATAAGTCTTTTAACCCAAAGAGAAGGGTATACAACAACCTTGGATAAAGGTCTCTTGATTTATACTTTCAATCAAGTCTGTCTTACCCACACCAGGGTAAGCCCGCGATACGAAGATCAGAGTCTCTGTCTTACTATCCCCGCAAGCCCTCAACTTCAAGGTAGTTGGTCACCTCTGTCTTCCTCAGCAAGGAAGCCCTTAACGTCAAAGTAGTCGGAACCTCTGTCTTCCTATCCCTGGAAGCCCTCGAATGTAATCACCAACATTCGGAGTCGCACGAAGCTTTGAGAGTTAATAAGAGCCTCTCTCTCTCTAGAAATAACTTCAAGAATGTAATCACATGAGTCGATGATCTGTCAGCCTTTCAGCCCCGAGCTCTTTCAAATGAGCTCCTATTTATAGGTAAGGTCGGCCTCCTTCCCAACTGTCATGTTTTCCTTAAAGATCGGAAAGACCAGTACACGTGTCACTTAGACAACGGTTAGTTCATAACAAAATAGGCGACATCGTTTTATAACAAAACAAGTGTAACAGAATGTACGACATCGTTTTAAATCTTAACTAAAAAGTTCGGAGTGAAGATTCGGAGTGTAAGGAATATAATAAAGAGTAGACAATTTATAGAAGTGTAAGCAGAATGAAGGTTCGGAGTCTAACCAAAATAAATTTTGGAGTCTGAATAAATTCAGAGTGTATAAAACAAAGATGATCAGATTCTGTTTAATAGGTGAATTCAGAATAAGAATTCGGAATCAGAATTCATCATCAGAATTCGTTATGAGGATTCATCATCAGAATTTGTAATGAGAATTCTTCATCAGAATTCGTAATGAGAATTCTTCATCAGAATTCATAAAGAGAATTCTTCATCAGAATTTGTAATGAGATTTCCTCATTATAATTCGTAATGAGAATTCATCATTAGAATTCGTAAGGAGAATTCGTTGTCGATCTTCATAAGAATTCGTATCCTGAATCTGGAGTAAAACTGTGTCCGGAATTCGGAATGAAACTTTATCATAGTTCTTATCCAGAATTAGGATCCTAAAATAGAATACTTCATATCAAAGTTTCATGCAATTACGATAAAAAAGAAATGAATCTGAATCTCATACTTAAGAAAAATCTAGATGAAAATATGATAAGGATAATTTTTCTTATAAAAGCGATTTTCCTTATAAAAGTAATTTTCCTTAAGAAATCATTTTTCCTTATAAAAGCAATTTTCCTTATAAAATCAATTTTCCTTAAAGATAATGTGTTTGTGATTTTCAAAACAAGAAGGAATGGGAAAGTCATAAGGAAAACCTTATTGACTCAACAATTAGATTTACCAAATGTTTGTGTCAAGATAATATTAAAATTTATTTAAATATATATAGACATACATGACATGAAAATCATTCTACAATCTCTTTATTAATATATATTGATAAATCATTATCATTTTTTTGGACACTAAATCAACTAATTTATTGTATCATGAGATCATAAATAAATAGATCTATAATTTCACTCCTCAGCTGCATAGATCTATGTGCCTATAATTATTCAATTTCTTTTAGTATAACCTTTGAGTTCCTCCCAAATGATTAGCTAATAGTAGGAATGATTTTTATTTCCCATGTAGTTGACAATTATTCAATGTGTTTTCAACATGTCCAAATTGATTGAATAATGTATCAATATCATCCATGTGTCTAGAACAAAAGGTAATACACTCTTCTTTCAAATAGCCATCAAATATTGAGCCTTTTGTTTTTGATTTATTTTTCCGGTATGATTTCAAATGGCTAAGATATCTGTGAAATAAAATAAATAAAACATAATTATGTATTTAATAAAGTAACAATTATTGCTTGCTTAAGATTAAAAAATATATAAATAAAGTACCTCTAAATTGTATACATCCATTGATAATGTACATGACCTCTTAATTTAGTTTCCTAAACCAAATGAATAGATAAATGCATCCTGATTATATATAACGAAGGAGGAATGATCATATCCATTGCACAAATTGTCAATAAAATTATTTGATGAATTCTTTCAAGCTCATATGGTTGTAGATTTTTCTCACCCAGTTTACTAAAGAATGTGAAAAATTGTATTACAACAACAAAAACCTTTTCAGGTAATATTTTATCTAATTCCATTGGTAGTAACTTCTATAACAAAATATATGAGTCCTAATTTTTCAATCCTTATAACATCCAATGCTTTATGTTAAGACACCATGAGTTGTTACTTGAATACCCATCAGATACCTTCACATGTTTTAAAATTATATGGAATGTATTTATATCCCTATTTTTCAGTGAAATTTTATCATGTGCATGCTTTCCATTCTGATCTATCCAGCGAACACACTTTATGATCATTATTTTTAATTACTTTTGAGAATAGATATGGTCCTTCAATTTCTCATTCTCATTATGCTTAGTTAAGATCAAATTGTCAAAAAAATTATTCTCAATATGAATAAAATAAATATTATATAGCAAAAAATAAATTCCCAATACTAATGTTTGAATAACATATTTTTCTCCTTCTATTGTTTCATTCTAATTTCACTTGATGATGCACTTGGAACTCATTTCTCACTATCAATCAAATGATTCACCTTCCCAAATATTCATTCAACATTTCCATGTTGTTACAAATTTTCAAAACCTATAAAAAACATTGTATGTGTACTACAATACATAGAACCATTGAATTTTGAAATACTTAATAAGAATATATGATATTCATAAAGAAATCATCAATGACACAAGAAGAACCATTTTTTACAACAAGTTAATCTTTCAGGATCAAAATAAAAGTTACAAATAAGAAAATACAAACTATTTTATGCGTCCCAAATAGATAACTTCCAAAGTATAGAGAAGTCACTAATGATTCACATTTGTGTATTGTGCATTTTTAACATTGTTCTAGACGATGCATCATATGTCTCTACACCATTGCCCCATAGCTCCTATAATTTTTCAATTATTTGTTTAGAGTATACAAAAATATCATTTATATGCATTTATTTTCAATGAATAATCTTGAAACTAATAAAATATGTTTTATTCATACATATACATAGAAGAAGATTGTAAGGGATAAAAAAACCATCCAAATGATATAACTAGTTTTCAAAGTCCCAAATGGTTTGAATGCATCAATAGCTAATTCCAATCACACATTTTGATGATTAGATGAGAAATATAGATGTAATCAATAAAATTTATTCAACTATTTTGAATCTGTTGGATGTTGCATTAACCCATCACTTTAATTCTATATAGAATGCCACTTTATGTTCTTTTCTGTTTTTGATGACATTAATAATCATTGCAATCAATGCTTTAAAGGTATATAATGAAAAACATTTTTAGGTGTTTTCCTTTACTCTAATTCATTGTAGTATATTGATTAATACTTCCAATGCCAACCATTTAATTATATCTAGAAGAAAAAATGTTGTGGAAATATTTCTACTTGAATTATCTCCCAAATAAAACATACTATTGTTGGAAAAACATTGGTTTTTGTATAATTCAGACCAATCTTATTAATAAATTTTTTTAAAAATCATAAAAATACTCAAGGATATTATCTTTATGAAATTAATCATGCAAAAAATCTAATATCATTGACATTACTTTATTTTTAATTCCTCACAGGCATTTGATATGCTGTAACTTCAGTGTAAAATAATTTTTTGAATATTTAAAATGTCCACCATACAGATCTTGATTTCCATTTTCTACTAAATCATCATACCCATTTTTCTACTCAATGATATTATATCATGAATTAGTCTCCATATAATCAATTGGATTGTCCAAATTTTAGGTTAAAATCATTATATGGTTTTACTATAGTCCCAAAACATCACTAGTTAGGTGACTATTTGTTTCACTCCCAAATTGTTTTTCTAATATGTTTTGATGTCAATGTTTTTGTATAGTAATGTTGATATCCAGATTAATATGGTTTTTAATTATATTATCCATTTTTTTGAAGTTGGGAGATCATTCTGTTGATTGACAATAATAATAAAATAATCTATGACATTTGATTATCCTTTCCAAATCCAACAAAACTATTTAGAAGGAAATTAATTCAATATCAGGTGTTTATAAACATCAACTCTCTTGAAACATATTTTAAATTTACATTTAGGACATGGAAGAGTTATTTTCCGATCAACATATTGATTTGAAAAGGAAAAATCTAAAAAAATATCCAAAACCATAGCTTACTAAGGTTTGATCCTCTGTAACATCATCTTTCCTTTATCCATATATATCACAATGAAGCTACAGTATATTAAAAAAATTAAAACACATAATTATTACTAAGTATAAAAATAAATTAATGGAAGTAAAACATTGTATGATAATGGAGAATGAATACAAGTTCCCTAAATCTGATCCAGAGTCTCTTACCAGTAATGACATGGCGATATATGTCTTAAATTACAAGGTCGGAATTATTTTGTATTTTCTTATTAGTATGAGTGAATATAGCTATACATTATCCTGTCATATTGGCCATGCCACATGGAGGATTCTATAAGTGACCCATTATAGAACTGAAAAACTCAATAGAACCAAGTTGGGAATGCTCCGAGCATAATATCAATATTTCTAGATGGGTGATAAAGAATATGTAAACCAAATGTTCCATCAGTTTATAAGAATCACTAATGGGATGAGTGGTCTTGGTGAACCATTGGAAAATACTATTAAGTGGAAATATTACTATTATCTCTTCAATGTATATGGCATGAAAAGAAGGTGTCCAACAATTAGAGTGAGAACTTTAAACAATGTACTCTAGATAAACAGATTGCCTCCCTTATGAAATATGTGCTTGATATAAAAAACATTAATGATGAGGATTCTACCAAAAGAAAAGGTATTTTATTTAAATCTAAAATTTTTTATACCTCTGATTCCTCGGAATCTGACTTTTAGGATTGGGAAAATGACATGTCCTACTTCAGTGAGATGCTTTTTAAATACATGAAAAACAAAGGATGGAAGAGGTCATTCAAGAATAAATTTATTAAGGAAAATAAAAATACAATTCTACTAATAATATTGATATTTACAAAATATCATGTTATTAGTGAAATAAGAAAGGTTATATAAGGACCAACTACAATAAACTCATACATTCTAGGAAAGACAATTTAAAAAAGAAGGAGGTGATGAAATACAATTACCTTCATCTATTTTAATGTGGGAAAGGAAAATTTTGAGGGTGAAATTTCAGAAGGGGCATGATAGTAAAGACAACAAAATTCATAAATAAAAATCCCCACAAAATTTAGTTAAATGAATTATTATATATTGTAGATATAGAAAAACCATGATCTTTTTTGGTGTCAATTTATCCTATCAGATTCAAAAGATAGTTATGTATCATTACCATTGATAGTATAGATATTGAATAATGATTATATGATTAGCATAAATGTAGAGTTTTAATAATTATTATTGACACCGACAAATGAAGTGATGGCCTCAACCTGTAGGACTGCACCTTACGAAGCCCATTTATGGGAGATTATAAGGAAGATAACATCACTAGGATTTGAACCTGACCAAGGATAAGATGATATCCAATAACTTAAGTATAATTGAGACTGTTTACATGAGAAGTTCATGCTCATCAAGATCACTACCAAAACTATTAATGTCGAACCACCGCATGAAATTCTCAAAATCATGTACATTACTATTCGGTTGTATGCAGTTGTGTTAAAGGGAAATGTATCAACAACCAAATTATATGAATATGTATATTTTATAGAATAGTGAATATATTTTCATTATATTATTTTGTCATTATAAATGATTTTCATCTTGATATAATAAAACAAAAATTATATTTCTGGTTAATATCTAAATTAAATTAATGCATTAATGAGTTAATGGATTTTTTAAGTAGATAATATTTTATTAAAAAATTACTAAATAAATTTTATTAAAAATAAATGATCATATAATTTTTATAAAGTTAAATATAATTTTTATAAGGGTTTGAAAATTGTAATTGTCAAAAACCCATTATTTCACAATAAATGTTAATCATTATTTTAAAAGTTAAAATAAACATATATTAAAAATTATTTTTTAAAAAATATATTTTATTTTTTTATTCAAAATATAAAAAAAAAATTCACTAGTTAATTTTTTATTATTTTATGAAACTGTCAATTTTTTGGGTCGAAATTAAATACGGTATAAATATATATGGTGTATTATGAAATTTTAGTGGTAGAAAAATGGTGTAATAATCAAAATAATTTGTTCCCAATAACAAATATATATTTTTCCTTTATGATATAGTAATTTTTTGTTTTTTTTTATTTTATGAAGCCTTTTTGAATCCTCCAAAACCTATAATATATTTTGAGGTTTTAAAATCACTTTTGTAAGGATGTGAATCACTTCTTTATCACCTAGGGTAATATATCAATATGTAAGAAACCTAGAATTCAAAAAAATTATAAACACACCTATTTTGTATAAACCATTGGAAAAAAACCATGTGAAGGTTTTTTCTATTATTTTTTTATACATAGCCCAAAACCTATGATTGATAAATAAGAATGAACTCCCTTATCATTTCCTATATAAACCCAATCGAGTACCTATTTATCATCACTCAAAAACCTTGGATAAAGTCCTCACTCTTCCCTCCCGTATCTAGAGTCTTCCAATGGTTCTCCCAATATCTTATGAAGATCCTCCCAAGTTTTTGGAATCACACTGTCAAGGTATGTGATCTTTTCCAACCCTAATTTATTCAAATTTATTCATTATCTGATGTATTATATCTCTAATTATTCATGAAGGTATATGTTCTTCAATATCCCCTTATATTAACATTTATACACCCCCATTATGCTGTTAAATTTTCACTGTGATTTTACATGTCAAACAATTGGATAGAATACCCTTAATCACATCCTATCATGGGGGTTTCACCTTCTTGCACTTATATTTAATTTATTTGGGAATTAAATGTATTTATTAAACACTTAATTATAATGGAATAAAATATTATGATAAATGATTCCATGTTTTTTAATCTATGTTGAAAACTTAATCATGATAATGAAATGAAAGTGATGGGTGCACCCAGAATTATATTACACTCTAATGCAATGGGTAATATTTTTGTCTCATGATATTTTGTGTATGGGATAAGGGAGTGAAACTAATCCATCATTGGACTCTTTCCATCATAATTTTTTGGATCTAATCGTTGATCTATTTTTACGATGTAATGTTTTGGTACTTATCCATGCCTTATGTTATCATGCTATACCATGCCACATTGTTCAAGTTTATGATTCTTAGCACTTTTTTGTCCCAATGATATGACTATTTCCTAACATTTACTAATTCTTTAATGTTATGTCATTATTTCACTTACTAGGATTTATGGATCACCCCTTTCTTATGTATGTACCAAGGTTATCCAACATAGTTTTAAGCATGATTGAATAATATGCGCATGTTAAGAATGTTTTAAATGATGATAATGTGTTACCTATTATTTGTTTTTATGTAATATACTATATTATCAAATACTCTAGATTTCTTGATCTTTTGGGTTGTATTTTGTGTAATCATATGTAATAAATCATGAATTAATGGCTAATAAAGAGAAGGTATATCATAGATACTTTTTTATAGACAAAATGTACACTTGTTAAATTTGGAATATATGATCTCCTTCTTCATAGTCATCAAAAAAATTATCAAATTGTCATTATGATTTTACATTATCATTTAATATTTAAGAATAATTTCTATAGATAATACCAAATAATAATCATGTTAATATATAACAACATTATTCATTAAATACATGAAGATGTTAGGAGAATTGGTAAGTCCAAGTTCAATTACTATAAATTCATACTGACGATACGTCATATAGAAGAATTATATTAGATATATCTTCTTTATTAAACCATGTACAATAATAACCATAATAAAGATCCATATTAGAAAAATATTTATATCCCTGTAATTCATTAAACATGTCATTGATATGAGGTAGATGATACTTGACCTTAATATTGATATTTTATGTACCTAATAATCAACAAAAAAATTCAAGGACCCATATTTATTCTCAACCTAAATAATAGGTACACCACATGGTAAATCACTAGGATGAATAAATCTATTATGAAGATTTTCATGGAGTTTCTTCTTAAATTTATGTAACTGAATTTAGGATATTCTATTTACGGTATTTGAAATTCATTTAAAATAATGTACTAATTATATTCTAAACTCAACTTCACAACTCAGGGGACTAATATTCTAATCTTTTATAGAGACATAAAAAATCATTTAAAATATCCATATATTCTATATTCAGTTTCTTCCCAACTATATGAGATAAATATCTCTCTTGAAAAGATAAAAAAACCCATATGATGGTAGTAATTTCAATTGGGATTTTATGTTCATCCTTGCACCGATAGACTATCATATGTTTATTTGGAAAATCTAATGCATCTTACCTTCCTTGAAAGTTGATATGGTATATATACTAGGAGATACATTCCTTTCGCAAAATTACATAAAATTCAACTATAGGAAGTATAACAAGACTTTTAGGAATAAATTTCCAAAAAACATGTATAAAAGAGTATTTATACACTTGAGATGTGATCATCCCACCATTATATTTTTCACTTCCAACTAAAAATCTAATCATTGAGGTGGTGATATAATACACTTATAAAAAATATCATATCTGAAACATGTTTTAACGTCTAAATCAAATAAAACATTTTATCTTCAAGATTTAATTATAAGTTTTCCTTTCACCGCATATAATAGAAATTAAACTTAGTATATATTAATTCCTTATGCTTGGCCTTCTCCTCTTGGCTTCTTCTATGATAAGATCACGTGATTCTTGGGGAAAAGGTTCAAATAATATCCTGTCTATTTATAGTTAAAGAAATAAATGGTAATGGTGTTTTATTTTTATTACATTAATTATCCATATGAACATTGTTTCAACACTTACAGAAAACTCCAATTACCTTTATGAAATTTCTTTGTTGTTTCCTTATAAAAATTTGACATAATGGAACATTCTCTTATTCTTCTTTGATTTGTTTCCTTTTTCTTGTTTTTCAACATACCATTACTTCTCTTAATTTTATATCATGATATCGGATCTAGAAAAACAACTTTTTGTTTCCGTGTAACTTGATACTATATCATCATATAGGGAAATTTTTTGAGAAACTACTACCCTTCAGAAACTAATTTTAAGACCATAAAATAAATAAACAATGTTTATTTATAGATTACATATTTAGTCAACATATTTCATGGAATATTTTATAAATTTTACTTTATACTATTCCATACTTTGTTCTTCCATTTTTCTAAATTTCTGAATTTACTCTACATTTTATCTCAGTATTCTTGATGGATATATTTCTCAAATCATATCACATTAAATCTTATTTATTACTTTTATTTTATTTTATTAATCTTTTTAGTGTTATTGATCAATGAACATAATTTATGGGAGTATCCTCTTAAAAATACACTATGAAAATAACCTTATAACTTTAATTACATGTCCAGTCTATTAATAAATTTTTGAGAGACATAATATATTATTCAGATACCATGGGAAAGGAAGTTATTTTAAAATATGGTGTCCTCTATCACGTGAATAAATCCCAATTAGGTGAATTATGATGTTGAAAAATAATTTTATCCGTACAATCTGGGTTATTCATCATAATCTGAGTTTACTAGCCTAAAATATCCATGATCTTCTTAGTTCCAACAATGGCTATATTTTTGTTCTCAACAAAGAAATACCAACATTGTCAATGGGTGTTTATTCACTTTTTATCCAAGGAATCATCAATAGATAATGTCACACACTAAGGTAGCACATAATATTAATGAGTATTTATCTATAAAATAAAAATACATAAAATGTTATTTTTTTCAAATACTATAAAGTGTTATCATAATTCTAATTTTAGATATGTTTATTTTAAATCTAGTTCCCAATGATTCTACTAAACTTACTATGATACCGACTATAGAAGCCCCTACACTAATTATCTAGAGTCAGGGTCTACATTTTTTCTATTGGAATAAAATAAAATATATCACATCACCAAGGATTGATTGGTTTAATAGCCTTAAAGAACTAGATACATAAATGATTCCCATATAACTATTAACAGATAAAATAAATAGAATAAGAAACATTCTCACAACATTTATATTATTAATAATATTGTTCTTCATATCCTTAGAAAAGGAAAACAAATAATGGGTGATCATATATTCTCATCAAGGGTTGTGTATAGTTGAATCTATGATGACTAAATAAATCACAATCAATATGGAAAGGTAATTAACTAAAAAAATTCCATTTATTCAATAAAAAAAGCATAAAATAAATCAATGGTTTATATAAATTCAATAATAACAAGGTTAATAATAACTAAATTCTTAATAAAGGAAATTATTAATGTTGAATGGAATGATCTCAGACATCATAATATGGTTACAATAAATTCATTAGGCTAATATAGTTTAATTTATGGATAATTATACACCAAAAGCCCATTTAATGGTTCATCCAACTAGTTAGTCTCATGAAAACTATTGATACGCCATGGAGCTATCTATAATAGGGTCTCACCCATCATATCATGTCCAATGTATTCATAATATATTGAATGATAAATGTAATTCATAAACAAAGTTCATCATCAACAAATTTATGTATTGGGTAAAGAATAACAAATATTAATATTTTCCTAATCAATAAAATAACATTCCTAAAAAACACCATATATAGAGATGGTATATAGTTTAGTAAATTATCAAATCCATGATACAAATAATATGGATATTTAATAAAAATATAAATTTTAATGATCATAAGAAAGTAACTATTTCAATAGAGAGTTACTAGATTCAATATTAATTAGAGATAAAAGATGACTCTAAGTTCACTAGAAATATATGTTTTATAATAAAATCATTCCCATTGATGAAATATATAAAATGGAATAAAAATATTAATATAACTATTTATTAAAGATTATTCTTTTTAAAAAATGGAAAACATGTAGTAGAAGAAATATTATAAAATGGTTATAGAATAGGGAAAATATGTTAAGGTTATATAAATTAAAAAGAAACATTCCTTTTAATTTTTTTTAAAAAATTTCAAAAAATGACACTTATGAAAAATATTTGAAATGTCACTTTTAAAACTTTTAAAATGTTAATGATAACATAAAATGTCCTGAATAAATAATTTGAGTAAATAAAAATGCCTTTTGAAAACAATTTTAAGAAAATATGGATATGGATGAAAAATATACAATGTCAAAAGAGAAATGAGATCAGAATTAATTATAAACATTTATTAGAATTATTCATGTTCCAAAGAGATGAAAATTTTGATGAAAACATAAAAAGTTCTTAAATATATAGAGTAAAAGAAAATATATGAAGGTTTTTATAGGTAGATTATAATATTCCTTCAACTAAAATAAATTTAATCAAAAAAATGATAATGTGAAACAAATCTTTACCACATTGGTAACTTTTTTTGTTAAAATCCCTTGGAAGAGTAAACTTGAATTGAGAAATTAAGCATCATTAATAAATATATATTCGTGTTAAATACATCGTAGAGGAAATAGGGACCGAAAAATTTTATACCTAAATATTACATAATTCTAGGTGAATATTAAATATATAACATTACTAACCATTATTTAATAATAAAATTTTAGTATACCTGGAGACTATATAAATAATCATCTGATTTTGGTACATTCTTAAACATTTATCATAACATTCTTCCCACATTTTACCCTTTTTGGAATACCCTGCATAAAGTCGTTCATCATGACATGTGGAATGTAAACATAAGAAATAATGACCTTAGATACCCAGTATGGGTAAACATGGGACATATTAATCAATGATCATAAGAATGCATTAGATAAGCATAAGTGTATAAATTCATGATCACAAATTACAATGGTCATACCAAATCTATCACTTATAAAAATCATAAATAATAGTGTAAATCATTATAATTTTAAAATAAATGAATCAAAATTGAGAAAAAACATCATAAATAAATCATGAATCATATATTCAAATCATAATCATGTCATAAATTCATTCACCATCAAAATCATAAAACCATTTAATATGTCACAGTTGACTAATAAGATTGTAAAATCATAGAGGGTCAATCATCAACAAATATTTCTCATATCATAATTGATTATACATCTTACATATCTCCCATAGTAGATCAAGAATCAAGACTTATCACCCATAGTGGATCAGGTATCCGAACCTATTTTCCAAAGAGGATTGAGCACATCATCATTCATTCGATGATTTTATCATAAGATATAATACATCTCTCAATGAATTGAAGGGATATATAATTATATGCCTTCACATAACATAATGAAAACCATAAATATTTGTTTTATGAGAACTTAAAACATTTACATTATCATTAAATCAAAACATTTGAAAAAAATTGTGTTCAATAAAAATTTCACAGAACTAACATAGCATAACCCATGGAAAATAAATATGCTTCATAAACATATCATCATCATAATCATAAATTATCCTATAAAATAATAAGGATGGTATCATTGGATCATAAAAATATAATAAAATCAACATATGGTTATAGTTTTTTTGGGTGTTAGGCACTGGTTTAAA
The DNA here is from genome assembly GCA_963277665.1 of Viscum album. Lineage (NCBI taxonomy): Eukaryota > Viridiplantae > Streptophyta > Magnoliopsida > Santalales > Viscaceae > Viscum > Viscum album. Next base: position 1,365,130,705 of record OY728147.1, read on the forward strand.
CCATCACCACATGGTTATAGAACATTATCCAAAAAATTGTCACTAAAGTTGGTGTCGAAATCCAACTCACATTGTTTCCATCCATTTAGTGGTGGTTTCTAGGAAACAATGTATAATGTTTTTTTAGTGGTGGTTTTTTTGGTTTTATTGGTGTCTTAAACTGTTGCTTAATATAAATTTGGCATATATGGTAGCAGTTTAAAATTCCTCTATATATAAATTTTAAAAAAATACAACTTTAGGATCTATTTCACTGGAACATCCAAACTAAAAAAAGATAAAAAAATGGAATCTTCAACCATTTCACCCATAATGGATCACCAATCACCACAATATTCAGATTCATCTGGGCAACAGTAACACAACTCCAACCGTGATTTACACAACAGGAAAAAATAATGTCACTTTAAAATATTTTTTAAATAAGTACACCTAGAAACTATAACACATAGATATATAAATAATTAATATATTTTCCACATACATCCTCCCCCTATCTTCTTTTAATGAAATAAACCAACTCAAAGTGTTTTTAATATACCACATTGATAACATTATGTATATAAATCATTTTAGACAATATTTTGCAAAAGGCCCTAATAAATCACTCCCACAACTTGAAATGTATAAAAAATAGTCAAAATTAAAATTAATTTGTATTCCACATTCACTTATCCATGTACCATAAAAATTTAATCTACTCAGAACCCTCTCCATCTCCATATCCACTTCCTTTATCGATAATTGTAGGACAATTATGTTTAAAATTAAACACTACTGTAAATTAAAATTAAAACTTCTAACCAAAAAAAACATTTTGTGACAAATTATTTTCATGTTATATAATTTACCAACTCACTAACATCAATCAATGCATTATCACTAGAAATAGATCATGTTATCTTCTGATATAATACAATAAATGCATTCTGCAAAGTGAAGACCTTTGTATCTTTGCATCTTTATATTAGGAACCTATTCTATAATTGTGATTTTCATTTCAAAAAACTCCCTCTAATCTACGGTAATGTGGGATAACATCTGTAAATTGATATTAATTTTTAAAATATTAAAATTTAATAATATAATGATATTTATTTACCCCATAATGTATTAAAATGACCTTTTTTCTCTGAATCAAAGACTTTGTTTTTTTATATTGTGGAAAAAGACTCCAATCGGCATAGGTAATCCAAAGGGTAACCAGATCCACCACTAGATAGCCCACAATCTAGAAAAATAAATTTACAGCATCATCTTTAGGGACCCCAAAATAGTCAAATGGGACAACTATCATCAATCCATTAAGATTCCAAATATCTGAAATGATCGTATTTCCCTCCATAGTAATATTATTTTTAGATTTTATGAAAAAAAGTTTTAGTAGTATTAAAAATGTGAAATAAAAGTATTCACATTAAAATTTTTTCCTAAAATTATCACCCTCCAATATCCCCATGTGGAAATAAGAGTGATGACATTCTCCCTCACTACTGAACCTACTGAATAGGAAGGCTCTCTCACGGATATTGAGAGTCGACTATGATCAGTGAAACACTTCTTCCATAAACATCCTATCATATAATCAAATTTAATTAACATCATAAAATATATTGTAAAAATGAATGGATAAAAAAATTAATAAATGATAACTGATGAACAGTACTAAAAAACAAAATATTGATTGTTATAATAATGAATTATTAAACATATTACATAAAATATTAATAAATAAATGGATGACTACACATAAAATCATTCTATCCTCCAATTATGTAATTATAATGCTCCATCAATACTTCATATAATTCATCCTCTACTTCAAGATTAATATTTTCAATATCATGTTGGAAAAATATATTTTTTCTAATTGTTGATGGGATTCAATATAAGAGGTGAAATCATTAAATTTGTCACCCCTTAGATACAAGTCTTTTTTGAAGATGAATAACTACACTTAATCATTCATCCCAAACATATTATGCCTAATATACCATTTTCAGTTGCAATAATTTGATAAACAGGTCATTTATTTCATGGTCACCAATTTTCACCAAGCGAGAGCAGTACACATAAGTAAATTTCATGGAATCACATTTAATACCCTGGGTAATATCATCCCACTTTCATTTGAATAAAACAATTGAAAAGTTATGCATGGTACTTTTAATCAATATTATAAGTCAACTTTCCAATGTATTATGATTTGAAAACCATAAATATAATTATATTATGTGTTTTCAAACCCTATTCTTGATTAAATATACAAAATTTAAATCCTTTCACACAATAAGCATTGAACTTTCAACCATGTTTAGAGGACCTTGAGACAGAAACATCAAAACTTATGAAAACCAAGTCCGAGTATAAATATTCAAGATCTAAAAAAATAACAAAAATTATTATATTTACTAAATGAATAAGATAATATTAATATTGATTTAAATATATTTAAATATACACAACATGAAAATCATTCTACAAGCCCTTTATTAATATATTTTGTTAAATACATCACATTTATTTGGACTCTAATTCGACTCATTGTTTTAATCCTAATATCTTAAATAAATAGATCTGTAATTTCACTCTTCAGAAGCATAGATCTATGTTCCTATAATAATTCAATTTCTATTAGTATAATCGTTGAGTTCCTCCCAACATATCAGCTAATAGTAGGAGTGATTTTTTATTTCCCATGTAGTTGACAAAGAGTAAATGTGTTGTCAACATGTCCAAATTTATTGAATAATGTCTCAATATCATCCATTTGTCTATAAAAAAGGTAATACACTCTTCTTTCAAATAGCCATCAAATATTGAGCCTTTTGGTTTAGATTTATTTTTTCGATATGATTTCAAATAGATAAGATATCTGTGAAATAAAATAAATAAAACATAATTATGTATTTAATAAAGTGACAATAATTGTTTTCTTAAGATTAAAAAATATATAAATAAAGTACCTTTAAATTGTATACATCCATTGATAATGTACATGGACTCTTAATTTAGTTTCATCAGACAAATCAATAGATAAATGCACTCTGATAGTATAAAACGAAGGAGAAAAGATCATATCCACTGCACAAATTGTCAATAAAAGTATTTACTGAATGGTTTCAAGCTCAGATGGTTGTATATTTTTCTCACCTAGTTTACTAAAGAATGTGAAAAAAAATTTACAACAAAAACAACCTTTTCAGGTAATATTGTATGTAATGCCATTGGTAGTAAATTATATAAAAAAATATATGAATCCTAAATTTTAAATCCTTATAACATATAATGCTTTAAGTTAACACACCATGATAGGTTACTGGAATACCCATCAGATACCTTCACATGTTTTAAAATTATATGGAATGTATTTATATCCCTAATTTTCAGTGAAAATTTATCATCTGCATACTTTACATTCTGATCTATCCATAGAAACACTTTCTGTTCATTATTTGTAATTATTTTTTAGAATATATATGGTCCTTCAATTTCTCTTTCTCATTATTCTTAGTAAAGATCAAATTTTCAAAAAAACATATTCTCAATATGCATAAAATAAATATTATGTAGAGAAAAATAAATTCCCAATACTAATGTTTGAAGAATATAATTTCCTTCCTTCCATTGTTTCATTCTGATTTCACTTGATGATGCACTTGGAACTCATTTCTCACTATCAATCAAATGATTCACTTTCCCAAATATTCGTTCAACATTTCCAAGTAGTTCCAAATTTTCAAAACCTATCAAAAACATTGTAGATGTACTAAAATAAATAGAACCCTTAAATTTTGACATCCTTAATAAGAATCTATTATATTCATCAAGAAATCTTCAATGACACAAGAAGCACCATTTTTTACTACAAGGTAATCTTTCAGGCTCCAAATAGAAGTTACAAATAGGAAAATACAAACTATTTTAAGTGTTCCAAATAGATAACTTACAATGTATAGAGAAGTCACTAATGGTTCACATTTGAGTATTGTGCATTTTTAACATTGTTCTAGACAATGCATCATATTTCTCTACACCATTGCTTCATAGCTCATATAATTTTTCAATTATTTGTTGAAAGTATACAAATATATCATTTACATGCATTTATTTTCCATGAATATTCTTCAAACTAATAATATATGTTTGATTCATTCATATACATGTAGGTAGATTGTAAGGGATAAAAACCCATCCAAATAATATAATTGGTTTTCAAAGTCTCAGATCGTTTGAATCCATCAGCAGCTAATTCCAATCACGCATTTTTATTATTAGATGAGAAATCTAGATGTAATGAATCAAATTTATTACACTATTATGAATCTCTTAGATGTCGCATTAACCCATAACTGTAATTATCTATAGAATGACACTTTATGTGCTTATCTATATTTTATGACATTAATTATATTTTCAATTGAGGCTTTAAATGGATGTAATGAAAAACCTTTGTAGGTGTATTCTTTTTATTCTACTTCATTTTAGTATCTTGCTTAATACTTCCAATGTTAACCTTTTGATTCTATCTAAAATAAAAAATGTTGTTGAAATATTTATACTTTAATTATCTCCCAAATAAAACATACAATCATTGGAAAAACATGTGTTTTTGTATAATTCATACCAGTATTATTCATAAATTTTTTTCATTTCATAAAAATACTCCAGGATATTATCTTTAAGAAATTTATTGTGAGGAAACTATAATATCATGGACATTACATTATTTTTAATTCCACAAATGAATTTTATATGATATAACTTCAGAGTAAAATAATGTTTTGAATATATAAAACATCCACCATACAACTATTGATTTCTATTGTCTACGAAATCATGAAACTAATTTTCCTACTCAGTGATATTCTATCTTGAATTAGTCTCCATATAATCAATAGGATGATCCAATTATAGGTTAAAATTATTATATGGTTTTCATATAGTCCCAAAACATCACTAGTTACGTAACTATTTGTAGCACTCTCAACTTGTTTTTCAAATATGTTTTGATGTCGATGATATTGTATAGTATTGTTGAAAACAACATTTATACGGTTTTTTATTAAATTATCCATTGTTGTTGAAGTTGGAAGATCATTCTGTTGATTTAAAATAGTACTAAAATATTCCGTGACATTCGATTATACTTTCCAAATCCAACAAAAATATTAAGAAGGAAATTACTTCAATATCAAGTGTTCATAAACATCATATCTCTTCAAACATATTATAAATTTACATTTAGGATATGGAAAAATTATTTCCCTATCAACAGATTGATTGGAAATGGAAAATTCTAAAAAATCACCAAACCCTTAGCATACTAATGTGTGTTCCTCTATAACATCGTCTTCCCGTTATCCATATATATCACAATGAGGCTACAATTTATTAAAAAAAATTAAAACACATAATTATTACAAAGTAGAATAGGAGATAAATGGAAGTAGAACACTGTATGATAATGGATAATGAATACAAGTTCCCTAAATCTGATCTAGAGAACCTTACCAGTATTGACATGGTGATATATGTCTTCAATTACATGGTCAAAATTATTTTTTATTTTTTTATTATTTGGAGTGTATATAGTTGTGCATCATCCTTTATGATTGGCCATGACACATGGAGGAATCTATAAGTGACCCATTATAGAACTGAAAAACTCAATAGAACCAAGTTGGGAATGCTCCGAGCATAATATCAATATTTCTAGATGGGTGATAATGAATATGTAAACCAAATGTTCCATCAGTTTATGAGCATCAATAATGGTATAAGTGGTCATAGTGAACCATTAGACACTACTAATCATGTGTAAATAGAACTATGAGATCTTCAAAGAATATGTCATGCAAAGAAGGTGTCCACCAATGAGATTAAGATCTTTAAATAATGTACTCAAGATAAATAGATTGGCTCCCTATTGAAATATGTACTTGATATAAAAAAAATTAATGATGAGGAGTCTACCAAAAGAAAAGGTATTTTATTTAAATATAAAATTGTTGATACCTATGATTCCTCTAAATCTGACTGTGAGGATTGGGAAAAGGAATTGTCCTAATTCAGTGAGAGGTTTTTCAAATACATAAAAAAAATGATGGAAGAGGTCATTCAAGAATAAATTAAGTATGGAAAATAGAAAAGGTAGTTCTACCAATAATATTGATATTTACAAAATAACCTTTTGTTAGTGAAATAATAAAGTTCATATAAGGACCAACTACCGTAAACTCATACATTCCAGGAAAGACAATGGAAAAATAAGGTAAGAGAAACAAGCTCTATTTTTATGGTTAGGAATGCTCGAATACTTCTGTATGTAATAATGATTATTAATTTGAACATGAGACATGGAACATATCCATAATGGGTATTCAGAATTAGGTAAATAATTGTATTTCTACACATTTTATATCTCTTATTGTTAGTTATCAAAATAATTTATCAAGAAAGGAAACTGAAATTCTTTCTGATTCATCATATTGTTCTAATTCTGAATATATAAATTCAAATAAAATAATTAAAAAAATTAAATAATTCAATTATGATGGAGAAATATTAATTGAAAGTTTAGTTCCATTAAAATCAAGGATGATGAAGTTGTCAAAACAAATTATTTCTTTTAAAAGGAAATGTTAACTTTGGAAAAAAACATTTAATTCCCAAAAGTATAATTCTAGAAAAGATCAATATTCTGAACTACATAAACAGAAGGATAAAAATGTAAGATTTAATGATTTTCTATATGTTAATTGTAAAATTCAAGATAAAATATTTAACATGATTTTTTATGACTTAATAAATGTGTAATTTGAATTCATGAAACATAAACGAGAAAATAATATACTGAGAAATACTCCATCTATTACACATAAAAAGGACTTATATGATTTAGAAAATGTTCAAATGGAAATTTGGATTTAAAAGATTAAGTGGTTAATATTAAAAAGGAATTGTATAACATTGTAAATATTAAAAAAAATATGATAAGATGGTGTATTTAATGAGAATAAATCACAATAAGACTAGGTTTTTTACAATAGTTTTACCCCTAGTTTGAATAAAACTGCTTTTGTTAAAATATAAAAAGGATTTATTTCAAGTGTAACACGTTTTAAATGTAGAATACAAGTAAATTATACCAATGAGTGTTCAATAAGATTCACACAATATTTTGGGTAAGATAAAACTTATATTTTAAATTTTTCACTTTTGAATCAGTCCTCTAATAAATTCATTGAATCTATAGGGGTTCTAAAATTATCTACTACATACCCAATTGTACCCATGTCGGCATGGTTACCAAAACAATATGTAGGTTTTTTGATATAAGAAATCATTAATGGAACTCTTAAAAACTTAGGGTACATAGACAGTGGGTTCTCCAAGAACATAACATGTGATATTAGTAAATTTCTATCCTATTATACATGTGATTATGGCCTTATAACATTTGGAGAAAACTCCACATTTTAAAGGAATGGGTGAGGTTGGTTTTTCTAAAACTATAATAATTTCGAAAGTACAATATATATATTTTTAAAAACATGACCTATTATGTATATCAAAACTCTGTGACAATAGATGAAATGTTTCTTTTTGAAAATTATTAGTGAATAGTTATGAAAAATAACTTTGTTTTATTCTCTACATGTAGAAAAGAAGATGTTTACTCAATTAATCTTTTTGAATTAACCAAAAAAACGAAAATTGTCTGAATGTTGTAGAAATAGATAAAGTTCTATGGAATAGGAGGCTTGGGCAAGTAAATTTAATATTTTTTTCATATACTATCAATGCATTAACAATTTCTGAAATTCCCAATCATTAAACAAGTAATTCATATTTGTATATTTCTTGTTTGAAAGGTAAACAAAAAAATAAATATTTAAATATATTAAAGATGTTATTAATATTATATGGTTAAAATTACTACATCTTGACTACATTGGACCTATTCAACCTTCTAGTTTATATGGTTAAAGTTATGTTTTTTTATTTTAAATGATTATAGTATATTTTTATGGATTTATTTATTATCTCATAAAAAATGAAACTTTATCTGAATTCTCGAATTCAAAAAATTAAATCAAAATTTCAAATATACATCAATTATATCTATCATATGTGATAGAGGTGGGGAGTTTATGAACATAGAGTTTGTAATGTTTTTTGAATCTAATGGCATTAAACATTTCTTGTCGTTACCTATGACACCACAGTAAAATGGTGATGTAAAATAGAAAAAATAAGTCCATTCAAGAAATGGATAGATATATGCAAATAAAATGTACTGTTCTAAAATATTTTTGGGAAAAATCAGTAAATATATCTTTCCATGTGTTAAATAAATTATTTATTAGACCCTATTTAAATTTAACCCCTTATAAACTCTAGAAAGGGTATAAACCTAAAGTATGTTATTTTAGGGACATTTTTATAAATTCATTATATTAAATACTAATGGTAACTTTGATAAATTTGAATCTAAATCAGATGAAGTAATTTTCCAAGTTTTTTCAGATTTTAGTAAAGTTTTAGGTGTTTTCAATATAGATTCATTAGTTGTAGTAGAATTTGTTCATGTAATGATTGATGAAAATTTCTCTAAAAATAAGGATATGGTTCTTTAACTGAAATTTATGAATTTAGAAATTTCAATTTTGGTGAAGATAATGATCATGACAATGATAATGCTTCAGTTGAGGGGGTGTATTCCACTTCTCAAACTAATCCAAAGGAATTGAAAAATAATAAAGATCACCCAACTGATAACATAATTAGACATGTTGAATATGGTATTCAAACCAAAATATATATTATTCTTTATTGATTTAATTATTCTTTTGTAACTAATTTTGTCCCAAATAATATTGAAAGAACATTAACTAATTCAAATTTGTTTAATTACATTCATGATGAATTAAATCTATTTGAAAGAAATAAAATGTTGGATTTGGTTGTTTTTCCATAAGGTAAAACTATTATAGGTACCAAATTTAATTTTCAAGATAAACATGATGAGGTTGGAAATATTTTTAAAAATAAGTCTAGAATAGTAGCTCAAGGTTATTCCCAATAAGAAGGAATTGACATTGAAGATTAGTTTTCTCTATTTCCAAGGATAGAATCAATTATAATCTTACTATCCTTTATTGGATTTCAAAATATAAAATTATTTCAAATGGATGAGAAAATTAATTTTCTAAATGTATTTATCTTCAGAGGTGGTCTATGTAAGAAAACATCCTTGTTTTGAAAATTATGATTTTCTAAATCAGGTTTAAAGACATAATAACGCCATGTTCGGTGTCAAACAATCTCAAAGAGACTGGTATGAGATACTTTATTAGTTTTACTTAAAAAATATTTTGTTAAAGGTAATATTGATCTATCATTTTTTTATCAAAATAGGTTCAAATTATTTATTGCTTATTCATATTTACGTAGAATATAAAATCTTTGGTTCTGCAAATGATTCTTTGTATACTGAATTTCCCAACCTTATGACTGGTGAATCTAAGATGAGTTTGATGGTTCAATTATATATTTTCCTTTAATTATAATGTAATCAAATGATGGATGGTATTTTTATAAATAAAGCTAAATATAATAAATAGAATGTAAAAAAGATTTAGATTAGATTATAATAACGCTTTGAAAACACCTATGAGCACTAATTGTAAATTAGACATAGATGAATCTAGAAATCATATTGACATTAAACAATATAGAGGCGTGATTTCTCATCTTTATGACTCACTACTTCTAGGAAAAATATCATGTTTTGAGTATGCCTATGTGCTATGTTGAAATCTAACACCAAATAATGTCACTTAAAGAATATTAAAAGAATAAAAATATTCATAAAAGGGATTTTTGGTTTTGTTCTATTTTTTTCAAAAGAAAATTATTTTTATTTACTATCTTTCTATGACTCTTACTTTGGAGGTTTAAGACTTGAAATAAATAGTACCATATATATTGGACACTTTCTTGGTAAAATATTAATTTATTAGAGCTCAAAGAAACATGTATTAGTAGAACTATCAACATTTGAGATTTAGTATATTATTGCTACTAGATATTGTTCCTATAACTTATTTATTGAACAAACATTGTATGATTTTAGTATTTTTTTATTAAAATTACTATTTAATGTGATAGTAGTAGTGCTATTTAAATTTCTAAAAAACCACTTCAATATTCTAGAACTAAGAACATAGATTATAGATTTCATTTCTTAAGAGATCATGTAAATATAAGTGGTATTTTCTTGGAATTTATTCCCTCTGAGAATCAGTTAGCATATATATTCACTAAACCCATAGATTCAGATAAATTTTTAAACTTGAAATTCAAATTAGGTATGTTAGATGCTTAAAAAAGGGAATTTTTCCTTAAAATTAAGCATAATTTTTTATAAAGATTAAAAAGGGGTGGATTTATGTTGAAAATTTAATATTTTTTACTATAAAAAAGGGGTATTTTTTAGGCATTAAAAGTATATAAAATTATATAATTAATTTTTACTTTTTTAAATTATTTCATGATAGAATACATTATAAATTTATGTTCATTAAATTTCCAATTTTTTTAAACTATTGAAATGAGTCACCATTGAAACACGTCACAGTTGAAATGAGTCACTGTTGAAACAAGTCACCGTTGAAAAGAGTCATTTTTAAATGACTCTATGTTGAAATGAAGTACCCGTGAAATGAGTCATAATTGAAATGAGTCACCTTTCAAATGAGTCACCATTGAAATGAGTCATCGTTGAAATGAGTCAACATTGAAAAAAGTCACCATTGAAAAATTCATTATTTCCAACCATTATTGGCTTCATACCATTGTAGGTTAGTAATTCACCCAACGGTAGGTCAGTAAGTCAATATTGGACTTCCAATAGTGATTAAATGTTTATCGTCTAAGATGTATCCTATTTTATCATATATAATCAAAATGATGTTAATTTTGAAAAACTCAATTTAATTTTTCATAAACTCACAACAATATTTCAAATGAGTCATCATTGGCTTGATGCAATGATATTCCATTTTAGTAACAATTGGATTCATGAAACAATATATCAAATGATTCACCCTTGGTTGTCCACCAGTAAATAAATTTTTTTACTTAAATTTTATTCTTCAAAATTTATTAATCTTATGTTTTATTATTTTCATGTAAAAAATATTGTTTTTTATTTCATGAGTGAAAAAATTATTTTATGGTCTTAATTTTTTTAAGACATTATACAGGTGTATTAATATTTCATATGTTGCCCTATTTTAATGTACGTTTGCGGCATATTGAAAATAGTTATTTCAACTGATAAACTCAATTATTTTTCAATTATAATTTGATAAAAATGTGTTACTAGTTATATTAATTTTTTTATTAATATTTCATGTGATTTATTATCTTGATTTTATTATTTTTGAATTCACCGTGTTTTTGAATCAAATTTTTATAACAACATTATTATTTTTATTTTAACATATTTCATGAAGTGAATGAATATAGATACACACTTTGTGTATTCTGTTTAAATGTTCTCAAAGAACCATTCAAAGGGACTCCTAAAAAATGGATTATGAAGATCATTAAAAAATATTTATAAAGACATATACAATGAGAACTTTATGATACTTCAAGAATTCCTATTGTTCTAAAAATTGTTTTGAGATCATATGTGACTTCCTCCATCTACTGTGATCTCAAGAAGGAATACATCTTCAACATTTCTTCCTTCATGTGAGCCATGACCTTGTGCTACATATATCAACAACAATAATATCTTCTACTACTTTTAATTGTTTTTGTTTAAATTTTTTTAATCTGTAATCTTCTGTTTTTATGTAATTTATGCCAAGTTTTTTATTTTTCCCTTTAAAATCATGTTTTTTCATTCCTTAATTATTATACCACCCAAAATGAAGTCTTGGGTTGTGAATCCAAAAAAAATTATAGGAAACAGAAATGGGGAGTCTCATGTAGTGAATATTGGGTTTTGTCTCTGAGCATTGTAAAAGGAAGAGTCTATTATAGTTTATTACACCTATAAAAGGAAGGATTAGTGGGTACCAACCTCCTCAAAGAGTATATGATATTTATTAGTAGACTATGATCTTTATATACTATTTATTATAAAAAATATATGAGTTTATGTTCTTCATTTTTCGATGCATCCATTTCTTTATAAGAAACATTTCATGCACATGTTTTGAATTTTATAAACTCTTATAATTTCAGGTAACTATGTTTATGTTTTGAAAATGACTACTCACCCCTCCCTCTGGTGTTTTTTTCCATACATTTAATGATCCAAGAACAAGAACAATTCTGACCTCATATAATTATCCCTTGTGAACTACGGATGATTTGGAAACCAAAATTCCTTTGTGAACTAATATAAATCACAACCCAATTCTTGTTCATGAACTAACCATTATTCATGATTGATTCATGCTTCACAAACCATTCATCCTATGCTAACTACTTCATGCTTAGAAAACCACTTTCCAACTTCTCAGAATTCTCCAGTGATGATCATCTAGGTAACTTTTAACAATAATCTTAATACTCTGATTTGGGGTCGTTAGATATCCAAATAAATTCATAGAATATAAATACATTAATGTATGATTAATACCTTCTTTGAACACCACTTCATATAGTACATTCCATTTTAAACGTTATATAGTGAAACTCCTTTATAAAATGATATGAATCACAAAAATTCTCCTACATTTTAAATATCCCAACAGAGAACTTCCTATATGGTTGCATACTTTATATTTGAGTGAGTACTTACTACAATATATATTTTAATTGTATAAATTTTCATTACTGGTTTTTCAATACAATATTATTTATTTTCAATATAGTCAATATAAATTCTAAGTTGGAAATATTCCATTTCTATTTTTACATGAAAAAATCCACCACATTATTCAATAATCATCCTTTATTTTACCCCACATTTGATTCCCATAAAATTTTTAAACAATGGGAAACACTACCGTATCCTTCATAGTCTTATCCACTCCAGGCCTTTGTCCACAAAAACATTATAACTTTCTGAATACATTTTTTAAACAAGTACAACAACCCAAAAAACATATAAGCCATAAGATAGAGGATTTTTACCCAACATATTTCATAGGATATAAAGGATTTCCTAATACATTGGATATATGTTTAATTTCGATCCAACACATTATATCATAATTTATTAAAATCACATTTTTTATATTAAATTGAAACATACATCAAGAATAAATAAGAAATAACCAATAAAGAGATAATGGCTTTCAAAATAATGTTGTAAAGAATATGTAAATTAATAAACATAGAGGTTCCTAATAGAATATGGGAATAAATTATTATATATTTTCAATGGTAGAATAATAAAATAAAATGAGTAGAGGTCATGAATAGCAGAAGAAACAACATAAGAGGAATCAATGAGAGGTTTTAGAAATACATTCTTTATCAAAATCATTAAAGCTTGATAAGAAACCATCCCTAGAATATAAATACATGAATACCACCCAAAAAGTAAAATTAAGGTGAGATAAAGAGAATTTAGAATGGATTTAATGAAACTTTTTAATAATAATAGATAAAAGAGGGAAAGAGAGGGAGCATAAATCCATATAAAAATGAATGAGTTTGAGAGTCCCCATTAGAACAATGTATGGGTGAACTATTAATAGATAAGGGTGGTAAATAGATAAATATTACGAAAACATAAAGAGTAAAAATACAGAATACATTAAATAATTTTTATATGAGACATACATGAGTAGATGGGTAATTGAAAAATGATACTTGAAAAGAATATATATTTGAAAATTAACCCTTAAACATAGGTATCATTTTTTATCGCATTTATGCCACCTATATAACTAAATAATGCTTATTAAAAATTTAATTCATAAGTATAATAATTAAATTAAATTATTATTAATAAATTTCAAAAATTATAAATTATTTTTTAATTTCTATTAAAAGGTAAAGTGGCATGAGGACATGTTTGTATGAATTATTACCTTTTTCAATTCAATATTTATTATTAGATCATATTTATTTATTATTTTTTGAAATTAGGCCACAAAGATTAAAAATACTTTTCAATACATACAATGATATATATCTATATATATATTCATTCCACCCTCCTACAAAAGGTACCCCTCATATGCCAACAATAAAAGAAGTTAGATAATGACCCCCCGAGTATAGCCTTAAGTGGGACTTAGGTTGACGAAAGAAACCATGGATAAAAAAATATCAAATAAGAAAGGAATTAACCTCAATAATACAATAAGGATCTTGATATGGTAAAAATATATCAACAATAAATTCAATCTCAAAATATGAAATGTGGAACCTAACCGACCCAAAATGCATGAACAATGTCAACAAATAAAACCAATTCTCCAAATAAATGTCAAAATACATGTCCTCTAGTAGATACTGGATAAAAACATCCAATATCCTAGATAATAATGTCAATATTAGTGCCCTAAATCCATCATGAAACCAAAAAAATATCTTAAATAAATTTTTTTTGGCACGATGTGTATACTCTGTAGGATCATACCCAAGGTCACTCATGGATATGTTAAAAGAGAATATTAATTAACCATTGAATAAAAAACATAACCAACATGAACCTAAATCGGTATACTAACCAATATTAGTGTAACCAGGGAACACTCATAAATAATTCATCCAAAATAGTAACCTTTAATCAAAGAATATAAATTAAATTTTCACCGCAACAACTTCCTTGAATATTTACTACACTCACACACAAACACCAAACATACTCTGATATATTCCTTTATAAGAACATCTAATGACGTATCCAACCATCTCAAATGTGGGTTAGGACACATCCCTTCCTACCACACACTCATAAGTTCTAACAATTTGTGCTAGAATCCATCACCACCACATATCAACCTCATTCACAAAAAGCATTTTTGTAGGGGAACATGATCCTAAAGGACATAAACAAGATTCCATCCTCCTACCTTGCCTGAATCCCACCAAATATCACATCCTCATCATCACATGTTGATCTTCAACACCAACCCATCATCTATGGTGTAATATCTAATACCAAATCATATCATCCCATGGGTAGTCTCCAACACAAACACATGTCCTCACCACTACTACTTAAGGTAGAGTGGGGAAGCGGGGGTAGTCATCCATATGATTCAACACCATCCTAGATGTTGGGGAGAACACCCAGAATCAAAAATACTCAGTTGTTGGTAAGTTTATCCAACTCAGTTGGGGGGTTTATAAACATAACCTAAAAATAAAAGATAGATATATAGATCACAATAACCATCTTATGTCATAAAATTAGCTGAACCAGAATACTCCACAACACCAACACTACACCTAATGACATCATTCACATCCACTTCCACCACTAATTTTATCACACCACACAACCACAACACATAAAAAGAAAATTTAATCTTTCAATTATAAACATATCTATTTCATATAACTTACTACAAATAATAAAACCTTAGATCGGAAATTTTCAATTCACTAATTCAGTTATTACATATTAGTTTGTAGGACACACTTAATTCATTTACGAACCCATGTCATTTATTATTCAATTTATATAATCCAATTACATAAAATAAATTTCAGTCCATATTTATTTAAATCAATCCCATGATATTTTTGTTTTGCATTTCAATTCATTCAATGTATAACTAAAAACTAACATAAAAATGAACCATAATATATAGTCAACCCCAAATTAACCATCATCACAACCCACAATTTGATAATCTATTACTATGACCCAACCATCTCACAACAATTACTGTAATCAAACCACCGTACAATAGCCCATGCCACATAACATTTCAACCAAAAAATGCTCCACTGCCCAATATATTTCTGCCACAAACCAGTAACCACCATCCTTGGTAAAAACCCCAACATTATCCCCACTCATCAGACTATATAATGAAGTGAGTACATCAACACGAAGTTTCATACTCTAGATTTAACAATTTATAACAATTTATATGAAAAAAGGTATTTCATCGATTTACATCATTAGTTAGCATGGGTATTATCACACAATTCTGATTTCCATTGGAAACCAATTAATTATCCATATATATATATTCATAACTTTTTATTCATGGTGAATTGAAAGAATACACATGATAATTGTTTCATAATCACAAAGACTAAAACACATGCAAGGCTTCTGAAAACCATGATTTTCTAAAACATCATCAAGAAATCATAAACAAATAATTGATATCATAAAATAAGTAAAAACATGTGATTACACCATTTCCCATTCAATTTTAGTATATGATAAATAAATATATTCTTATGGAGACATATACTATCGACCCAAATGAAGATAATAGCCTGAAATCCCTATACATGCACATAAAGAGGGAGAGAACTAAGAACCCCAAACTCATGAAAAATTCCATATCACCACACACAACAAGTTGTAGAATAAATAATCAAAATGTTACAATCACACAAGGAAAACTTGGATCAACTGAAAATTTTATAGGATCATACTGTTGAAGACAATGATCAAATATTGAGAAAGGGGTAGAAGATCTTCGAAAATAATATCTGTTCCACCAAAAATTGATAGGAATGAGATAAATTAAAGGGTTTATAAAATTTAGAAATAGGATAGAACTTGAAACATTCATGGTGTGAAACACCAATTTTTTCCAACTTCATTCATGAATCTAACCAATTAAGGATGTGAAATTTCTTCAATATGTTAAAGAATTTAATTAAAATCCTAAAAGTATCTGTTAAATTTTACGGACCCTCAACCATGAATTAATTAATTCCATGAATAATTATTTCAAACAATTAAATAACGAATCATATAACTCACCATAAAAATCTCAAGTCATGAATCACTAGATATTGAGTCATGAACAACCATTCAAATTTCTAACATAGGTTCACAAAGTTTACAACCCTATGAAATAGAAATTTATCCCCATTCATCATTAAAACATTCCATGAACCTCCCCTAAATACGATAATCTCTAATACTAGAAATGATATACTCCAAAAATCCAAGGACTGTTACATTAGATACCACTCGAATTATTCTCAACCTAAAGAATCAAAACATATCCTATAAGAAGATAAAATGGGAAAAAGATTGAACAACCAAATCATTTGATAACTCTTTGGTATCCAGTTATTAAAAACCCACAAAAAAGCACAGCCAGCAAGGGAAAAAAAGAAATTGCATAAATCGGCAATATTCGGAAATTATATCATCAAAGAAATATATGACAAGGAAAAACTCAAAATAGCACATGGTACTAATAACAAATCTATGTATCATTATCCCACGTAACTTCATTCAAGACAATATTCCTCCACTGAAAATGAATCAAGGGGTGGATCATCCATGAAATGACTTTTATAAATGATCATGGATCTCTGTTAGTCACTCTATTAACATTATGTCTTCCTTAATATCCAATTATCCATGGTCAATGATGTGTTAGTAAATAACGGGATATAGATGATGCTAGGCTAAGTCAAATATATCATAGATCCTTTCAATCCATACTGAAAGCGACAACCAATATGTCACCTTTCCAATATCTTCTAACACATCAAAAGACTAGGTGAACCAGGGAGAGGGAACACACCCTATACCTAACCATTATTTCCCCTAATGATGGGAAACCCTTAAGAAAACATGTTAGATAACTTCAAACTCTGGAGGTCTCCACCTATGAATAAGATAAGAATTATGATTGTAATTTCCTACATTAATCCACTCTCTAACCAACTAAACCTTCTTATTCATTCTCTACATTATTTTTAGAGAAAGAATTGTGGAATCCCCAACCTTTTTTCAGAACACCATAGAATGAAATGGTTTTTTATACAATGACTCATATAGAGCCATGATAATGGGTTCATGATAGCTATTTTTATAGGAAATCTCAATCAAGGGTAAATTTTTTACACATGAACAATTGAAAGTAAATACTCAGGATAAAAATATATCCTCTACTGTCTAGAGGGTTTGCTTTATCTTCCTAATTTTCTAAGCATGAAAAGAAATATTATACGGAAATTGGGAGCTAGAGGAATGTTGAAATTCTCTCCATATACATGAGATAAAATGAGGATATTTATCATAGATTGTTTTCATCAATACCCCATGAATCATAAACACACCATTCTCATACCTCCTTGATAAGTCATCCATGGAACTCAATTCACATATCACCAAAAAATGAGCTGATTTCATTATTCAGTACACAATAACAAATACTACATCACATCCTCATTGAGACTTGGGTAAATAAGTGATGAAATTGATGGAAATTTCCTCCCATTTATCCTCAGGAACATCTAAAGGATTTAAAAATCCTCCCTGAACATGGTTCTTAGATTTCACCTACTCATAAAATAGACTATGTGACATAAACTATAACATTGACCTCTTCATTCCAAGCCACAAAATCTTCCTCATAAATCCACGATGCATCATAGAAACACAGGGATATACCACTAAGGGTGATATATGAAAATCACATATAACTACCTTATAAATTACAAGTAGAACAAATAGCCTCCATTTAAATAGTATTTGTATCTAAAGATCCTTATATCATCACTCTGGAACAATAACATGGACATCACGATCTCAAATCACCTCTACCTTAAAGTCCCTCTATGGAGACTCCTCCACTAAATGCATCAAAGATAATTATACAATAATTTAATAAAGACTACCACAACTATATACTTCTCCATTATCAAGATACATTACTACCAGATCCTCCATCTGTATCTATGAACAATATGAAAAATCACTGAATAGTTAATGTTGACACATCTTCATTGCAAACGCAACCACCACTATGTTCAGATCATAGGTGGAATAGTTACTCTTCCTGTGTAATAACTATCTAGACCCATTATATAACACCGCTCTCTTCTACATCAAGCTATATTCCAAGAATAAAAGAGAAGAATCACAGAGAACATTAAACATTACCCCATTATAAGGAAAACAATGCACTGTGGAACAAACTAATATCTCCTTTAGTTAGTAAAAATACTCCTGACAATAATCAATCAAAAAAATTATATTATTTCCTATTTAGAACAATCAATCTGGCTTTAATAAGAGATAAATTGGATGGAAACATTTGGTAGTATCCTACAAAACCATGAAAATTATGAACCATCTCCTTAATATTGGTTGATACCAAAGAAACAACAAGACTAATCATTGATATGTCCATGGTAAATCCTTATAAGACACCACATGACCATGTAAATTACCATCTTGTGTCCATAACATTCTCTTGGATAAATTCCCACATATATGGTGACCCACAATTTCATAAATAATTTAAACTATAATTCCTTGATAAAATATGACATAAATAACTTTTGAAGGACCTTTTTAGGTTTTGTTTAATGAAAACAATGTACATATTATAAGACATATATAATACATAAATGAAAAAAACAAATTTTCAATTCTATTTTATGGATTCTTTACAATCCCATCCAAGATCATCTCACAGCATAGGATTTCATGGGGACATTTATCAATTGAAAACGGTGAGCATAAAGCCTAGTAAGGGATAAAAAATTTAAAGGGACACCATAGGTGAAACGTGAAGAATAACATAAGATTGTGTACATAATAAAATATGGCATAACATACATATGTAAATGTAATAACATGAGGAATAAGATAGAAATGTGGATAAAACATAAACATGACACATTCACACACGTATCACTAAATCTCATAACTTAGGTGGTGTAAAATATATTAAAAAGGATTTTGAACAAGGTATCATAAAACATTATCAAAGAATGCTTCCAAGGTATCATTAATATTTAATCTATAGAGATTACATCATTATCCAATGCATTGGAGTGATATTAGAGTGCACCCTTCATATATAAAACATTATATGTGCCACATCAGTGCGACCCAAACCATATGTAGAGTCCTTTTAAATATAATTAATTAATTAAATTAAAATAAAAAAAAATAAAAACAAAACCTAAATCTAACCTCCCTCTTCCTTACCATGCGCAACGCCCCCCCCCCCCCCCCCCCACTCCATTATGTGTGACACACCCCTCTCAACTCCCTCTTCAATTGATGAATCCACAAAGATTTTTTCCATTTTATCACTCAATCCACTGAGGTATGGTATTTGGATCCCACTTCATCTCTTTTCTGTTTGTTTTTCTTCTACCCATCACTTGATTTTAGTTTTGACGGACCCTATGGTTAGCCTTAACCTTATTTTTTCATCAATTATTAGGGTATCATATACATCCCATAAGACCTATTTATTCATGTTTCGCCATCTACTGTGGAACGAGATACATTTAAATTCATTTCAGCTTCTCTTCATCACTTTTGGTAGGTTTTTCTCCCACATTATTATCAAGAAAAATTGTATTTTGATTTTTCAAGTGTTTTTGATCCCCTAGTATTATTTTTAGAGTCTTTTTTCAAACATGAGAAAGGTTCGAGTTTCTGGAGTCAAATGAGGCTTACTGTGTATGTGTTGGTAGGCATATATAAATATATGATCCCCCATTATATATATGTTCACCAAAGACGGTAGGAATATATTTATCATATATAGGTTTTCGTAGGTATATATATGAAATATGAATATATGTGTAAGTCTAAAAGATTATATTCATATATAAGCATATATATATATATGAATCCCCTAGTACATATTTTGTTCATTTGAATACGAACATTGGTGATAGGTGTCCTTATGTATATGAAAAGGTGAATATTCTTAGAGATGGGAAAGAGTATATTAGAGTGGTCACCAATGAAAATGTTTTGTTCTGATGTTCTTGATTTTGTTCTCTTCCCTTTGAGGTAAGATCCTTTGTCCTTTCCAATTCATCTATCTTGAAAATGTGTCTTATATCACATGATATCTGTCGTGTGTAAGTTTTTAAATTTTTTTTGTGTGCTACCTTTCTTTTTTGTACTTCCTTTAACCCTTACATTGTGTTGTGTGATATATGATTTAATCCTTGTGGTAAAATCAAAATCAATAAATTGAATAAAAAAATTATTGAAAAAAAGTTATTTATTCTAATAAAACCCTTAAATGAGGTCTGCTATATTCAAATGGAAAGGGTCTTATGTTAATTCCAATGACCTAGTGATTATGTTTATGCCATAGTAGCTTTGATTGTTTATTTAAATTTCCATTTTTATGTTAGGGTTGATTAAATTATTTCATTATAATTTGTATTAGGATAAAGGGTGAACCAATAGGTTGGAATTTTGAGAATGATTCCACTTACTTTATATTTGAATTCCCATTTATATCATTGTTCCAAGTTATGTGATTTATAGTAGAGCTTGTTGTATAAATACATTTCCATTATTGGATTGAATTGAATATTATGTTTGGCTAGGATTGATAGCTTTGGATATTTAAATGTCTTGATGACATAAGTCTAAACACATGTAAATTCCGTGTGCCTATGTCTTTATCCCATTACATATGTTTAATTCATGTTTCTTAATGATCATATATTAAACCCCAGATCTTATGAATGTGCTTAATTCCATATTCCCCTTTTAATTAAATTTTTATACGTTATTAAGTTGTTATCATTTTATCATGAGATGTTTATTCAATGGAAAACAATTATATGAATGATTTTACTTGTGATATGTGATTTTTTGGTATGGATCACTTATTATTTCCAGGGAGAGAACATGGATCCCAAATTTTTTGACTCTATGGATGGACTCATAATGTATGGTTGGATTCACCTAAGGTGTGCGAGTGATACATAGAATTTCTAGGTAAGGTGTCATTGAATGTTATCTTTATACTCGTGATTGAGGTCGGTTCCCTAGGGGAGAAACTAAGGATGAAATATTTGGAAGCTCGCCATGTAATTCCTTGAGTGATGATTAGTACCCTAAGTGAGATACTTAGTATGGGATTAGAGTCAATAGTCCTGGGGTGATATGAGGAATGTCATATGGGTTTCTTCGGTCAGACTCATTGGTTTTTCATTATATTGGATAATATTATTGTGACCCTTGGTATTATGTTTAGATCACCTTGGAGAGGCTCAGGACTCCACTATATAGAAATGAGGAATTGAATTATTGTAACCCATATACCATGCATCATTTACTATTACCAGGATTATGTTCATTTGATATTTTATTATTTTTAAATTGATATTTATTTCTATATAACATGGGATTGAGACCCTAATTCAATGTACATTCATAGGGATATGCCTTAATTAGTTGCTTAGTTTACAATGGACCTTGTCTATATATTATTCCTGGAAAATTTCCCACATTCAGAAACTGGGGTCAGGTCGAAGTAAGTTTTCTGATATGGGTGTCAATTTAGGAACCTCAACTAAGGTGTTGTCATTTTATTTGTTATTTTTTTTTGTATTTATTATATATGGAACAATTCTTAATTAATATTTCATGAAATAGATTATGATATACACTGTGGGTGTTGACCTACTGAAATTTCTATATCACACTCTTCTTGGAATCTATTGGTACCTGAGTAGACATTGTGTCTATAGGTATTGATAAAGGGAAGAAGATTGCTTAAACTATTTAATTTACATTACTAGGATGGAGTTGGTATAGAGGACTAAGATGATTCTTGAGTTTCTTATGATGCTATTCACTGGTATTTTATTCTTTCATTACATTATATATTGTATTTTAATCATTACTACTTATATTTATATAATTATCTATAATACATGAATTTTTATAAATTAGTGTCAGAAACTTTTGTTTATTTTTTATATTTACTCATCCACTGTTTTTTCCTTTAATTCATATTTTCTATTATTTTTCATTTATTACCTATGGTTCCTCTATTGACTATTGATTTACACCAGTTATACAACTATATGAATCAGACTGTGAGGGTATAGTCTCCCCACCATACCACCATTAGACCCCCACTGCTATTCGGAATCCTCTGGTGTATTGAGAGGTGTGCTTGAGGCCATGTGGAGACCAGTCTGGCTACATGTTTAGTGGTATATCGGGATAGTACATTACATTTATCTAGTATTCCAATTTTTGAATTGTGAAATCATACTATCCATAATTTTGAGGATGATAGTTTGTGCTTGGGATTAAATTTATATTCATAACATTTTAAAGGTTCCTCTATAACATTTTTGTAAATATTTTGTCTCGGTCTGAAAAAATCTATAGTGGTACTCCACGGAGTCTCAACACTTCGTAAATGATGTTGTGAGCTAGGGGATAGAGTGATAAATCCTCTATTATGAAAATGAAAAGGGTAGAGTTTTCCAACCTATCAAATATTACCCATATATAATTTTTTTACCTTGGATTTATTAAGTATTAAAATGAATTTTTTTTAGTAATGTTGTCCCCCAAACATATAGGTATGGGTAGTTGTTGAAATAACCCTATGGAACATTCTCTCTCACTCTTCACTTTCTGACACTCAAAGCACCTTATATTGTTTTTGGATGTCTACATTTTAATGTTATTCTATATTAAATTATTATAATGGTCTATATACGTTTTTAGATTTTTTGGGATGTATAGAGAATCTAGATCCATGAGATTCATCCATAAGCTAATTCTTTATCTATAACATATATGGGATATATATCATAATAATAAATCTCAGTACTCTTACATGATCAAAATTCAATTCAAGAACCCTCCCACTTTTTATACCCTCCCTCTTATTTTTCATTAAAATCATATCTTTGATATTTCTATATCTTCTCTAGAAATTATGGCTGGGAAATAATTTGGGATGGGACTAACGATGTATCTTTTATTATAATTCCCATTTCCAAAATTAATAGGTATTTGATCAATGAATCTACTTCAATATTCATCATTTCAGGAACACCAAGATACTTTATAATGAATTAATATGTGAATTTTTTTCTCTCTAGGGAGATAATGAATTGATCAGTCTTAGACTTTATTAATCTCCAGCCATCTCCATTACCTCATGTTCAATTCCTTTGGTGTGAATATATACTTCAGATTTTGGGGGTCTATTACATATAAAATTTTTCCCATAATGATAGTGTTTATATATATTCATAGAAAAAATTATTATATCTTAATCTAGGTCATGAGTAGGATAATTTTCTCAAGAGTATTTCACTCGTCATATGTATAGGATATTAAATTATCATTTCTTATGAGGAAAGATTCAATCCCTTTTATATATACATCAATATAGATAAAAAATCAGTATTCAATAGAGGGTAAAGTTAGTGGGGGTGTACTAACCAACCACATCATCACTTCTTGGAACCATTATTCTCATTCATTCATCCAAAAAAATTATCATGTTTCAATTTAACTTAGTCAGTGGGGTTAAAATTCATGAAAATAAATCACAAAACATTTATAGTACCCAAATAAACCGACAATCAATGAATATCAGACAGTTTTTTGGACAATTCCATGCCTCTAATGCCATAGTATTTTATAGATCCACAAATTTTCCTTTGAAAGATAAAATGTGTCCTAATAATTCTAGTTGATGCTACCAGAACTCACATGTGATGAATATAGAAAAAACATTTTATTTCTAATATGTTTTCAATGATACTATTAGTTTTTCTTAATGTTCCTCATCAATTTTCAAATATATAAAAATTTCATCAATAATTACATGTAAAAATTATGAAAGAAGTCACTAAATAATATATAAATAAAATTCATAAATATCATGATATCATTGGTTAGACCAAATGGAATAATAATAAACTCGTAATGTTTGTGCTTTGTTTGGATTGAAATCTTTAGGGTATATTAATTCTTCGAAAACAATTGATTATTTACTCATTAAGGATCTATTTTATAAAATAATTGAGTTCCTTGAATCTAGATAAACAAGTATTAAATTTCTAGGATAGGGTATTTA
Organism: Viscum album; assembly: GCA_963277665.1. Lineage (NCBI taxonomy): Eukaryota > Viridiplantae > Streptophyta > Magnoliopsida > Santalales > Viscaceae > Viscum > Viscum album. Next base: position 1,365,155,733 of record OY728147.1, read on the forward strand.
TTCTTCACTATGATCCCATAAAGTTCTCGAACTATAATTCAAAGCTACATAGATCCATCATTCTTCTTCTCCATAAAAATAATATGTCCACACTAGGGAGACACAAACACATATATAAAAACCTTTTCCAATATATCTTTTTAAAAATTCAATTCTTATAGCTCTATGAATGACATTATATATGGGAAAATTGATAAAGGTTTGGATCTATGTATCATTTCAATGGATAATTCTCTCTATTTTAAAGGGAGGAATAAATAATTATTTTGGAAATACATTAGTGAATTTCTAAAAAATTAGTACAAACTATATCTTTTTAACCTCCTTTTCATCTAATTATTCACCAATAATTTCTATGATGTAATATATAAGAGATAATTCTTGAAAAAAAACTCAGATTGGGGTATCTCCAATTTGAAAATTAGTTCGTGTTTTCCCATAAGACAAATGAAATTTCAATTCTTATAGAATTTTTTTTTGATTTATATATTAATAGAATCCATCCATAATATTATGATGAATTCAACTATCAGAATGACTAATAAATTTGTGATTATATTTTTCTTACCAATGTTAATAGGGGAATACCTAATAATCTTGTGTATTGAATAGATCCTCTGGGAGTTTTAACTAATAAATCTGGTTTTAAATGCTCAGGGATTGATTCTATATTATTAGTAAGATTAAAATAAATAAAGTAATACATTATTAAAAAATCAAACAATTTACTATAAATATTTGAGTGAACCACAACTGTACCTACATCCATGTCATTTAGATCCTCGCCTTTAGAAATCATGACAGAAAATGCAAGTTTGTAATCCATTTTTCTCTTCTAGGGTTGATTATAGTTTCCCTAATCCATTCTCTAATTATGTCACTGGTTATAAAATCAACCAAGATCTCCACACTTATATCATTTCACTATAGGATTCACCTTCACCATATTCCTATATCCATTAAAATTAGGATACTAAGGTTTTACATATCCATAAATATTTCTAGTAATGTGACCTAACATTCCATATTTTTATCACTTAACACTTCCGTAATGATATTTCCCAACGTTCCATTTTCTATAGTTGTTGTACAAGGGAATTTTTAGCTTTCTCCCCACCTTATCATGGTTAGAGTTATTTCTATAGTTTTCTTATATCCTAGTATTTTTTATCATGGGACAATTTGGCATCCCAAAATTCTATATCTACCTTGAGGTCACATCATAATATTTCCACTTAACTTCTGAAGTCCCTGATTGAACAATCATTCAATATATGAGATATCAGCCTAAAAATAGTAAATTAATCTTCCCATTAGAATCGATATCATATCTTGAGGTGTAATGCATAATACTGGTTAAGTTAATATCATTAAATCTAATAGATTTACTTTCCTATTATTTGACTCAAGTAATTCCCTATTTATATTTGTTCATAGGGTACGACATAAATAATTATTGAAAAATATCTCTTTGAATTATTCCCATTTTCAAGAATCAATTTATTCTATGGTATTGGAGTTTTTAATCAGCTTCCACCATTGATCAGCTTCCCAATACAAACTCTATACATAGAAAGTGACCTTATCATTCTTAGAATAATGTCGTATAGAAAATATTTTTTTTGAAAATACTAATCCATTTATCATCCATATAAGGGTTAGAGGATCCAAAATTGCTAATGGTAATTGAAACATGAAGGATTAAACATCCAATTCTTCTATCCAGAGTGGATATTAACAATATACCATATTTATAACATGGGATAATATCATCGTAAAAGTTTATATTGTATCATCTATAGTATGAGGAATGACATCATTTCATTACCAATTGATTCTATTGTTTACATGGGAGCTTCTATTTATAAACATTCTCTAAAAATATAATATCATATAATAAGGAGGGTAAATTTAAGAATCACTAAGATAATAAATTACATATGATAGTTTAATCCCAATTTTTTTTTAAAAATTTGGATTCTAGGATCATATAATTTAATATTTTTATTTATTTAAGAGAAAAACTTATACTTTCTAAATATCATTTCATAATTTCTTGTAAAATTCTTAGGATAGCCCAATAATATCCTCTAGGTGTGTAAAATTAGATGTGTAGTAAGGCCTCTGTTTTCATCAGGTGATGATCAATTTAATATCTAATGTTCCCTTTTTTGGGATTATATCCTCTAGGTACAAATATGTTAGAGCCATATCCACTTGTATTATCATGACAATGAATTCATTACATAGAGACAAATCACTTTATAAATTTCCATTAATTCCAGAAGATTTACTATATTTAAAATTATCCCTAGGGTTAAAACAATGGGTTTTCTAGTCTAAATATCCCAAAATAACTATACCATCTTCATATACCATCTATAGAAACCCACAATTTATTATGTGATTTTAACTATAATTTCTTGATAAAATATTCTATAAATAACTATAATGGACCTTTTGAGGTCTTATGTCTTGGAAAATATGACTATATTACAAGACATATGTGGAAGACAAAATAAAATGTAAGTAAAATGTTAAATTCTCTTGGAAGGATTCTTTAATCTCACAAAATAATGCATCTCACTGCCCATGATTTCTTGGGGCCATTTATCTAATAAAATGGGTGAGGATATGGCCCATTAATTGAAAAAAAATTGAAGAGAACATGATAGGTAAAAAATGAATCATAAAATAAGGCCATGTAAATAAAAATAATAGGAATGTCACAAGTACATGAATGTAATAACTTGATGCATAATATGGAAGTTCAAATACAACATTAACATGATACATTGATACACATATCTCCAATCATAATCACTAGCATTCCTCAAAAAATATTACAAAATATTTTTACCAAGTAACAATAAATTATTACCAATTAATTCTTCTAGAGTATCCTGAACATGCCATATTTTGAGATTACTTATTTACTTGATGAATTGGTGTCCTATCAGGGTGCACCCTTCATATATATAACTTTATGTCTTCCACATAGATCAAAAATCATAATTAAATATCTATTATAAATCATGAGTATGGAATTTTTTATTTCAAAAGTGGGTTTTCCCAATTAATATTTCAATTATAAATCTAAATTAAAACCATCTAATAAAAATAGGGTTGGGTATTCATGGCATGAAAACATGGCATGTAGAATCAAGTGTTGGTTTTGGTATCATAATAGGCATATAAAAGGGTTTTTTGTATGGGTTTAATGAGATGGAAAAGAAACATAAATAAAAATATATAACAAATAAAATAATTGGATTATTTATAAATATTTTAAAACATATTAAAATGGGAATCAAATGGATTATACAAAATATGGGAATTAATTGAAAAAGTTGATGAAGGGATCTCTTACCTTTGGGAGGATGCTTCTTAAAAATCGAGTGGGAGAGAGAGACTACTTAAAACTGTAGAACTAACATGGAGAGAATATTTATAGGTAAATTTATATAGTAGGTATGGTCAGAGGATTTGGGGTAGAGATTTAGGAGAGAATTGGAGTATTTATACTTGAGATGTGATGGTTTTAAGGGGTAAAGTAATCATTATTTTGTTATTGAGGCTACCACTTTTGGGTTGTATTAATATTAAAAAAATTGGTTGATAATTACTATTGAAATATTTATATATGGATATAAAATATCTTAAATACCCATTTTTATTTTTCATTTTTATTTTTCTTCTTTTATTAACATTTAATTTTAACCGTTTAATTATTTTACATATTCAGTGGTAACACTGTTTTTACCAAAGTAAAATTTTTGTACCTAAAATTAAAATTTCAATTATTATATATTCTAGAACATATAATTAAAAATATTAAATCAATTTTAATTAAATCAATTAATTCAAGTAGTAAAAATATTTTCTAACAAGATAGATGTATAATATATAAAAATAATTTTTTTAGAAAGGGTAAAATCATGGTTCCAAAATTCTAAACATCTGTTTCTAAGTGTAATAATTTATGTAGAATTTAATTCCATTAATGAATTTTTATCCATAATATGTATTAGTAAATTATAATTTGTGATCATTCTGTTATTATATCATAAGAGTTATCGTATTTCATAAAAAACAATATTATCACTTTTTACCCTGAAAATCGACGCTTTTCAGAAATTACCATTAATTCTATGTAAGATAATTATAATGTGTTGAGTCCAAAAAAGATATTTATTTTATAAAAATAATTATATAAATATTATAATCTTATATTTTAAATATATATTTCCATTTATTGAAAATTAATAGTGTTTATGGAATAATGAACCTTCTGATCATTTCAAAAATTACATAGGACATCCTTAATTTTTAATATCATATAAAAGGTTTTTATAAGATAATTAGATAAATATAAATTTTATTAAGAACATAAAAATCTATAATTTAACACACTCTTAAGGGAAGTTAACTGTTTCTATTATTTTCAAAAATATAATCACAAAATAATTTTGTGAATCTCTGTATTGCTCCTATAATAATAATAAGAATAAATTATCATATTAATTAATGGTCGTAATTTCCATATGATATATTATCCAACATTCCTAATAACATACAGACATATTACTATATAAATAGTCCATCATTATCTATTCATGATTGACTACTTCACATACATATTATCTTACACATTTATTGATAACGTTAATAATTTTCATAATTATTTTATATATATTCATTGTCATTTTGTAATGAAAAAATTTTATGGTAGAATTAAATCTTAGAGTGTTTATTTTAGATAATAAATTATTATTCTATGTATATAGCCCTTTATTATTCTTTGTTTTAATAGTATATATCAATACATGATTTTTACATTTATTATGTCATGTAACATTTTTCTATGTGATAATAATAATAATAAATCAGTATAAAAAAGAGATATTATATTAATATTGTACATGAATTTTTTATGGTCATTAAAATAGACCTGATAGAGATGAAAAGGTAAAAAGAAACCTCTGAGGTGATCAGAATAATTCTCCCCTAGTATTGAGTATATCAACATGTCATCAATGATCGTTATTATGATTTGGTCTTGAATTGAAAATAACATAGAGTTCTTGAGCTCCATGAATAGAGTTGGAGCATTCGTGAAACTGAATGGCATGACCATGAACTATAAGTGCAAATATCTATAGTAGAAGGTGTCCTTGAAGATATTCTCATCCTTCACCCTCTTATGGAGATATCTTCACTGCAAATTGATCTTCATAAATAAATTTTATCCCTTCATTTGGTGGAATAGAACATCAATATTTTGTAGGGGTAAAGATTCTTGACTATCAATATATTCAACCTCTGTTAGTCCATACATAGCCTCAAACTACCTTCTTCATTCTTAGAAAAAAATGGAATCCCTCCAAGGAGATACACTGGGTTGGATGAAACTCTTATAAATCATATCATCAATTTTTTATGTCAACTGATATATTTTCATAGGAATCATTTGATAGGGAGCCATGAAAAATTGAAGATGTGCACGGTTTCAACTCCATCCCAATTTTAAAATTGCATTTAGAGGTTAGAGTCGCAACCTAATACAATAAAACATCAATAAATTCCTATAAAACTCTTAGAATATTCCATGTCTAATCTTCTAATAGAATTTCTACCAATTGACATAAAATAGGCTCCACTTTCTCATCACCCATCCAGTAACTTTGTTCATTAATGAACAGTACTCATGGGAACTCTATATCATAAAATGAAACTCTCCTCTGATAATAATTGATTATTTTATCCATGTAATACATTGAATTCATGCTAATAATGACATCATATGGTTGTATATAAAGTAAAAAATAGAAATCTCCCTTTGACTAGTGCTGCCCTATCACCAGTAAACATCCCAATACACATCAAAAAATGTAGACTGCCCGCCAAATTTAAACGATAATAGTAAGGGAATTGTTAGAATCTCCACCTTCATTCCCAAATCATGGACCAATGTTGGAGTATAAAATAAGTTTGAGGTTAATGAATCAAATAAGGAAGAAACTATGGTAAATGATAAAATGAATTTACCTCAAACAAAACATGGCCCAATCAGATATAACACCACCATCGCAAGAATCTACCCATTATCGAATCCTCATCCTATCTACTAACATGCTCTATAAATTTTCTCAGGTCTAGGTCTCTAAGGATAGGTTCCACAATAATGATTTCCAATATCATATCCATCTAATATCGGTTGAAAGTAATATTTCTTCCTCAAATACTGATCCAATATTAATGGGCCCTATAAGTGATACTACCTCGGAAGAAAATCCTAATGCTATTGGAATTGGGCATGAGGACCTATTAGATATTAACCTCAAATAGATGTTGTACATTGATCTTAATAGTGAAAACAACCTCTGCAGACATAACAATAAAATGGAAATCCCCAAATAGATTCTTGGGTGGAAAGATCGCCAGAATGGTATGAAAAGTCCTATCGAAGTTGGTTCCCCATCTGTCAAAACTCCATCATCCTAGACATATGTCATTTTGTTACCTACAAATTTGATATTCAAGATGTCCTACCAGCCTCCCTCTATAGATTGAACCCCTGTAGAATGAATTCTCTCTATAACTTCTTCAATTTTATACACCATTAAATGAATAAATGGAACAAATGGTGTGACAAAATATCTAATCATGGGCACATCACCTCCTCCGTACATCACTCTCTAGAATCCTCTTCTAGGAGAACATTAAGAGTAAAATGAATGTGTTTCTTTAACTTAAAACCAATCTCACACACATTAATGTTTTCCTACTAAAAGTTGAGTTTCTTCTACCTCATCAATGCCTCCACCATCAATGATAATAATTTGAAATTGAGCTACATCTAAAAATATGACCATGATATATCAACCTTCTTTGGATCCCAAAGATAATGTTTCCACTACAATCATGAATATCCCTACATCTTACTAACAACCAAAAAGACCCAAAACTCATCCTGATATCGGATCAACCCGACTCATTCTGACACTCTTCAAACAAGTTCTATATCTCTATATCAGAGATGATCGCCACATGCTTTCCAAATATCTACAGTTGAAAGGAATGAAAGGCCCTCTACCATGCCTCATCATCCTTTTTAGGATTATCCATCAATGATCAAAAAAATTATCCTAATTAAACTCAAATGTGATTAACTGGTATTTTAATATATATTATTCATCTTATTATGTAAATTTGTTCAATATCATGTTGTACATACAACACTAAAAACAAATGAAACTACAATATATTTATATAAAATATATATATTTATGTATGACCCTTAATACCAAAAAATTATATTTTTATGAATAAATATGATTACACAATTTATCAAATAATTATAAAAAGAAAAAAATGATACCTTCAATATGAAGGAAATTAAATTATTCAACATAAAGAATAATTTGGTCATTTATTGTTTGGAAAACTATTTTTTTCTAAAAATTACCTATATTATGTGATATGATTTTTTAAATTTAGGAAATTTCTTATTAAGGATTATATATACTGTTTGATATTAAAATTGGTTAACATTAATTTATTCATTAAATTGTATGATATAAGAGAAGAATAATTAATATTTATAAATGTAATTTTAAAATAAAAACAGTTTTCATTATATTTTATAAATTTTTTCAAAAATTGAGTTAAGAAATTTTAGAATTTTATTTTGAAAAAATAACATCAGTTCTGGTTTTTTTACAAAAATATTATCTTATTGTTATTTTTTGGATATTTTTTAATAAATTTTCTTTTTAGGTGAATTGTAAAAATGTTTATTTTCCTAAAAACTATCACTTTTAGAATAAAATAATGGATTAAAAAATCAATAAACACTTCTAAAATTTAAATAATTTATTAAATAATTTACAAAAATGATTTTAATAACAATATGGTATTTTAAAGGACATGTTTATCATTTTTTAATATCATATAATATTTCTAAATAAGAACTACATTTACGCGCTTACAATAAAATATAAAAATTATTAATTGTATAAGTAAAATAAAATAAATTATTTCCCATTTGAGTTCAAAATATAAATATTTTACAATATGTTCAATTTCATTTTTTATCCATAATGATGATATTACTAAGATTAGTGTTAATTTCCACAATAATGATAAGATGATAGTTTTTCATAACTATTTTATTAATATCTTTTAATTTTTACTTAGTAAATAAAATTGATATAATTTAGATTATTAATCCAATATTATTATTAAACCTATATATAGATATATTATGTATCATTTCATGATTAATCTTTACTAAATAATATTAAATAACACATATCTATTATAAGTCATATTTCTAAAACTGAATATGGTTTTGTTTTTATATATTTTAATTTTAATTTTTTTCTAATATATATGAATTTAATTATATTAAATTTATATTCTATTTAGTTTCAAAATATTAAAATCTTGTAAACAGGGTTTGATTATATTTTTTAAAAAAATTGTAAATTTCATAGTTAAAAATGAGCTACCAAACTAAAAAATAAAAATATAAAAACCTATTTTAAAAGACATTAAACCTATTTAAAATGGTTTGGAATGTATTTTATGATGACTTATCAACTAAATTTCATCCCACACTCCATTATTTTGAAATTTTTTCTTCATTTACCATGAAATGGGATATTGATATCAGGGAACTGTAAAGGATATTCCCAAAAGATACATTTTATTCACTTATAAAAGGTTTTCACTTCCACACCCATATGGTTACACATACCATTATAATTTATATTTAAACTCTACCCAATATACCATTATTATAATTAATTTATTCAAAAATAATCCCCTAGACTCAATATGATATCTTAAGGCATTCACATCCAAGGAATTCTCTAAGGGAAGATCAACTCTCCATTAGAAGTATTACATTCTTCATAACCTTTTCTCCATATTATTTCTCTTAAAGATATATTATATACATAATAATATAATGGAATAAGGATAATTATTATTCTTATATGTTATTATATTAATGTAATATCCATTATTTATTCCTTATTATATTCTTAGAAAAAAAGTTGTAGTTAGTGCATTATGTGGACTAACGCCTCCATAAAGCAATGTCTTTTTTTTCATCACTATCATAAATGGATGATAAAAATGATTTAATGGATAAAAAAATAAGATATATAAAAAAAATTTATTATAAAAATTTATTATTATTATTTACCTTGTTTCCCTCAAATTTATTTTTAAATGGAAACACCAATCTTGTGTACGTGCATACTACCGCTTCCATGAAAAATGAGTTTAGGTTTTCATCCATACAAATCATTATTCCATTTAAATTGATATTTAATATATAAAAATTATTTCCATAATAAAATTAATATTATGTATATTATGAATTTTTTTTTAAATTATTTCTACTATGGTTAACATACATAATGAGTTATGAAAAAATTTACTGAACAACCAAATGTAACAAACATTGGAAAGAAAACTATGTTATAAATAATTAACATGTGATATATAATGGACCTTAGAATATGTAATATATTTAAATAATTTACTTAATTATTAATTTAATAATCATAATTTGGTTATTCAAGAAGTTAAACATGTGTCCATAATTAATGTGGCACCCAAAGTAAGGGCTCATTCATCGCCCATTCATGACATTTCAGTTACGTATTTTCTTTATTTTTATCCCTTTTATGATATATTATTATCATAAAATTATTATTTTATACATATTCACCTTATATATATACCTAGTTTAATATACTTTTCATTTCTATGTTTATACATGTGTTTAGTTCTATTCCAAATTCCCACTTTTATATGAACCTGAATTGAGAGAACTTTTCTATTTCATGACTCATGTTGAGAATCACACCCCCCCCATAATAAAATTATTTTAAGACATTAATAGATAATTATAAAACTAAATATTTTGTAGAAAATTCTCTCTATTAAATTATTTTTTTAATGAAAACAATATATTTTTTCATTGTTTAAAATGATCATTTACTTATTTATTAAAGCTTCACCAAAGGGGTATATTTTTTTATTATTTCTCCTCCAAGATCCCTCTCATGAAATTAAATATATTGGAACTAAATTTTAAAGACCTTTTTTATTTTTAAATTTTTAATCTACAAATTATATATTTCATTATTCTCTTGAGAATCTAAACGATTTAGCCTTTGGTTATGCCCTGAATCATGATTATAAAACACAATTCCTTCTCATAGATTTTATCATGCTTATTATTTGCATATGATTTATTTTCCTCAGTAATATATCATATGTTTTATTTTAATTTATGTGAGGAGAGGACCTAGAATTATATATCCCTTTAATACATCGGGAATAGTTTCATATCTCATGATATGTTTTTTAATAGACTAGGGAGTGAACGTAATACACTAATGTACTTTTTGCACTTTTTAATGATGGTCTTGTGATTAGAACATGAATTTTGTTTATGATCTCATGTTTTTGGTTTTTGATACATGTTTATGATCTAAGGAAAAAATCTCCTTAATTCATGTCTCTATGCTTATGGTCATCCTATTTTTAATAACATGTTACGCCTCTGGACTCGCACATTAAACTTAGTTTCCATATTTAGTACCTTATTAGTATTTCTATCTCACCATTTTCCATATTTTTTCCCAAGGATATACTATGAAATTTTATAATATACATGGGATTTAGGAGCACAATATAGAGTTTCTGAAGAAAAAAAATATGTGTGTTTTTATGTTTAAGATAATGTATTTTTATGTATAATATCCCATAGACACTAGACCTCTTGATAATTTGATTGTATTTATTTTAAGATAATGATAAGAATCATGAAATATTTGTTTTCTGGACTTCGGAAACCTTTGTTCATATAAAAGGATATTCTAGTTATTTTTGGAGATAATGATGACTTAAACATTGTGAAACCACTAGAGAGAAGTCTAAGATATTTTCTTATGTATAAGAGAACATAGTAAATTTTTGGAAAAATGAATATATTATTGTTTTACTTGTAATTATATCCTTATTTAGATAGTAAAGTGGATTTAGGCACTAAAATAGTTGTTCTTAGGGGTAATAACACTGAATAGGGTGTGTTGGGTATTAACTCAATCATGAGCCGGTGCATGACAATGATACCATGCTACAAACCTGGCTAAAAACTGCCATCGGTTTTTCTTTGTTTGATCTTATGATCATTAAAAACTACTATAAAGGATTTATTTTATTGTTGATTTAGGGGAATATATTGGGAATTATAAGATAACCCAATTTAATGTAGCATAAGATAAACTATGATTGATATATGTTAAGCTAAAGTAATTATAGGCTAAAATTACGATGTAAATAGGTAAAAAGTATAATGTTTAAATCATTTTTATGATATTGATTATCATAATAATCATATGATGTTGAATTTCCATCACTCATGTTAACCATTATGGTTTTTGTAATGGGTTAAACAAGAAGGAATCCAATTGACCGTGGGTGTTAGGGACAATTTTATTATTACCATAATGATAAACAAATTATAATGGGAGACGGACTAGGAAATATAGTGATTATACAAAAGAGATATCACAAAACATGATTAAAAGTGTATCCATAGTTGAAAATTTGAGTGTACCCAAGAATATAATTTTGGAGCCTCATGAAAATTAATGCAATTAATATAATTAAAAAAGGAAAATTCAAAATCCTATATCTCGAAAATGGGGAAATAAAAACTAATAAAATTTTATCAAGGGGAATGGAAAATGATTTAATAATGGGATTGGGGTTCATCAGGAATTAAACTAATATAGGAATATGAAAAGGTCAGTTATCTTGTTGGGAGAAGAAATCATACATCCCAAAGCATCGCTAAAAGTCTAATACCTAATGTGTGGAAATCTTGAAAAATAATTGACTCAATGCCCAAATCTAATGGCTAACAATGATTATATGAATCAAAAACTTCCAGGTTCAGTGGAAAAAGGTAAATCCGATGAAATTTTAACTACAAACGTTTCTTATGAAAATTATGTGTAGTGAAAAACACCAATTATCAAATCAAGAATAAATATTATTATTTTTATATATTTTTAAACCCACTAATTTATATGTTGAATGTTTTCTAGGAATATAAAATCTACACCTCGATATCTAGATGTTGGATTATTAATAATATCATTTATTGTAATAATTATTTTTACCCATATTTAATTCTATTGGAAATTATTTCATGAATATATTTTTATCCATCCTTGATATATTTATGCTGATTTTGGAAATAGATTTGTTCACACGACTTAGATGAAAAAAATATTTAGAATAATTTTAAGTTAACATACGGTATTCTTTACAAGGATGATTATGAACAACCCTTACAAAGAAATTATACAAGGTGAGTATCAATACTGAAAAATGATAGACACCAAGCTCAAATGTTTAGAGAATAAATCAATAATAGTAATTATCATATTCTATTGTAAAATATATGATTCTTATTTTTTAATGTTAATATCACTCTAGAAATAATATCTCATGTTACGTCGATCAATAAAAGGTATTTAAAAATTTTCATTAGTATGTAATAATTACAATTTGAAGGATTTATTCAATTAAATGATATAGAATGTAATGAACTGATATTTGAATATATTTTTTCATCTTATTTAGTAAACGGATTTGATAGCTTTCTCTACATGCTACACTAAACATAAACGAAACTATGATATATTTTCAAAAAATATTAATATTTAATTATGAATTTTAAAACCTACACATTGGATTTATTGGAATAGATCAAAATAACTACTTTATAAAATATTTATATTGTGAAAATAAAATGATACTTTTAATATGAATGAAATATAATTAGTTTACCTAAACTGTCTAATAAAGTCATTTTTTGTTTCAAAATTTATGTTTTCTAAAAATTTCAATTTTATGAGATAGGTTTTTATATTTATAGAAATTAATGATGGATGATGATAAATTATGTTGGATATTAATAATTAATTAACAAAAATTTTGTTAGTAAATGGTATGAAATTAGGAAAAATACATTTAATATTTGAAAATGTCTTTTTCAGATAAGAATGTTTTCTCATTTTATATTTTTATTTTATTCAAAAATTGAATTTATAAATTTTATAATTCGAAATGCAAAAAAATTATATCGTTTTCAAATTTTTAAAAATAATATTATGTTAATGTTAATTTTCGGATTATTTCCTAAGCAATTTGATTTTTAGGTTAATAGTAAAAATAATGATTTTTCTAAAAACTATCACATTTATAATATATGAATTACTTGGAATTTTTAGAAACAACTGACTTGAAAGTTTAAGAAACTATATCAAAATAAAATATATATATTTAATAATCAATATAAGATATTTTACATTACTATGTAAAATTTTTAAAACACTTGTTCAATATTTTTGAAACTCGTGTGAATTTTCACACTGAAAACCATTTCTACTTGATTAAAATAAAAATTATAATTTATAATTTTTATAAATTAAATATAAAAAAGTATTTATTATTTGAGTTAAAAATATCCATATTGGATAAAAAAATATATTTATTTATTTTATTCATAAATATGATATTAGTAAGATTAGTATTGATTAACGTGATAATGGTAACATTATTTTTTAAAAAGAATTATTTTATTAATATCATGTAATATTTATTTAGTTAGTAAGAGTTATATATTTTAAACTAAGACTCTAATATTTTTATTAAACCTATATATAATTATATTTATACTCATTCAATTGGTAATGAATAGAAAATATTATTATAGAACACATAATCTATAAAAGTTATTTTTCCACAAAAACAATATTTTTTAATATATTATATATTTTAAATAAAAAATTTATTTTATTAAATTTCGATATTCAATTTGACTAATTAGTTATTAAATTCAGTTTCAAAATATATATATTTGGTAATAGGTTTTACATTATTTTTTGAAAATAAAATTTAAAATACTGAGTTCAAAACCTAGTTTCCTAGGTAATAATCAAAATGGAAAAATGAAAAAAAGAATCCTATGGTGAAAGATCATAAACATATATTAAACATGTGTGCAATGTATGTTTTATGAAATTATAAACTAAATATCACCCAAAATCCATTATTTATAAATTTTGGATTCATTTAACAGGGAATAGTGTATTGATATCGTGAAAGTGTTAAGGGTATTCCCAAATGATCCATTTTATTCACTTATAACAAGTGAACACATCCACACCTCTATAGTTAAATATACCATTAAAATTTACCTTTTAAATAAAACAAAAATAACAATCCTACCATTCATTTTATCATACTTAATCCTATTGTCTTTAGATGTTAGCTTATGTCCTTCAGATCCAAGGAAACCTTTCTGTGGAGAACATGTCTCCCAAGTAAGCAATAAATTTTCATATCATATTCTCCTTTATATTTTCATTAAAAATATATTATATTAATAATAATATAATGAAATATGTGTCAATATTATACTGATATATTATTATATTATTTTAAAAAACTTTATTTATTCTTTCATATCAACAAAAAATCATCATAAATTCATTGTGTGGACTACTGCCTGTACAAAGCGACGCCTTCCATTTTTCATCACTACCATTCATGGGTAGACAAAAAGATTTTATATATAAATAAATATAATAAATATATATATAATCAATACGATTTTAAATTTTGAAAATTATCATTTTCTTCATTCCCCTCTAATTCATTGAAAATAGGAACATTAATCACGTGTGTGTTTGGGCTACCACTTCCACCAAAAATGAGTTTTATTTTTCATCACCATACATCATGAGTGGATTTAAAAATATATTTATATAGCCAAAAGAGGATTATATACCCTAAGATCAGGTTTTGAATTATCGTATGGATTTCTATTATAACATTTTCCCACCCCACTGCATCTTGAAAATATTTTAATGGGGATCACTTATATTTTTATTTAGTATTTATATTAATCATATCCTTTTCAGCTTTATCTAATGATGATTCATAAATTGTAATGTAATAAATAAAGAATAAGGACACACATATTTTAACCTGTTTCACCCTAACAAGTATATGTACAAGGATAATTGAAATGTGATGTTGTAATATATCAAATCTGATATGGTGCACCACTATTGGATTATGCTTGGTCACTTCTTCCTTGTATAACAGCCCTTAAATGTTTGGGGTAGATTATCTATATCCCTAGTATTACATCACTCACACATTACTCTTATGCCCACTACTATAAAAGTAATAATAATTCACATTCATGAAAAAGAATAATATCTTCTATTGTGGAGGATTTCACAGAATTTAAAAAAAATTCCATTGAAAATCTTGTGATCTTTCATAGTATAGATGTGAACATACCCTTGAGAATCCCATTTCTAAGGGATGTCATGGAAACTCATCCTAACATTGGAATGTTATTCAGGATATTCCAAGTCTTTTTCTTTCCATAATGATTCAAAAAATCCATTCACTTTTCAGTATGCAAAACCACCTTCTTTTTTTCATTGTCTCATATATAGAAGTGAATAATCTCGTTCTATAAGATTTTTTGAATAGTGAAGATCCTATATATTCTTCTTCTTTGGAATTCAGATGTGCAAATTATATTTATCATATGTTAACCATGGCCAGTTACCCCTATGAAAGACCCTGGAATATAGCCCTTGTGAATGATCTTGGTGTTTAACCCTTGCGCATTATCATCCCTCATAACCCTTGTATTAGATCCTTTTATCTAACTCCTCACCAAGACTCCTCCATGAGACCTCTCCATAAGACCTCTCTACAAGACACCACTATGATACTACTCCATGAGAATACTCTATGATATTGTTGTTCAAGACACCTCTATGAGATCTCTCCTTGAGATTATTCCAAGAGATCCCTTCACAAGATAACTCTATGATATCATCTCATGGGCCATTATTTTATTCATGAAGATTATATAGTTCTAGTGAATGACCCCTTTTAAGGTTACATGGTTCATGTGATAACAAAGGTTCTACCTATGACTCCAAACACCCTACAAATACTTCACTTAATATGATTTCTTTATGATATCTCTTTGTGAGACTCCTCCATGATAACCCTTCACAAACATTGTTATATTTACTTGGATTATTTGATCCAATTATAAGACCTTATTCTACTCATGAAAAATAATTTTCTTCTGATAAACCCACTTAAAAAAATTATTTTAATTATTTAGGATGGTTTAGGGGATTTATAGGAATCAGTCCACCTTATTAACTACTAAAATCATGGTTAGCTTCCCATTCCACCACCTTAACCATCATCATTACCTTCTTCGTGTGACCACTCATCATGATCACCTACCACGTGTCAAAAGGTCATTATTTGATTACCTTCATTTTCTGAAATCATGCCATGTGACCGAATTTGTTTATCAATTGATAATAATGTTTTCTTTGTAAGACCTCATCACATGATCAATTGAAAATCTTGTAGTCATTTATGTTTTCCTAGAGAACTTTTTTGTGACATCATTGTGTTATCGAATGAATATCATGCGATCACATGCTTTAAAATAATCTTGAAAAATCTCAATCTTTTTAAAACAATTTTCGTTTATTTTTTTCTAATGATCCTACCATCAGAACCCTTGACTATAATGTTGTGATTCACGTGATCTCATCATGCGTCCCCCTAACAATCATGAATTCTTTCATGTTATGTCTTCATGAGACCCCTTGAGGAAATTATAATTCTGCATGGATCATTCATTCGATGAGTTCAAAAATTCATTTTACACATGATCAATTCGTAAATTTTTTCTCCACCTGATCAGTTTTTATATATGTATTACACTTTATTAGTTCTAATATTCACACTCAGCATGATCATTTCTGACATTTGCGCTCCACAAAATCAGTTCTGACCTTCAGGCTTCATGTGATGAGTTAATACATTCTCATTATGAATGATTTTTATGAGATTTTTTCGAATCATTACACCTCCTTTAATATCCATCCATTTTCAAAAACATCAACCCTGGTCGATAAACATAATTAATAAAAAAATTACTACAAAAAGGGTTTCTTATGAAAATATACCTCTTTGGGTTTGTTGAAAAAAGTAATAAATTTCATGAAATAACTTGTTAAAAAGTCAGGTGTATGGAAATAATTTTCCTTATGAAACCCCTATTAGTGATCAAGTACTTCCTTAACATGTACTCTAAGCCCACAGTAGTTAATCTCGGTGTGAGAAATAAGATTTTCATGCAAATTTTATCAATGAATCACATGATTCTTGAACCATCCCCTGGAAACATTCTTGATAACAAAGGATAGAACAAGTTTATCCTTTGATATCACTTCTTATCTTGAACATGTCTTCTTCTTGAATCATGATCCCAAATGAAACTATTTTTCATGATTCTTCTTCATTGCTAGACCATATTTATCATCTATATATTTATAACTCCTATACTCTCTTTAGTATCTCTATATTTAACGATCCCCTATTTGGTTTCTCCCCTACTGATATTCTCCCTCAGTCTTGATCAAGATATTTTCTCCCCATTTTTCAATGAACACAAAGGTCACTTTTTGAGGTCTCAAACATGGTAAATAACATAAATAAATACATAACATAAATAACCAAACATTAAGGGGAGGGGGTCCCACATCCATAATTTTCATGTGTGGGGACTCGATTGAACTCCAGAGTCTGTCAATGCTTTCAAATACTTCATTTATAAAGACATTCATCAGCATTTCTATAACTTTTAGATTATAAAAAACATATTCCAACTTCATAATCTCATTATATACTTTCTACATGATAAAGTGATATTTTATTTCAATGTTATGTTTCCTTGAGGGATGGGATGAATTTTTTCTATGATTTATAGAAAATTAATTATCACAATGAATTTTAATCGGTGACTTCACTTCAACTACGATAGCATTAAGTTGTTTCTTCATATAAAATAACTTGGAATAATATTTATTATCCCTGTTTTATTCAACTTTTGAGGTTCTCAATGTAATTTAATTTTATTTATTTCTTAGAAAATAATTACATACTACTCCAATATTGAATGAAACACCAAATGATGACTTTTGATTAACTATTTAACTAGCCCAATATGCATCTATAAATCAAAATATTCATTTCTATGATTTTTTATTGTATAGTAAACCAAAAATCCACTAATACATTGATCTAGTAAATTATTATTTTCATTGTAATTAAGGTTATTTATTTGAGATTTAATTGATATCATGCCACATGGAATATGGAACAAATAATATCGGGTCATGTCATAATTAAGTACAATAGATTACCAATGATCATTTTATATTCTATGATATTGATTTAATTACCTTAATTTATGACTTTAATACCCCTTAATGAATGAACACCATGTATCAAATTTTCAATAAAATACTAATCATGAGGTATCAGACATTTTTTTTCTAACCATTGAAATCCAAATAAAGAGATATTATTTTCCCCCATTGGCCATTCACTACTCAGGATCAGATCTATATTCTTTTTTATAGTTGCACACTATTGAAATATTTTCAAAATAAGAATTTACCACTTTGAATATAGTCATTGATTTATCTTATAAGGCTATTGACTCATAACTTCTTATAGTAAAAAAAATTTTAATTCAATAAAAACTAATTTTTCAATGTCAATAACTTAATTTCAATGATTATAACATCATGACACTCTATTAATCATTAGAGGACTCTATCATCGAATTTTGAAATATCACTTCGAGTTCTAGTCAACATCTATAACTGAAATCCCCAAAAATTAGTCTAATATAGATTATTAATACAGATTATTCATATGGGAGAAGAATTTGAATCACTCTACAAAACTATTAGAACACTAGTTGTAATTTCTATTTATTTTATAGAAGCTTCTTGGTATCCTAAATCCACTCCAATAAAAACTCATTGTTTGAAAAAAAATAGATGAACACAAAATGCATGAATGTTTTTTCTTCTCCACAAATATGTGTCTCTTAGTAGAAAATACAACATGAATTGAGGCCTGATTCCAATGGATGAATATTTAATTTTACTTGGAACCACTTGATAATTAAGGTGTATCGTTGAAAAAAATTAGTTTCACATCATGTTCTTTATCATATAATCATTATTTTCCATAATGTACAACATATGAATACATATTTGAAAAGTTGAGTTTTTTTTAAACATCAGTTTTGTAATCTGATACCACATGTGAATTTCAAGAGTTTATATTCTTCTTGTATCATGTATCTCTATTAAAATGTTTCACATGATACTTTATAACACATAAACACCCCATGTATCATATCCCACCCTTCAGAAAATACAACCTCAAACATAGATTATAAATAGTTGATTTCATGGGGATTAGGGTGCCCCTAGAATCTTGAAGAAGAGGATTAAGGTTGATCTTGATAGTCTAAACCTTTAATATTTTCTTACAATGAATTATATTCTTTTTTTCTTGTTCCTACTAACCAGAAAACTTCAATTGATCTATCAATATAACCTAAAATTCACTACCCACCTACGCAGTCCTCCCCTGATATTTAGGTTTTTTATGCATGATCATATTCATAGATTGGGGTTTAAACCCACTAGTATAAATTTATTTCTTTGACACATTATTTATACAACATTTTTCATGATCTCTTCTTAGATTAAGAATATTTTCATCGATCATCTACTCTTTATTCATCCTCCATTGGAGGGATCTTTCTCTTCCCTTCACTTATCTCTTTTTGACATGACACATGATATTTTCACAGAATAATTTATTCATTTTTCTTTAATCATTTATCAGAGTCCTCTCAAAATTTATTGTTGGTGGTAAATCATTCACTTTAAGAACATTTTTCTTATAAGAAATTGGAGTATTTCCTCTATTTCTTTTCTAGTA
The DNA here is from genome assembly GCA_963277665.1 of Viscum album. Taxonomy (NCBI): domain Eukaryota; kingdom Viridiplantae; phylum Streptophyta; class Magnoliopsida; order Santalales; family Viscaceae; genus Viscum; species Viscum album. The sequence continues at coordinate 1,365,175,701 of OY728147.1, forward strand.
TTTCTCAAATTCTATCGAATAGATTTGACTATAGTGTAATAGATGAGGTTATTACTACAAAATTTCATGAGATCATGGTGATTCTTATGAGACTTTAAACCTATTTTTCAACTTTATGTGTTGTATTATAGTATAATATTTCTTATTATACATCTACAAGTTACGTATATCATTTTGGGTTCCATTTCCTTACCAACATTCTTCCAACTACAATATCATTCCTAAATCAAATGATTAGAATAAACAAAACACCTCCCAGTAAAAAAATGTCTTTCCTCATCATGTCTTGGTTAAGATATTGATGAAACCAAATTTTTTATTTTGATATTGATCCTTATGGATATATGAAACATACTAATGGTATAACCAAATCTTCTACCGTCATATAATTTAATGAATACTTTCTTCTGAGAGAAATTTCATTTAGTCTTCTCAAGAAGATTATTCTTATTATCAGATTTAGAAATATGTTTTTATTTACAATATAAAATATAATCAAAATATTCAAAAAACATGAAATATGATCACGACTCTTATTATCAAATTTAGAAATATGTTTTTCTCTTGAGAGTCTTACCACTAGTCATCTCATATTCCAATGTCTGAGAAATATTTTCCTCCAGGAATCATTTATCCTTTATTTTTGAATTCATCTAAGAAATTGAATCTTTAAATAATGATTTCTCTTAAACCATTTATATAAGGTGTGTAACAAGATCATTATTTCTAGATTCTAAACACTGAATTTATTTTATCTCCAAATTATTTTTTTAATTACCAGCTTTGATATTCTATTGTTCTTAATCTTGAGAAACATTTTTCTCTCTTAGATCAATGGCCATTTTAATAAGACTTTTATTTATGACTTTTAGAGATCTATATTAAATTTTTAATGTTTCTATACATATGTCTTCAGACTTGTTTTCTTCTTTTAATTTATAATACAATTCCATTATTATATGGACAACTTCCACTTTTGGCCTTACTGAAATTTATTTATCATCAGTGGTCCCAACATCACATGGATTTTCATGTTCTTAACATATTCCTGTATCATCACCAAATGTGTAGACAATGTCATGGTATGATTGATCAAAATAATTATTTAACACGTTTTTTTTTTCTTTATCTAAATTTCTCTTTTCATAGACAAAGTCACACTGTAAAATTCTACCAGACTTATTCTCCTTCATTAATGTTATTCCATGAGACATTGCACATTAAGATAATATCAAAATTAAACATTAATTAAAGAACTATGATAAATCATTTAAAAGAAAAAAAATAGAACTAAGGAAACATACCATCTTATAATAATTTGTAATTCCAAAATGGGATTAGATACCGTAAGAGGTGGGGGAATTAGTGTTTTGATATTCTCTTAAATCATATTTATTTCCACTAGATCATAACCTCTTTATTATGTTGGTTAATTATTTTTATCATTACTATTTATATTGATCTTATCCTTTAAAATTTTATCTTTTGATGACTCACATAAAATAAATCAAGAAAAAAAAATTAAGTAAAATATTCTTTTTTAATTCGTTCTCCCCCAATGGGATATATCTATGGATCACACAAAGGAAATGTTCCAATGTTCCAAACGAATTAAAGTGAACTGATGTTGGTTTAGGGTAGGTCACTCCTTCCTAGGATCACTACACTTATAGTGTTTTGGGTAGATTCACTATCTCTTTAGGATTACTTCCATAACACTTCCCTCTTATTCTCACAACTTTTGAAGGAAAAAACAATTGGAACATAGGCCAATGAAAACTATATACTATTGTTCATAATTTCACTAAAGTTATGATAGATGCCTTTTAACTTCCCATGCTCCTTCACAATCTTGATGTGAGCATCCCTTTGAGAATCACCCTTATATGTGATTTCATGGAAACTTCCCTTCACTTTAGTAAGTTCTTAAAGGGATACCAAGTCTTCCTCTTTCTATAATGATTCTATAAATCCCTTCACTTACTGGTATGCATTACCACTTATTCATTTAAATAACTCAGATTTAGTAGTGAATAAACCCATTTTGATATTATTTTTTAATGTTGTAGATCAATTTTCTTCATATTTTTATGAATTCATTTGTGATAATGTTATATATTATGGGTTAAATTTGGCATGTTACCCCTATGTGAGAACCTATTTCATGACCACTACATGAGATCTCAGCCAGTAACCCTCAGGAAAGATCCTTCAATTTAACCCTTACATTAGATCCTACTAAATAACTACTTCATTATACTCCTCCATAAGACCACTCCACAAGGCCTTTATGTGATAACTCTCCAGGAGACTCCACCATGTGACGTGTCCATGAGACACCTTCACGGGACTAATTTGTGAGACACCTCTTTGATATTCCTCCATGACATCACTCCATTAGATCCATTTGTGATTACACATTATATTCTTGTGGATCATGTTACTTTGGTGAAAGATCCGTTTTAAATTCATACAGTTCCTTTGATATCAATGTATTTTTCTATGCACACAAACACTCTACACATACTTTTTACTTCACATTATTCCTTTGATATGTCTCTCTATGAGTCTCCTCGGTAATACCCCATTAGAAAACATTATTCAATTTATATGGATCACATTATCCTAGATAATGGCCTTAATGTACTCATGTATAATACTTTTCTTCAGACCAAACCACATAATAAAACATATCTTACTTATTACAGATGGTTTAGGGGTATTTATAAGACTCAATATACTACCATAACTCTGTATATTATGGTTATACATATATTCCACCACCTTATCAATTATCATTATGTTCTACTCATGATCTATCATCATGATCACCTATAATAGTCTTAAGTGCTACGTATGATCACCATCATTATCATTGAGTGTTTTATGTAATCACATAACTTTATCAATGTACAATCATACATAATTCACATGACCTCATTACATTAAAAATTAACATTCATATGGACATCGATATTTTCCTATATCATTTCATGTTATGTTGTCTCATGATAAAATGAATATCATGTGGTCACCTTATTTTTAATGACTATGTGATATCTCATTAATTTCCATCATTTTTCCTTCATGAACGTTACATGATCCAACCTAAGATCCCCTAAAAATCATGCAGTGGTTCGCAAGATCTCATTATGATATCCTAGGAAATTCATGTGGTTCCTAATGTGATCTCTTTGAGAGACCACCTGATGAAATTCAAAAATCATTTAATCATTTTATATGATCAGTTCAAACACTTTCTCTCTATGTGATCAATTAAGACATCCATGCTCCATGTGCTCTGTTTAGGCATCCTCACCCTACATGATTAGTTCTGAAATTCATCTCTATGTGATCAGTTTTGACATTCATGCTCTACATGATCAGTTATTTTGTTCATGATTTGCATAATCAGTCCTGATATTCATGCTCTTTTTGATATGTTTTTACATTCAATCAAACTCTTCATTCCTCCTTTGGAAATGACCCTTCACCAAGCACATCAAAACATGTCCACAAACAAAATCAACCCAAAATAACCCTTAAGATGTATTTTTTTACAATAGTATTTAACATATAAAAATTATTTCTTTAAAATTTCTAGTATTTGGTGTATTATGAAAAAAATTATAACAGTTTCTAAAATGGAAAACGTATATAAGCAGTTGTGAAAATGTTCACTGAACAACCTCATGTAACATATGTTGGCATGAAAACTATATTACAATTAAATAAAATATGATAGATAACTAAAATTAGAATATGAAATATAGTTTAATAATTGTCTCCATTATTTAGTTAATAAATTTAGTTTTCTAGTTTTTAATTATAAACTTGTGTGCAGATTGAATCTGCAACTTGAGGGAAGGGATCATTCATACCTCCTTTATGACTTTCTAGCTATTCATTCTCTATATTTCTACCCCTTTCATGTTATATTATTATCATGAAATTCTTTAATTTTTTTATATATTTCTCTAATAAATATTCTTAGTTTAATATCATTTTCATTTTTGTGGTTTTACATGTTTATAACTCCCTAAAAAATTACCACTTTTAAGAAAACCCAATTTAAGGTAACATTACTATTTTTTGCCAAAAGTAGATAATGACCAATGAATAATTATTTTAAAACATAAATATATTATAAAAAACTTCATTATTTTATATAGAACTTTATTAGTTCAGTTTTGGTTTTATGGAAAATAAAAAGATCATTCCCTCTTTATAAATCTCGCTAACTTCTTTTATGAAGCTTCACTTAAGTGGTACAATTATTTATTCATTCATTTCTATGATCTTTTGCATGAAATTTTCTATATTAGAACCAAATTTACAAGCCTTATGTTTATTTTTAAAATATGAAAATAAATATGATTTAACTCCTTCTACTCTTCAGAATCCTTATGATTTAGCCATTAGTTATGCCTTAAATTGGAATTATGATACCCACTCCCTTCACATGGGTTTGATCAATCCTATGATTTATTTTTGATTTATCTTCCTCATGTGGAATGAATATTTTTGATATTCATTTATTTAATGCATGGTCCTAAAATTATATATCCCTATAATGTATTATGTAATGCCTTATATCTCATGAGATATTATTTAAGGGATTAGTGTAATAACTCGGTTCTTCTTCTTGACGTACGGGTTTCTTATTTTCTGTATTGGTTATGTTTTTATGAGAAAAAAAGGAAAATGAGGAAAAATACAAAATTTTGTTTCTACATGCCATGTAATTTTCCACATGCCATGTACAATGTCCATGTGGGATGGGTACACATGGCATGTAGGCCTGTCGACATTGAAGGGTGTAAAAACGGACTACACACCATGCATAGGGTATTTACACGCCATGTATTCAGTCGGCAGGTGAATAGTAAGGTGGTGGAGGAAATCGCCAGTGGAGTGACAGTACACGCTGTGTAATCGGGAATACACACCGTGTACTCATGTCGACAAGTGAATAGTTCGACAGTGAAAATGTAGCCTCTAGAGGAACATGTAATGAGAAAATTACATGCTATGTAATTGAGAGTACGCGCCGTGTATTTGGATTTTTTTTGCCTAAAATGGGTAGTGGACTCTTCTATTGACAGAGGAAGCTTATAACGCCGGAGGAGAGCGGGAGAGACAACCGGAGATTGGAGGATCTCCCGACCGCATACCGGGAACCCGATTCCTACGCCGTCAATCTCCTTGGAACCACACGGGTGAGTTCTTCCTCCTCCTTGTGTGTTTCTTACGAATTCTTTCCCAAGGGAATGTTATTCGAGTTTGAATGAGATTATTATCATCTCAGATCTACGTCATTGTTATTTGTTTCTAGAGGTGCCACTCATGTATACCGATCAGGGGAAATCGAGGTAGGTGGTTTTGTGTTTAAATTTCAACTAATGTTTGTTTTTGTGTACTGTTGTGCTACAAACCCATGGTTGGGGTGTTGTATGGCTGAGGCCTTTTCTGAAAGTTAACTAGAATTGTGTAGATAATCTGTTGATAAGTTTAAACTGTTGTTTGGGATCACTTCTTGGATCTAGGACCACCCCGGGGGTGCGTTCCTCTGTTTAGCTGTTTGGAGAGGATACCCGAGGGTATGACTTTCTTATATTGTGAATTTCATTTTTTTGAGAGAATTTCTATATAAATTATTGTTTTTTCTTTGGGCTCGGCCCGGTTCCTTTAGACATAGGGCAGTGTTCTATTATCTTGAGGGTAGTATTGCTTAGCCTGAGGGAAGTGTTTGGTTGGCTTGAGAGTAACATTTTTTTATTCCTGAGGGAAGTAGTCTCTCTGCCTAAGGGAAATTTCACGTATTCCTTATGGAAATGATCATTATGCTTGAGGGAAATAACCATCGGGTATTGGTTTTGTTACCTGAGGGTAAGGATAGTTTTTCTAAGGACACAACTATTTAGAATATTCACTGAGGTGATTTTCTATGTATACCTGCCAATTCGAAGCACTAGCATGGAGATAATAAGTAATAATTAAAATGGGAATGAAACTAGTAGTGGTAGTTACTTTTCAGTACTTACTAGTTTACTGCGCTTACATTTTCTCACTGATGTTGCACATTTTCACTAACAGTTGGGCACCAGCCTTTGGTGGGTGCCTACTGGGATTTATTTCTCACACCCTCTTTGGGTCACGTCTTCATCCCAAACAGATTATATTGCAGCATGTGTTGATAGGGGCAGGGGTTCCAACATAGGCACTTGATTGTTGTTGGGGAGTAGGAGAGCATGGGATCGAGCTTAGGCTTGCGATGCTACTGACTGTTCTGTTTTGTTCCATTGTGCTTGTACTCACTGTTGTATTGTATTGTATTGCAGTGTATCCTGTTTTGGCTGGTTTCATAGAATTATTGACATGCTACATATTTATATATATGACTACTGATTCTCTTTTACTACAGTTTTCCATTTCAGTTATATATTGTTTATTTCTTCCACTTTTGTTTGTTTATATATTTTATTCTGAGGTGCTACACTTTGACAAATGAGGGCATAATTTCCCCACAATCAGTCCTTGGACCTCATTACTTGTTGTAAACCTCTGGCATTTGGGGAAATACACTTGAGGTCATGTGACCAACCGGGTTCGGGGCACCCGTTTAGTGGCACACATATCGAGGATGTTACAATGTGGTATTAGAGGGGGTTCTTTTCTTTGAAATACTATTTGGAGCCTTATTCAAGTATAGAATGGAAATGGAAGTTGTTAATAAGTTGTGCCTGGGAGTAGCTTACTTGTGTACAGGGAAAAGATAGTCTACCTCGGTTATTGCAATTTTTCTGATTTTGCAATATTACAGTTGATTTGATTTTCAATGTAGGGTGATGCACATGTGGTGTGTTGTTGATATTTTATAAATGGGTGCTATTTTGTCAGGGAACATGCTAGAAATCACATGTCATGCATTCTTCCATGCCATTTAGGTGCATTATAAATTTCATGTTGTTGTGATAGTTGTTGTTCTAGAAAAGCATGCTGTTGTGATAGCTGCTTTGAAAAATACCTGCTATTTGATAGGGTATTTTTGTGTGAGGCTAATAAAATGAATGCCAAACATTGGTTCATGAGGTGTATGGGTCCCCATTGACCTGAATTTGGTGATCATTGACTATTTATCTTGTTATAACACACATAAGATTCCAAAATTTGATTCTCGTGGAGTATGGGCTCTCATGGATCGAAATTTGGAACATAGGTGTTGTCATTAGTGATTCAAGGTTCTAGAGTAGTTTCAAAGGCTTGCTGTCTAAAAATACCCATAATACATGTCGTGTATTTTTTACTAAACGCCATGTATTGTTCTGTTCGGGAAGAAGATAAAAAAGTTTTAGTACACGCCATGTACCCTAAGTACACATCGTGTAGTAGCGAACCATGTCATAGACCGTGTGGGAAGAGACACAGGTTGAGTAAGTTTTAGAGGGAACACGTCGTGTAGTTATTTCACACATCGTGGGGTGTGGACCCTATGTCCACCCATGTACATAACAACATGAACGGAGGAAATCATTTCTTGTACATGTCGTGTCAATGATGAACATGTCGTGTAGTGTGACCTGGGGACTCGGCCGTGTACCTAACAAACACGGGTTGGTGTTAACTCTTCTTGAACACACCGTGTACCTATGGGACATGCCATGTTGTCCTAACCGGTGGAAAACCCTATGGACCTGGCCTTGTGGCTGGGAAGCCCGAGTTGTGTCCACGTTGTGTGTTGGTGTAACACACCGTGTATTGTTAGCTGAGTTGCCAGCCGTCTCACTACAACATGGGCAGTTGGAAATTAAGGCGTACACGCCATGTCTATCAGGGAAACGCCATGTAGTTTTGTTTAAAGGAGAGTCGTGTGGCTAATCCATGTAGAAGGACTCTGGAAGGGAATGAGGATTCAAGTACATGTCGTGTGTGCGGACAACACGCCGTGTGTTTGGGGTGTTACATGACCCGTTTTAGCTGGAGTTCACGCCCATGTGGGTGGTTTGTGATAACACACTGTGTATTATTTATACATTCCGTGTATTCATGTTTTATAAATCTTTAATGCTTTCTTTCTCCTGTTCCTTCCATGGTCTCCTATTTCTTTCAGTCTTTGATAATTTTGATCTAAGGCGTGTGTTTAACCTTGTAGTGTCATGCCACTGAGATGACCTCGAGTTGTTCTCCAGGAGAGCGGCAATGAGTATACTCTCGATATAGTGGGCCATGGGATACCAATGGATTCTCCAGCAGAGCCAGATGAGGTTCCATCCATTATATCAGGCACAGGCACAGAGGCGCAGTTCTGTGAAGGCTTCATGCGGTTTATGTGGAACTTCTAGGGAGCACCGTATGCTGCCACATCTATGGCAGAGCTAACTCATATCTTCCAACAGTAGCATTCACCTACATTTTTAGGGGATGGTGGACCACAGGCTATGGAGTCACGGTTAGATTCAATGCAGATGATATTTGAGCATCCTAAGACGCCTCCTGGAAGGAGGGTCATGCTGAATGATTCTGCCAAAAGGTAGTTGGATCTTACCACCCATTCTGAGCATCACCATGACATGGAATGGGATGATTTTTAGGAATAATTCTATGACTTATTCTTCCCAGAGACGCTAAGGGAAGATCAGGCTCAAAAGTTCATGAATCTGCAGCAAGGCGCCATGTTAGGGATGGATTATTCACCTCGCTTCACTGAGCTTCAACGTTTCGCACCCGTTCTAGTGGGTGATGAGGCATTGAGGGATAGGCGCTTTGGGGATGGTCTTCGGAGTGACATTCAAAAGCTGGTGAACATTTCCAAGTTTCCTATCGTGCATTCTATTGTTAGCTAGGCACTGATCATAGAATGGATCCTACCGGAAGTTCGTGGTGTGGGCTAAGGCGGTTCGACACCAGTGTTGGGTACTATTTTGACTGGCAAGAGGAAGAGGAAGATGAGTTTCTCTCATGGTGGAAATACTAGTCAGCAGAAATCTTCAGGTGGTAGTTCATTTGCTACCAGTATGGTAGATAGGGGCACAAGAGACCTCAGTGTCTGCATGACATAATGGAGTGCCGAGAATACGATAGATGGGTCATCTGTAGTGCATTTGCAGGGCATTCCTACCAGCGGCTAGTGAGAGGGGTTTTGTGCAGACTCTGCATGCGGGAACAGAACCGGCAACATTTTACAAGTCAGGAAATTGGGATACTTCAGGGTTTATAGGTAGAGATGGTGGTCGTGGCCATGGTAGCCAGACATTAGGATCTTAGAGACAGTAGGGTGGGTCTGCTCGGGGTAGCCAGGTTGTGTCATAGGGGCCCAACACTGGGCATGTATATGCAGTAATACAGAATCAATAGGAGCAGGAGCCCAAACCTTCTACTGTCAGAGGTAATATTTTAGTAGCTTCTGTTTTATCTTTTGTACATATTGATATGGGTGCTACACATATCTTTATATATGTGCCAGTTGTAGAGATCCTTGGGATCATTATTTCTTCTTCTTCTCCTGATATCATGATGCTAGACACTCTGTTTGGAGCGAGGACAGAAGGTGTACATTAGTGCAAGGAGTACCCCCAAGAGGTTGGTGGGTGTCACTTTCTATGGGACCTCTGTGTATTAGAGATGAAGTGCTATGATTTCATTCTCAGGATGGACTAGCTAGTACCCTTCCGAGCCTTTGTGGATTGCTATCATCATAGGGTGAGTTTCACGTCACCAGAGGGCAGAGTGTTTCTATACAAAGGTGAATGGGATGTCCACGCGAGCCAAGATGGACATGATCATCGTGGGCAAGGTGGTGTGACATCCCAGATTGCGATTTTATATCCAGATGATCAGGGGACTTGCCAGCAGGATTTCCCTCCAGTGGTTGATTTTTTCAGGGATGTCTTCCTGAAAGACTATTCAGGTCTACCTTCGGAGAGAGAGGTGGATTTCTCTATTGATCGTGTTCCAGGAGTAGTGCCAGTGTCCATTCAGCCTTATAGGATGGTTACACAAGTGTTTTAGGTGCTCAAGAGATAGTTAGAGGTGTTACAGGCAAAGGGTTTCATCCGACCAAGTACTTCTCCATGGGATTCTCCTGTCCTTTTTTCCAAAAAAAGCGGACAGTACCCTCATACATTGTCTATATTATCAAAAAATGAACCGGTTGATGGTTAAGAAGCGATATCCCTTGACGAGGATTGATGATATTTTTGGTCAACTTCGAGGAGAACAAGTGTTCTCGAAGATTGACATGAGATCCATATATCATCAGTTATATGTTAGACCATCGGACATACCTCTTACAGCTTTTTGGAGAAGATATAGTCTATATGAGTACTTCGTTATGCCATTATGACTCACAAATGTGCAAGCAGTTTCCATGGATATGATGAATCGTGTGTTCCACCCTTATCTGGACTCTTTTGTGGAAGTCTTCATGGAGGACATCTTGGTGTACTCTCACACTCTACACGACCACATCATCCATCTTAAGATCATTGGAGTACACTTAGAGAGCATCAGATATATGCTATAATCTCAAAGTGCCACATTTGGATGGACCAGATACACTTCCTGGGTTATATCATCTCCGAGGCAGGAGTTGCGGTAGACCTAGAGAAATTGAGAGTAGTGGTTTTCTGGGAGCAGTCCAAGAACGTTTTTAAGATATAGAGTTTCTTGGGGCTGGCTGGTTGCTATAGGTGATTTATACAGGAATTATCCCACTTACCAGCGCCTTTGATGGGTTTGACTAAGAAGGGTGTGTAGTTTGTTTGGTCGAAATCTTGCGAGTCTTCCTTTTTGGATATGAAGGGTAGGTTGACATTAGCACCAGTCCTGATACATACAATGAAACGGAAGAGCTATAGAGTTTACTATGATACAACAGGTATTGGGCTAGGAGTAGTGTTGATGCAGGGCGATCGGGTTGTTGTGTACGGGTCTCAGCATTTGAGGCCACATGAGAGGAATTTCTTGACGCATGATCTCAAGCCGACTGTAGTTCTTCATGTGTTACACAATTGGAGACATTATCTCTTGGGAGAACATTTTGTGGTGTTCACGGACCACAGAAGTCTCATGTATATCATTACCCAGCATGACCTCAATTTGGGACAATGAAGGTTGGTTGAATACCTTCAGTACTTCATCTTTGAGCTTGCCTATACACCTGCTAATGGTAATGCAGTTTCTTATGCACTGACAAACAAGACTAAGACATAGGCACTTCATGAGGCCAGTGGAGAGTTGATGTTTTGGGCTTTGTTCTCTGAGATGTATTTGGAGGTGCACGATTGTCAGGGAAAAACCTATCTTTGTTCCATAGTTGTGACTTCTACCCTCCTAGATAGAGTGAGGATGAGACAACTATTGGATTTACAAGGCCTAGTTATATGGGATTTGGTGGCAAGTGAGGACCCTCCTCCTAGATGGACAATATGTGATGATGAGGTACTGCATATCCATAGACGAGATTGGGTTCCAGGGGATATACATGAGGAGATAATGTGGGAGTTTAATTCTTCGTCTTGGGTTGTACACCCCGGGGTTACCAAAATGTACCGTGACTTGAGACATCATTATTGGTGGCCGAGTATGAAGAGAGAGGTAACTAGTTTTGTTATGAGATGTTCCACCTATCCCCAGGTGAAGGCAGAGCATCAGAGGCCAGCGGGACTGTTACAACAGTTACCCATTCCGGAATGGAAATGGGATGATGTCACGATGGATTTCATGACCGAGTTACCGAGGTCACCTTGAGGTAATGATGTCGTGTGGATTTTTGTGGACAGACTCATGAAGGTAGCTCAATTTTTTCTGATCAAGGATACCATTGGAGTTGAGGAGCTCTGGAATCTTTATATCTGAAAGATAGTGTGTCTTCATGGGGTCCCTCGTTCTATTGTTTCAGATTTGGACGCCCACTTTACATCTCGTTTTTGGAAGAGTTTTTAGAGTTCATTGGCTACATAGGTGCTTTTGAGTACAGCTTACCACCCTCAGACCGATGGCCAGTCAGATAGTACGATACAGGTGCTTGAGGATATTCCATTCACATGCGTCCAGGACATTGGGGCTCTTGGGGGAAGCATATGTCACTGGTTGAGTTTTCCTATAATAATCGTTTTCATGAAATTATTGAGATGGAACCTTACAAGGGTTTATGTGGTAGTCCATGCCGATCACCCTTGTGTTGGATGGTGGTAGGTGAAGCAGATTTACTGGGACCATGCCTAGTGCAGGAGAATTCAGGGCAAGTCCTGTAGATTCCAAAGCGGATGGCTACCGTACAGTGTCATCATAAATCTTATGTTGATCGTTGTAGATGACCCTGGGAGTTTATTGTAACGCCCCGACCCTAGTTACCCAGAGTCAGTGCATTATTACATAACATTGGCATGATCACAAGAAAGATCAAATCTTGAAAGACCGATTGGTTTAGTAGCCTTGGAAATACTAGATATATTCATAAGTCTTACATAACATCATAAAATGAAAAACTACAACAACAACATATTGTCTCCATAATCCACACTCATATCCCCACATAATATCCCTGCAGTTCATTCATAATTTACTTCTTCACTTCCTGGGAAAAATAAAACATTGAAAAGGGGTGAGCTCAAATTCCCAGTAAGGATAACAATATAGCGGAAACTTTCATAAATAAGAATAAACATTTAAGGCAATTTATAACTAAAACAAAATCCTTTCAAACTTGAACTTTCAACATAGTATGGCATAAATAAAATGAAATAATGCCATTTACTTATTCACATGGATATTCTACTAATTGAATAATCACATGAAAAATCAATAACCACTTTTATAATGATAGAATGCATAATGCTGAACTTTAATTTCTTTGTCAAGGCCTCGTCCCAAGACCTTGGGGATAACAGTAACCGGAACCCAACCCGGAGTGCCTCTAATAACCGGACACCAACCCAGAGTGCCTCTAATAACCGGAGACCAAACCGGAGTTCTCTAATAACCGGAGACCAAACCGGAGGGCTTACTTTTACCGGTCCCCAACCCGGAACATACTTGTCTAACACATTCATCTGAATGAAAGGTTGAAATATAACATAAACATTTGGATTAAAAATAACTTATGAAATGTCAATACATTAAACAAAAACCATGAGTGACATAAGAATAACTTATCCTTCAATAAAATAAGGATGTTTTGTATCATAATAAATCAACTTCAAATAATCATAAAATCCATCAAAGGATATTGACATAGATGAAATCCAAACTATTTTGGAGAAATATCTCTTTTTTTAAATCATTTTAAAAGTAACATAATTATAAAATAATAAATTCAATTTGAAAATATAATTATAATCTTTTAAGGGAAGCTTCGACGATTTTATAATGGTGAAAAATAGTCACACCCGCCGTATAAGTTAAAAAAAAACATTCTTACATTAATTTTGTCGAAAAGGTTAAAAAAGCACCTTGTTTGCAAAACGACGGAAATATTCCTTTATAAACATCTTATAAAAAGTCAAAAAAGGGTATAAATGTCTTTAACCTATATTCTTATAAATAGTAAAAATGTTTTGAAATAAATTTTTAAGAAACATGGATGTGGATGATAAAGAGATCCCAGTAGATTATTATGTATAAACAACCTCGGATAATGAAGAGATTGTGAAATAAACCCTTACCAATTTGGTAACTTAAGAAATATACAACCCATGAAAGAGGTATCATACAATGAAGATGTAAATACACATAAATTAGAGTGTATTACACAAAGAATATAATTACGGGCAGTAGATACACCACACAAAAGGTGATGGTGGCAATATGGCATGAATCTCATGGGAATAAGGAGTGAGATGAAAACCTCTTACCTTGTAATTTTCCTTGGTTGGGGTAGGTTAGCCTCCTCTATAATAGTGAAATAATTGTTATTAAATTATTCAAGAATCATATATATTAATATGATATCATATATGATCTTTTAACATTGATTTTTTAATAATATCTTTTAATTATCGTCGTTTCGGGTGTTAACTTACTCATTTTCTTTTATATGTTTTGTTACATAAGCCAAGTTTGTTATCAATAGGTTGTATCTTATTCATATCTAGAATGATATAAATTCCTTAAACATCATTTTTAAATCATCAAATGATAATTATACTTTAATGGATACGATGGAGAATGAATCTTATCGCATTCGTGGAGACTGTAGTCCGTACGTACGCACGAGCGACAATATCATTCTTTTGATATTAAAGTAATATATAAATGGATGGTATATCATATATAAAGAATAATTAACATGTTTTATTTATTATTTACATGAGTTACACATCATTATTATACCCATCCAAATAATAATATATTGAATAACAATTACACCACGACGTGGAGACGGTAATCCGTACGTACGCATGTATGGGGACATGTTATTCAAAGGGTGGATAGAATACTGAATATGATTGTACCATATTTATAATAACATCACAGTATATATAAGATACTGGAATTATTATTTTAGAATGGTAATAACAAAGAAAGAAGAAGTGGAAGAAGAAAGGAACTTGAAAAGGGGTGGTGAAAACATTTCCTCTTCTTCAGGTTCTTCCTATTGATTTGATCAAAAGTGCTCCGTAGACTGGCTTTCTAATCAAACTAAGGCATCTTGGTTGTAGTGAGGGATTTTGGGAGAGTATTTGGGCAGAGTTTGGCCGAACCAAAAGGCTTTGAAGGTGTGAAAAAATGGGAAGGAAGAGTGCCCTTTTATAAGAGGGGTGAGGGGAACCTTTGGAAAAGCTAGAAATATTAGTTTATATTAAATTCATATTCGGTTTCTAATGGCTCCAAAGTTTATTATTCAAAGGTTAAGGTGGGTATAGGTTGAAAAAAACTTAACCAATAGAATTTAGACAGGTTTGGGTGCTTATATTAACATTATCTTTAAGTATTAACTCTAAGTTAATTTGTTTCACTTTTACAATGTCTCTTTGTATTTTTATATTATATGGTTAATAAACTAACCATATACATCCAAGAGACCCCATGTGGTCCATTAATGATACACCTACCATGATATAAGTCTCTTGGCCGATCATTAGATTTTTAGGAATTTAATATCAATTAATAATATAATATTTGTTTTAAAAACTCTTTTTTATCAATTTTGACACTATTCAATAGTTGATTTTTGTGAAACTCATAACAGAATGATTACTTCGAAAAAAGATAATTAAATAAATCCTACTATGTCATATTATCCTAGAAAATTAGTTTAATTCATTAAAAGTTTCATATTATATTAATTTGTGTATTTATATTATCAATTATTTTGATTTTTCACTATTATAGTAATTACTGCATCATCATTGTGTCATAAATAAATTTAATTATTTAATGTCTAAAATTTATAAATAAAATATCATTATGTAGGAAAGTTTTTTATCTTTCTAATAAATATTTATAATCTAAAATCAAACATATATAACCCTATGTACAAATTGTTTTTCTAAAAGATATATGCTTGTGTCATTTTTGTATTCATTTTAACTTAATTAAAATAAAGTGTCTCTATCACCTACAAGTGGCACCATGGGGTCCCAAAATAGACCCAAATATGCCTATGTCCGAAAATTTATCAACCAATAAGTCTAGGACACGTTTTAGGGTAATTTTGTATTATTATAATATTATTTTTTAACCCTTATTTACCGGATTTACCCTTAACCAAGGTAAATAAAATATTTACCGCAGTAATTATTCGAATTGTCGAAAAATAAAAGTTACCTATTTACACAATTTGAACATCCTGATTCCAAATATGGAATCCATTTTTCTAAATTCAAAACACATAAGTGGAAGAAATTAATTTAAAATTAATTCCCGCTGTCAAAACAAAAAGCGTGTTTTTAAGAGATAATAACTATCAAAAGATTGGCATTTGTTTATGTTCGGTTTAATTGTAAAATTATGTCCAATGACCAAAATTATATTAAATGGTAAATATATATTTTAAATATACTTTAAAACCACTCAAATTCATAATTTATCACTATTAATTATTTTGATTAAAAAAGTTGTTTTTAATTAAAATTTAGTAATTTCCACTATTCATCAAAATATTAATGTTATCCGAAAAGTACCAAAATTTCACCTTAGGATAAATTTGATATTCCGAATCCAAAAATGAAGTCCATTTTGAAATATAAAATATATATAATTTCAAAAATTAGGCATTACTATTCATAACGGCTAGTTTGATTGGTTGTGGTGTGTGTTAGAACTCGAAGTTGCGTACAACACACGCTACTGTATTATTCAAAGGAAAGCGTACCGTGGAAGCCTGGGATGTTTCATTTTAAATTTTTTTTTTGATTTCCCCATTTAGTCAAAAAGTTTAAAATATTTTACTTAAAAAGGGTTCACCATTAAAAGTTGGTAAAAGTGCAATACTGAAAATTAATTTTTTTTACATTATGTCTAAGAAACTCATAATATGGATTCTAAAATTATAAGGATTATATAAAGTTTAAAATTTAGTTAATACTATTCATAACCTCATTTTAACGGCTTTTTTGGTAAGTCATGGTGTAATTGAACTCGGTGTTGCGTGTAGTGCATGTTATTGAATTATTTTGAAGAAATAACACACTATGAATTCTTGGGGTGTTACATTCTCCCCTCCTTCAATAAATTGCGTCCTCGCAATTTGAAATTGTTCATTGAAAATAAAAGGTTGAAAATAGAAAATATATTTGTGGGAAAACCCACATCGGAAATTGGGTTACTAAAAATTAGTCTTAATATGAGGAAAAGAGAAATAAAATGGTCACCAACAAATTATGATCTCGATTAGGAGAACATTGGTGGCAATTAGAGACATATAATTGGAGGAAAAACATAAATATTTATAGATAGTGATTGAGGTCATCAATCCCAAACAAGTGTAAAATTTATGTCCTTAAATTCATCAATCTATGATGATTTGAAATACCATCGGATCAACAAAACATAGTGTATTACGATAACACATTTTGGACGTTTCAAAATATCTTAGTTGAAATCCCACATCAAAAAATTAATTAATGAGGCCTGTATTTAAAATAAAGAGTGGAAAGTATGAAGATTACCGAAAATAACACATACTAGGGTTCCATGTAGGAAAATATGGATATGGATGAAAAATATAACCATCAATTATCTGATGGAGTGTGGTAGAGAACATGGCTATGAAAAGGCCAACAATCCCAAAGCCATAAATTAGTAATGATTTAAGGTACCATCTAGGACAACATTTTTGTTCTAAGTTCCTTTTCTTAATGTTGAGGAATTTATTTATGTGATTGTCTAAGATCATAAGGAGATATACTTACTTTATAATTAGAGTTTTATCCATTAATAAATTTCTACCACAAACTCATCTTTCACTCTAAAAGATAATAGAACGTAAAAAATTATATTTACACTATTCGTATAGGGTTCCAAAATAAACGAATTTATAATTCATCTACAAGATCTTTTAATAAAAACTACATTATTTAATTCAGGACATCTCGTGGGCCAGTGGTAGGTGATACTCCCTTGTCGCCCTTCGGTTGCGGGTTTATGTCTCGTGGCCTTGCTGGTCGCGACGGGTTACCGTCCAACCTCCGGGTTGTCCTTTTATGGCAATCCAAAATTAATCTCAAACTAGAATTTATCCAAAATACATCTGTCCAAACTCACAGTCCAACATTTATAAGGAAGGTAAACATAATATAGATCCCTTTTACCCCGTAATAGCATATTAATACCTTCATCATGTATTCTTTTAAAACACTGAAACATCCTGAATTACCATAATCCTTATTGATTACATTCATGCTCCCTTATTCCATATAGAATGCTCGATATACTTCATCAATCAAAAATGATTTAAATCCCAACAATGATGGAATATAAAAATCATTAATCAGCTTCAAGGTAGTCAAGAATATCCAATATAATTTATCCAATTCAATCATGTATTATTCTAAAATCACTACCTCGGTATTAGAACCATATTATGGTTTATCATTCTCTTAACCATATATTTCCCAAAAATTTAACCTGCTATTGAGTCACTTTTCTTTGTTCCACACAATCTCAAGTCCTTAATGAAATAGTACTGCAGTAAAATCCTTATATACTCCATAATTATTATAACAAGTATATTGTTGATACAACATTCAATTGACATAATCAACATAAGAACTCTAATCATTTCTCTTCATCTGTGGTAGTATCATAACTTGATTATTATCCAATAACATCATTTGCAGCATAGTATGATGATTGGGACATAGGTTCGCGTAGTGTCCAAACTCCTTTCAAATGAAGCATTGTACATTTGAAACCATTTTCTTACGCTTGCAGTCACGTACTTTGTGCCATTTTCCTCCACACTTATAACAAACTTCCATTCCTTTCAGGCAAGTTCTAGGGTGTTCTTTTCCACAGTTATCACATATGGGAAAATTCTTCTTTTCCCTCTTCCCTTTATCCATCTTTCTCACTTCCATCCTTTTCTTCTCTTGCTTCCCTTCAAAGCCATAGGACTCAGTAAACTCTTTACTTATCTTATCAACACATGATTTTATTTCTTCATATGATGATAATACATGTGAGACTATTTATCTTGTAAATTCTGGCTTAAGACCATAAAATATATGATCCTTCTTTCTCTTTGTATCATGTGCATTGCTGGAGTTCTCATTCCTTCTACTAGGCACCATTTCTAAACAATGGCATACACTAGATTATTTTATGAATAACAATACCAAATCCCAAACTTGTGAAACGCATAACATAAATTAAATAGTTTGTGGATATAATCCATAATCATAAAAATGTCTCTTTTGAGGATGTATATACTCATAAACCCTTCATAATGATTTGTAAATAAAATTAGAGTTATCCTAAGCATATCCCCCGGGAGTGTCGTAACCAAGAGTGCAGCAAGGCCCGTTGTCATGCACCAGTTCCCGTTCGAGCCAAGCTCAAAGCGGTGTTTTCGGGTTTTACCCCTAGGTACATCTGTGCCAGAGCCGCCTCTACCTGCTCGTATCCAGACAGGGATGTATTTCTTGGAAAACTCACAAAATCTCTACAACACCAAAATTCTAGGAAGTTATTCTATACCAATCCTCAATGTTCATCTTAGGTCTACGTGCTCTAATCAGAGTTTATCTAAATCTAGCTTCCAAGGATTGTACTAAAATTCCTCGGATACCAACTGTAACGCCCCGACCCTAGTTACCCAGAGTTGGTGCTTTATTACATAACATTGGCATGATCACAAGAGAGATCAAATCTTGAAAGACCAATTGGTTTAGTATACTTGGAAACACTAGATATATTCATAAGTCTTACATTACATCATAAAATGAAAAACTACTACAACAACATATTGTCTCCATAATCCACACTCATATCCCCACATAATATCCATGCAGGTCATTCATAATTTACTTCTTCACTTCCTGGGAAAAATAAAACATTGAAAAGGGGTGAGCTCAAATGCCCAATAAGGATAACAATATAGCGGAAACTTTCATAAATAAGAATAAACATTTAAGGCAATGTAAAACTAAAACAAAAGCCTTTCAAACTTGAACTTTCAACATAGTATGGCATAAATAAAATGAAATAATGCCATTTAATTATTCACATGGATATTCTACTAATAGAATAATAACAAGCAAAATCAATAACCACTTTCATAATGATGGAATGCATAATGCTGAACTTTAATTTCTTTGTCAAGGCCTCGTCCCAAGACCTTGGGGATAACTGTAACCGGAACCCAACCCGGAGTGCCTCTAATAACCGGACACCAACCCGGAGTGCCTCTAATAACCGGAGACCAAACCGGAGTTCCTCTAATAACCGTAGACCAAACCAGAGGGCTTACTTTTACCGGTCCCCAACACGGAACATACTTGTCTAACACATTCATCTGAATGAAAGGTTGAAATATAACATAAACATTTGGAATAAAAATAACTTATGAAATGTCAATAATTTAAACAAAAAACCATGAGTGACATAAGAATAACTTATCCTTCAATAAAATATGGATGTTTTGTATCATAATAAATCAACATCAAATAAGCTTAAAATCCATCAAAGGATGTTCACATAGATGAAATCAAAACTATTTTGGAGAAATATCTCTTTTTTTAAATCATTTTAAAAGTAACATAATTATAAAATAATACATTCAATTTGAAAATATTTTTATAAGATTGTAAGGGAAACTTCGACGATTTTATAATGGTGGAAAATAGCCGCACCCGCCGTATAAGTTAAAAAAACATTCTTACCTTAATTTTGTCGAAAAGTTTTAAAAAGCACCTTGTTTGCAAAACGACGGAATGATTCCTTTATAAAACTCTTATAAAAAGTCAAACAAGGGTATAAATGACTTTAACCCATATTCTTATAAATATTAAAAATGTTTTGAAATAAATTTTTAAGAAACATGGATGTGGATGATAAAGAGATCCCAGTAGATTATTACGTATAAACAATCTCGGATAACGAAGAGATTGTGAATTAAACCCTTACCAATTTGGTAACATATGAAACATACAACCCATGAAAGAGGTATCATACAACTAATATGTAAATACACATAAATTAGAGTGTATTAAACAAAGAATATAATTATGGGCAGTACATACACCACACAAAAGGTGATGGTGGCAATATGGCATGAATCTCACGGGAATAAGGAGTGAGATGAAAACCCCTTACCTTGTACTTTTCCTTGGTTGGGGTAGGTTAGACTCCTGTATAATGGTGAAATAATTGTTATTAAATTATTCAAGAATCATATATATTAATATGATATCATATATGATCTTTTAACATTGATTTGTTAATAATATCTTTTAATTATCGTCGTTTCGGGTGTTAACTTACTCATTTTCTTTTATATGTTTTGTTACATAAGCCGTGTTTGTTATCGAAAGGTTGTATATTATTCATATCCAGAATGATATCAAGTCCATAAACATCATTTTTAAATCATCAAATAATAATTATACTTTAATGGATACGATGGAGAATGAATCTCATCGTATTCATGGAGACGGTAGTCCGTACGTACGCACGAGCGACAATATCATTCTTTTGATATTAAAATAATATATAAATGGATGGTATATCATATATACAGAATCATTAACATGTTATATTTATTATTTACATGAGTTACAAATCATTATTATACCCATCCAAATAATAATATATTGAATAACAATTACACCACGACGTGGAGACGGTTAGCCGTAGGTACGCACGTATGGTGACATGTTATTCAAAGGGTGGATAGAATACTGAATATGGTTGTACCATATTTATAATAACATCACAGTATATATAAGATACTGGAGTTATTATTTTAGAATGGTAATAACAAATAATGAAGAAGTGGAAGAAGAAAGGAACTTGAAAAGGGGTGGTGAAAACATTACCTCTTCTTCAGGTTCTTCCTTTTGATTTGATCAAAAGGGATCCTTAGGCTGGCTTTCTGATCAAACAAAGGAATCTTGGTTTTAGTGAGGGATGTTGGGAGAGTATTTGTGCAGAGTGTGGCCGAACCAAAAGGCTTTGAAGGTGTGAAGAAATGGGAAGGAAGAGTGACCTTTTATAAGAGGGGTGAGGGGCGCCTTTGGAAAAGCTAGAAATATTAGTTTATAATAAATTCATATTCGGTTTCTAATGGCTCAAAAGTTGATTAGTCAAAAGTTAAGGTGGGGATAGGTCGAAGAGAACTCAACAAATATAATTTAGACAGGTTTGGGTACTTATATTAACCTTATCTTTAAGTATTAACTCTTAGTTAATTAGTTTCACTTTTACAGTGTCTCTTTGTATTTTTATATTATATGGTTAATAAACATACCATATACATCCAAGCGACCCCCAAGTGGTCCATTCATGATACAACTATCATGATATAAGTCTCTTGGCCTAACATTAGATTTTTAGGAATTTTATATCAATTAATAATATAATATTTGTTTTAAAAACTCTTTTATGTCAATTATGACACTATTCAATAGTTGATTTTTGTGAAACTCATAACAGAATGATTACTTCAAAAAAAGATAATTAAATCAATAATAATATGTCATATTATCCTAGAAAATTAGTTTAATTCATTAAAAGTTTCATATTATATTTATTTGGGTATTTATAATATCAATTATTATGATTTTTCACTATTATAGTAATTACTGCATCATCATTGTGACATAAATAAATTTAATTATTTAATGTCTAAAAACTATAAATAAAATATAATTATGTAGTAAATCGTTTTATATTTCTAATTAATATTTATAATCTAAAATCCAGCGTATATAACCCTATGTACAAATTGTTTTACTAAAAGATATATGCTTCTGTCATTTTTGTATTCATTTTAACTTAATTAAAATAAAGTGTCTCTATCACCTATAAGTGGAACCATGGGGTCCCAAAATCGACCCAAATATGCCTATGTCTGAACATGTATCAACCAATAAGTCTAGGACACGTTTTAGGGTAATTCATATTATTATAATATTATTTTTTAACCCTTATTTACCGGATTTACCCTTAACCATGGTAAATAAAATATTTACCGTAGTAATTATTCAAAATGTCTAAAAATAAAAGTTACCTATTTACACAATTTGAACATCCTGATTCCAAATATGGAATCCATTTTTCTAAATTCAAAACACATAAGTGGAAGAAATTAATTTAAAATTAATTCCCGTTGTCAAAACAAAAAGCGTGTTTTTAAGAGATAATAACTATCAAAAGATTGACACTTGTTTATGTTCGGTTTAATTGTAAAATTATGTCCAATGACCAACATTATATTAAATGGTAAAAATATATTCTAAATATACTTTAAAACCACTCAAATTCATAATTTATCACTATTAATTATTTTGATTAAAAAAGTTGTTTTTAATTATAATTTAGTAATTTTCACTATTCATCAAAATATTAAAGTTATCCGAAAAGTACCAAAATTTCACCTTAGGCTAAATTCGATATTTCGAATCGAAAAATTTAGTCCATTTTGAAATATAATATATATATATTTTCAAAAAGAAGGCATTACTATTCATAACGTGTAGTTTGATTGGTTGTGGTGTGTGTTAGAACTCGAAGTTGCATACAACACACGCTACTGTATTATTCAAAGGAATGCGTACCGTGAAAGCCTGGGATGTTTCATTTTAAATTTTTTTTGATGTCCCCATTTAGTCAAAATGTTTAAAATATTTTATTTGAAAAGGGTTCACCATTAAAAGTTAGTAAAAGTGCAATACTGAAAATGAATTTGTTCTTACATTATGTCTAAGAAACTCATAATATGGATTCTAAAATTATAAGGATTATATAAAGTATAAAATTTAGTTAATACTATTCATAACCTCTTTTGAACGGCTTGTTCGGTAAGTAATGGTGTAATTGAACTCGGTGTTGTGTGTAGTGCAAGTTATTGAATTATTTTGAAAAAATAACACACTATGAATTCTTGGGGTGTTACATTTATTGTTGGGGATCAGGTTTTCTTGTGTGTTTCATCGAGGTTGGGACACAGGCGGATCAAGAGATAGGGTAAACTTTCACCGAGTTATGTGGGGTCGTTTTAGATTATGGAGAGATTTGGGCCGGTTTCCTATTAGTTGCAGTTACCACAGACATAGTGGGCCATGCACGATGTCTTCCATGTATCTCAGCTATGCCATTATCATTCAGACCCGTCTCACGTCTTCCGGCCCGAAGAGGTTGAGCTACAGATCGATGAATCCTTTGAGGAGAATCTGATTCGTATTGTTGATAGGATCTCAAAAGTTCTCTGAGGTCAATAAGTTCCTCTCGTACGGGTGTTATGACATCGTGGCCGGGGGTAGGATGAAACTTCGGAGCGGGAGACCACCGTACGTGCTCAGTGGCCAGAATTGTTCTGAACATTATCATCGCCACCCTTGGAAGGGAAATTCGGGGATAAATTGCTTTTAGCAGGGAAATTTGTAAGAACCTGGTTCTTCTTCTTGAGTTAAATGTTTCTTCTTTTCCTTTTTTCTTAAGTGTTTTTGGGAAAATAAAGAAAATGGGGAAAAATCCAAAATTTTGGGACTACACACCATGTACTTTTCCACACACCGTGTACTCTGGCTATGTGGGATGAGTACACAGGGCGTGTAGGCTTGTCGGCAATGAAGGGTGTAAAAACTGAATACACGCCATGTATAGGGTATTTACATGCCATGTATTTAGTCGGCAGGTGAATAGTAAGGTGATGGAGGCAGCCGCCAGTGGATCGACAGTACACGTCGTGTAATCGAGAATACATACTGTGTACTCATGTCAACAAGTGGGCAGTTAGGCGGTGAAAAAGTAGACGCCAGAGGAAGAGTTAAAGGACAAAATTACTCACCATGTACTTGAGAGTACATGTCGTGTAGTTTTTTCACATAAAACGGGCAGTAGCCTCCTCTGTTCCCAAAGGATTTTTAGAATGCTGGAGGAGCGCGGGAGAGATGGCTGGAGATGGGATGATCTCTTGACCGCACACCAGAAACCTGATTCCTATGTCGTCGATCTCCTTTGAACCGCAGGGGTGAGTACTTTCTCCTCCTTTTGTGTATCATACCAATTCTTCACCGATGGAAAGTTATTTGAGATTGAGCGAGATTATGACCATCTCAGATATATGTCGTTCTCGTTTGTTTCAGGAGGCATCATTCACATATACCAATTAGGGGCGATCGAGGTAGGTGTTCTTGTGTTTAAATTCTAACAGATGTGTGTTTTTGTGTACCGTTGTGCTACGAACCCATTATTGGGGTGTCTTATGGCTGAGGCCTTTGCTGAAATTTAACTACAATTGTGTTGATAATATGTTGATAAGTTTAAACTTCTGTTTAATATTACTTCTTGGATCCAGGACCACCTCGGGGGTGCGTTACTCTATTTAGTAGTTTGGCTAGGATACCCAAGGGTATTCCATGTTTATATTGTGTGTTTCATATTCATGAGATAAAGTGTATATAAATTATAGATTATGTTTTGGGCTCAGCCTGGTTCCTTTAGCCTGAGGTCAGTGTTCTATTCACCTGAGGACGGTGTTGCTTAGCCTGAGGGCAGTGTTTGGTTGGCCTGAGGGTAACCTTTTTTATGCTTGAGGGTAATAGTCTCTATACCCGAGGGAAATTTCACGTATGCCTGAGGGAAATGATCATTATGCCTAAGGGAAATCACCTATGGGTATTAGTTTTGTTACCTGAGGGTAAGGATTGTATGTCTGAGGACACAGTTATTTAGAGTATTCACTAAGGTGATTTTCTATGTATACCTTCCAAGACAAAGCACAAGAATGAAGGTAATAATTAATAATTAATAATTAAAATGGAAATGAAACTGGTAGTGGTAGTTACTTTTTAGTACTTACTAGTTTACTGCATTTACTTCTACGGACTGTAGTTGCACATTTTCACTGATAGTTAGGCACAAGCCTTTGGTGGGTGCCTACTGGGATTTATTTCTCACACCCTGTTTGGGTCACGTCTTTGGCCCAAACAGATTATATTATTGCAGGTTTTGATACCATAAATGGTCCCTATACAGGTACTTGATTGTTTCTGCGGAGTAGGAGATCATGGGACCGAGGTTAGGCTTGTGATGTTGCAAACTATTCTGTTTTGTTCCACTGTGCTTGTACTCTCTGTTGTATTGTATTGTATTACAGTGTATCCTGTTCTGACTAGTTTCATAGAATTAGTGTCATGCTGCATCATTATATATATGACTGTCGATTCTCTTTTACTACATTGTCCATTTAATATGTATATTGATTACTTATTCCGCTGTTGTATATTTATATATTTTATTCCGTTGTGCTACACTTTGACAAATGAGGGCATAGTTTCCCCACTATCGGTCTTTGGCCCTCACTTCTAGTCGGCGGCCTCTGGCATTTGGGGAAATGTGCTTGAGGTCATTTTTTGGAGTGAAAATTGAATTATGTTTATGATATCTTGTTTTATGTTATTTTCTTATGTTTGTGATATGATGAAATTATTTCCTTAATTCATGTATCTATTATTATGATCATCCTATTTATGATATCATGTTATGCCTCTAGACTCACACGTTATACTTTATTAAAATATTTATTCTCTTAATGGGATTTCAATCTCACCCTATTCCTTATATATTTTACTAGGATATCCTATATATTTTCAGAATATATATGTGAGTTAAGAAAACTATTTGGAGTTTAAAATAATGATTATGTTTTTATGATAAACACGATGTATTTATAGGTCTAATCTTCCCAAGACACTAGTTATTTATATCCAAACATTGTATTTGATGGAAAATAATTCAAGGTATAATGAAGTATTATGTATTTATGGATCAGGTTTTCATATTTACAACATGAGATTCACAAGGAAAATGAAAGGGTTTATCCACAAAAAATAATGAAGAAATGCTTAGTCTAGTAGCATGGAATTTTATTATGGTTCATTTAATAATTATTATTTATGTTCCCAAAACCACACAATATAGATAAAAATATAAAAATTTAAGATTCATATACATTTCGTAGGTATCTACCTTGAAAATAGGACAAACTCACTTGACCATTTGGTAGACTTCGGTTCTTTATGATGATTCTCATGTAAGTTATAAAATATCATTCCCCAGACAATCTACCTGACCTATGTCACATACTATAGAGATTGTATTTTTCCATTATATTAATTTAAAATATTTATATTTATATTACTGAACTAGGAGTTTGTACTACATGTGGCACTAAATCCTGGTATGCCTGAAATTAATTTTATAAAAATATTAAAAAAAATAATATCACATGTTCATGGATTCCAAAAGAAAAAGGAATAAATCTTAAATTGGGGATCAGATTGGGGATCCCAGACCACAGTTGAGTTTGGAATTTGGTGCTTACCCTTGGAACAAAAAAAATTGCTCAGCATACGGTGTTTAGACTCCTTTCTCATTTGCAGTACATTTCGTGTATTAATTAATTCATTAATACCTTCATTTATTCATTTTATACCTAATTTTTTATATAAATTCATCACCATGGTGAATCCTCCTGGGTTAGTTGCATTAATCCTGGGAGAATTATAGAATTCCTCCCTCTTTCTACATTAGAGAACCACCTGAGGTGATGAAGAAACACTGGATTAGAGTAGATCAGGATGCTTCAAATCCAAAGACTCCTTTGAATCATTAGGGGATACATTATTCAATGAAAAAAAATCAAATATCATGTTAGGACTCGACAATTATGTTGTTTTCGACCTTTTTTAAAATTTATTTTACATATCGATCCTAGTTATTGGATATGTTCCACTTGGGGCCAATTGCATGCACTCATGTACAAAAACATAGTTATTTTCCATTATTTCTTAACCTCAAATGCCTATTTTTTATCATTTTCTGAGAACTCATGGACAATGATTCTTAATCCTTTTTTATGATTTCCCCCATGTTTTATTTTTATCATTCACTAATTGGACCCCAAAACCCCAGTTTGGTATTTTCATACATTACTGAGCCTAATCATACCCCCATAATCATGACATTAATGAGTGAGGCACAAATCAACCAAACAATGATAGATCTGGGAAGTTTTAAAGGATTAAAATTTTTTTTGAAAAAAAAGACTGATTCAATGGTGGGGGAAGGTGATGAGGCATGCATAATACTTGATAGAACTCTATTAAATCATTTGAAAAAATTTACAGGTAACAACATCTAGAAACCACGATCCTTGTCCAGATCGACAATTTTCAGATTAATATAGGGTTGGATCTGAAATAAAGAGGCTTGATTCGAGGAATAGATTGTGGATCTATAATTCTGTGAAAAACCCCAACTACATGTTGTGTATATGGATGAAAACATGGCATGTAGCCCCTCAGTAGTGTTGGTTTGGATTTTTTGGGAAAACATAAGGATGACATATTGTGTATCACTCCAACACACCATGTACTCCTACCATGGATGGGAATCCCATGTGACGGATAACATGGGATATATATAATTTGGAATTATATAGGGAGGTACATAAACATGTACCTGAGTACACGGACATGGAAATGTCACACTAGTGGAACCCCATGTGAGAAGCACTCTGTGTATAGATTACATAGACACAGGGTCTGGTACAAGGACATAAACAGATGACACAACCCGATCCTGGGTTGCTTGGACACGTTGTGTAGCCCACCTACATAGAATTTACTCTTACATGGTCTAGAATTGTGTTTCGGTCGGGGACATTGCCAAGTGTTTTAGAGCAGCACCACATGCCATGTAGGTTCCCCCCCACACAGTGTTCCCCGTGTCCACATTTGATGAAACTTCATGGTTTTATATCTCTTTTGTTTGGACTCATTTATTTTCAGATTAGCCTATAATTATTTTTTTCATATAGGGATCCCTTGGGTGTGTATTTTGAGAGATGATGTGAAATTTTTTTTGGCTATAGTACTTATTATAGTGATTCATGATGATGGTAGTGATCAGGAAGCATCACAAAAGGTTTCTTTTGATTGGATCCCCCTATGAAATATGGTGTGGGTCCATGATGACTAGATTGGTACCACACATCAACATGGGAATGGGTATTATATATCTACCTTCTAAGTGGAACCCCTTTGACACACTTAGTCACGAGTCCTCGATGACTCATGTAGAACCCCCTATGGTACCAAGGTTTGGGTCCTTGACTTCTGAGTGGAACCCCCTTATCAGATAGGTAATGGGTCCCTCATGACTATATTAGAACCTCGTACCCTATAAGGGAATTGTTCCATGACATATAGAGTGGAACCCTCCAATAGCATGGTTTCGGGTCATTTAACTTCCTGAGTGGATCCCCCTATCAGCAGAGGGAGCGGGTCCTCGTGACACTAGATTTCCCCCCAATTAGCGTGAGAGAAGGTCATCAACAGATACATACCGAGTGTAACACACCTAACATACTATGGTTTGAGTCCTATACATTGATTTTGTTCCACCTTTACTGTGAAACACAGTGATGATGCATGGCTTGACTTTTACAGTTACTTATGTGAAAATTTATGTGATGTTGGGAATTATTGATGGAATTTTTGAAACTATTGGCTAAAATTCATCTAGGGATGATCTTATATATGGATTCCCCTTACACTATCATTGGGATTATTTTAAATGAACATATATAAATTCTTCTATATCCATACCCATGGATTTGGTTACTCTCCTTCTAAGAGAGGAAAATACATGCAGGGAAGTCACCATGCTTTTCATGTCTACCTTATCATCGTTGGATGGGTCTAATCTCCTAGTATAGGTCAAGAAGAATCAACATGTATTTTATATACTCCCCTTTTCAGGACCCCTTTGTTTGGATGAGGTTACTTCCACCGCTGGTTTTTTTAGATGTTCTCTTTGACCATATCTTACATCTACTTTCATTCTTTTCCTATTGTATCTATTATTTCTCCCCATTTAGAATTTGAAGAATACTTCTAAGTATGTATATACTCACACATGCATGGGATTTTCTCACACATTCTATGTCTTATGAAGACCACAGAAAGGTTGAAAATGAATTTATAGGATCTTAGGTATACCTAGTACTTTGGACCACATTTAGTGGTCATAGATTGGGATTCAAGAGATAGATTCTCTCCACAGATTACGTTTCTATTTTTTGTAGGTTGCGAAAAATTTTTGGTTGGGAATGTATTTTTCTATCTATATTTCATTATAAAATATCGTAATCTTGTACTTTATAGATTATTTACATGAATGGTTGTTCCTTTAGATTTTAGTTTCCATTACTATGGTTCTATGTGTTCATATTGGTACTAAGTAAAATTGATCCCTATGTTAGTTATGCATTCAGCACTGGTCTCCAGCCCTTGGAAAATAGAGTTGGGCATGGGTTAGATGTGGCTCGAGCCCCAGATTGGGATGTGTGATGATAGATTGGTATTAGAGGTGGTTTGATGCTTTGAATGTTGTTCAGAAAATTCCCCTTATAACGATTTTTTTAGGTTTAGAGAAACAGTTTCTATGTGTCTTGAGTGTGAATATCAGGCCAGTGGTCCTTTGATTGTTTGGGCGGCCGATGTATCCAATCACTAAGATGTTGACCACAGGCTTTTCAACTCTGTATACCAAGACGTTTGTATAGGGATCATTTGTACATCCATCATATAGTATTGAGTCTTTGACTACCCTTATTCATTCACCTACCCATTATTGATATATATATATATATATGTATATATATATATATTCTCATTTCACAGAGTTCTGTCTTGATAAATCATAGGATCCATCTATGATGACAGCTAGCTAGGATACCTGCTCCGGATTGAGATGAAGATCTGAAGAGCGATGAGGCCTCAATTCCTGGTCCATCCCTTGACCCCTACCTCTAGGTGGGATTGAAGTAGCAGCACCACCTATCAAGAACTAGGTTGTTCTAGAAGAGGAGGCTGATGATTTATATAGGCTTAGCGTGCTCTATTAGTTCATGTGCAAGAGACCACTATGGTTCCCCTATGTACTATATCCTCATGATGAAGAGGATTAGCATGATTTGGTGGTACATGCCTTTAGGATCATCCAAACAGTAACAAATCAGTCAGTTTCACTAGTAGAAAGCCATTTCCATAGATCAGCTAGGAGCTGGTGGAGCCTTATTATGCATATGAATGATTAGTTGACGCTCTCATAAACTGACTTCAAATGGATATTTTGTGAGGATTTCTAACCCTCCTTTTATAGGTCAGTTTAAATATTAGAGCTTCTAGAGATATTTAAGGGAGGTATTATGGTGAATGAGTGTGTAGTGAGGTTCATAGTCCGTAAACGATACACTCTTGACATGATCCTAGATGGATACTTCAGAGTGAAAAAGTTTGAGGAGGGACTCTATAGATATATCTGAGCTAGTGTTGATCCCTTGTACATTTCCACCTATGTCGGGGTTCTGGAGTGGGAACTAGTGAAATAGATCCTTCTATCAGAGGGATTCCCGAAATCTAGATCTTGTAGTGGGCGTCATAGGGCTGAGTCATCTATAGTAGCAAGAAGATTCCAAGTGCCAAGATCTTTAGACAGGATACATCCCTATGATTAGACCCAGGAATGTGGTCTACGGGGGTGCAAAGGGGAAGGTTTTCCCAAAGAGGGGAGGTACTTAAATTGTGATGAGTGAGGTCACATGGCATGAGACTTTCTTACCTGATATTCTGAGCATCTTATGCAAATAACTGATGGACTGCCACGGTAGAGGTAGCATCATGATTAGGGATCCTTTATGTGAGGGTTGGGTTGTCCCTAGAGATGCAGAGATCATAAAGGAGTAAGGGGCTATTTGTGGTGGAATAAACTATGATATCCTTCCACCACCACCACTTGGTGGCACACTAAAGGTTTAGGGAGAGGGTGATCGGGGCCGCTTATTGTTATAGTCTTCAGAAGTTTAGGACCCCATAGTACACAAGACGATTAGAGATACAATCTATATTTTTTATACTCTTACTTTTGTATTATTATAAAACTGTTTTAGTCATTCCTTAATCTCTATAATCTTGGTGTGAGAGATGGAGATCCCAGTTCTGGTGCAATTGTAGAATCTTTGTCTTGAGGTTCCTATAGGGAACCCTTCCTATGTATCTTTTATCTGTTGGTAGTGGGATATATCTCTTGGTGGTGAGAGGTTCACATTAGGCCTTTGGGTAATCATGATGGAAACTTATTAAATCATCATTGGTATGGATTAGCTTTGTATGGTCCTATCCCAAATTCACTATCAACATTGATAGTTCAGATGCATATGCACTGATGGGATATGATTCTTCTTTTCTAGCAACAAAGATCTCATGGGGGGAGAGTGGGTTCTATGAGTAGGAGGATAAATTCCATCACACAAAAGTTGTCTAGTGTATCCCTTGGATTAACAGGATCATTAGGCATTTGGATTCCTTCAGTTTTAGAGGATTATATGGATTTCTTACCAGAATATGTTTTAAGACTACCTATGAGGTTGGGTATGTATTTTTTCATCGACATTCATCCTAATACCACTCTGATTTCATATGTGACATATAGGATGGCCCCAATCAAGCTTATAGAGCTTTAAAAGTAGTTAGAGGACCTTTGGTAGAAGGGTTTTATCATACCCATTATGTCCCCTTGGGCAGTTCCAGTGTTGTTTATGAAAATGGAGGATGGGATTTTGCCACATTATGTGGATTATCATCACCTAAACCATACATGATAATGAACAAGAGGATCATACAAAGTATTGACAGCCTATTTGACCTGTTTCAAGGTGTGAAATGGTTCTTGTAGATTGATCTTGTCTCTAGCTACTTCTAGTTGAGGGTTCTCAAGGCTGATATTCCAAAGTTGGAATTCCAATATCTCTATGGATGCTATGTGTTACTAATGATGCCATTTGGTGTGATGAATTCCCCCACCATGATTATTGATTTGATGAAATATATCTTACAACAATAATTGGATGTGTTTTTGGTTTTCTTCATCGATGAAATACACATCTACTCTGCATCATAGGAGGAGAATGTAGATTACTTGAGGATGTTCTGATATTTGTTTTGATAAAACCATCATTTTGAAAATCTATCAAAGTTAAAATTCCTTATTCATAAAGTTCACTATATCAGAAATTTCATCTCTGATCATGGGTTAGATATAGAACTATAATATATAAATATTGTTCTTTCCTTTGTATCCACCCAAGATAATTTTTTAAATGGATAGATTTCTTTGTTTGGTGAGGAACTACATTAGGTTTGAGGTGGAATTTTTGAAAATTGAATCCCATTTGACCACCTTGACTTGGAAAGGTTAGTCGTTTACCTTGTATGAGTAATTATAGAGGTAGTTTGAGTATTTGAGTCTGAGGATGAAAAATGATCTTGTGTTGATACTACTTGATGAGGGCATAGAGTACATAGTGTATTATGATTCTTCGATAGATGGGTTCTGCTGGATTGTGATGCAAATACAAGTGGTAATATCATACGAGGTGAGGTATTTGAAACCCCTGGAATAGGTCTATGTGACTCAAGACCTATATCTATAAGTGTTAGTATTCTCCATAAGGATGTGGATGCATTAACATTATTGAAATCACTTCATGGTTTACTCACACAATTAGAGTCTTTGGTATATCTTCACACAGAGAGACATGAACCTGAGATAACAAATTTGGTTGTAGTTCATAAAATACTATGGTTCATATATATTATATACTATTGGGATGGTAAATAGAGTATAATATTCCCATATTATGAATTCCCAAGATCATTTGGTGCAAGTGGATTTAGTGCAGTTAGCCTCCCTGCAGCTGACCTTGGTGTGGCAGGAGGGTATAATATTTCCTCAATCGTTTGTGTTGACTATTTATCTTATTGAGTGTGTGTGAATGTCACAACTTGGAGAAATTGAATCGGTGGTATTTTCTGTCTAGAAATCCTCATGGGACTCAATGGAAGGATATTCTAAAGTAGGTAATCCCATCATGATTTTCCTTGGAAAACGCTAGTCATAATCATGATGTGGGAGGTAGTGATGTTGGAGTTCCACAATTCTCTCTTAGTTGTACATCATGGTGTGGGTAATATGTATAGATATCTTTAGTGGAAGATTTTTTTGTTCATCATGATATAAAGAATAACTATGTTTTTCTCTTAGTACTTCACCTATCAACAAGTGAATGCTCGGCACCATGTTCTGTTAGGTTTATTCCATCCCCTTGAGATCCCATAGTGGAAATGAGAGAACATGTTAATGGGAATTGTGATAGGTCCTCCATTCACAGAAAAAATAAATGTGTCCATTTATATGATAGTTTCCTCAAAAAAGATGTTGGAACACTTCCTTCACATCATGAATCAATGTGAAGTGGAGAGTTTGGTGCAGTTTTATGTGCAGGATATTGTTTTCCATCATGGGGTTCCCTTAATGATGGTATGTAATCATGATGCATAGTTTACATATTGATTGTAGAGAGGCTTGCAGGAGGAATTTGGTACCCAATTAAGGATGATTACAACCTTTCACCCCTAGACCAATGGACAGTTCAAGTTCACTATCCATGTGTTTTAGGGTATGTTGAGGATCATGCCTGTTAGACTTCAACTGGAGCTGGTATGATCACCTTCCCTTGTTAGATTTTTCGTACAACAACAACTACAACAATACCATTGGCATTGATCATTTTTATACCCTGTATGGAAGACCCTAGTATTCAACCGTATATTGGATAGAGATCAGAAAGATATCACATGTGGGCCTAGAGATGGTGTAGGTGATGATAGATAAATCAGATATCATCTGTGAGAAGATGAGGATGGCCCAGAGCTGAAAAAAATATTACTTATATTTTTATCATCGCCTCTTGTATATTGAGTAGGGAGACCACATTTTTTGATGAGAACCCCCATGATGAGTATTTCAGAGTTTTTACTAGGGATTCAAATTATCCCTGGGGTTAATCAAGTTGTTCGAGATCACACTAAGGGTTTAAGAGGTTTCTTAATACCACACCCTACCCCCATAGCACAAGAGTGTGGATAACGTCTTCCATGCCTTGTAGTTAATGAGATATGGATTTTATCCTACACACATCATTGATTTGAAAAATATAGACAGCAAGGATGAAACCATATTTTCAAAGCACTCAATGGTGATGAAGGATCAAAAAAATATGACACTATGTGGATATACCATCCCCTTAGTTCACATTTTGTGGAATCATGACAACATGCTGGAGAGATACTAGCAGTGGGAGATCAAATAGAAGGCTCAATATCCCAGGTTTTTTTGTTTTGTTTTGTTTTTTGGTCACGAAAAGCATGAAGGAGGGAATGGTGTAGATATCCTATTTTTTAATAGTAATATTTTAACAAATTTAAATATTTACTTTTTGATCTAAGAGATGAGATAGTGTGTCGTTATGAGTTCTAGTGTTCCCATATATAATTTTATAAAAATATTAAACATATTTTATATTGTGGGTGCATGGATTAATAAATAAGTTGGGATAATTCTTAAATAAGATCCCAAATCATTGATTTTAGATCATGGTTGAGTTTAGAATGTGGTTTTTACCATAATAAAGACATAAAATGGGCTGGCATAGGGTGTTTTGACTCTCTCTTGTTAGTGGTATGTTCAATGAATTAATTAACTAATTAATTATTTCATTATAGACCTAAATAATTTTTATGAAA
This sequence comes from Viscum album, assembly GCA_963277665.1. Classification (NCBI taxonomy): domain Eukaryota; kingdom Viridiplantae; phylum Streptophyta; class Magnoliopsida; order Santalales; family Viscaceae; genus Viscum; species Viscum album. Next base: position 1,365,211,016 of record OY728147.1, read on the forward strand.
ATGAATCTCCTTGGAAAATAATCCAGGGTTATCAACATAAACCTTGGTAGGATTCTATAGTTCCTTTTCAATCCTTCAATGCTGAATCATCTCAGATGATGATGAAACACCAGATCAGAGTATATCAAAACACAAACAATGAAACAAATCCTATAAATCATTCCTAGATATATTCTTCAATGATTAATGATCCAATATCCAAGTAAGAATCGTCAATTAGGTGATTTACACCTTTTTATTAATTATTTTGAGCAAATCAATCCTTTTTTGGGATCTATGCCGATTATGGCCAATTTCATGTGCCCGGGTAATAAACAAAACAATTTTTAATTTTTTACTAACATTAGATTACTGTTCATGATATTTTTTCAAGAATGTTTAGACTAAAATGATAAAACCATTGATTTCTATATTTTCATTCTTGTATTCTTCATGCCCTTTATCGGTTGGACATCGCAGTCCCAGTTGGACATTGTCGGAAAGTACCAAGCCTAATTGGACCCCCTAAATCATAATGGATCGATTTAACAAGGATAGATATGGGGTGTGTGAAATGAATGTATGATCATTTTGAATATAAATTATTGAATCCATGGAAGTGGAAGTTGTGTAGAATGATCTAAGAACCTCTAATGAACCACAACATCCTATTTCCAGTGAATGATGGCTGGAAACCACAATCCAAAGCCCGATCCACCATTTTAAGATGGATATGGGGCCAGATCTAAAGTAAAAAGACTTTATTCGACTTGAATATAGTTGATATTGTACTCTAGGAAAACTTGACAACACACCATGTACAAATATTAACATATGGCATGTAACCCCTCAGTAGCAGTGGATAGGCTTTTCAGAAATGATAAGGATGGCATGATGTGTATCCCTCCAACACGATTTGTACCCCTTCCCTAGATGGGAAAACTATTTGATGGATCAGATGGGTGGGATCCTGTGTGTATGTACATTGTCATGTACTCAAGTACATGGAAATATCCAGGTTATATGAGTGGCATCTCATGTGATGAAACAAGTCATGTACAGAGTGCACGGACATGGGGTCCGGTACCTGAACATGGCCGGAAGGACACTTCTCTGTCTTTGGTAGCTTGGACATGTCATGTATTCTACCTAAAAGGTGTGTAATTATATAAAGTGGGAATATATGTGTTTTTCAGGGACACAGCCCAGTGGTGGAATGGGACCACACATCTTCTGGGTTCCCTCATACGTTGTTTACCCCTAGAACTCTTTTTAGGAAAAATCATGGTTATGTATCTCCTTCATTTGAACTCGGATTTTAGTCTCTGATAAGCCTATCCTGAGTGTTATTCCATATATAACGTGATGTCTCCCTTATTTATGTATTTTTAGATATGATGTAAAATGTTCTAGTTAAAATGCTTATTGACGTGACTCCTGACAATGGAAGTTATCAGGTAGGATCACTATAGGATTCTTCTAAGTGGAACCCCAATCAAATAGAGCATGGTTCCCCAATAAATAGAGTGAAACCCACATAATTATGGGAATGGGTCCTCTATAACTACTTTTTGAGTTTAACCCCCCTAACTCACTAGGTTGTGGGTCCTCGATAACTAGAGTGGAACCCTGTATGGTACTGGGGTACGAGTCCTCAACATTCGAGTATAACACTCTATTTTATTACATGTGAGTCCTTGACGAGTGGAGTGGAAGACCCTTGGCACACCCGGGAATAGGTCCTTGGCCTATAGATTAGACTCCCACATCAACATAGATGTGGGTCCTCTACCTTATAGAGTGGAACCCCCCTTTCAACATAAGGAGTGAGTCATCATGAAACTATATTTGACCCCCCCCCCCACCCACATCGGCATGGGTACGGGTCCTCTATAGATACTTACATAGTGGAACCCCCTAGAATAATATTGTGTGTGTCCTCTACTTATATTTTCCGCCCCCTCGGCTATGAAACCAACTTATGAGGCATAACTTGACTTCCATAGTTACTTCTTCATAGACGCGTTAGATGTTAGGCATCATTGATTGACTTTTTTGAACTATTAGATACTCTTGTTCTTGTTCTGATCCATGAGATGGATATCCCCATAATCTGTCATTAGAATTCTGTTAACTGAGAATATATATTTTCATCTATATCCATACCATTGGATTTCTTTACTCTCCTTTCATGAGAGATGATGACGCACGTGGTATGCCACGTGCTTCCATGTCTAGATTCTTGGAGTTTGATGAGTCTAATATTTTTTATAGTTAGATAATACTCAATAAGTAGTTCATATACACATTATGTCAAACCCCTTTTGTTTGGACGAGGTAAATTTCACTCTTTCCTATTATGATCTCTTCTCGTTGACAGTATCATGCATATAATGTCTTTATTTTCTTGTTCAATCTCCTATTTCACCCTCTTTATATTTTGGGGTGTCCTACTGGGTTTTTATATACTCATCCATGCATTATATTTACCTGCACATGTTGTGTCTTATGCAGATGACAGATAGGTCTGTGATGGCTTCAGAGGAGCTGAGGGATACCTGGTACTTTGGACTATGCATGGTGGTCATATCTTGGGATTTAGTATCTGAGATCTCTCAATAGTTTAATTTTATATTTTTTCATATTGGGACATATTTTTGGTTCTGTATCTATTGTTTCTCTTTAGATTTCATTTTACACTACCATACTATTTTACTTTCTTAGGGTTTTAGATGCATTATTGTTCGCTAAGCTTTATGTTTCATTAACCTTTACACCCTCTACACTTTTTAATCGAGATGGTTGTGTTTTTGCATGTAAGTACTTAGGAAAATGCCTCTTTAGGTTATTTATTCCTTCAAAAAAGGTCTCTATCCCATGTACTATGTAGGTAGGATTTCGTTAGTTGTAGCATGAGGCACGACTCGGGTTTGGTCGTGACACATACCAATATCCAATATCTCCATTTCACTAACAAACCATGAAATCCTCAAAGATACTTACTCCAAAATTAATCATATCTCTTAACAAAACCCTCTAATACCACTCTATCATGACCCCTCCCTACAATGGTAACCGTCTTGGGATTGAAGTGAAGGAAGAGATATAATTACCCCAAAGTCCTACTATCAATATGCTCTGGGTTGGTGACTAAAACTGAGGATATAAAAAATATCACATATAGAAGGAATTAAAATAAAAAAAATAATGATTGGGATATATTACGAATAAACTACCAAGAAACACCATCCAATCATGTGAAAAGGGGAAACAAACCCACCCAAAATCCATGAAAAATGTACACAAATACAAATAAAGTCTCCAAATAAATTCCAAAATTCAAATCATATGGTAGAAAATCCACAAAATATCTTATATATAACCCAATAATGTCTATATCCATCCTCAAAATGATTCTATAAACAAAAAAATAGCCTATATAAATGTAGTGTGTGCATAACATATATTCTAAGTAAGATCATACCCATGCTCATGCATTCACATGTGAATAGAGAATACTAATAACCCCGTGAATAAATAGAAGAAACAACAAGATACTAAATAGGTCGACTAACCAATCCCAGTCTCACCATGGCTTGCTCACAAAAAAATGAATCCAATATAGTAACATAGCATAAATGAATATAAATGAAAGGCTCCATACAACTTCTTCCCCACTAATTTTATTCTCTCATACCCCAACAACAAACATGTTATAATCCCATCCCATACATTTATATCTTGTCACATATCCATCAATATTTGATGTGGGTCTAGATGCATCCCTACATACTCCACCCTTACAATTATTCCCCATAACATCTCAACCACATCCACATAACCCATGTAGTAGGGTATCATGAATGTGAAGGACATCAACCTTGTTGTATCCTACATCCATACATATCCCCAACCACATATCACATACTAATTATCACTAAGAGATCTGAAACCCAAACCTTTCATATTTTGGGTAATCTCTAACACTGTTCCATTTCATTACTTTGGTTTTCTCTAACACCAACTTATTTAATTATTGTTACTACTAAAGAAAGAGTGGGGAAGAGGGTGTAGTCATTTGTTTGATTCACCACCATACTGGATGTTTGGTAAAACACCTGGAACCAAAAACATTTTAGAATTGGTATTGTTATATAACATGGGTGGGGTGCATATAAAAATAACCTAAAAATAAAAGATAGATGGATAACACACAGTACCCAACCTATGTCTTAATATCAACTACACTAGAATACACTGCAACACCTCCATTGCTCCTCATGACATTCCTCACAACCAAATCCACCACTAAATGCATCATACTATAAAAACACAACATAATTTACCCTTTAAATTACATATAAATCGATTTCTTAGAATTAACCCATTAAAATCAAAAATTAGTTCACTAATATGAAATTCACTAATTTAGTTATCATATATTTGGTTTACTCCCATAAATTATTCATTTAAAAACCCATTTCATTTACCTTTCAATTAATTTATGATAATTAGAAGACCTAAATTTCATCCCATGATTATTTAAATCCAACCCAAAATATTTCTATTTATAATTTCAATTAATTCCATGGGTAATTAAGAAACTAACACAAACACACCATATAATATCTCATCCACCCAAAATCAACCATCACTGCCACATAACATATACTAATCCATTATCCTAATCCAACCATCTCACTGCAATGACTACAATCCAACCACCCCACGACAACCCACATCACATCTCATGAAAACCTATAGAGATCCAAACTTCTAATACATAGATATGAAATCTTTTAGATGAATAATCATTACATTTCACTAACAGAATCCCATAGAAAATAGTAGTTTAGTTACTTTGGAGACTTGGTACACAATATTCATATTTAGTGAATGGTCCCCAACACCTCCCATAAATATATTCCCACATAGCACTCTTCTTAGGCATTCCCTAATTAAAACCTTTCTTCATAACTTAGGGAAAGGAAGCATAAAAAACAATGATACTGGATAGTGAATAAGGGTAAAAAAGGTAGATATTAACATATTATGAGCATAAGGTCCTGAGAACATGAGAATAAAATTTTAAAATCATAACCTTTATATCATAGATGATAAACTTCATTCATGGTATAAATCATGTAAATTCATAATACATGAATCATAATTGAGTCAAACAACATGATCCATGAGAAAATAACATTGGAATAAGAAATAGATTTTTAGAATACGAATAACCATATAAAATAATTTCCTTTAAAGTCAAGAATCATTTCCAAAACCATCAATGTGGAATGGGTTCACTCCCCGAAATATTGTAATAGACATAATTCACTCACAAGACTATAATAGTGGAAAATGTCTCTTACTGAACTTGGTTCAGTCCCCCTTTTTTCTTTTTTATCCAATGATATATCAATATTAACCCAGTTCATTGTAGATAGATATTGGTCCCACCAATCATATAAATAAAATCATACATACATGCACTAAAAGATAATAAATCCTTCATTATATAACAACACCAGAAAAATAAATAGGATTCATAAAAAAATCATTATAATAGAACACATTAAATAAATGGGTTTCATTAAAATTTAATTGTAACATAAGGTGTTGAAAATAAATAGGTTTCATGATCATTTCATTATTTCACCATTACAAAACCTATGGAAACAAATTAAGGATTCACATTAATTTTATCATCATATAACCAATTGAAGAGAATATGGTCTCATAAATATATTTTCAATATAAACAGAGATCATTGAGAGAAATAATAAGAATGGTTTCCTTGGATCATATCCCTAGTAAAGCATTGGTTAAATTGAAGGATGTCATCTTAGATGAAAAATAATTTTGAAAGATTGCATGGATCATTTAATTAAGAAAATAACCTTTCTACACTGAAAAACACTTTTTAAAACATAAGAAGTTGTCAAAATAATTTTTATTGAAATAACATTTTAATCTTATAAAGGATGATTTAAATATCATTTAAAAAAAAAATTGAAAAAAATATCCTTTCCACTTAAAAAAATAACATAAAACATTTAAAATATAATTTTCTAGGAAAATTAACTTTTAAACATATAAATTATTCTACAATTCAAATATTTTTCTATGAAATTGGAAATATCATTTATTCTGTACATGTTAAAATAAAAATTCCATTCACATTTTCAATAAAATCCACATTGTCTCTATTTGGAAAAAAACATGAAAATTCCATTCAAAATAATTTTTAACAAGTTAGTCATAGGTATAAATGTATTAAATAAATCATTTTTAGTATTTTAAAAAAATTAAAAAAAAATTAGAAAACATTTTCTTGGAACAAAAAGGATTTTTGACAGATAAAATAAAATAATCTTTTTTTCTTAAAAACATTTTTTTCAAATCTTGAGTACATTAAGAGAGGATAATGAAGAGAAAACATGTATTCTTGTGAAATAAATATAGAAGAACAAAATTTATGATCTTCTTTAGGGGAATATCATGATATTTCATCATTGAAATCATAATCATAAATAATCCCAATAAATGATGAGATTGTATCAAAAACCATTATCACTTTGGTAACAATAAATTATAAGTCTCATGAAAGAATAAAATTAAATATAAAATATAAAATCATGACAATAAATAAATTAATTATATTACATGTAAAATGGTATTTATATAGCCCTTATTAAACAAAATATGATTATAACAAATCATTTGTCCCAAAGAAGAGAAAATGAGACAAAAATCCCTTACCACTTTGTTAACTTTTGAACCGTAAACCCCATGAAAGAGATAACATTAAATGGACCTGTAAATAAAAATAATTTTCAGAATAATAACATTAAAATATGTTCATTTAAATTATATATACGACATAAAATAACTAGGTGGTGAATATGGCATTTTTCACACAAAAGTAAAAATTGAGACGGAAATCGCATACCTTAAGTCTCAACTTCCTTCTTACATGTTAAAAAATTATCTATAATAAATATAATTTTATTATGAATATATTAAAAATAAATAATTATATATATTTATATATATAACTATATATAATTTACTTATGACCTTTTCTTACACACTTATTAACAATTCTATGATAAAGCCGATTTCTGGGCAATAACTTCTTTATATTTCATGTTTGTTTTGATTTGACATTTTTGTTATATTATTCACTTGATAATGGTTAGATAATATATTTAATATTAAACATGATATAAATATAATATATATTCATTATATATGTATTTAGAGTAATCCATAAAATTTAGATATTGAAAATTTAATATATCATTCATGGAGATGGTAGGTCATACGTATGCATGAATGTTTTATTCATTTTCTCGATAGAATGAAAAAACACGTAAAAAAATATATTAATATTTTATAGCAGTTTTTATGACTTATATATCATATATTTTTATTAAACCCATCCTTATTACCTTCCATGTAATGCATGAATGAATCACATCACTTCACGAGGTGGGAGTTTCATTCACACACGAGCGACGTTACTGTATCACCATAGAATGGATAGTAAGAAGGTATATGAGATATAATAATTAAAATAATAATAATATCATAAATATTATATATAAATAATAATTATATTGTAACATCTAGTCATGATAGATTCTGATGCAAAACAATTAACATTCGATCATGAGGCGGTAGTCTTCCAAACACATCATTAATGATTTTTCAACCCATTTGATGGAACAAGATATAGATTTATGTTTTTTCATTAAAATAATAGAGTATAATTATGTTTAATATAATTAGGATATAATATAAATTTGGTTTTATAAGAATTTAAGGAGTTGTATGAATAATTAAAAGAAAACACATAGTTCAGGACATTGCCTCTTATTCAAACAACTTTTTAGGTTCGCATCAAATTCTTATTAAGTTGGATTTATGACCAAAATAATGCCTCTAGGATGAGAGTATGGAATTAAGTAACTGATTTTGTAATGTATTGAATGAATCAATGGTTTTTGGAAGTATGAATAGAATACTATAGTTTGAGGCCATTCATAAGTGAGGTGAGCGGTACACTTCTAATTTTTAAAAAGAAAAATGTCTTCCCATGTATTCCACATTACAAAAGGATCCAAAATGGTACATTATAAAATCTTAGAGGTTATAAGGCCTAAATATACCCATAAAATTAGTTTTGGAAATTTTTTTGGTCATTTTTAACCCTTTTCTTTTTAGTTTAACCCCCTGGTAAACTCATTTTCACATTAACCATGATAATTGATTTTATATCGCTTTTACTATTCATAATAGTAAAAAATTAGTTTGGACTTGTTAGAAAATATTAATTATTATAATTCCAAATATGGAATCGAATTTTAAAAATTCTATTCATAAAATTGTAAAATTTTAATTTTAAACTAATCTCATATTGGCAATGAAAAGGCGGGTTTCAAGAGTTAAAATGTTCAATAGGTTAAGAAGTTTTTATATAAAAATTAAGTATAAAATTGGTTTAAATGACCTAAATTATATTAATATAAATATCATTGAACTAATTTATTTTTAAAACCATAATAAATTTTTTTATGATTTTAAATTCTATAAAATAAATTATAGTTCTTAATAAAATTTTATATTTTTCACTATTTATTGAAAATTTTATCTTCTTGGAAAATTCTATAAACATCACCATAATATTATGTTAATATTATTTTTTCAAAATTAAATTAACTTTTTTTCAAATAAATATTTTAAATTTGGAAAAAAATAACTCTAAAATAATTTCACAAAATGTGACCAAACTGTTTGTCAGAAAAATTCTATTTTTAAACAATAAATTCAATTTACTCTTATATATTGTATAGAAGAAACATAATATAAACATTAAAAATTGGATTGTATTTATTATATATATATTTATTTATTTAATTATAATAATTCACAAAAATTTAAATTTTTTTAATTTATTTAGTTAAAAATATTTTTTGTGCACAAAAATAGTTTTCCGAATAATACTTAATTTATTTTAATATAGTGTTGATTTTCATTTATAATTAATTTTTCACCAAAGAATTAATTTTAAATTCATGTGTAGACCATATATTTTCATAATTTACCTAATACAATTCATACCCTCTATTCCAGTGGCTGGGCAATAACTATCATATTAAACAATAATATTTTAATAGTATGTCACGATCCATTTAAACTCGATGTTTTGTATAACACAAGCTATAATCAGTATTCTGAGTAACATAATCTAAAATTAGTGATGCTTGTGATGTAATCAAAACATGATGTTGTGTATAATGAAACATATCCAAAATATTAAATTTATATGAAAAAAAGAATTTTACAAAATATCAGGGTGTTATATTCTACCACACATAAAATGAATTTCACCCATAAAATTAATCTCTTTGGTACCAACAACTATGGATAATTCTACCATATGAAATACTTAGGATCCTAAATAGCTTCCTTTAAAGGGTGGTTTTTCTATAAAACATTTACCAGGTTATTGGTATTGTTTTGTAGAACATTCATTGTATGATCTAGAGTCTCCATCATTTGTTCCTAATATGAATGATCATTATCTTCTGGTATAACCTCTGAGTTTAGTACATTTTATGGATCATGTATATACATACTCAGGAGTTGTACATGGAACACATTGTGAACTTAAGAGAGGTTACGTGGATGCACCAAACAATAATCTATTATCCTGATATGATCAAGTATTTCAACAAAACTGATATACAAAGGGAATAATTTTCTCTTCTTTATTTTATTGAGATATTCATGTAAACTTCTTTTTAGTGACTTCAAATTGCATATATCCTTGGAATGTATCTTCATATATCTTCTTTTAATTTTTTGACCCTTACGTTTTGATGAATGGAGCTAACCTTATCTATAATTTTATCGGCTCACTTAGGTTACAAAATATTTCATTATAGAAAATCATTCTTGTATAATGGGGTTCTTGTAAAATCACAGACCCGAACAACCACCAAAATAGTGGTAAATGGGTATGGTGTTACTAGACTTAGGAATACCTCCTCGAATGTTGAAGGATACCAACTAGACGTGAGAGTGTAAATAGGTATAGAGGGGTGCTTATACCATCTCAAAGGAATAATAAAGTACTAGTACGAGAGTAATAAATCAACCAATAATGGTAATAAGGAATTAGAAAAGTTGAACCAGACCTGCAAAGTAGATACACTATCAAAATAGATCAACAGTGGAAGCAATATATAAACAAGAGAAATGGATGATAAATATAAAATCATGTTGAAAATTACTTATAGCTACATAACAAACCTTGTTTGCATCCACCGCAGGTCACACACGTCAATAAACAATGGAACCCCTGGAAAACGAATAGTAGTAATGAAATAAAGTAATCATGATGATACAAGAAATAAATCCAAACAAGTATAATTTATTTAGGAATGACCTTAGGATCTATTCCAAACCCCAATGAAATAGTTAATATAATCTATCTTCTAAAGCTAATCTATTTCATGTACGTAAATCCATAAAGTCTACAGGTGTACTGAAGGGCCTGTGTAGGGAGTGATATGAATCTAAGTAGGATACCACCCAATTGTACGTACCTAGTATAGGTGTCTAATCAAGAATGGATCTATATGGGATGTAAATATTTGAATGAACAATGTAAACACAACCACCACTAGTGCATAGCAGCCACCAGGGAGCATCACCCACATTGGCCAACGCTGCAACCTCATTCACATAACTGGAACCACATTCCTCATGACACTCCATGTCTCAATTATCTACATTTCAAAGGCATGCCCATACAAGAGTAAACCGACAGCATGTTCCACTTGACACCTCGTGTCTCAAGTAGGGACATCCCATAAGCATGCCCATGTAGTAGTAACCTGGCACCATGTGCCTCCTGACACCTTGTGTCTCAAGTATCGACATCCCATAGGCATGCCCCAACAATCTGAAGGCTCGTCACCATTCACATGGACTATAAGTCAAGCACCCCCAAACCATAATCACCTCACCGCCACTATTGTGGCCTCTACCCACACAAGCAGTCAAAACCACCCCATCACGGTGTCACTTATGTTCACACAACCAAATTCATAGGTGAGTAGTAATCACCAAATATAGAATCTAATCCACAACCTCTCTGGCACCTCGTTCCCCTACGACCATGTTGCACAGAATCTGATGGCCATGCCATCAATGTAAGCTAGGTTGTGCCCAACCTGACATTCACACTACCTCAATCCAACATCCACGATGCCCAATCCTATGATCAAACCACCAAAATAATCCAGTTCAATCCCAAGCATTGATCAATCATCACTTAAGAATATTTGGGCCATGCCCAACACAATCCATAGATTCCAGCAAATATAAAAGCAAGCATCACATATATATAAATAAAATAGTCACTCTAAACATGAAAAACTATTTAAACAACTGAATTAAACTATCCATGTGATGCTCTATAGTAGCACTGAGATCTGTAAAGCCTCTAATAAAATTAATCATGTTTTAGTAGTTTAAACGAAATCATTTAATTAAAACAAAATCAATTGTATCCATTTTGGCACCCCGAACAAAATGCCCCAAATGAGCCATGGCCTCCAACCCAGCCTCGCTCAAGTATAACAAGGTAAGCTAATTCCAAGAAACATCCCATAATTCAAATGACCAATTAAATATAAATAAACACGGGTCTTTCTCAATTCCTAACATTGAGCTAATAATACATTGGCCCCAAATGACCACAAAAACATAAAATAAGGTGTGCACCCCTACCTCCTACTAGTAAAATGATCCTCCTCCAGTATCAGCATCTAATTCAGTATAAACATTATGGATCTATAAAAATAATTAATTATCAAACCCCTATAAATTAGTTTAAAAAAAGAAATATTAAAGGATCAAGAGGAATCAAGGGAATACCTTGGGGGTTTGAACGCTAATGAAGGAAATCAAAACGGAGTTTTGATGGATATTCGGGAGAAAAAACGAGCTCTGACACTACTTGATCATGAACCCAGATGAAACCATCTTCCCTCTTCATAAAAACAAGGCTACTTCCCATTTTCAAAAAAATGATATCCCATATGAATATAAATGTAAAAGGAATGTGGCTTCCTTAACTGTTCATTTAGCGGTCAGCATTTCCCTCTAGACTTGCAGACATGACTACTCGGTGTGTACAAGGAGGTACCCAGCAAGTACATGGTCAATTTGTTTTACCCTCAGTGACACCCCTATGTGCCATGTATATCCGCCACAAGGTCAATACCTACACGAAGTGTACTAAGAAGACACCTCATGTACATGGTAAAATCTATCCCTCATCGACTTCCCCTACACGCCATGTATGGACATCACACACAACCAAGGGTACATGGCGTATACTTGGGAGTACACGGCTTGTAACCCAAAAACATCCATAACCTTCCTAGGTTCCCCTTATTCCTCAAAAAATATTATAGAAAAAACTAAAAAACTAGAAAAGAAAAGAATTTTACCTCATAGGAAGAACTAGGTTCTTACAAACTCCCCCCGCTATAGAAATTCGTCCCGGAATTTCCCTTCTAAGGGTGGTGAATATAAATTACAAAACAACTTTGGCCCAAAATTCAAATCAATCAAAGGTCCATCGACCTAATACCTAGACCCATGATCCTATCATGATGCATCGTCACCCCTGAACCTTATAAGGTTCTCCTGTTTTGATTCTGAAATCCATTCAGGTCACACACCGCATCAGTGTCCACCTCAACGAGGTCTTGGATACTAAAAAAAACCTAGTGCATTTCACCTCCAGTAACCGACATCCTTGATTCTCCAAATCCAACGAAACTTCAGGTAACCTACATCCTCAAATCTCTAGATGCCCACAAAACCTCACGTAACCTACATCCTTGATTATCTTGATGCCCAAGACACCTCAATTAACCCACATCCTTAATGATCTTAATGCCATGAATCTCATTTATATATAAAAAAATAATCACACTCCCAAAATTATACCAATCCCACTGATCAGCATCTGGAAAATCCACATAAATCATGTTCATCTCATGCACTCAAAATATACATGCCTCAAGAGGCCATGCCAAAAAGGAAATAAGAAAATCACGGTGATTCCTACAGAGTACCTCTGACAGTCGTCAGCTCACTAGCATGTTCAGCCTCTAACAGCTCCACAACGTGAACCTAGCCTGAAGTACAACTACCAAATGCCTAACCTCCATGGGTTTCTACTCCAGCCACCATCCACATACACCTCAAATGGGTCCTATTTTCTCTAACACATCCTCCACATGTAGCGGAGCCTTGGCTTCCATCACCGGGTACCAATCCTACGTCGACCTCAAACGCCACCATCTGTCCTGGTCCTTGCCTACCAGTTTCCTACGAAGACTTTCTAAAGAACCTATCTTGATGTCCGACCTATTCATATGACCATCACTACTTTAGAGGCCTATCACACTGAGTTCAGACATGCCCTGGCTTCCCACACTAAAACCATGCCACTAATGAAATTCCATGAGGAGGAATAGTGGAGTCCTCAGCCTGAATTCCCTGCTAGAAGTCATCTTGACATTGCTTCCTACTATTTGAACCATCACCTGAATTCACTGATTGGCTCAAATTGTATTTTTCCATCAAGTTTCCCTCATTTATTAGTGTTTGATTCACCACCTCCTCGAACTAGGCCAACCTGAATATATTTACCCTCACCTTAATGGTGTGACATAAGCCATCCTTGAAGCACCTCACCCTCAAGGTGTGATCGATTAACATATCTGGTCTAATGCAAGACAGATCAGTGAAAGTAGTTTCATAGTCCATGACGGACATGTCACACTACTAAAGGCTCTAGAACTCTTGATCCCTCTCTACCCTCAGCGTCTCTAGTTAAAAGTTCTTGAAAATAATCTCAACAATATCCTTCTATAACAATACTTCATGGATGTGAGATTGAACCTTCACGTCCCACCAATGCATCATTGGTCCTCCTATCATGTACTTCTCTAGCTTGACACTCCACCCTACAGGCATCTTGAGCTGCTTGAAGATCATCTTCCTATTCTTTATCTAGTTGTTAGACGCCAGTTAGACACCCTCACACCGGAAAAGTGGTGTTTGATGCGATTAGAACTCTCATGTAAGATATGACATATAGGGCTTTGTACCTTGTGTGCCTCAGTAAATCCTCTACACGACACATACCAGACTAGAACATATCTGCCTATCATTCCATGCCCTGAATGCTGCCAAACCCGACTGCTGCTCTACCTGCACTTGATCCTAAACCTATTCCTGCCCCTGAGCCTGTACCTATGGCTCATTATCTATTTTTTCCTCAGGTGTTGGAACTTGATCGAGCTCCTATAGCATTGTACCATCACTCACCTAACTTTTATTTGAGCCATCTAGGATGAACCTACTCAATACCAAAAATGGTCAGACAATGCACATATATAACAATATATATATATATATAACAGAGATAAGGAAAGAAGTAAAGAGGCTGCATGTAACAACTACCCTTACTCTCCCCCACTGCAACACTACCCCATAGAATCCCAGCCCCATGGCATCCTTACCTTCCTCCCTCAATAGAGCCATGTATCAAAAGTACGTTGGTCCATGCCTATCCCTACAATCATCATTGACTCAAACTGACAACCAAGTTGCCCAATAAAGATGATCAACATCACCTCAGTCATAGTACTTTCCTAATCATATACTAGCCAAGCCCAAATCTCATGCCACATTAAATTTTACTTAATTTAATGCATCAAATATTACATTCAAATAAATAATAAATTCTATTAGGAATATCACCTTTCACATTTAATAATAATCTATAGCATGGAAATTGATATTATTCACATGATATTATCACTTCACAAAGCATTAATGGAGTAATTAATTTAAAATACTCTAACAATGTGCCTCTCCAAATCCATGAAAACTCACCATGTCATACCAACCCAAGGTTTAATTCTCTCTTACCGTACTGGGTCAAGGGTCACATATCACAACAAATAATCATCACAAACCAAGTGATCTTAAAAGGGGTAAATCATATAAATAGTAATCTGAGCAAAAGAAAAATACAAATTCCCACCCAAGGAAACATGGTCCATCCCTCTTATCTGGGGCTGTAGGCACTCAAGCACATGTTAGAGATCCAGTTCCAACAAAAACCAATATCTAACCTACTATATCCCAAATAGTAAAACTATCATCAATAAAAAGTCAGTCTCAATCTCATTAAGAGTCAGTCAAATGATGGTACAAAATCCTAGTCAATAACATCCTTCCCTCTAATCGATCATTGTAACATCCCGGACCTGAACAGCCACCCAAATAGTGCTAAATGGGTTAGCTGATACTAGCCTTTGGAGCACCACCCTAAATTCTAAAGGCTTCCAAATAGAATCTATGGTGTAAAAAAGTATAGTGTGGAGGCTATACAATATCCAAGAAAAATAAGTTTTTGGCCCGAATATAATAAAAATACCTATGGTGGTATTAAGGACCCAGTAGACTTGAACCAGACCCGCATAGTGAAAACACATCCAAAACAGATAAACAGCAGAGGCAATATAAAAACAAGACCAATGGAATATAAAAATAAACATGCTGAACACCACATGAAGATACTAAACAAACCATGTAGGCATCCAAAGTAGGCCATACATGTCAATAAACAATAAATCCCATGGATAACCAATAGTAGCTACGAAAAAAGTAAGCATACTGATACAAGAATGAAATAAATACAAGTATACTCTAGCCAGTCATGACTTCAGGGCCCATGACAAATACCCATAAAATATTTAATATGATCCATCTCCTAAATTTGATCACATTCCTACACTTAAATCCATAAAGTCTACAGGCATCCCGAAGGCCCCATGTAGGGTGTGAGACGAATCTCAGTAGGATACCATCCAATCGTGCATACCAAGTATTGGTGTTTAAGAAGGAATGCATCTATAAGGGACGTAAACAGTATGATGCACAATGTAAACACAACCTCCACTACTGCTCAGCTTCCATAAGGGAGCATCACTTGCTTTGGCCAATGCTAGAATCTGAGTCATGGAACAAGAACCATGTGCCTCCTAACACTACCTGTCTCAAGTACTGATGTTATGAAGCCACACCCATGTAATAGTAACCCGACATCAAGTGCCTCTTGACACCTAATGTTTGAACTACCAACATCCCATATGCATGCCCAAGAATTATTAACCTGAAACCATGTGACTCCTAACAACTCGTGTCCTATGTACTAACTTCCCATAGGCATTCCCAAACAATTTGAATGTTCCTCTCCTTCCATGTAGCTTCTACGGCAAGCAACCACAAACCATAATCACCTAACTAAAACTACGGGGGACTCTATACACATGATAGGTCAAAACCACATCATCATGGTGTCATCTATATGAATCCGACCCAAATAATGGGTGATAGGTAATCACCAAATAAAGAAACCAAGCTGAAACCTATCTAGAAACTTGTGTGTCTGCGACTATGTCGCTCAAAATTTAATGGCATTTCCATCAATGTAACTGGGGTTGTGCCCAACCTGAAATTCACACTGCCTCAATCTGATATCCATGATGATCAATCCCATGGAAAAACAACCCAAATAGACAAGGTCAATCCCATCCTATGGTCAATCATCACTAAAGAATATTTGGGCCATGCCCAATACAACCCAAAGGTCCCAGCATATGAAATATCAAGCATCACAAATATATAATAAAAATAATCACTCTAAACATTAAAAATAGTTTAAATAGTTTTTCTTCACTAGATATGTGTTCCCCCATACCAGTAATGAGGTCTTTAAATTCTCTAATAAACTTAATCATGCTTTAATCGTTTAAACTTAGCCGTTTAATCAAAACAATTAAATTATAACCATTTTGGAACCCCCGGAAAAAATGACCCAAATGACCAGTGGGCTCTAACCCAGCCTCTCTAAAGAATAACAACGTAAATTAATTCTCAACGGCATCCCATAAGGCATAATTTCAATTCAATATAGAGAAACATGGGTCTCTCTCAATACTTAATATTGCGCTAAAAAGACAAAACCCCTAAATGACCACCAAAACACAAAACAAGGTATGAACAACCTTCCTCATACTAGTATGATGATCCTTATCTGGTATCAGCCTCTAATTCGATCTAAAGAACAGTTGATATACTAAATAAGAATTAACGCTCAAACCCCTATAACATGGTTTAGAATTCAAATCAAGATTAAAGGATCAAGGGGAATCGAGGGCTTATCATGGGGGATCCAACACATCTGACATTGATCAAAACGGGGTTTAGACGAACGATCGGGAGAAAAAAGGAGCTCCAGCACCACTTTTTCATAATCCCGGACAAGACCCTCTTACCTCTACCTCAAAACGAGTTTACTCCCATTTTAACAAAAAAAATGAAAATACACAGCGTGTATATAAAACTACACAGTGTGTCTCTCAATTAATTGTTCATTTTGTGGCCGACTTTTCCCTATAGACTTGCCAGCATGACTACACTGCCTATACTAGGACATACACTGTGTGTACATAGTCAATTTTTTCTACCATCACTGACAACCCTACTCACCACATATACATGCCACATGGTCAAGACCTACATGGCGTGTACTAGGAAGACACGACATGTACCGGGAAGACACAGTGTGTACATGGTAAAATCTCCCTGACTTCTCCTACCCACCATGTATAGACATCACATACGACCAATGGTATACGGCCTTTACTTGGGAGTACATAGAATATACCCAAAAAATTCCAAAACCTACCTAGATTCCCCTGTTTCCTCAAAAACAGTTTAGAAACTACTAAAAAATGAAAAAATATATATGTACCTCAGAGGAAGAACCAGGTTCTTACTATTTTACCCTTTATTACATAGAGATTTTTATAAGGTGCCATCTAAATTCTTGGGTGAAATATATTATTGTATGAAAATTAAACTAGAAGATGGTTTTGATCCAAACTAACTTTTAAATACACATATAAAAATCATAGAATATCCTTTATGGTTTGAATTTTTTTCTCAAGCTAATCATATTTCTATTGATGATATGTATTGTTGAAACATATCTCTATATCCAGTGCCTTCAAAATAATTTTATGAAACTTCTAGGTAAACCGTGTATCCCATTCAAATATAATAAAATATTATAATCCATGAAACCTCGACACTTTATTAATGTATATCATGGACAGAATATCCAAATATACATCTTCCTTAATAGAGATAAAATGTGCTGAATTCATATGGTGATCGATTACAACCCATTTAGCTTTATGACCTATCATGTTTTGGGTAGTCCTAAAATAAAACCCATGTTGATGTCTTCCCATTTTTTATTTGGTAAAATTAATGGTCGAAGAATCCTTTTAGACCATTTTCTGTGGTCCTTGAATTGTTGAGATACTAAGAACCAAGATACATATTCTTCAATATCTATCTTTATTTTATCCCACAAAAAATAATATCTCATGTAGTCCAATGGTAAGTGATATAGCCTTGTTTATCATATTTTTTGGGTTCAATCCTTGTGGCCTTCCTGGATGCAATATGTTTCCACCCAACTTACGAGTTATCCTTTTTCCAAATAAATATTAATAAAAACATTATAAAATTAAAATAAAACAAAATTACCTTAAACTCAAAGATAATATATAACCAAATGGTTACCAAAACCTTTAATAATATATCAATAAATTGCATTACACCTCAAATAGTGTTTTCAATAAAAATATATACAAAACCAAAGGGTTGTATTTCCCTACATGTCTATCAAAATACCCTTAATCTTGATAAAATACCATCAAATAAAACCTACAATTGTTTTTATAAAAAATTGAATTATTTATCAACCATAAATTCATAAACCAATGACTATATCCATAAATCATAAGTAAATATTTCACAAATTGATATATGCTTCCAAAATTAACACAATCATTAGATATTTCATGATTACTATAATCGAAATACCTTTTTTGAAATACTTCTACAACATAATTCATCAATCCAAAAACATAAAAACTTAAATAATTTCACTTCATTAGTTTGAATAACATATATATTTCCGTGCTCTTGGGTATAACCCTTAGTTTATATCATTAACTTAGATAATTATCATGTTCCCCCATATAATAAATTTAATTCCATAGAAACTCATTTATTTAGGACCTTCATTTCTACATGGATAAAATCTTCCTCAAATTTTAAGATATTATTCTAGGTTCTTCATCAAACATTCATGACATTTAGAAATCCAAATCTTATTTATTCTAGGTTTGTTACCACATGATCTTTTATAAAAGTCCAATTTCCTCTTATTTTATGTATTGGTATTATTAACATTGTTTATTTTGTTAATCATAATTCATGATAGTAGATTTTAAATAATAAAAATATTTTTCCCCATAATCATCATCCAATTTGGTTGTTCAATATCAGTTAAATTTCTGTCACATTGAGTGAAAAAATGATTCCTCTTGATCCCAACTAGTGAATAAAACCTCAAAGTATAGTATGATAAACAAAATTCATTAAGGAAAACCACGAAATCTTGAAAAATCAATTATAAAATGTATGTATCATGAATCCTTATTTTAAATATATGAAAAAATAGGCTTTAACTAGTTCATTCATAGTAATTATTCAAATCCTTCATGATGGTGTGTAAAGAGTTTTTAAATTTCAAAAACATATCCCTCAGGGGTGTCAAATAATATTTACAGAAAGGCCCATCGTTACTCCTCAGGTAACAAGTAATTCCATCCAAATATTCCCATTTTGGAGTTACTTCCATGAGGTACCTATGTTCTAAAGCCACATCTACTTATAGTGTCTAGGCGGGGATGTTATTTCATGGAAACCACTCGTTCTATCCTTTACCAAAATTGTATCAATATTTCCTATACTTGGATTCATCCTTAAACATAACATTACTTATCCCACTGATGTCTTCCCCTTATAGTTTCCAAATGATAACTAATCCTTTCCTATGATACCAACTTTAGAGACACAAACTTCGCATACATATATATGACATAATTTAGATGAATATTTATTACATTTCACAAAAACATCCCAAGTATCATTATAGTTTAGTTCTGTTAGAGACTTAGTACACAATATTCTTATTTATTAAAATATCTTCGACATCTCCCATAACAATATTATCACATAGTATTATTCTTTGACATACCTAACATAAAAACGAATTTTTTATAACCCGGGAAAAGGATATAAAATAAAGGGTGAGATCATATTCTAATCAAGGGTAAACAACATAGATACAAACATATCATGAGAATAAGGGTAGATGACATGAGAATAACATTTGAAAACAATACCCTAAATATAATAGATCATAAACATGAGTCAGGGAATAAATCAAATTAGTTAATAAGACAATAATTATACTGTAATAAAAGAACATTATCCATGAGAACATAAAATTATCATAAAATATAGATTTTCAGCATACCCAAAAACATAGAAAATAATTTCCTTGGTATTCAAGGATCGTTTCCAAATCTATCATAGTAGAATGGGTTCACTTCCAAAAACATAGATGTAGTCACGGTTCACTCACAATATTATCATAGTGGATAGAGTACCTTATTGAAATAGGTCTAATTTGCATTTGAGTTATGTTTATCTCCTGATATATCAATATTTACCTATTACATTGTAGGGATACATAGGTCCCACCCATAACATTATCAAAATAATTAATATGTGTTCTATAAGATCATAAAAGATTCATCATTTTATAACCTATAAAAGAAGTGGTCTTCATTAAATATCCATCATATCAGAACCCAGAAAAATGGGTTTCATTTACATTTCATTATAGAATAACCAATGTAAAAGAAGAAGTATTAATAATCATTTCATTATTTAATCATAGAATAACCAATGGAAAAATAATTTGACTTCATTATCATTTTATCATAGTATAATAGGTGGAAGAGAAATGGGTATCATAAGTATCTTTTTATCATAAATATAAACCATTTAGATAAATAATAGGAACGGTGTCCTTGTATTATATCCTAAATAAATCATAGGTCACATAAAAGGATGTCATTTTAGTAGAAAAATGATTTAAAAATATTACATGGAATATTTATTATATAAAATAAATACTCCTATTTAATAAATTTTTTTTAAAAAAATATAAAAATTATAATATCCTTTTTTATGAAAATAAATTCATAATCTTATAAATAAATTATAAAATATCATTTAAAACATCCCCTGAGTAAATATATTTTCCACTTTGGAAAATTTTTTATATGAAACTTTTTAAAAATAATTTACTCTAAAAATAAAATTTTAATT
Source organism: Viscum album (assembly GCA_963277665.1). Lineage (NCBI taxonomy): Eukaryota > Viridiplantae > Streptophyta > Magnoliopsida > Santalales > Viscaceae > Viscum > Viscum album. Next base: position 1,365,232,424 of record OY728147.1, read on the forward strand.
TTTTGATGTAGTATTCATAGAGAATAATGGTAATTACATTGAAAACATCATCCATACCCGAAATTTTAGAACTAATATTCAATTAACATCTTTGGTAAAAACCAAACCATAACTCTTTATAAAATAAAATAAAAATTTAATTTGAAAAATTTAGTAAAAATTAAAAAGTGGGTAAAAGTTTTTTAATAAATATTTTCTATAAATATAAAAAATTTAATGAACTTTTTGAAAACATGGTTTTGGAGGATTAAGGGTTTTCGACTGAAGATAGAAATAAAGAAATTATTTCTTAAAAACACTATTTTGAACTATTGAGTAAATTAGGAGAATAAAATGATGGGAAAATATATTATAATGAAATAAAAATAGAAAAATAAAATTCATGATTTCATTTAGGGATAGATCATAATATTTCATCATTGTAATCATAATCATAAATAATCCTGATAAACTATGAGATTGTATCATAAAACTATTCCCACATTAGTAACATTGAACCATAATCCCTATGAAAGAATAAAATTAAATAAAATATATAATATCATGAGAATAAATAAATTCAGGATATTATATGTAAAATGGTCTTTATATACACCTCATAAAGGAAAATATGTGCATAACAAAATGTATGCCCCAAAAAAGAAAAAACGAGACAAAGATTCCATTATTGATTTTGTAACATTTGAAATTTAAACCCCATGAATGAGATATCCTCAAATAGACATGTAACTATCTATAATTTTCATTTTAAGTATCATAAAATAATTTTATGTGAATTATATGCCCCACAAAAATGAAATATGTGGTGAATATGGAATGTGTTTCATAGAAGGGAAAAGTGAGACTGAAATCCATTACCTTAAGTCTTGAATTCATTCTTACACATTAAAAACACCTATATAATAAAATTAATTTTACTAAAAAAATATTATATAACCATATATATCATATCTTATATTATTTTCTTATAATATTTTATTACCATTTTATTAACAATTCCATGTTAATGTAACATTTCGAGCAATAACTATATTTTTTCATGTTGGTTTTGATTTGTTTTTTGTAATATTACAGTGATAATTATTCCATAATATGAATAATTTTAAGCATGATATAATTATAAAATATATTTATTATATATCTATTTATATTAATCAATAATGGTTATAGATAGAAAATTAAATAAATTCTTCATTAACATAGTAGGTCGTACGTATGCATTAACATTATTTCAAATTTCTCATTAGATTGAAATAAAAAAGGTAAATGATATATAACAATTCCATAATAATTTTAATGTTATAAATATCACATATTTTTTAAAAATTCATCCTTATTACCCTCCATATAAAGCATTAATGAATCACAACTCTTCACAAGGTAGTTATTTGTTGTACAAACAACTGATGATTTCATATACCATTTTATGGAAGAGGGAAATTATTTAGACTATGTAATTAATATAAAAAATCTTAGTATATTGAAGATAATGAGGTTTTAATTTCATCATTGTTTGATAAAAATTTATGGATGTTAAGGAAGAAATAAAATTAAATTCTCATTTATGGACATTACCTCTTCTTCATACAACTAAATTTGGTTTTCACCAAAAGGATTCATAAGATGGATTTCTAACAAAACTAAGGATTCTATGATAAGAGGAGAAAATTAAGTAAATTGTTTATGAATTTATTTACCCAACCAATTAGTTTTGGAATTATTTAATATATAGGATATGGTGTGGACTTTTACAAGGGAGATGAGTGGCACACTTGGAAATTTTGAAAATAAAATTGTTTTCCCATGTTTTTCTCATGAAAAAATATTTTACATGGTCCATTATATTACCAAATATGTGATAAGGTCTAACAATGTCCATAAAATGGTTTTTTCTCATGTTGTGGGTAATCTCTAACACATATATTGTTATTTTAATCCTCTAGTAAACCAATTTTCACCTTAATAGCTGTAATTAGTATTTTTACTTCTTTTACTATTAATAATGGTAAAAAAATTAATTTTAACTTATTGTTAAACATATATTATTCTGTTTAAAAATATGATATCCATTTTTTTATTTCATTCATATAAGGGGAAGTTTTAATTTTAAATTAATCCAACGAACGTGGTGAAGAATTGGTTTTCGAAAAAGAAATGTTTCAAAATCATAAAAAGTGATTATATAAAAAATAAATAATAAATTGAATAAAATTACCTAAATTTGATTAATATATATATATATATATAATTACACTAATTTAAATTTTATAACCATATTAATAATAATAATTTTTTGAATTCATTAAAATAAATAATAATTCTTAATAAAAATCAGTATTTTTCATCATTCAAGAAATAAATTATCTTCTCAAAAACATTTCAAAAAAATCACCCAAATATAATTATGACCTTATGATTTAAAAATATAATTTAATTTTTTCAAATAAATTTTTTCTATGTGGAGGAAATTTATTTTGAAAATAAGTATGCAAAATGCAAAATAAATTGTTTTTTTGAAAAATGAAAATTTTAAGCATAATATTGGATATACTCTTGTATATTTCCTTGGAAACACATAATATGAATTCAAAATAATTATATTCAATATATAGTTATTTAATTTAATTATAATTATAAAACAGCTTTTTTATAATTTATTGAGGTAAAACATTTTTCTTTGTATTAAAATAGTTGTCAAGAAAACAAATTATTTTATTTTTAAATATTTTTTTTTAATTAATTGGTCACAAAAGTAATAACTTTATATAAATTTTTAGACCATATATTTTCTTAATTTATTTAATCAATTCATGCACAGTATTCCAATAGTTATGTGATAACTATCATATTAAATAATATTATTTTGAATGTATGTCACGCATTATTTAAACCCAGAGTTTCATGTAATGCAAGATGGACTCAATGTTTCAGTTAATGAAAACTAAAAATAGTGTTGTGTGTAATGAAATATAAACATGTTTTTCTATTTGAAATAAAATATCCAAAATATTAAATATTGTAGCTAAACATATATTTCAAGAAATCGATAGGTGTTACACCACTAACCAATGCGTCACTGCCCAAAATATTTCATCCTCGAATCCAGTTACCAACATCTCTAGTAACCCCCCCCCCCCCCACTGCCACCACCAAATGTTTCCCACACATCACACAGTAGAATAAAGAAATTACATCAACACATAGCACCACATTATAGCTTTAACAATTTATCACAATTCAGATTCTTCATATAGGGATTAAATCATTTTACTTTCTTAGTTGGTGTGGGTATTCTCAGACAATTCATATGTCCATGGGAAACCATTTCATTATACATATATAAATTATTATCCATTTATTTATGTTTTATTAAAACAATACATACAACCACAATTTGGGAATCATAACAACTACAACACAAGTAGCGATCCCAAAAGGCATGGTTTTCTATATCATTAGTAAATAAGTGTAATCGTATAAGAAATATCATAAAATCAGTAAAAAAATATTAATACACTTCACCTAAAATTTAAGTATAATACAATAAATATATTCTTAATATAACCTTTATTTTATACACAATGGAATATAAAATATTTTAATTACCACACATGCACATAAAGAGGGAGAGAACAAGGATATCCTACCACACGAAAGCATTTGGAATAACTGTGCACAACATGGTGGAGTAGAAAAAATCAAAATACCATAACTACAAAATGTAACCTTAGATCATTCATATATTTATAAATATAAATCTCATTATTACAATGATAAAATATAGAGAAAGGGGGAAGTAAGATCCTCTAAAATCAGTTACATTTCACTCAAAACTAAAGAGGAAGTAGATAAATTAGTGGGTTTCAAAAATTTATCAAACGAATATAACTAGAATCACTTATGATGTGAAACATTGATTCATGCTATAACTATTTTTTATTTTCACCAATTCAATCCCTGAAATCAGTTCGAGCTATGGATGCCTATAATTTAAATCTTGATGATTATCTATTGATTTCTATAGTTTCTCAACATCAAATTAATTCACATTATAAAGAACTATTTTAGATAGTGAATTAATTAAGAAAAAAATTCCCTTATAAAATATTGAGTTTTGAATCACCATCATATAATACATGAATAAAAATTCACATCATTAATATAGGATCACACCGAAAAACACCCTTGATCGTATGAATTCATTGCCAAACTCTAAAAAACCATCCTCGAGCCTCCCCCAAAAATATCCTTTCCCAAACTACAAAATTAATAAGTCAATAAGGCAAAAGCTAATTAATATATATTTTACATGGGTTATAATGACCAGCAATGAAGGTGGTTATTAATAATGAATCGGTATTTCCATCATAGACTATTAAATTTTCCATTAACTGGGCATGTCAAAATAGGGAGAGACATAATGTATATATACATATATACTAAAAAATATATATTATCATAATATTAATAATATAATGATTATATAATAATTGAGAAACATTGTATGATTTGTTTATAAATTAAAAAGAAAATGTATTAATAAATGAAGAACGATTTGAAGGAAGGGGAATAAATGTTACCTTATCCTTGAAATTTTCTCCTTTTACTAAGGCCATAATGCCTTAAAATATTATATTTAGGTTAGATAAAAATATATTTAAGTCTTATAAGAGTTTTTACATCAGATATTTGGGAAAATCTCAAGAAATGGGATGAGTTTTTGAACTAATTATCCATGGGGGTGAGAGGGTAATTTATACATAGTGCGGAGGAATATTTTTTTGGATATAATAACGAATAAAATATTATTTCAAGGCCAGTAATTTAAATAATTATCATCCTTGATTATTTAATTAGTATTTATTTAAAAATAAATTTTTTATTATGTTTTAAGTTGTTTCACATTTATAATTATTTTTTATAATAAATTATATAAAATAAAGGAATAAAATAACCAAAAATCGTTATTTAAGGATTACATGTTCTATTTAGACATTGGAATTTACTGTTTAGGGTTAGAAATTGTTTTTTTATATATTTTTTATCTTATTAAAAGGAATTTTCATTGAGATTTTCCTTATGTAATTAATTAAGTAATTATTAGTTCAATATTTTTCCATAAAACAAACCATTTTAAAGAACATTATTTATATTATTCACCGAGAAAATTAAATTTTCATTAAAATGATACCAAAAAATTCATTCTTTACAATTTTCATTGTATTTAATCTAAAACTAAAATTAATTTTAAAAAATTAATTTTTTAACATATGTAATTTAATTTAAATATTTAAATATAAATTGATAATTAAAAAAAGTTAAAACATACCATATTAAATATCTACCCATAAATTTTCATTAATTTAAAATAATTTGAATATTTATTTATAGAAATATAATATTTATATTTACTTATTTAATTATTGATAAATTCTAATTACTAGTTATTTTATTATTATAATGGTCATATTTCTTTTATACTTCTTATAAATACATATTGTTTTCTTCATACATCATTTAATTAGTTTTTTATCAAGGTTATTAGCATCCTTTAAAAATTATTATCGTATTTATAATGTTTTATTTTTTTAAAATATTTTTTGAAACTATGATATTTCCAAGAGACCATGATCCATTGAATTCTAAAATTTTAGTCATGTTACATAATTGTTTTTATTTTACAATTGTATTATTTTTTATTCTTTATAATATATTTTTCCTTTTAATGTAATGTTCTATGTTGATAAAACAAAATAGTGATTGTTTTTATTATGTGATGAATGTAATTTATTTTAACCCATATACCTAAATGTGAAACAAACATAGATATATATGAAGGTTCTTTTTCAATTTGAAAAGACTTAGATGATACATTCTTCCCCACCCCCTATTGAAATTTCTCCCATGATATTTCAATTCATATTTTCTTTTAAAAATATTTGGTGGTACTAATATTTAATTACATCCTTAGGATTCCATGTTTCCTATTTGTGATTATGGTTTCACCATATTACTTGGACTTAATGAGTTAACTCATTATTTAAAAATTTATTTCTATGGTCAATTATCATCACTCATTTCACTACATAAGAGAGGTCATGCTCCAATTTCCTCACACTCAGATTTAGTATATATGAATGGCAGGGTATGTACATTCTTAAGAGAGATATATGGAATAAATTTTTCACTTAATCTTAGTTTGGTGGAAGTGACATTCAATAGGTCATAACTCCTATATTTTAAAGGAACTCTATTGGAAAAATGTACCTCTAGTTAAGAATTACCATATTTCAGAACCATATGACTCACTTCTTTGAAGATATTAACATTAACACCTTATCACCACCATAAAATTCCATATCTCTTCTAGGACTGTTACCATCATTCTTTTGTTAACTTAATTGAACTTTAATGTGTTGATAAATTTATTAATATTTCTCTATTATTTATTTTCCAAGTTATTATCCCCTAATCTTTTGTTCTCTAATTTTACCCCCCCCCCCCCACTGGAGTTCTAAATCACTTCAAATATTGAGACTCGTATAATAAAATATAAATACATAAGTTGAAAAGGTTATTGTATGAGAAATAGTCTAGTGGTAGATGTTGGAACTATTCTCCTTTTATGTTCATCATTTTTGTTCTAAAGTTTTCTTCATGTTTCTAGATGGTTCTTTTTAGGTATTCAAAATTCTAGGGGTGAATGGTTGTATTAATAATCAACTCTATGTTCAAGGCATGTTGAAGACTACTCCAAAACATGGAGTTAAACCTTGTATCAATATCATATATAATAAAAAGTGGTTCCCCATGTAGTCTCACCACATAATATATATCTTAGTATTTTGATCAAGATATAAATTATCATAAATAATGATAGTTTTAGAAGTATTAGTAAGTACATCCACCATAACTCATATAGTGGCATTTCTATTAGATATCTTTAGATTTCCTGTGACAAAATACATTTTATTTTCATACCATTTCCATGTAGGTATGGTAAATGAGTTTATCATACCTTTATAATTGCAACAGTTTTTAATAAATTATAGATATTCCAAGAACTTTGAGGTTTAATATACAATACCCTTCTTCATGCATTCTTACCAAAAGGGTTATTGAAGATATTTGTATATCATGGTAGCTCTTTGGTGCATAAACAAGGATGTCATTTGTGTATTATATAAAAGATCCTTATATATTTTTTTGTTCATAGAACACATATCTTAGTTTCCAATAAAATTAATTCGTATTTATCAATGATGATTTCATGAATATTATTTTTTTTATATTTATTGCCTTATTTTAAATCTTTAAATCATCACTTTGTGCCTCCTTGATTTTTTTCATGGATAAATGGTTGGGTAGTAATTTGGGAAAGGTATGATTAAATATATACCACTATTATTTATAAATATATCCTTTCAATGTTCAAAAATATATGGTATTTCTTAATCCTCATCATAGATTAGGTTGCAAGTCCATTTTTTTCAAAAGGATCTTTTAAATTATTATTCTTCCCATGTTACTTATACATCAAGAAATCATATTCCATGATTAAATAAACCATATTAATTGATAAGTGTTCATATAATTTTGTGTAAATATATAATTTAAACTCTTTTGATCAGTATATAAGTTACACATCTCTCTATAGAGGTAATTCTTCCAAATCTGAAATGGAATGATCATGGAATATCATTCTAGACCACGTGTTGGATAATTGTATTCATGGATCTTTATTTTTCATGGGGAATAGACTATCACATTATAATTTTCCACGATTACTAAAACCAATCCCTTTCATGAGAATAATTTTTATCACAAACAACTCTCTACTTAAGAGTAGTGTAGAGTAAAGGTTCAATGAATAGTATCATCTTCAGTTCCTTAAATGTGTATTTATATTATTCTATACAGAAATATTTTTCCCTCTTCCATGTTAATTTATATATTTGTATAGAAAATAATGATAACTTTTACACAAAGTATCAATGATACCAACATAATTTAGAAAACTATAGTTATTTGAATACTTATTGTTCATGTTCATTCTTTAATTGCATTTCCCTTTGAATTATCCAAGAAAATTCTCTTTATTATGATCACAAGCCCCAAAAATATGACACAGTCCATCCAAAAGTCACACTTATGGAACATAAAATGATACTTTGTTTTCATTAAAGTATTTAACATAATATTTATATGTTCTTAATTTCTTCATTTATCTTAGATTATATAATAATATAGTCTATAAAAACCACTGCAAATTTATATAGGAGGTCTCTAAATTAATTATTCATAAATTATATGAAAATTTATGGGGTATTTTTATTTCCAAATGGGGTCACTATGAACTCATTGTGTTAAAATATTTTATAAAAGGATATCATTTGAATATAATCTCTTTTAAAATTCATTCGATCCTTTTTAGAAATAATATTAAAATTTGATATGTATTTAGTTTCTTGAAGTTATCCAAATAATTCATTAATCTGTTGAAGTGTAAACCTATTATTTATTGATAATTTAACACCATGAGACTTTGGAATATATTTTTCTCTAAATTAATACAAATTTCAAAATCTTGTTTCACAATAAACACCAAACTAAAATAAGATTGAACATATTATATTAATATTTTTAAGAATATTTATGAATAATAAAACCTATTATAAATAAAACTAATGTAATCAATTATAAATGAAAACAAGATAGGATTAAAAAATAGCATGTTTTCAATAAAATCAAATTTCTTTTATATATTGTATTTTAATTTTAATTTTTTTCAACTTTTGAATAGTAATTTATAAAAAATGAGATAACTTTGGGATTTATAATTTCAATATTATCTTAGAATTAATTTTTTAATTTTTTTTAAAATAATAGATATTTAGGTGAAAAGTAAAAAAAATATCGATTTTTCTAATACTGTTGATTTTATAAATAATTTTTCATTGAAAAAAAATTGCCATAAAAATATATTTATAAATTATATTAAATAATTAAAAATACTATATTTTATTTTTAAACCTCATGTTTTATATTTTGGAAACTCAATTAATATTTTACTTTGAAAACTTTTTGTATTTGATTTTATTAAAAATGGTTTTAAACACATATTGAAATTAAATCTAACAACATGGATTTAATATTTTACTTCAAAATTGTTATATTATATAATAATATAAATATTATTTTAAGTACTAATAATATGATTATGGAAATTAATTATAATTACCATGATAATGGTAAAACTATTAATTGTCAAAGAATTTATTTATTATCATTATGTCATATTTATCCACTAAAATAAAATAATATTTTCTAAAAAAGATATATAATGTAATATTTAAAACCATATATTAATATATTAAATCTAATTCAATTAGTATAAAATACTAAATATTGTTATGAAAAATTAATGGTAAAAACCACATTTTTCTACAAAATAGTTTTTCTATATAGTAAAAGTTTTAATATAAAAAAGAATTTTATCTTATTTAAAATTGAAATATAATATATAGAGCCTATATTTAGGTTTATAGAATTAAAATTTGGTTTTATGGGTTACCTTATATTTATAATAAAATATAAAAAAATGATCAAATCTCATTACCAAGGTAGAAACCATAAATGTAAAATGAAAAAAAGTAGTAAAGGGCAAGGTACATGATTAAAAATGTGAAAAATGAGTGGTTGATACTTGAAAACCCCAATATCACCCTATAATCCATAATTAAAAAAATAAATCCATTTAATCTAGAATAGTACCATCACATTATTTAAAAATAATAGGTTTTCATAAAACTGATCTTTTCTTCACTTATAAAAGGGGAACACAAACACCACTTCATTCCTCCCTTATTCATTCAAAATTCATCATAAACCCCTGATATATTTATCCTATTGGAAAAATATTACATGTTCATAATCATATATAATAAATTATTTAGACTAATAAACCCATTTAAAATGAGAATCTATAGTTAAATTTCATGTTCCAAATATGGAAAGATTGCGTTCAATTAAAAAGGAATTCACAGTAAGGGTTTTTTTGTATCAAATTTAATTCTTTGAAACATATTTATTGTAAAGACCCGTAAAATTCAAGGGAAATTTTTTCTTAATTTTCTTTAGAATTTTACAAGAGCGCGGTTTCAGACGGCACCTGATTCCGAGGCCCGGAGTGCCCGGAATTAATTTCCGAAGTTTGGCTCGGGTACGTTCAGTGAACGAACGAGCGGGAATTCCTAACTTTTGATCCGGTGCTCGGAATTGAAATCCGAGGGCACCGATGAACTCGCAGCGCCGATATTCGCTTAAAGAGTCCTTTTCGGGAGTTGCGTTTGTTGCGGGTTGAGAGTTTCGTTTTGGGGTTTTTAGTTTGAGTTAAATAAAATTGTGTAGAACAATTTTATTTTTAACTTGTTAAAACCTATCTAAGGTGGTTGGGAGTGGGACCCACACCCACTTAACCTCCCTTGGGAGGATTAAGTGTGGTGGGGCCCACACGAACCCCCACCTTTTCAACTCCCCACTCTCCCTCTTAATGGCTTGATAACTTAACTTCTTTTTAATTATACAACTCTTGTATATTAAATAAGTGAGTTAATTTTGGGATAAGCCATTTTGATTTTCAAACTTTTGAATTTCTTCTAATGTGTTTTGTAATAATAAAATAAGAAGTGGTCTTATTTTATTTTGGGTTGTTTGGTTTGTCTCCTTGAGAGCTTTTGGAGAGCCTCCTCTTCTTCTTCAAACTCAACGAAGAACGCGAAGAACGTCGTTCTTCAACGAAGAACTTCTCCGCCGAAGAACACGATCCATCCGCGACGCCGTATCCGCGACGCAACGTACTTCTTCCGCGTCATTCCTTCCGCGACGGTTTTCCGCGACGAACGCCTTCGACAACGAATCTTCCTCCGACGTCAAAGGAATCGACACCGATATTCCACGACTCCGTTAACGTGCGACTATCGAGGTAAGGGTTCTTGAGTTCGTTGTTTCCTTTTTAATTTGACTTTCCTCAAGACTTGACGAAGAACGCTCTCTTTTCCGACAAAGAACGCCGCAACTCCTTTCTTCGTTCATCGTGACAACGAAGGGGACGCCATCTCTTCTTCAGACAACCTTCGTCGGCAAACGAAGATCCGCCATCGTCATGTCTCTTCGGGCATAGCACTTCGTCAACGGATTTGACGAACGACGACCGCGACGCCCGACTTCCGCGACGCCGTCTTCCGCGGATCGTAGACGATTCTTCGAATCTTAAAACCGAGGTAGGGGTTGTCGATTTTTCTTTTGGATTCCTCATTTCATTCTTGATCGTGCTTTTAGCAAGATTAACGTGTGACGTGATTTTTCTTTAGTTGCGTTATTATTATTAACGCGAGGGGGGCCGGACCGCACGAACACGGCCGAACCCCCCCCCCCCCCCCCTCCAACGTTCTTGTTGTTCTTACGGGTGGAAGCAAGTGGCGTGGTGCCGTCGCACCACGCGGATGATTGTGCGTTTAATTTTACGCATCGCCGTCGCGCTTCGCCGAGGAGAGTCTTCAAGAACGCGACGCCGTCGCGCCGCGTTGGAAGGATTCATGGCACGGCGAAAGGGGCGCGGTGCCGTCGCACCGCGCCGGACGACGAACACCGCGGCCGGTTCCGGGCCGCGGCAGGATGAGAAGACCGCGGCCGGTTCCGGGCCGCGGCGGAAGAGCAGACCGGCGGCCGGGCCGCCGGCGTCGGAAGCCGAAGAGGGGACCGGATTTTCCGGTCCCGTTGGAGAAGACCGGCCGGCCAGCTGGCCGGCCGGATGCCATAAAAACCGGGGAATTTAATTCCCCGGCCGGTATAATAAAACCCCCCTCTTTTAAAGAGGGGGCGTTTCTTTAAAGGGAGGGGGCCGTCTGCCCCCTCGGTTCCACCAGCAGGCCCCCCACGTGGGGGGGGGCTCTTTAAAAATATGGGGCGCGGCCCTTGAGCCGCGCCGCCCTCCAGCTAAACCGCAGGGCTTAGCCCCCGCGTGACCCGCGTGCTGCCAGCCCGTGCGGCGCACCCCGCCACCAGCGCGGCCCGCTGCCGCCGCCAGCGCGGCCCGCCGCCGCCGCGCGCGCCGCCGGCCCCCGCGCCGCCGCCGTCCGCCGCCGCCGGCCGCCGCCGCCGGCCCCCGCGCCGCCCAGGGGGGGGGGGGGTCGGGCCGGGTCGGCCCGGACCCGGACCCCCCCGTTTCGAACCTGATTTCGTTTTTGGCTCATAACTTGAGCCTCGGACCTCCGAATGACGAACCGTCTGCGGCAACGCGATCCTTGGATCGAGACGGTCGTTTCGGTATATCGCACTCAAGGTTTCGGTTTACTTTGAGTTCGGCCGGGTTGGTTCGTTCACGAAACCAACCGGGCCTTCGGAGCGGAAACGCTCATATCTTGAGCCACGAACGTCCGATTGACGCGCCGTCAGTCGCGTTGCGTTCCTCTTAATGAGACGGAACTTTTGACATACTCCGCCCGAGTTTTGGATGCAGTCGGAGTATGGCCGGGTTGGATTGTTCCCGAAATCCAACCGGGCCCCTGGAACGGGAAAGCTGATATCTTTCAGACAGGACGTCCGCTTGATGAGCCGTCAGCGGCGTTGGTGGTTACGTTGAGTAACGGTCCCTTTGAGTTTACCCTATGAGAGTTCGGGGTACAGTTGAGATACGGCCGGGTTTGGTTCGCTCACGAAACTAACCGGGCCCCTGGGACGAAAAGGCTAATAACTCACAGACCGGGCGTCCGATCGACGCGCCGTCTGTTGCGTTGAGACCCCTGTGACGAGACGGAACTTTGAGACACTTCTTCGCGGGACCTTGTGATACTTGGAGTATCGACCAGTAGCTCGCGGAGCGGACCGTGGTACTTGACAGTGGTGGTGCGCTTGGATGCAGCAGCAGACCCTTGACGGTGGAGCGCTTGGTTGTAGCGGCGGACCCGCGATACTCTACGGAGTGTGTGCGCTTGGTTGTAGCGACAGACCCGCGACGGTGGAGACGTGCGTGCAGAGTACGGAGACCGTGTAGCCGGCTGAGACCTGACGACTGCTTGACCGACTCGACTTGGAGTGAGTCGACTAGCCCAGTGGACGGAGCGCCCGGTACTTGGCGGCAGACCCACGGCGGACGGAGCGCCTGGTAGTTGGCAGCAGACCCGCGGTACTCGACAGGAGGAGTACCTCAGTAGGCTATCTGGGTAGCGCCCGGTATTTGGCAGCAGACCCTCAGCGGACGGAGCGCCTGGTAGTTGGCAGCAGACCCGCAGTACTCGACAGGAGGAGTACTTCAGCAGTCCTAGGTCAGTGAGCGGCATCCTCGGAGTCGTGACAGGACCACTGTACACTCTAGAGACGGAGCTCTTCAGCAGTTACGGTTTCGATAATGAAAATCCTGGTTTGAGCTGAGTCAATGAATCTTTTCGTTTCCTCATGATTGAGATGGGTCGCTTGATAACTTAGGTATATGTATGGGCATATACCTGGGTGATGGTTATCCGTTGATTTCATGATTTTTGTGTATCCTTGAGATTGGATGGGTTACTTGATGACTTAGGTATATGTATGGGCGTATACCTAAGTAGAGTCTGATGTTACTTCGTGATTGCTGCCTTTACTTTGTGGATATCCATGTTGGATTTAGTGAGACCTTAAGGGTCTCGGGGTCCCTACTGAGTAGCTTATACTCACCCCTGCACGGGCTATGCCCGCACTTCGTTGTGTTGGTTGCAGACGACGGACAGCGCAGATCGCAGTTGAGACTTGCGGAGCAGGTCGGTACCCGGAGGTGGACCACTGGGCGGACGTACCCGGAGTAGACGACAGGACCTGTGGAGTAGAGGAGCGATCTGTACCTACCCTTCAGGTAAGATCCGTGGTGGACGATCCAGGAGCTGAGCAATCTGTACCTACCCTTCAGGTAGGAATCGAGGCGGACGACCCAGGAGCCGCTTCGTTCTTCCAGCTGCTGTTTTTCCCTTTCGAGTTGTACTTTACAGTTGGGCTTGTATTTCCGGCCCCCTTTACTTTTCCGCACTTGTAGTTACTTTCCGCTTGCTGACTCTGTGGTGGTTGTTACTTATAAAGGCAATGCCTTCCCTGTTATCGGGATTTACGCCTTTGGTGCTAGTCGCCAGCCCCTGGCCTATGGAAGGCGGGCTTGGGGTAGTCACGGCACGGGCCCCGAGGACGGGTCGTGACAAATTGGTATCAAAGGAGTTCGGTTCTACCGCAGAACTTATAACTCTGATGTTTCTTTCTGTGAAGCAATAGTGTTGAGAGTACCGAGTGTGGTTTTCAGTTCAGGGAGTCCAGTGTTGGTGCGGGCGGCCGACGTATCCATACACCAGGACCCTGACAACTGATTTCCGACTTTGTGCACGAAAACACTGATTGCGTGTATGTTTTCAAAAGTTTTTTCCCTTAAAACAGCTCAAACCAGGTCAGCTCACCAGGTATAATCGTTTGATCGTGTTACGTTGTTTCTTTCAGGATGGCCCCACGACGGAAGCCAGCTAGGGTTCCGAGAATCGAACGTGACGACAGCCCACCGAGCGACGAGGCCTCGGTGCAGGGCCCTTTGTTAGCAGTGGCACCGGCGGTAGCTCTACCCGCCGAGCCCCCGATGCATCCAGCAGCAGCCGCTGACGATGCACGTCGCCTCAGCGCACTGCATGAGTTTCAGCGCCAGCGACCGCCCAGGTTTCGCGGGGAGACGGATCCCCAGGCAGCAGAGGACTGGCTAGAGGCAGTGGTACGAGTGTTTAGGCTAGTGAGGACACCAGCAGACCTCATGGTGATCCTCGCTGCGAGCCTACTACACGCAGCAGCAGGTAGGTGGTGGAGCCACTTGTTTCGGTTTTGCGATGAGATGAACTTCACATGGGAAGACTTCGAGACCTTCTTCAGGGTGGAGTTTGTGCCAGTATCTCTACACCCCGAGCATGTACAGGAGATTCTGCCTTTACCGCGTGATTTTCGATCAGAAGCCGAGTCATCTGTGGGAAGTAGACAGATGATGCAGAGGTCCAGGAGGACCAGACGAGCAGTTGGGCGATCTCGGGTTTTAGGACCGGTGGTGCAGGGCACCCGGAGTGGGAACAGAGCTAGCCGTGCAAGGAGCAGGTTGTGTTACTCATGCCGAGGAAAGGGACATCTGGCACGTGACTGTCCGACTCCCGATCCGCAGGCTTTGGGAGAGCCACCGAGATAGAGGCAGCGACAAAAGCTTGATCAACAGTAAAGCAGGTGGACAGCAGCGGAACTAGTGGATACGTCTCTTGTACTTCTAGTTCCATGTTGATGTTGCTTTTGTGTAGCGTCTTGTAATATGAGCTGCAATAATAAAAGACGCATCCTTTGCGATGTTTTCATTCCTGTATTCTTTTGTGATGTTACTAAGAGGTTCCAGTTGACTGTTGACTTGACCCTCACTTGTGAGACATCTACTGGAGGAGACCAGTTACCACACACTGATGCCGACAGTGTGACTCAACCCTTGGAGGCGAGAGTAACGGTTGGATCTCTTAGTAGTAGCGTCGAGGCCTTACGACGTCATCCTTGGTATGGATTAATATCATCCATGTTAGGATTGACTGTTTTAGGCAAAGAATGTGGTTCATCCAGGGGATGAGACCAGGTTTCTCTTTTCGGCAAAGAAGAAATCTTGCAGCTCTTGTGGGACCAGAGATGGTCCGGGCCATGTCAAAAGAGGTCCATGTCATCCAGGAGCGGGTCCTACATGGACGATCGATTCCTCTTGTGCGCAACAGATGGCGGCACGGGAATCTCCAGGAGAGCACATGGGAGCGGGAGGCTCAGATGCGTGCTTAGTATCCTCTTTTTGTTTCCCTAGTTTTTGTTGTAGCTTTACGGGGACGTAAAGCCCTGAGGTGGGAGTAATGTAAAGACCCGTAAAATTCAAGGGAAATTTTTTCTTAATTTTCTTTAGAATTTTACAAGAGCGCGGTTTCAGACGGCACCTGATTCCGAGGCCCGGAGTGCCCGGAATTAATTTCCGAAGTTTGGCTCGGGTACGTTCAGTGAACGAACGAGCGGGAATTCCTAACTTTTGATCCGGTGCTCGGAATTGAAATCCGAGGGCACCGATGAACTCGCAGCGCCGATATTCGCTTAAAGAGTCCTTTTCGGGAGTTGCGTTTGTTGCGGGTTGAGAGTTTCGTTTTGGGGTTTTTAGTTTGAGTTAAATAAAATTGTGTAGAACAATTTTATTTTTAACTTGTTAAAACCTATCTAAGGTGGTTGGGAGTGGGACCCACACCCACTTAACCTCCCTTGGGAGGATTAAGTGTGGTGGGGCCCACACGAACCCCCACCTTTTCAACTCCCCACTCTCCCTCTTAATGGCTTGATAACTTAACTTCTTTTTAATTATACAACTCTTGTATATTAAATAAGTGAGTTAATTTTGGGATAAGCCATTTTGATTTTCAAACTTTTGAATTTCTTCTAATGTGTTTTGTAATAATAAAATAAGAAGTGGTCTTATTTTATTTTGGGTTGTTTGGTTTGTCTCCTTGAGAGCTTTTGGAGAGCCTCCTCTTCTTCTTCAAACTCAACGAAGAATGCGAAGAACGTCGTTCTTCAACGAAGAACTTCTCCGCCGAAGAACACGATCCATCCGCGACGCCGTATCCGCGACGCAACGTACTTCTTCCGCGTCATTCCTTCCGCGACGGTTTTCCGCGACGAACGCCTTCGACAACGAATCTTCCTCCGACGTCAAAGGAATCGACACCGATATTCCACGACTCCGTTAACGTGCGACTATCGAGGTAAGGGTTCTTGAGTTCGTTGTTTCCTTTTTAATTTGACTTTCCTCAAGACTTGACGAAGAACGCTCTCTTTTCCGACAAAGAACGCCGCAACTCCTTTCTTCGTTCATCGTGACAACGAAGGGGACACCATCTCTTCTTCGGACAACCTTCGTCGGCAAACGAAGATCCGCCATCGTCGTGTCTCTTCGGGCATAGCACTTCGTCAACGGATTTGACGAACGACGACCGCGACGCCCGACTTCCGCGACGCCGTCTTCCGCGGATCGTAGACGATTCTTCGAATCTTAAAACCGAGGTAGGGGTTGTCGATTTTTCTTTTAGATTCCTCATTTCATTCTTGATCGTGCTTTTAGCAAGATTAACGTGTGACGTGATTTTTCTTTAGTTGCGTTATTATTATTAACGCGAGGGGGGCCGGACCGCACGAACACGGCCGAACCCCCCCCCCCCCCTCCAACGTTCTTGTTGTTCTTGCGGGTGGAAGCAAGTGGCGTGGTGCCGTCGCACCACGCGGATGATTGTGCGTTTAATTTTACGCATCGCCGTCGCGCTTCGCCGAGGAGAGTCTTCAAGAACGCGACGCCGTCGCGCCGCGTTGGAAGGATTCATGGCACGGCGAAAGGGACGCGGTGCCGTCGCACCGCGCCGGACGACGAACACCGCGGCCGGTTCCGGGCCGCGGCAGGATGAGAAGACCGCGGCCGGTTCCGGGCCGCGGCGGAAGAGCAGACCGGCGGCCGGGCCGCCGGCGTCGGAAGCCGAAGAGGGGACCGGATTTTCCGGTCCCGTTGGAGAAGACCGGCCGGCCAGCTGGCCGGCCGGATGCCATAAAAACCGGGGAATTTAATTCCTCGGCCGGTATAATAAAACCCCCCTCTTTTAAAGAGGGGGCGTTTCTTTAAAGGGAGGGGGCCGGCTGCCCCCTCGGTTCCACCAGCAGGCCCCCCACGTGGGGGGGGGGGGGGCTCTTTAAAAATATGGGGCGCGGCCCTTGAGCCGCGCCGCCCTCCAGCTAAACCGCGGGGCTTAGCCCCCGCGTGACCCGCGTGCTGCCAGCCCGTGCGGCGCACCCCGCCGCCAGCACGGCCCGCTGCCGCCGCCCGCCGCCGCCGCGCGCGCCGCCGGCCGCCGCGCCGCCGCCGTCCGCCGCCGCCGGCCACCGCGCCGCCCAGGGGGGGGGGGGGGGGTTGGGCCGGGTCGGCCCGGACCCGGACCCCCCCGTTTCGAACCTGATTTGGTTTTTGGCTCATAACTTGAGCCTCGGACCTCCGAATGACGAACCGTCTGCGGCAACGCGATCCTTGGATCGAGACGGTCGTTTCGGTATATCGCACTCAAGGTTTCGGTTTACTTTGAGTTCGGCCGGGTTGGTTCGTTCACGAAACCAACCGGGCCTTCAGAGCGGAAACACTCATATCTTGAGCCACGAACGTCCGATTGACGCGCCGTCAGTCGCGTTGCGTTCCTCTTAATGAGACAGAACTTTTGACATACTCCGCCCGAGTTTTGGATGTAGTCGGAGTATGGCCGGGTTGGATTGTTCCCGAAATCCAACCGGGCCCCTGGAACGGGAAAGCTGATATCTTTCAGACAGAACGTCCGCTTGACGAGCCGTCAGCGGCGTTGGTGGTTACGTTGAGTAACGGTCCCTTTGAGTTTACCCTATGAGAGTTCGGGGTACAGTTGAGATACGGCCGGGTTTGGTTCGCTCACGAAACCAACCGGGCCCCTGGGACGAAAAGGCTAATAACTCACAGACCGGGCGTCCGATCGACGCGCCGTCTGTTGCGTTGAGACCCCTGTGACGAGACGGACCTTTGAGACACTTCTTCGCGGGACCTTTTGATACTTGGAGTATCGACCAGTAGCTCGTGGAGCGGACCGTGGTACTTGACAGTGGTGGTGCGCTTGGATGCAGCAGCAGACCCTTGACGGTGGAGCGCTTGGTTGTAGCGGCGGACCCGCGATACTCTACGGAGTGTGTGCGCTTGGTTGTAGCGACAGACCCGCGACGGTGGAGACGTGCGTGCAGAGTACGGAGACCGTGTAGCCGGCTGAGACCTGACGACTGCTTGACCGACTCGACTTGGAGTGAGTCGACTAGCCCAGTGGACGGAGCGCCCGGTACTTGGCGGCAGACCCACGGCGGACGGAGCGCCTGGTAGTTGGCAGCAGACCCGCGGTACTCGACAGGAGGAGTACCTCAGTAGGCTATCTGGGTAGCGCCCGGTATTTGGCAGCAGACCCTCAGCGGACGGAGCGCCTGGTAGTTGGCAGCAGACCCGCAGTACTCGACAGGAGGAGTACTTCAGCAGTCCTAGGTCAGTGAGCGGCATCCTCGGAGTCGTGACAGGACCACTGTACACTCTAGAGACGGAGCTCTTCAGCAGTTACGGTTTCGATAATGAAAATCCTGGTTTGAGCTGAGTCAATGAATCTTTTCGTTTCCTCATGATTGAGATGGGTCGCTTGATAACTTAGGTATATGTATGGGCATATACCTGGGTGATGGTTATCCGTTGATTTCATGATTTTTGTGTATCCTTGAGATTGGATGGGTTACTTGATGACTTAGGTATATGTATGGGCGTATACCTAAGTAGAGTCTGATGTTACTTCGTGATTGCTGCCTTTACTTTGTGGATATCCATGTTGGATTTAGTGAGACCTTAAGGGTCTCGGGGTCCCTACTGAGTAGCTTATACTCACCCCTGCACGGGCTATGCCCGCACTTCGTTGTGTTGGTTGCAGACGACGGACAGCGCAGATCGCAGTTGAGACTTGCGGAGCAGGTCGGTACCCGGAGGTGGACCACTGGGCGGACGTACCCGGAGTAGACGACAGGACCTGTGGAGTAGAGGAGCTATCTGTACCTACCCTTCAGGTAGGATTCGTGGTGGACGATCCAGGAGCTGAGCCATCTGTACCTACCCTTCAGGTAGGAATCGAGGCGGACGACCCAGGAGCCGCTTCGTTCTTCCAGCTGCTGTTTTTCCCTTTCGAGTTGTACTTTACAGTTGGGCTTGTATTTCCGGCCCCCTTTACTTTTCCGCACTTGTAGTTACTTTCCGCTTGCTGACTCTGTGGTGGTTGTTACTTATAAAGGCAATGCCTTCCCTGTTATCGGGATTTACGCCTTTGGTGCTAGTCGCCAGCCCCTGGCCTATGGAAGGCGGGCTTGGGGTAGTCACGGCACGGGCCCCGAGGACGGGTCGTGACATTTATTATTGGGAAACATTATATATTTTATATGATATTATTACTTTAAATTTTATTTATTTAATCATATTCATGTAATTCATAGGGTTGGAATATCTATATCTTCTTCTATCATTAAATATATTTCGATTCAAAAGATACAAAATTTATAAGTGTCTTTGTTAACTCGACACCATTCATTGAGTTATAATGATTCATATTGAACTTATTTATTCTATTATTGATTAAATCCACCCTAATATTTTATATCATAGTATTTTCTCTCCCTTTTTGAGGCTTTTTTTATTTGACCTGCAACTTTATCATTTACGTATATGGTAAAAACATTTTTAAAAAAATAATCTATAATTTATTTTTTTGTATTATAATTATTCTTTATAAATATTTCAAACAATGTTTTAAAATGAATTTTAAAATGATTTTAAATAATTATTATTTTTAAAATAAAATCATATATATTCCTATATTTTTTCAAAGGAAAATTTTTATTTTTAAAATTAATTCTTTATTTTAAGCAGTTATTTAACATCTTATGTTTTAAGAAAGTAATTTTAAAATAAAGTTATATCTTTATAGAGAAATATTTTTAAATTCACTTTACCTTTAAAAAAATTTCTTTACAAAAACCAACATTATCTTTTAGAATATGATTTTTAATGTTTTATCAAGACCAATTGTTTCATTTTAACAAAACTATTTTAAGAATTTTTAAAGTATTTCAAAAAGCGATAATCCCCAATTATGTTTCAAGTGATTTATCGAAAAGTTATTTTTTCTTCAATAAATACATCTTTAATGATATTTACGTCACATTGGGGATATTTTTAATCTAACATCCATATACATTCATTGTATCTGTTATAAAATATTCTTGGAATTTATTTTCATGAAACCCATCTTTTTTCTATTGGTTAATTAAGTGATGTTTGAAGTATAAAGTTTACATTCTCTAATGAAACCCATATGTATTTTTATAGTTATTATGTTTTGGGTCTTTTATATTTCATAAATGTTGTCGTAATGTTGATATATCGTGAGAAAAAAAAGGGTATACAATATGATTTATCCAACGACCAAGGGTATATGGAAGGATTTATCCTATTAAAATGTGTAAAATTTATGATTTATCCCAAGATAAATGTTAAACGGTAGGATTTATCTCAATCTAAAAGTCTCACATGAGGACTTATCCCTAAAAAATGGTACATGTGGGGATTTTTTGCAAGATAAAAGGTACATCAGATGATTTATTTCAAGATAATGGGTAAATTATAATTTTAATCCCAACCTAAAGAGTACAAGGGATGATTTATCCTAAGACAAAGGTTATATGATATGATTTAACCCATGAAAATGATACATGGTATGATTATTCCAATCCCAAGGGCACATGGGAGGATCATTCCAAGAACATGAAATATATGGGTGATTATACCTAGCTCATTAGATAATGAATGACTTGGAAGGTAACCTTGAAATATCATTTCAATTCTTATGATTATGCCACACTCTTATATCATTATCTTTTTCATATAATTATTCTCCTTGACTCATGGAAAAATAATTATGAATCCGCACAAATTTCCCATGTTATATTTTTTTTATTTGATATTACATTTTCTTCTATCATTACTTATGTATAACTCATGTTTTTTATGATTTTTAAAATGGTATTTATTCTATTCTCATGTTTCGTTATATTATTATAATCAGAATCTTAATAACAAGTTGATAGATTCTCCTTTATTATTTTTTTGAACTCACTCCTTTTTTATGATTCCCTTCCCTAGGCTATGAAGTTGAGTATAACATAAGATATTTCTATAATTGAATATAGTGTTGTTTTATTATATATAAATGTTAAAAACTATCACAAATTATGTTTCCTATGATGCTGATCCTCAAAGGCACTAAACATTTCATTCATGGGATTTTGAGATGATTTTTGAGTTATAATTTTTACCTTATGTAAATTTTGTAAAACAAATATAGATTCATCTCATTTTTTTCAAATATAGTGTTTAATAAAAGTTTTTATATCACCAAAACTAAGGTTTTAGGTCTAGAGAGCCTCAATTGGTATTAGACCATAGATTAGTTTTTTTAAATATTAGTTTAGTTGTTTTGGGGATTGAGATAAGATTAATTTAGTAAACTTAATAAGTAAAATTATATGTATATGATAACATCATAATGTTTTTCTAAAGTAGAGATTATGTGGTTTTCTATGAAATTAAATCTCAATCCCGATATTTTCAAGTAGAAGTAGCATTGGAATAGATACCCCTATGGGTAATATACCAAAAAGGATGGTTGATTATTAACTCAATATTAAATTTGGTGCATGATGAGTGTGACAATGACTTCACTTCTGGATAGAAACTCCTAGGGGATATTGATTTGCTAATCTATGTTCTCTTTATGAACCATTATAGATTATTTAAATACCTCAATATTTTTGTTAAATAGCTATGTTTTATGATGAACATTGATAACATATATTGAATCCTATATATTCATATGTTAGTTCATATATATAATTTATGTATTATATATTCTAGTTTTATATTTTTATTTTTATGAATTTATAAATTTCATGTGTCTAACTTTCCCATATTTAAATTAAGGGATGGAACCCATAGGAACTAATACAATAATGGGTGTAAAGGGAAGTGTGTATATTTTTATTAAAATAAACACAATAGGATAGAAAATGGGGTAAAACTATTCCTTTATATTCCATCCTAATTTTTAAAAGATAACAATACAATATGGAGTTCCCCAATGAACCATGGAATGAGTAACTAGCCATCATTTTTTTCATGTGACAATCACTATATTTATTTACTGGGTCTCCCAATCCTATACTTTTTGAGAAATGTATTAGTAAAATAGAAAAGATATTTTTCATTATATTGAGTTCAAAATATTAATTTTTTTAATTAGTATATCATTTGTAAGGTGAAGTTGATCAAAGGTGGACCCTAATTAAGAACATAAGGCCAAAAGAAGAAACCAACACTATAAAATGGGAAGGGTTCAAAGAGGAATTAGTGAGTAAATATTTTCTGTGAACTTTTAATAGAAAAAATAGAGAGGTAATTCCTTAAGTTTAAATAAAAGGAATATGAATCTATTAGTACCTAATAAGTGAAATCACATGAATTGAAAGGTATGCCTTTAATTTTATCATTGATATTGAAAGTAAGGTCGACCATTTCCTTAGTGGTTTAAAGAAAAGTCTCAAAAAATCATTGGATATAGGGGATTTTAGAAGATATGAACATATTTTTTTATGTCCACATAATATGGAAATGGAAACTGGAGAGTCACATTTTTATCATTTTTTATAAAAAACCAAAATGAAAATAGATTTCTATGGATATTAATGTGATAAAAATCATGGAGGAAATAAAATTAATAATTTGAATAAAAAATCTCGAAAGAATCCAATAAGGGATGTCTCCATGGAACATGTAACTGGTTTAACTGTGGAATAGAAGGTCATAATGCACATAAATGTTGAAATTATGTAAATATACCATCTAATTAAATGGATCTAAGGGAATACCTACATAATAAAAAAACTCCTTAGTCAAATTATTCAATTTTAATGATTATAAGCATTATGAAAAATTGAATTGAACTAAGGGTTGATGGAAATAATCGATTTAAATATCCCCTAACTCAACAGAATAAGGAAAATCTTCTGCAATCACCATGATTCGTGTAGATTATAATAGATAACTGGAGGATAATAATGAATTAATACTTATCCTCAACTCCATATTATAATATTTATTTTTGGATTCTAATTATACTAACTATATTTTATCCAAAAAAAATTCTTAATTAATAAAATAAACACCTTAATGGTTAGATTTATAAAATAATAACTTATCATATTATTGTATACCAAGTTGAGTTGTGTGGAATATGTTTAATGAAAATATCTTTATCTATAACACCCCGACCCCTCTAGACTAGAGCCGGTGAATTACTTGTTATATTGGCATGGTTAAAGGAATCAAAGTCCCAAATGAATGATTATTTTAGTATTCTTGAAGAACCCTTATACATATATGTAATTGAAATTACATTCTAAAAGGTTATGAACATATAATACATAACAAAAACTAAAAACTACAACCTCATGAACTCAATAAATGATCTCTTCTTCATCACCTGTTAAAGGTAAACAATGAAAGGGGTGAAAAAAAATAGTCAATAAGGGTTAAAAATTGCAGAATCATGAATCAATAATAACTGAATTGTAAAAAATTAGATAAAATCAATATGTCATGTTAAATAAATGAAAAACTCAAGCCATTAATAAACTGAGAATGAAAATGCATCCATAGATTTTGTCATATTGAAAATATCATGGATAATAATAACTGATTGTGAATAAAGAGAATGATTATTAATTGGAAATCCAATATATGGAACATGATGCCATAATACTGTTAAATAATGTCTAGTTCTGTGGGTAGGAACCTGTCTAATTTTTGGAAACAAACTCGAAGGGTTTGTCACCAAACTGATCTGTCTCATGAGACCTACCAATCTATCGAGGGGCAGTAGTGGGTCCCACCTATTGCTTCATATCCAAAATATTATTTACACATATATACAACACAAGATCAATATTCTTGTACATTATCTTTATAGTATATAGGATAAATATTCCTCAATATTTCCACAGTGAAAACAACATTTAAAATAAATACTCTATGTAAAATGGTATACGGCTTAGACAATAATCATGTCCATGAAATGAGAATATGGAAATTTAAATGGAATATAATTTCAATTTAAAATTGATCACAAATAGGTATTAGGTACACCGCACAATAAATATTAGGTTCACAATACTATGCAAGTCACAATGAAGTGAAAATAGAGAAGAATCTCATTACCATGTTGTAATCAATTGAGTTGTAAGACTAAAAGTTGATAACCACAAAATGGATCATTGAATACCATGAATACAAATAAAATCATGATAATATATATATCAAATTGAAGTACACCTATACCATATATAATAAATAAGAGTCGAACAATAGAAATCCCACAGAATTGAAAGTGAGATGAGAAAACCCCTTACAAACACTTCGGCATGGTAACGAGTATTCTTGTAGTGGAATAATGTGAGGTAATGGGGTATCACATTACTCATATATCATAATCTATATATGGGGAGGTTTTAAAACATACCCCATCACTATGTATTAAAAATAAAATCGCACAATATATGGGAGTTCTTGACCAAAAGTGAGAGAGAGAATCCCTTACCATAAATCTGTTGGAATTATTTACTTCTTATTAAAGACATTAATAAACAAATTAGGTTTATTAATTAATAATTAAAAACCATATTATATATTTAATTGGTTTATTATAATCATTTTAAATTATTTTATAACCTTTTTGATTGGTTATGAGGTTCAATTTCACTGTTTAAGCTCGTTTGTTTACTTGGTTTTAATGACTGGTTCACTTATATTCATGTTTGGATAAACATGTAAGATGAAATTGGTTGTCCAGAATTGAAGTTATATTATATTATTGAACATAGAGGAAATTATATGGTTTTAAATTTAATTTGGTTACTTGGATTGAAGTTTAGTTATTATATAAAACCATAGTGACAACCATTTTTGGTTATCGGTGGGTTTGATAACAAAGAACATGTTTTTCTTTATAACTCAATACCATTTGTACAAAATGATTATAGAACCAAAAATAAGATATATCTAATATACAATAACCTGGTTCAACCATAAAAAAATTGTTTCATGACCAAAATTAAAGATAATAATATAAATTGATTAACTTTAGTCCATGAATTTTCAAAATTGGCACATCTCAAACGGTGCCTTCATTCCTTTCAAATAAAAGGTGGGGAAAGGAGAGAAGATAATTAAATATCTCAATAGCATAAAAACATTCCAAAACATCTATGTTACTGGAGTTATCATATTATTTGGGTGTAGGGAGGTGAGGAAAGAAAGAATAAGATAAGAACATAAAAGAAAATACAGAATTGGAAAGATAAATTTACTTCTTGAGATTTCCTCCTTTGAGAAATACTTAATGGGGAGAGGATTTGGTATTTTTAAGAGGATATAGTATTTTTGACGTGTGGTGGGAGCTTGGGGAGAGATTTTGGTACAATAATGTCAAGTCACAAGGCTTGAGATGAGTGAATAGAAGAGGGAGTGAGGGGGGTTTTATAGTGGAGGAGTGGACAGTTTTCATAAATTTTTAACAATTAGTTTATAATTTCTTCATAAGACAAGGAATATTAAGTATTCCATGACCAAAAAGAGTAATAAATTCATGTGACTTTGAACCAATTGGGATTACATCAGCAGATCATCATCAATGACTCAATAAATACCTTATTTAGCATTTATCGTAAATTGTCACATTTTATTATTCATCAAAATTTCAAATATTTCAGAAAAATCCCCAAAAATAATCCTAATCATTTTTCAATGTTTACAATCCAAAAATGAATACCATTTTTCAAAAATAATTTAAAAATATGATTATTTAAATATTTAATTTAAATCATTATTTAATCGAAAAATATAAACACATAAATAATTCAACATCAATTTTAAAGTGCCTAAATTTATTTATACATTCATGGTTGTGGATAGCATGCATAAATTCCATATTACTATTCATAAGGGAAAATTACTATTCATAAGGGTAGGTTACTATTCATAAGGGTATGTTAATATTTCCCAAAAATTCAGTTAATTCAATTAGGCTCTAAATATCATCATAAACACAACCATGTATGTCAAATTTTCAAAATTCAAAACACAGAAATGGAAGATTTATGTCCATTGGCTAGGATATGACATCCTCCTAAATAACCAAGTGTTGTTTCAAAGAAACTATGTGCTTTATAAAATATAGGCTATAAATCAAATGTATTTAAGAGAATCATAACATAAAATGTTTGGGGTTCTATAGTATTCCCTCCTTCGGAAATTTCGTCCTCAAAATTTTACATCTATAAAGCCCACCAAAAAGATGTGGGTGGTTCTTCTTCGTAACATCCTCAGGATCCCATGTTGCTTCCTCCGTATTTTGGTTTTTCCAAAGAACCATTACTAGATGAGTCATCTGATTTCTCAATACCTTCTCCCTTATGTCAAGGATCTCGATAGGCTCTTCACAATATGACAAATCAAGTTCCAGTTCTATTTCTTCATGGGTGAGTACATGCATTGGGTATGACATGTATTTCTTCAATAATGACATGTGCAACACATCATGAACTTTGGTGATACTTGGAGGCACTTCTAAACAGTAAGCTACTGCTCCGATTCTTTCCAAAATTTCAAACTGTCTGATGTACCTGGGGATCAGTTTCCCTTTCTTAAAAAACCTTAAGACACCCTTCTATGGAGATACGTTTAGAAAGTCATGAAATTCCACATAGAATTCCAAATCCTTTCTCTAGCTGTCAGCATAACTCTTCTTCCTACTTTGTGCTTCTTTAATATGGACTTGAATTATCTTCACCTTTTCTATGGTCTCGTCAATAAGTTCTGGGCCTATAAGTTTTCTTTCACCAACTTCATCCCAAATATTTGGAGTTCAACATCTCTTTCCATATAATGCATCATATGGAGCCTTTTGAATAATAAAATGGAAACTATTGTTGTAGGAAAAGTCCACCAAAAGAAAATTATTGATCCCACATACCTTGTAATTAAATAAGGAATGATCTCAAAACATCTTATAGAGTTTGAATAGTCCTTATAGATTGTCTGTCAGTTTTGTGGTGATAAGCAGTAGCCATACGGAGCCCAGTTTTCAATGCCTTCTGGAGACTTTTCCTAAATTTGGATGTAAATCGTGGATCTCGATCAGACACGATGGATAGTGGTGCACCATGAAGTCTTAAAACATCATTAATATAAAGTCTTTCAAGGCACTCAAGTGGTAAATCATTTATTACTGAAATCAAGTGTTCTGATTGTGTGAGACGATCATAAATTAAACATATTACATCATTCATTCTAGGTTTCCTCGATATTCCGGTGATAAAATCCATTATAATGTTATCCCACTTCCACATAAGAATAGGTAGAGGTTTAATCACTCTTCTAGGATGTTGTCTCTCTGCCTTCACTTGATGAAAAACTAGAATTATTTACAGGTAGTAAACAATTTCCCCGATCATATTATCCCACCAAAAATATTCCTTCTGATCTCTATACATATTTTTGTTACCTGGGTATATAGACAAATTTGAGAAATGATCATTTTTTAATAGTTCCCTTTTAGCTTAGGTACTGATGGGACACATAACCTCTTCCCAAACATCAAAACTCCTTCCTCATATAAGAAGTCTTCCAATCTACCATCCTTGACATAAATAATTTTCTAGTGGAGATTCTCATCATCAGATTGAGAGATTTTTGTCTTCTCTAATAAAGATGGTTTATCATTCATTTTAAAGATGAAATATGTTTCCCATTCCTTAAAAATTCACATATCCATCTTTAGTAGATATTTGAATATAGGATCTCTTTCAATCCTCATTTAGGTCCAGAGTTCATGATCTTTCCTACATAATGAATCCACCACCTTATTTTTCATTATTGGGTGGTAATGTATTGAACAATCATAATATTTTAGTAACTCGGTCCATCTCCATTTCCTAATGTTGAGTTATTTTGGTGTGAAAATGTATTTAAAGCTCTTGTGGTCTGTATAAATCTCATATATTTCTCCTTAGATATAATTTATCCATATTTTTAGAGCTAAGATTATGGCTGCTAACTACATATCATTAGTTGGATAATTTTTCTCATGAGTCTTCAATTGTCTTGATGCATAAGCAATAACTTTAATATTTTTCATAAGGACAAAACCCAGTCCATTCTTGATGCATCCCTGAAAATCACAAATCCCTCATTTCTAGATGGAAGAGCCAAAATTGGATCATTTAGCAGTCTTCATTTCAATTCATCAAACCATTCTGTACATTCTGTCATCCATACAAACTTCAACCCTTTACATGTGATCTTGGTTAGCAGGTTAGTCAGTCGGGTGAAATTCTGAACGAAACACCGATAGTTACCTGATAAGCCAATAAAACTATGTACCTCGGTTATGTTTGTTGGCGTGGGCCAATCCTGGATTTCCATTGTCTTTACAGGATCAACTAGGATTCCATCCATAGAGAAACTATGTCTTATAAAAGAAATTTATTGAAGCCAGAATTCGTACTTGCTAAAATTTACATATTATTAATTTCTTCTAAGAGTTTTTATAATAATTCAAAAGTGATTCTCATGGTCTTCACAGCATTTTGAGTATATTAGGATATCATCAATGAATACCACAACAAAGTTATCAATATATTCTTCAAAAACTCTATTCATTAAATCCATGAAAATAGAGGGTGCATTAGTCATCCTAAAAGGCATCACTGTAAACACGTAATTCCCATACCCGGTTCAAAATGTTGTCTTAAGAATATCTTTCTTCCTCACACGTAGATGATGATATCTGGATTGAAGGTCAATCTTCGAAAAGTATTGAGCTCCATGAATTTGATCAAATAAATCATCAATATAGGGTATAGGATACTTATTCTTTATTGTAATGGCATTGATTTACCTATAATCAATGCATAGCTTCAAGGATCCATCATTCTTCTTGACAAAGAGGACATGGGATCCCCATGGAGAAACACTGGGTTGAATAAATCTTTTTTCACTCAAATCCTCTAGTTGTTTCTTTAGCTCCACTAATTCCATACTGTCCATTCTATAGGGAGTCTTTGATATAGGTCTTGTACAAGGAATTAAATCAATAAAGAACTAAATTTCTGGATATGGAATATTTTTAGGTAAATCCTCCGGAAATACAGCATTGAATTCTTCCACTATATGCACATCATCAATTTGGATATTTTATTCCTTGCCTATAGATATTTCATTATCTTCCTCTCCAAGTATTGTATTCAGTAGAGATACTGAGGGTGGATCAAGATAAGAATTAGTTGTCAAGTTTTCTGCTTTGAAGATAAGATATTCAACACCACTTTCAAAAAATGTAACATCCTTTTTCTTGCAGTGAATCATCACATCGTAGTTTGACAGCCAATTCATACTGAGAATTATATCAAAATCAGTCATTGGTATAATGATAAGGTTAGAAACTAAATAAAATTTATGTGTCACAAGGGGGGCTAGTTGACATACCTTTGTTGCAAAGATGCATCCCCTAGGAGTTTTAACTGATAACTCCTTTATTAAATAAAATTGCACATGCCTAATTTTCTTGGAAAACTGGGAATATATAAATAAATGAGATGATCCAGAATCAAATATGGTGTTGGCTAAGTTTAAGGAAACAATTAAAGTACCTACCAGCACATCATTAGAAACTTCAACTTCTGTGGTTGTAATCACATAAGATCTCCCTTTCTCTCTTGGCCTTTTCTGAGGCATGTTTCTTTGGCGCATAGGACACTCATTTTCATGGTGCCCCATATCTCTACAATTGTAGCATTGAATATCATCAAATTGTTTCTTCCCCTTTCATTCATTAGATATATGACCATTTTCTCCACACTTATAGCAGACTCCCATGCCTTTCAAGCATTCCCTGAGATGATTCATTCCAAAATTCATTCATAATGGGAATTTCTTTATTCCATTATTTTTATTTGGTGCTTCTCCTTTCCCTTGGTTAACAGAGTACCTCTTTTTATCTAGTTTTTCCTTGAACAAATTTGATATAGTAAATTCTTTCTCTGTTTTGATGGAACTTGATACAATTTCATCATATGATGAAAATGTTTGAGAAGCTAGTATAATAGAAACGTGCCCTCAGGCTATACAATACGTTGCCCTCAGCCTAATATAGTAGAACCAGTCCCTCATTCTATAAAGTACCTTGCCCTTAGAAATTTCCCTCAGGCGAAATAGAATCTTGCCCTCAGGCCAAACAGAAACAAAACCCTCAGGTAATCAAAAATTTTCCCTCAGGCATTGCCCTCAGGCTATTAGAACTATTCCCTCAGGCTAATCAACAATGCCCTCAGGCTAAACAAGTAATTGTGCCATGCCCAACATATAAACATGCAATTCGCATACAATTACTCTCAAGGAAATTTAACAAACATTATCACAATGTCATACCCTCGGGTATCTTAGCCAAATAGCTAAACAGAGGAACACACCCCCGGGGTGGTCTTGGATCCATGCAATGATCCCAAACAGTAGTGTATTATCACAATTAATCACTGATACAATTCTAGGTATTTAAAATAGCCACAGCCTTAGCCTCATGACACCCCAACATGGGTTTGTAGAGCAACGGTACACAAAACACATAGCATTTGGGAATTTAAACACTATGCCACCTATCTTTAACAACAACGAACGATATACATGAACGTCGATTCTAGAAATACCCAAAGATGACATAGATCTGGGATAGAATAAAACTTGTTCAAATGTAAATAACTTCCCCTAGAACAAGAATTGGTAAGAACCACTCAAGATGAAGGTATCTATTACATGCGTGGTTCCAGCATGATCGACGGAGGCAGAATCAGATTCCCAGTTTGTGATCAACAGATCTCCAAAGCTATGGCCTCCTCAATCAGCTCCAAAATGGTTCAAATGTCTCCTATACCAAATGAGGAGGCTACTGCCTGTTTTAAGCTGTAAAAATAGACTATACAGTATGTACTCTCAAGTACACGGCATGTACTTTTTCATTTAACTGTTCATTTGGAGGCACCACCACACTGTTCATTGATCGACATGAGTACACGGCGTGTATTCTTGACTACATAGCGTGTACTGTCACACAGCTGGAAGCTACTTCCACTGCCTTACTATTTGCCTGCCGACTGACTACACAACATGTAAATACCCACTACACGGCGTGTAGTCGGTTTCTACACCCTTCGTCACCGACTTGGCTACACACCCTATGTACTCATCCCACACTGGCAAAAGTACACGACGTGGGGAATAGTACAATGCGTGTAGTTCCAAATTTTTGGATTTTTCCCCATTTTCCTTATTTTCTCAAAACCACTTAAGGAAAAGAGAAAAATGAAGAAACTCGTACCTCACAAATAAGAACCGGGTTCTTACAAACTTCCCCCCTTTAAGAAAATTGTCCACGAATTTCCCTTCCAAGGGTGGCGAAGATATATCCATAAACAACTCCGACCACTGAGCACGTATGTCGGTCTCCTGCTCCCAGGTTTCGTCCTGCACTCGTCCATGCTGTTGTTGACGCTCCTTTTCATCACATTGTCTAAATTAATGGAAAGGCAAATGCCTTAGCACAAATTGATTCACACTTTGAAGAAAACATAAAAAATAGAGAACGTCATGAACTAGGAGTAAAATTACCTTGGGTCACGCAAGTTCCCTCACTGTCGCGCAAGTACACTTGCGCGCTGACTAATGGTCACGCAAGTGACTTGCGCGCCCTCTTTGAAAACCGCCCAGGGCCTTCTCCAGCCTATAAATACCCTCGGTGGGCCCCCAATTTGGAGAGGAGTTTTTCCAGAATTGAGATACAGAGCTCTGAATGCCCAAGTCTCTTCTTCAAGTCTTCCGAACACTTCTAAGGTAATTCGTTACATAAAATGGAAGGTATATACAATATGAATAAGGTCTAAGTGTTATAATTCACTAACACTTGCGTGCATAATATTTTTTACCCTTAAGGGAAATGGAAACACTTGCGCGCCTCCTTACCTACTCATTGAAACTTGCACACCACTCTTTTGAAAGTACCTTGGGATAATTCTAAAGGCTTTGGTCAAGGATATCCCAAGTATTACCCTACTAGTTAGCCGTCGCCAAAGTATATAGGTGTCGCAAAAGTACACTTGCACGACCAAGACTTGTGTGCCCACGCAGTACCTGCGCGCCCACCAGTACTTGTACGCCCCTATTTTTTTGGGTTCCTCTCCTGACTGTTTCACCTCTCTTATGCCATTCCAATTCTCCTATTCAAGATTCAGTCTTCAAGAAACTCTAGAAATCCATTTATGGCATGTTTTCTTGATTTAATTCCTTATCTGAAAGGAATTACGTGGAACATCTCTCAAAACCTAGTGATTTACACATCTTAACATCACTCAATTTAGAGAGTTCATTCATTAAACCTCATTCTTTAAAGATGAGAGAATCTTTAACCTGGGCCACCTTTTCAGGAGTATGCCCTAGTTCAAATTCTCATTAATTTGGGAATTCTCATTAGGAGTAAGCCCCAAGTCCTCATTAATTTAGGCATCCTCCTTAGGAGTAAGCCCCAAGTACTCATTAATTTAGGCATCCTCCTCAGGAGTAAGCACCAATTCCTCATTAATTTGGACATCCTCTTTAGGAGTAAGCCCCAAGTCCTCATTAATTTGGGAATCATCCTTATGATTAATCCCCATGTCCCCTAATCTGGGCATCCTCCTCAGGAGTAAGCCCCATCAATAATTCTCTTAAACAGGGCCTTCTTCTCAGGAGTAGGCCCCAGCCTCAATTTATCGTAACCAGTCTTAATTTACTTTTGATATGGTCTTCCTTTTTAAGAGTAAAACCCAATCAGAAGTCCCCTCCTAACTTGGGCATCTTCCTTAAATGTAAGCCCCAATATTAGAGTATCCAAATCTCCATAAAGTACATATACATTTATGGACCCTGTTTCTAGGTTTCTTCCCTGAAGTAAATCCTAATATTCATTTATCTAGGCAGTCATACATACATATGTAATATTGGTATAGAGTAAGAGGTTTCCAACCTCTGATACCAATTGTAGGATCTAAATAGTGATGTAGATGCTCAATATACAAGTGGGGGGTGAATTGTATACTTTAAAAATTCCTTTGGAACCTTTAAAGTTAGTTAAGAATAACTATGTTTTCTTAAGCAATGGAAAAGGCTAAGTTTAACAAAGTTAAACTAAGCAAATTCACAACACCTCTAACACTGAATGCAAACTAGGAAAGAGATTCCGAATGAGGGTTCCAGAAATATGGTTCCAGAAATTGAAACTTAACAAAATATTACAATATGAGATTCTACCTTAAAGCTTATAGAATCTAAATGAAACAGAGTACAAGTAAGGAAGTATAAGAAAGTTATACTTTCCTTATATTACAAAATGCAGCGGAATAAAAACAAGTAGTAGAACTACTAGTAACAAGATATAAGTCTTTTAACCCAAAGAGAAGGGTATCCAAAAACCTTGGATAAAGGTCCCTTGATTTATACTTTCAAGCAAGTCTATCTTACCCACACCAGGGTAAGCCCTCGATACGAAGATCGGAGTCTTTGTCATGCTATCCCCGCAAGCCCTCAACTTCAAGGTAGTTGGCAACCTCTGTCTTCCTCAGCAAGGAGTCCCTCGAACTTCAAGGTAGTCGACACCTCTGTCTTCCTATCCCCGGAAGCCCTTGAATGTAATCACCAACATTCGGAGTCGCACGAAGCATTGAGAGTTAATAAGAGCCTCTCTCTCTAGAAATCACTTCAACAGCATGTATGCACAAAACCAAGTTGTTCATCTGTCATCAGTTCAGCAACAGCAATGAGCTATTTTAAATGAGCTCCTATTTATAGGTAAGGTCGGCTCCTTCTCCAATGGTCATATTTTCCTTAAAGATCGGAGGGACCTGTACACGTGTCACTTAGACAATGATTAGTTTATAACAAAATAGACGACATCGTTTTATAACAAAACAAGTGTAACAGAATGTACGACATCGTTTTAATTCTAACATAAAAGTTCGGAATGAAAACTTAGGAGTGAAGGTTCGGAGTGTAAGGAACAACAATAAAGAGTAGACAAATTTTAGAAGTGTAAGCAATATAAAAGTTCGGAGTATAACAAAGATATTTTTCGGAGTCTGAATTAATTCAGAGTGTATAAAACAAAGATACTCAAATTCTGTTTAATAGGTGAATTCGGAGTGAGAATTCGGAATAGGAATTCGTCATCAGAAATCGTAATGAGAATTCATCATCAGGATTCGTAATGAGAATTCATTATCAGAATTCGTAATGAGAATTCTTCATCAGAATTTGTAATGAGAATTCTTCATCCGAATTCGTAATGAGAATTCTTCATCAGAATTCGTAATGAGAATTCTTCATCAGAATTCATAATGAGAATTCTTCATCAGAATTCGTAATGAGAATTCTTTATCAGAATTCGTAATGAGAATTCTTCATCAGAATTCGTAATGGGAATTCGGAATGAGATTTCTTCATTAGAATTCGTAATCAGAATTCTTCTTCAGAATTCGTATCCTGAATCTGGAATAGAACTTAGTCAGAGTTCATATCCGGAATTCGGAATGAAACTTCCTTATAGATCTTATCCAGAATCCGAATCCTAAAACAGAATGCTTTATATCAAAGTTTCATCGATTCCAAGAAAATGATTCTGAATCTCATACTTAAGAAAAATATGGATGAAAATAAGATAAGGATAATTTTTCTTATAAAAGCGATTTTCCTTATAAAAGCAATTTTCCTTAAGAAAGCAATTTTCCTTATAAAATAAATTTTCATTAAGAATGCAATTTTCCTTAAGATATGGTGTTTGTGATTTTCAAAACAATAAGGAATGGAAAAGTCATAAGGAAAACCTTATTGACTCAACAATCTCCCCCTTTTTGGAAAGCACAAACATCCTTACGAAAAAGAAATTTTAAGAAGAAAGAAAAACATTAAGGCTTATCTCCCTTTGCTTTAAGGATATTGATGAATACGACTAACTCCCCCTTAGGATTTGAAACTCTAAGGATCTTATTCAGATTTTCAGAGTGATAGATAAGAATGTCTTCTTTAATGAAAAAGCTCCCCCTTAAACAAACTCTTATTAGAGTTTTTCTTTTTCTTATGGATCTTTTTCTTCTCCCCCTTTGATAAACTCTTATCAGAGTTCTTCTTTTTCTTAAGGATCTATTCCTTCTCCCCCTTTGTGATTTTCAAAAAGAATTAGATGGAATGGAAAAAATTACAAAGTACCTGAAAAATTAGTAATGACAACAAAAGAAACGAGAGGCACAAATTTCATTATGTTTGAAATCTCGACAACAAAGAAAAAAAATTACAACAAAAAGATCGGATTTGGTTATTTCGGATCTTTTTCATTTGACATGAGCCCCTTTAAAATAGTCTTGATCTTCTTTAGGACTTTATGATCTTCTTCATCTTTCTTCTCTAAGACAACTATTCTTGCGAACTGAGCTTCAATTTTTTCTTCCTGGTCTTTCAGCTTTTCTTCATGAGTTTTGATTTTCTCTTCGTCAGCCTTCATCCTTTATTCAAAATCGATCCGATGATCCCTTTCAAACTTCCAGTTTTGAGAAACGGAATTCAGCTTCCCATTCAGATCTCTCTCTTCTTGAATCCGGAAGTTCTTTTCTTCTGTCAGCTTCTCTTCAAAGGATGCAGTTAACTCATTTATCTTCTTATCCTCGGTTTCAAAGGCATCTTTAACATTGTCTTGAAAGTCATCGAGCAACCACATCTCTTCCACAGTCTTCTTCGACCAATTTGTCATTCTCTTGCAAGATCTTCTATGAGCTTCGTAACCAACAAAAAACGTTTTGAACTGAGCCTCAATCTCAACGCACTTGTCCATAACCATAGATACGTAGTCAGTTTTCTGATTCAACGTATGTTGGAGCATCTGGCATCTTGAGTCAATACTAGAGAATGTCGAAATGGATCCCACCAACATCTTTAAATACTGGACAACAAAATCATGCCCCAACGAGGATGACTCCGAATTTGAAATCTTTCTTGGAGAGTTTTCTTCCTCAATAAGCTCCAACTTCCTTTTAGACGAATCACCATATTCTCTTTTCTTGCTAGCCACTGATTTCGGAGTTTCAAGGAGTTGCTTTCCTTTGTCTTTTTTTGGAATTGATTCTTGATCAAGATTTTTCTTCTCGCCAGTAGACACTTGAATAATCTCATCAACAACTTTCTGAACAACATCTTCCTCATTCTTATCCTTCTCTAGAGTTACTAACTTAGAGGATTCAGCCTCTGAAGTTCGGAGTGATAGATGTTCCGAAGGTGATCCTTTATAATCATCCACTTGTTTCAAAAGATCTCCTGTTTCACCACTTCCTTCAGCAACTTGTTCTTCCTCTCCCACTTGCTGAATCTGCTCGATTTGCTCAACATGCTCAGCTGTAATCTCTTCCGGAAAATCAAGGTTTCTCCCCGGAGTCTCAGGTAGAGATTCCAAGGAGAAAGATCTCGGAACTGGAATGCTTCCAGATACTATTTCATTAAATTTCAACAAAGCTTGGACTGCCTCGGCTTCTGACGTCTTCTTCTTAAGATTCTTTTCCTTTACTTGTTTTTCAAGCTCATCAGCAGTTCTCTCCTTTAATGCCTTAGCTTCCGCAGGGTCCAATCCGAATTGCGGATCCCCTTCTTTCTTTTTCTCTTTATCTTCTCTCCACTTCGCAACAACCTCATCAGGATAGGTCTTCTTCTTCTTTGGTTTGGGAGGTGCAGTTTGAGGTTCCTTAGACTTAGGACTTTCGACTTCAGCTGCATCTTCCTTCAACTTTCTTTTCATTACTGGTTTGGATGATTCTGGTTCAGCAGCCTTCGGAACCGCTTCTTCTTGATTAGGAAAATCAACGAACTCACCAATCTCCTTGTTGAAAGCTACATCCATCCTCTTAAGGGTGTCATCACTAACCAGAAAAATTTTACAAACCCTTTTCTTAGATCTGCAGGCTTCCTTGAAAGATTCTAGGCACCGAACTATTAACATTGACAATATTGATCGGTACATTACGATTTGTGCTCTGAGATTTCCCTTCTTAAGATTCTCAATGGTTATAAGAATGTGCCTCATGAAGTTAAACTTTCTTAGATTTATCAGGAAATCTAAGATATAGATTTCACTCTTCTTCAAGCTGTCTTTATCGCCTTTCCTCGGTACGATAAGTCCTTGCACCCAAAACTCTAGAATTCGGAAGTTTGTGGATAGACTTGCAATCTTCGGAGCCTTGTCATCATCCAGTCCGAGAGTTTCTAAGGCTTTTTCCTTGTCGAAGCTTCCCTTAGAGTACGGCAATACATGAGAAATAAATTCAGCTTCTCCTTCATAGGACAACCCTACCATGCTTGCTGCCTTGGTATAAGAAAGTTTGTAGGTCTTTCCATACGACTTGAACGAAAATTTTTCCCTATTATCTTCCTGGAAGAAGGAAATTGTTTCATAGAACTCAACAAGTAAGTCTGAATACACTTCATCTTGGTTCCCGCTTTTTGACACCGCAACATCTTCCCAACCATTCAACTTAATGTTCATTGAAATAAGGGAATTGTGGTTGTTAAAGAAATCTGGATGGACTAACCTTTTCTGTAAACTAACCATTGTGAAATAGGCTTAGTGGATGACATTTCATGAGATGCTAACTCCGCAGACATTCGGATCTGAAGTCCTCTGGGAAGTTCGGAACAGAGAAAACTGAAGTTCGGAATGGCCTTAAATCAGAGAGGCAGAGATTCGGGACGCAAGAGCTTGAGATCGATGTGGGACGAGTATTTGGGTCCCCTTTATATAGGCAACGAGATGACGGTTCATCTTCCACAGTTGATCTAACCGTTACAATGAGCTGAGATCAGATCTGACGGTTGATAACTTGAATCCAATTTTTTTGAGGTTTTTATTAAGACAAAGAATTAAGAAAACTATAATCCGAAAACATAATACAAGAAAATGCCAGCAAGAAAAATATGACTACGAAAACTTGAGTAAGGTAATCATACCTTTCGGATTTTCATAGGAGGATTATTCGTAATGGGTAATATAAAGAAGACTAGAGAAAAAAAACCTTATTATGAGAAGAATGATTTCGCAAAAATTTTACTATGAAAAATAAACTTAGTACGAAAAACTCATTACGGAACATTCATTATGGAAAACTCAGTACGAAAAACAAACATAGTAAGGAAGAAAAAAAACAGTACGAAAAACTTAGTATGAAAAATACATTACGAAGAATTTGGTATGAAAATTCTTTTATGAAACTTCTAGTACAAAATTTTCCATTCCGGAAATTTTTAATATGAACACTTCTATTCCAGAAGTATTCTGTATGAGAATGTTCATTTTGGAAAATTTTAGTTCCGGAAGTTCCATTCCGAAAATCTTCGTTCCGAAAAGTTTGAAAACAAATTTTGAAAAACTTTGTTAAACAAACAATCAAATGTACTCCCCCTATGAAAAGGAGTTTATTACTATAAGGAGACTTTTTCAACAGAAAGTTAATTAAGAAAGATTACCTTACGGTTATCATTCCTAACTTCTGTTTAATATATTCAAATCTATCAGAAGGCAAAGATTTTGTGAAAATATCAGCCAGTTGATCTTGCGTTCCGAAAAACTGAAGAATAATATCTCCTTTTAGTGTGTGATCCCTAAGAAAGTGATGCCTAATATCTATGTGTTTTGCACGAGAGTGATGTGCAGGGTTTTTACATAGGGAAATGGCACTTGTGTTATCACACAAAATTTTAGTTTTAGTAAAACTCAAGCCATAGTCTATGAGTGTGTGTTGCATCCACAACACTTGTTCACAACAACTTCCAGCTGCTACATATTCAGCTTCAGCAGTGGAAAGTGCTACAGAATGTTTCTTCTTGCAGGACCAAGAAACTAGTGAATCTCCTAAGAAATGACAAGTTCCGGATGTACTTTTTCTATCCATTCTACATCCACCAAAGTCAGCATCAGAAAAGCTTTTTAGGACAAAATCATTTCCCGAAGTATAAAATAATCCTAGATCCATGGTTCCCTTAAGGTAGCAAAAAATTCTTTTTACTTCCTTTAAGTGAGATTTCTTAGGATTGGATTGATATCTTACACATAAGCATACTGAAAACATTAAGTATGGTCGACTAGCTATTATGTATAGTAGACTTCCTATCATACCTCTAAAAGATGTTTGATCTACTGGTTTCCCAGCTTCGTCAAGATCTAAAGAGTTTGAGGTACCAATGTGAGTACTTATACTCTTAGTGTTTTCATAACCATACTTTTTAAGAAGATCTTTAATATACTTATGTTGAGATATGTATGTTCCTTCTGGTTTTTTGAGAAATTTGAAAACCAAGGAAAAATGTTAACTCACCCATCATACTCATTTCAAACTCAGATTTCATTAGACTTGCAAAAGAGTCAGTCAAAGATTGCTGAGTTGAACCAAATATAATGTCATCAACATAAATTTGAACAATCAAAAAATTTATCTTATCATTCTTTATAAAAAGGGTTGGATCTGCATTTCCCTTAACATAGTTATTTTGAAGCAAAAATCCAGTGAGTCTATCATACCATGCTCGTGGGGCTTGTTTAAGGCCATACAAAGCTTTGGTAAGTCTAAAAACATGATCAGGATGTTTTGTATCTTCAAATCCAGGTGGTTTTTCAACAAAAACTTCCTCTTGAACATAACCGTTAAGAAAAGCACATTTCACATCCATTTGGAAAAGTTTGAAATTAAAGAATGCTGCAAAGGCAAGTAGAATACGGATAGATTCAAGTCTAGCTACTGGAGCATAGGTTTCTTCATAGTCTATTCCTTCTTGCTGATTATAACCTTTAGCAACAAGTCTAGATTTCTTTCTAACCATGACTCCATTTTCATCACATTTATTTCTGAAAACCCACTTTACTCCAATAACAGAAGTTTCCTTAGGTCTTTCAACCAAGGTCCAGACTTTATTCCTTTCGAATTCATTTATTTCATCTTTCATTGCTTTAATCCAATCATCATCACCTAAAGCTTCATCAGTGCTTTTAGGTTCTAATTGGGAAAGAAATGCTAGATGTTCTACTTAATTTCTTAAGGAACCTCTAGTCCTTACAGGTTGATTTACATCACCAATGATACTATCACTGGGATGATTCTTAAGAAACACCTGATTTGGTTTTTGTAAAACCTGTTCATCAACATAGGGTAGAAAGTCTTCTAGGGTAAATGTTTTAGAAGTATCTTCTAGAACAATTTCCTTGTCAGAAGGTTCTTCTATCAAAGTTTGACAATCAGTTTTTGAAAACACATCCGAAGATGTAAGTTGAGATGGTTTAAAAACAAAAGGATCTGAATCATCAAATTTTACATGTACTGTTTCTTCAACAGTACAAGTATTTTTATTAAAAACTCTATAAGCCTTAGAGGTTGTGGAATATCCTAAGAAAATCCCTTCATCAGACATTGGTGCGAATTTATGTAAGTTATCTTTAGTATTCAAAATGAATACTTTTCAACCAAAAACCTTGAAGTAGGAAAGTCTGGGTTTTCTACCATTCCATAACTCATAAGGAGTTTTATTAAGAATAGGTCTAATCAAAACTCGATTTATAGTATAACAAGTAGTACTTACAGCTTCATCCCAGAAATTTCTAGCAATAGAATATTCACTCAACATGGTTCTAGTTATCTCTTGAAGAATTCTATTTCTTCTTTCAACTACACAATTCTGTTGAGGAGTTCTAGGTGCTTAATGATTGTGAGTAATACCTTCCTTACTATAAAAAGTTTCAAAATCTGAATTTTGAAATTCTCCTCCATGATCACTATGAATAGTTTTCAATGGAAGGTTTTTCTCATTTTTAACTTGAGATCTAAAACTTTTGAAATAGGAAAAAGCTTTAGATTTCTTTGCTAGAAAATAGACCCAATTAAATCTAGTGTAATCATCAACTAGAACAAATACATAGTATTTTCCTCCAATACTTCCAGTTTGTGTTGGACCAAAAAGATCCATGTGCACTAACTGTAATGCATCAGTTGTTGAGACTTCACCGATTGACTTAAAACTATATTTATGTTGCTTTCCATATTGACAAGGATCACAAACTTTAGAAGAATCAAATCTAAGCTCAGGTAGATCCTTAACTAGTTTCTTCTTAGAGAGTTTACATAGGTTTCTAATATTACAGTGTCCTAATCTTCTATTCCATAACCAATAATGATCTTCCATTGCACTTAGGCAAGGTAAATCTTGGCTTCTAAGATCTTCTAAGTTTAAGGTGTAAACATTCTCTTGCCTGTTGGCTGAGAGAATAAATTCTTCCTTGGAATTGTGTACTAAACACTTATCATTCCTAAAATTCACAAGGTAACCTTCATCACATAACTGACTTATGCTAATGAGGTTGTACTTAAGACCCTTAACAAAAAGAACATTTGAAATCAAGGTTTTACCCAGAAAAACAATATTACCAATACCAACAATCTCTCACTTAGCACTATCTCCGAAAGTTACCTTTCCTCCTTTCGTTTTGATAATATTTTCAAAATAGCTTTTGTTACCAGTCATGTGTCGGGAACATCCACTATCCATGTACCATGTATTGTTGCTGGAACTTTCTTTATTTTCCTTATCCATAAGACAATGATTATCAATAGGTAATCTGGCTATAAGACCAAGATTCTTCTGTCCGGAAGATTCATAATCAGAAGATTCATCTGAAGATTCACCACCACTGGCACTCCAGGTGTCATTAGCTTTCAGAATGTTCTTAGCTTTAGCTTTATAATACTTCTTTCTGTTCCTGTCTGAATTCCTTTCTTTTCTTTCTTTCTTTTTGAGCATAGGGAAATCTGGTCTAATATGTCCAGCTCTCTTACATTCATAACAAGTAACTTCTCCATCTTTCTTATCTTTCCTTTCCTTTTTCTTATACTTAGATTGAAAATTTCTCTGTCCAGCTATCTTGTTCATCCTTAGAGCAAGATTGGCTAATTAATTTTCAGAGACTTCACTCTCACTTGATTCGGATTGGAAAATAACTTTCTTAGACTTGGATCTGGTTACTCTCTCAGGAGTCTTAGCTTTCATCTGATTTGCAGTTGTAGTAAAAGCAACAATACCATTTCCATTCCTCTTCGTGATGTTGTCTGCATCTCTCTTCATTCTGGTTTCATGTTGTAGAAGGGTTCCAAATAATTCATCAAGAGTAATTTGAGTGACCTTCTTGTTCTCATCTATAGCTGTTCTCTTGGATTCCCACTCATTGGGCATAATGTCAATTATCTTGTCCACAAGAGCTTCATCATCTAAACCTTTCTCTCCCATAGATTTTAGACTATTGACAATAGTCATAAATCTTTGTTGAACATTACAGATAGGTTCTCCATAAGGAAAATTGAATCCATGATATTCTGCTCTAAGCATAGCTCTTCTAGTCTCAATCACTTTGGAAGTCCCAAAGTATGTAACCTCTAACTTCTTACATATACAATTAGCTGCTTCACAAGAAGAAATTTGGCTATATATATTTCTGGTCATTGAACATAGTAAAGTATTGTGTACCTTATAGTTGAGTTGATACTCTTGCTTTTCCTGGTTAGTAAAAGTTCTGGCTTCCTTGTCAGGAATTTTATAATCACCAGTAAGCATAACAAAGTTGTCTGCT
Source organism: Viscum album (assembly GCA_963277665.1). Classification (NCBI taxonomy): domain Eukaryota; kingdom Viridiplantae; phylum Streptophyta; class Magnoliopsida; order Santalales; family Viscaceae; genus Viscum; species Viscum album. The sequence continues at coordinate 1,365,275,941 of OY728147.1, forward strand.
CCTGTATTGATAACAAAAGTCTTCATACGATCTCTCCAGTATTCATAGTCATTACCATCAAAGATTGGTGGTCTTGTATGATTCAGATTATCAATTGATCCAACATTGATTCCTACCATACTTAAAACAACTTTGCACACAAACTTGTTAGTAGCAAAAGTTCGTAATCACAAAGTTCGGAATGAGAAAAGTTCGGAATGAGAAAATTCGTAATAAGATAGTTCGGAATGATAAAATGAGCAAGAAAACCCTATATGTGAGTACAAGTATTTCCGAGACCTGCTCTGATACCAAATGTAAGATTGGTATAGAGTAAGAGGTTTCCAACCTCTGATACCAATTGTAGGATCGAAATAGTGATGTAGATGCTCAATATACAAGAGGGGGGGTGAATTGTATACTTTAAAAATTCCTTTGGAACCTTTAAAGTTAGTTAAGAATAACTATGTTTTCCTTAAGCAAAGGAAAAGGCTAAGTTTAACAAAGTTAAACTAAGCAAATTCACAACACCTCTAACACCGAATGCAAACTAGGAAAGAGATTCCGAATGAGGGTTCCAGAAATATGGTTCCGGAAATTGAAACTTAACAAAAGATTACAATATGAGATTCTACCTTAAAGCGTATAGAATCTAAATGAAACAGAGTACAAGTAAGGAAGTATAAGAAAGTTATACTTTCCTTATATTACAAAACGCAGCAGAATAAAAAAAAGTAGTAGAACTACTAGTAACAAGATATAAGTCTTTTAACCCAAAGAGAAGGGTATCCAACAACCTTGGATAAAGGACCCTTGATTTATACTTTCAAGCAAGTCTGTCTTACCCACACCAGGGTAAGCCCTCGATACGAAGATCGGAGTCTCTGTCTTGTTATCCGCGCAAGCCCTCAACTTCAAGGTAGTTGGAAACCTCTGTCTTCCTCAGCATGGAAGCCCTCGAACTTCAAGGTAGTCGGCACCTCTGTCTTCCTATCCTCGGAATCCCTCGAATGTAATCACCAAAATTCAGAGTCTCACGAAGCTTTGAGAGTTAATAAGAGACTCTCTCTCTAGAAATCACTTCAACAGCATGTATGCACAAAACCAAGTTGTTCATCTGTCATCAGTTCAGCAACAACAACGAGCTCTTTCAAATGAGCTCCTATTTATAGGTAAGGTCGGCTCCTTCTCCAAAGGTCATATTTTCCTTAAAGATCGGAGGGACCTGTACACGTGTCACTTAGACAACGGTTAGTTTATAACAAAACAGATGACATCGTTTTATAACAAAACAAGTGTAATAGAATGTACGACATCGTTTTAATTCTAACATAATAGTTCGGAATGAAAACTTCGGAGTGAAGGTTCAGAGTGTAAGGAACAACAATAAAGAGTAGACAAATTTTAGAAGTGTAAGAAATATAAAAGTTCGGAGTCTAACAAAGTTATTTTTCGGAGTCTGAATTAATTCAGAGTGTATAAAACAAAGATACTCAAATTATGTTTAATAGGTGAATTCAGAATGAGAATTCGGAATAGGAATTCGTCATCAGAAATCATAATGAGAATTCATCATCAGGATTCGTAATGAGAATTCATTTTCATAATTCGTAATGAGAATTCTTCATCAGAATTCATAATGAGAATTTTTCAGCAGAATTCGTAATGAGAATTCTTCATCAGAATTCGTAATGAGAATTCTTCATCAGAATTCGTAATGAGAATTCTTCACCCGAATTCGTAATGAGAATTCTTCATCAGAATTCGTAATGAGAATTCTTCATCAGAATTCGTAATGGGAATTCAGAATGATATTTCTTCATTAGAATTCATAATGAGAATTCTTCTTCAGAATTCGTATCCTGAATCTGGAATAGAACTTAGTCAGAGTTCATATCCGGAATTTGGAATAAAACTTTCTTATAGTTCTTATCCAGAATACGAATCCCAAAACAGAATGCTTTATATCAAAGTTTCAACGATTCTGAGAAAATGAATCTGAATCTCATACTTAAGAAAAATATGGATGAAAATAAGATAAGGATAATTTTTCTTATAAAAGCGATTTTCCTTATAAAAGCAATTTTCCTTAAGAAATCAATTTTCCTTATAAAAGCAATTTTCATTAAGAAAGTAATTTTCCTTAAGATAAGGTGTTTGTGATTTTCAAAACAAGAAGGAATTGAAAAGTCATAAGGAAAACCTTATTGACTCAACAACATAAGCCCCACATTATTTCTCATGATCGCATCAATCATGGCACAATTGCCTGGTTTTACAAATACCTCTTGTTTCTCACCCCGAGCATGACTCATGTGAGCTTAGAGTGTAAAAGTAATTATGAAATCATTCTTTGAGCCATAAATTATGCATAAACATCATACTCCCTTACTCAAACTACATGGGTTCTAATTCCTTTTCTAAATAAAGGATAAATAGGTAGACCATCTGCGGGTACGGTCCCAACTCTGAAAGAATCCATTTCCTTCTGAATGAAAATAAACTTCACGTGCCCCACTGAGTGACTTTAAAACTAGTATGGTCGTCATAATGACCATGATACTTTTATGTATTGAAGGATACCATTGACTAAGAATATCTATCAAATAAAGATGATTCTCTATCGATGAAGAACCTCAAATACATATAAAAGATTCTCTGAATGTCATATATATCAATCATTGATTATCAGATCTAAGGGAAAGATCATTTTATACTTGGAAATGTAATAAGGATACATGAACATAACCTAAATATATAAAGAGAGTCCCGGAGTAGACAATAATTCCACTAAAAAATGTGTGACGAGTCCGACCTCCCATCCACTCAACCAATGCAAATTCCTAAGCCTCATCAGTCCACAACTAATTAGTGACTACCTTTGGAATGTAAGTCCAAATGGATATATAATCATTTGATGTTTCCGGTTCTACGAACAATACTGTTAGAAACTGATTGTAATGATTGAAACTTCAATCAACGAGGATATCCCCAATTCCAAAGGGAAAAAAATGGTGAACCCGACGTGAATCCTTAACCAAGTTAAAATGATGTTTTACTTATTTCATAGGCCCCTATTTAAAACTCAATGAGAGTGACAACAAAACAATCAACAAAATATGTGCTTATCCAAAAGATATGGTGGTCGGACTTATCGTGATTACGTCTGCTATATCAAACACGCACTCTGTTCGAAGATCTTCTGAATTTCCAAAATGGCCTCTCTTAAATTCACACTTGTGAATATGTATATTGTGAAAACATCTGCTGCAAATGTCACCGCTGCTACTCCAGCTGGATCGTCGTTCGCTCTGAGGACTATATCACCTACACAGCGTCTTCAACGCTGGGTATCAAATGCACTAGTTAAGGGTAGTTGGAAACATGGTACTATTCCAACTCCAGAGGCTACCCGACAAGCCCTCCAAGTGAAAAACTCACACCGGTCGTCTAGACAACAACGACCAGTGATTAAGAAGCAGGTGGTTCCAACCACCGTCTCCAACTGTTTCGGGTCATTATCCCCGGAACACAATCACCACTCACTCTCATATTTTGGGGAGGTGAATGAGAAGGCCCCTCAGGGCCTTAATTAAAGGAGATAAGAGTCCTTCCCAAGTGCTCCCATTAACAATCGATGCCAGACTCTTGCGGCAGTGCGCCCTCAACATGATGAGGGTATCGTCTCCAAGAGTTCAGCTCAGGTTCCTTGAACTCGAGCAGGCAAGATGAATCGCCAGAGGAAAAATCTGTTCAATAGTGAGCAGGTGCTCATCTCTGCCATCTCCAGATAAGTCGACCAACCTAACATGGTGGAAAGCAACGACCGGGAACATACACCCAATTTTTTTAATCCCGTTGTCCAGTAGACTCATCGGGCAGCAGCACGCCAATCCTGCAAGGCAATTTCGGCGGAGTACTATAGGTAGGAACCTACACCTATTTATACATCATCAGATAGTCAGCTAGCTCATCTGACTACATATGATGGATATCATAAACTACATTCGGTGAAGTAAAATCAGCAGGCACATACACCTGCTCGTATTGATCAAGCCTACCAATAGTCTCGCTTGGTAGCACCATGAGAAGTCAGTCAGAAAGCTTCGATGAAAAACAGGAGGTATACTCAACTCTCTGACCCTACTCTTCAGTACTGTCAGGATTCACTGACAGTAAAAGAAGGACAAGAGCAGGAACGTACACCTACTCCAAGTACAGAATGGACGTAAATCCCCATTCCTGCAGCTAATGTCACCAAGCATATTCTATCAATGGTGAAAGAGCATAAGAAAATCACTGCTCATATTCTAGATTCCTGCCAAGATATTATAACAGCTTCAGTAGCATCATAGGGAATGAAATGAAAATCTTTCCCTGCCAATGGAGTGACTCATCAACAGATCACTCCAGAGCAAATACACACCTCTGTTCCAGTCCAAGAGGGTTGTGGGGCGTACTCCCCCATATCATACAGACAACCAAGTAAGGAACATACACCTGATTTGAGTGGAGATCATCAGCCTAACCTGGCCATCTCTTCTGATTAGGCACATACCACTTCTTAGAATGGCCACTTTTGTCATCAAGTGGTTTCCAAGGTGAGTAAGAAGGTGTCTATGAAAAAGACCCGCCCAACACAGTCAAGAAATCAAGAGCCAATCTGTAACAAGGCCTTGCTCGATGCTGGAGTTCTTGAAGAACTCAGATTGTTATCTGTGGTAATCCAAGATTATACTCCCTCATTTCCCAATAGTGGGAACATTAATTACAAAGGGCTTCAACAGACAATTCCTCATGAAGTATTGCTTCATGACAGTTCGGTTGATCTTGAAGTTTCATCTTCAGAAGAGAGCTACAATAACCCACTGTGTGGCCAGAAGACTAAGGAACAAGAGATCTCATCTTTTGTTGTAACCCACCTTGGTGGTCCTCCCCATGATGATGAATTTCACTGTGAAAGTCCACTCCGCAGTAGTGATGCACAATGCCTGGAAAATGCTCCAGTGGACAATGTAGTGCCGAGAAAGCCCTCTTATCTTGAGGCACTTTCAAATTTGAAACCAGTCATGTCTGATGCTTTATCTCTAACAGGTGAAATACTTTCTCAATCAAAAGATGGCCTGGGGCGTAGGTCATTCTTTTAACCACTCCTAGGTCATTTCTATTCTAATTTTATCAGTGGATTATTTTTCAGTCTTGTTGAATCTAATTAAGCAACAAGAAAGAACCATCTCTAGTCAAATGTGGTAGAAGAATTTTTATTTAATGATAAAGAGGAAGTACTGAATATGAGAAAACAACTGGAGAAAGGTGAATTGTCAGTCATGTTTTGGCCTTTTCCTGACTCTCAGTATGACATTTCATAGATGTTGACGGAAGATGGGATTAATGACATTTATCTCAACATATGGAAAAAGAATTGTCAGTTGAAAAAAAATATTATCATATGATAAATATAAAAATCATGTCAAGATAATAGAAGGGTTACAACGCCAGATTGATTTGGCATCTCTCCTAGTCTCTCGATATCCGAAGGCTGAAAAGTAGTGGAGATCCCTTCAGCATTCATGCCTTGGCACACTAAGAAGATTGTGTCAGTTAATTGCCAATTCCCTATCTGGTATTCATATCAGGGGATGGGGTGTTCATGGAGCACTACATTTCACTGTACTCTCCAATCAACAAATCCCACCAAAGGTGGTTTTATGTAATGTTATCTCCCAGAATTGGCCACATCTAGCTAGTTTTGTGCGAAATCAATGTATTTTTCAAGAACAGGTCTCAACTAGTTCTTCTCAAAGTCAAGAATATAGAGACCACGTTTTTGAATTACTCCTACATGAAGAGAACGAGAATATTGAACAGGCCTATCGTATGGGGAAAGCACATCATCAGGTGACAGTAGTGTCAGAAATAATCTAATAGTCTTTTGAACCGAGTGATAAAAGTGGATTTCGATAGATGCATCTAGCTAATTTTTGGACCAAGGTCTGCAAGATTAGAAGGACTTATAAGAAAGTCTCAGACATAGCATGTCAAGAGCCACCCCAGACCGCCAGATTGGGGACTCTTTTAAACCAACCCTTGCAATCAACAAATAGGATTCGAGGAGTTGAGCGGGAACAGGAGGAACAACCCTAGTCCACTAGACTGGGGAATTTTTCAAATCATCAATCCCCTCCTCAATGAAAGTCGGTCCTCACACGATTGGGGAAGAATCCACAAGAGAAACGAAGAGCCAAATTATCTGGAGATTCTCTCTAAATTACGATTCCACAAAAAGTACTCAAGGGATCAAATCAACAAAAGGAAATGTCTCGTCAGGAGAATGGCAGAAGAAAATATCATAGAAATGATAATAGAATAGATGTGATCTGTTATGCATCAATTAATGTCATTAATGTCATTGTTGCTGATCCTACAGAACATGATGCTCACTCAGGGGACTCAGATGAAGAGGTTTCTGCTCAAGAAGTTGTACGCACAGACATAAATGAAGAAGGTGTGCGTACATGAAATCAACAGTTTACCCAAAATATGGTTGTTCTTTCAAATAACCAACTTCCCCTTCTCTGAATGGGATCAAACAAGGGGAAAGGAAATAATTAGGTTACATACCCTCCCTCTGGAGAAGGCCAATCTATATCACTAGAGCAAAGATTTGTGCAACAAGAGGAAGAAATGAATGAATTGAGAAGGATGAATGCAGAACTACTTCAGGGTAGTCTTCCTTCTAAGCATGCTGGAGTCAGTCAGCCAAGAGAGTTTGTTGCAGCTACTAAGATGGATCAAGAATATCCTCGTCTATCATTACAACCTCACAGATCCAATCCTATAGGTCATGTGCAACAAAAATCAGTGGTGCTACCATCAGTTGTAGTACTACCCACCATAGCTGTCTAGACTCCAATTATTGCACCTGCCCAAGTCCAAGTTCAACCGAATGTTTCTCAAAAGTTAATAACTACCATTGGGTCATTAACAGCTTTGTTAGAGACTATTGAAGGGAAACGTGTACAAGTTCAACCAGAAAAGAGAGTTTACCCTGAATAGGTAGATTCAATCCCTCCCCCATCAAGTTTTCGGAACCATGTATTCCTTATTTTCAATGGATCAGGTGATCCTAAACAACATTTGATGCATTACGTTCCTTGTTGTGATCTTATGATGGGAACTCCGGAACAGCAAGAATCATTGAAAGTTAGATGCTTCGTGCAAACCATGCAAGGACCAGCTTTTGTTTGGTATACAAGCATGCAATCCCGGTCAATTACCAAATGAGAAGATCTCCGTCAACGATTTCTTCTTCAATTCAGCTCAATATTGCCAAAAACAATAGTTTTTTATCTTAAAAAATTTAAGAAAAGGTAAAATGAAATGGTTTCATATTTCATTTCTCACTGGAAGGAATTAACATATTCCCTAAGCTTAGCCCTCCCACAAGAATAACTGTTGCCAATCTGTGTGGAAAATTTGCATGAACAATTACGCACGCCGTTGATCCCTGTGAAATACACAGGAGGGTTTTGAGACCTTACATCAATCGCTCAAAAGATTGATGATTCCCTTATACAAGATAAGGGTAAATCTCGTGTAATTCCATCCGTTCTAGGAATAAGAATGGGTAATGTAGAGACTGCTATAGTTATGCTTAAGCAAGCACTTGTACCGGATTCTACTTCAAAACCTTCATCTTCTCGAAAGGTTCCACCTCCTGAGAGTCAACAACAGAGGTCATTTCTTCAAGACGATCAAGGAGATCAAAGACGAAAACAATTTGAGGATATGAAGAGTAAATTTTACTCTTTCTAAAATGAAAAAGTTCATGGCTACTTCATTTTGGCCCTGGAGAATAATTTGGTTCAGTTGCCAAGGCCTAAATGGCCAAACAAGGAAGTAGATGAAGACTGTCCCAATTATTTCCCCTTTCATCAAATGTTGGGGAATCCCATCCAAGACTGTTTCATTTTCAAAGACCTCCTGTAAAAGTTGGTCGACTCGAGACAAGTCAAACTAAAAGGCTCTTCAGCCCAGGTAGCATGTGTTAGTGCTACAGTTCCAGAGGAAAAAAGCGAATGAAAAGAAGTCGAAAGCAAAAATACACAGAAATATGATGATTGGATGGTCAAGAAAATGATAAACTGAAATCATTCCATTTTGAATATTCAATTGAAGAAACCAATTATGTATTCTACTATGGATGCCACAAAAAAATACTTTTTAGAGGGAAAGTCCTGAAAAGGGCAGCATAGTTTGAAGAAAGAAAAGAAATAAGAGGAAGATGAGTATGTGTCAAAGCCTAAGATGTCTTTGACTCTAGGAGATTTCATGACATAGACTTCAAAGAAACATGCACCATCCCACCAAACAACACAACCTAAATTGGCTAATCAGGCAGCGTCTTCATCAGATGAATAGTTAATCTTTGGTTCTGTTAACATGATTCATTTAACAGATCCTTATGTTAGTCACAGTTTTGATTTCGATGATCCTGAATTCCCTGTATCAAGAAGAGGAGTTAGAGGAAGTTCCAGGGGTCTGGGATACATAAGAAGATGTGGATATCCTAGAAGCCACTATTCCAATTCTACCCCTTGTAGAACAGTGTATGTCGCAGAAACTCGTGGAAGATCTCTTCAGCGATCTCAACAAGAACAAGCAAGTTCTTCCACCAATAGAAAGTTCAGTCCTGGCACAGTTATTCTGGAGGATCGGTTGGGGGTTCCATCTTCATCCTCTAAAAAATTAAATGGATCTAATCGGTCTAATATTCCATTTCCATGAATATTGCCAACTCCTATCCCGATACAATATGAATCAACTTCCAAAGGATCAACATCCAAGGAACCTACTAAACCACATGTTGCTGTTGGGAAACGCAGACCTCTGGATCAAAAGTATGATATATTGAAACACATGTCCCAGGTACCATCCATGTTATCAATTATAGATTCATTGAATCTATCAAAAGATCTTCGGGAGGCACTCATCCGGGCTTTGTCAAGTCCTCAATAGTTTGAAACTGAAATTGTTGCAGCTGATGTCTATCACATAGAGAATAATCCTGTGGAATTCCATTCAGTGATATCTTTCACATATGAAGATGAAGATGATGTCGTATATGGGAATATTAGACCTTTGTACTTATCTGTAAAGGTCAATGGTGTAGACATCCGAAGATCTTTAATTGATAATGGTTCAGGAGTCAAACTCATGCCCATTCGTACACTTTGTCGATTGGGCCTCACAGAATCTGATTTTTCTCCTTCTACTATGATGTTACAAGGTTATGATAAAAATGAACAAGAACCACTGGGAGAAGTTACACATGGAACTTAGTTTGGAGATCTTGTATCCAATTCATATTTCTTGGTAGTTGATCAAGACTCAGCCTTCAACATCTTTCTTGGAAGACCCTAGTTACATCAACATGTGGTTATCCCTTCATCATACCATCAATGTCTTGAGTAATTTTTTGATGGTCAGGTTTGGACATTTAATTGTGATAAAGCCCCGTTAAAGTCATTTGAATGTCAATACATTGAGGCGGAATTCTATCACATGAAGGGAAAGGAGGAATCCACAACAAAGGAGAATACCAAAGTTTATGCTCTGTATGGTTTGGAAAAGATTCAAGTAAATCCATTCGTTCTTGTGAGTACAGATTATGTGTTGCCTATCAGTCAAATTGACAGGATAGACCCAAATCAAAATACTCTTATGGAAAGATCCATAATGACAATTACGGCTATTGATCTAGACAACCTGGGAGAAATTGGTGATCCATAAGGCAATGATGAAAGCTCAAACGGAGATGTCTTCATTTCATCTGTTGAAATCCATCAAGTCTATACTTCACCATCCATCCCAAGAGAAGTTATATCAATACCAGAGGTGAACGATGATGTTGATTCTCAATCCATCATCTTCTCTTTATTACCCATGGAAGACCCTCCATTATCAATTGGGTCAGAAATGGAAGCCTCTTCTTCAAGATGTTCAAATTTTAACACCTCTCTTAATAATGGAAATTCTACTTCATCATCTACTATGCATGTAGAAACAGAAGAAGTAACACATGTTGAAGAAGAATAGGAAGATCTCAGGGATGATCCTCCATCATTTTAAGATGGTATCTCTACCACTGTGGCTGAACTCAGAGAAAGAAATCTATGTACAAAAGAAGATCCACGCCCCACTTTAATCAGTGCGGCCATGACTCTTGAAGAGAAAGAGATGTATATTTCCTTTTTATAGAAAAATTCAGATATATTTACTTGGAACTATATAAGGATTCACGGGCTTGATCCTGATGTTCCTACTCATCATTTTGGTTTACCAGAAGAACATCGAGGATTTAAGCAAGCCGCAAGAAGAACACACCCAACTTATGCTTCCAAAATTGAAGCTGAAGTGGATAAGCTTATCAAAGCTAACTTCTTCAGAGAAGATCAATATCCCAAGTGGTTGGATAATATTATCCTAGTGAAAAAGAAGAATGGGAAAATTAGAGTTTGCATTGATTTCCGAGGTCTTAATAGGCATTGTCCTAAGTATGATTTTCCAATTCCGATTATAGAACATTTAATCGATGCAACAACTACATATTAAGCACTTTCCTTCATGGATGGATATTCCGGATATAATAAAATCCAAATGGCTCCAGAAGATGAGAAATCTACATCTTTCAGAGTCCCTCAGGATGTGTTTTGATATCAGTTAATTCCCTTTGGCATAAAGAATGAAGGTGCAATATATCAGTGTTCCATGCATCGTATCTTCAAACCCTTTTTAGGAAAGTTTGTCGAATGTTATGTGGACGATTTGGTGGTCAAATCCAAACAATGTTTTAATCACTTAGAGGATTTGGAAATCATATTCCACAAACTTCGGTAAAATAATTTGATGATGAATGCCGTAAAATGTGCTTTTGGGGTAACTTCAGAAAAATTCCTCGCCTTTGTTATATGCCATCGTGATATCGAAGTCGATCCTGAGAAGACCAATTCAATCCTTGGTATGTCACCTCCTCGAAATTTGAAAAATTTAGAGGACTTCAAGGACATTTAGCCTATATCCAGCATTTTATCGCCAATTTGGCATTCAAAAGTTTACCCTTCACTAAATTGATGAAGAAGGGAGTCACTTACCAGTGGAATGAAGAATGTCATGAAACATTCAATATTTTCAAGAAATACCTCTTGTGCCCACTGGTACGTATGCCACCAATTGAAGGAAGGCCACTTATCCTCTACGTGACAGCCTTAAAGCAATTATTGGGTGCCTTTCTTGTTCAGAAGAATAATGCTGGGAATTAAAAGAGTATCTACTATCTCAGTCAGTCTATGCTTGATGCAGAAACCCAGTATTCAAATATTGAGAAGTGCTACCTGGAATTAATCTTTGCAGATTAGAAGTTGAGACACTGCCTGCAACATCATGAGGTCTAATTGGTATCTCGCAATAACCTGCTCAAATTCATCCTTAGTTGTCCAATGCTTATAGGACGTATGGCATGGTGGGCAGTTATTTTGAAGCAATTTGACATTTAGTATGTGTCTCAAAAGGCAATAAAGGGCCAAGCTCTGGCAGATTTCATGGTTGAACACCCTTCAGTGGAAGACACATCATCAGATATTGAACTCCCTGATGAGGAAGTCTTCTCTATTCAGGATAGTCCTCAAGTATGGGAAATTTATTTTGACGGTTCTTCCAGAAGTCCAATAGGGAAGAAAATGGAAGATCCTAAATTCAACAATGTTGGATTAAGAGTTATTCTTATTTCCCCGCAAAAGTCTGTGTTACCTTATTCCTTCTTATTGTGGGAAGGTGGTACAAATAATGAAGCAAAATACCAAGCTCTCATTACAGGCTTAGAGTTGGCACTTCAAGAACAAGTGAATCACTAAAAGGTGAAAGGTGATTCAGACCTAGTAATCAAACAAGTCAATGGGGATTATGCAATCAGAAAAGAAGAATTGATCTCTTTGTAGGATTACAGCAGAGAGTTAATGGCTGAATTTCCTACGGAACTGACATTTTCTTATGTCCCATGATCACAAAATGATCAAGCTGATGCACTAGCTAATATAGCCACAGCTCTGGCAAATCCATATCCAGATAGAACAGCCATCAGTATTGCCCACCGTCGTAAAATTTAACCTTATGTTTGAACCAGAATAGAGGAAATCAATGAAATTAGTCCCATTCCTGAACCGTATGGTCATACTACAAGTTGGAAGACACCTATCAGGGAATACCTTCAAAGTGGAACTCTTCCACTTGATAGAGCCAAGAAAGAACAAATCTGGCGACGTGTGGTCAATTTTACTATTTATGATAGCCCAGATCACCTAGAAAAAATTCTCTACAAGCGTGGTTTTGATGGAGTTCTCTTCAGATGCATTGATGGTTAGAAGACAATGGCTTTCATGAAAGAAGTGAATTCAGGAATCTTTGGTGCCCACCAGTCTTGACATAGAGTATCTGATCATATTCGACGGCTTGGTTAATTTTGGCCTTAAATGATACATGATTGTGTTGATTTCACAAAGAAGTGTCATTCATGCCAACTACATGCCATATTCATTCATCAACCTCCAGATTCGATTAATACAGATAGGTACTTGTGGCCATTTTCCACATGAGGAATGGATGTGTTGGGACCTTACCCTTCAGCTACGGCCAAGCAGTTAAAGTATATTCTTACTGATATAGCCTTATTTTCCAAATGTGCAGAGGAAATACCTCTCAAAGAAGTTAGTTCTAAATGCATTGTTAGCTTCATCAAGTCGAACATTATTACCAGATTTGTTGTTCCTCATACCATATTGACGGACAATGGTGCATACTTCTGTTCATCCAAGGTGAAGAAGTTATATCGAGAATACAACATCAAATCCAATCATTTATCTCGATATCATGCTGCGGCCAATGGCCAGATAGAAGCCTTCAACAAGACTCTGTCAAATATACTGCAAAATATGGTGGATAAAGAAAAAAATTTATGGCCTGATAAACTCTTTCATGATTTATGGGCTTATTAGACCACCCCCCACACTGCAACGTGGTCAACTCCGTATTCATTGGTATATGTAATGGAAGAAGTATTTCCCATTGAAGTTCAACTACCCTCTTTCAGAGTAGCTATTTCTGATGAGTCATCTATAGATGAACAATATCAAAAGAGATTAGATGAATTGGAATGGTTATATGAGAAAAGATTGTGCACACTGCACCATTTTGAAGTTTATCAGAATTGAATAGCACAAGCTTTCAACAAAAAAGTTCTTTTTCGTTCATTCGTTCAGGGAGAACTGGTATTGGTTCTTAGAACTCTAATGATACCAGGGAAGAAACCTCTCATGCTTGAACAAAAATGGGAAGGACCTTACTCAATACATAAGGTCTAGACTAATGGAGCTTATTCTTTAATCTCAAGGGATGGAGAACTCATCACGACTCTAACCAATGCCAGATTTATGAAGAAGTATTTTGTGTAAACACAAAATACATTGTTACGGTCCATACATATGACCTTAAACTATTTGTATTACTTTCCTCCCACACGACGTTAAACTGTGATGTCCTAACTTCATGACGTTAAACTGTACAGGAGTCTCTTATATCTATCAAGACGTTAAACTGCACCATATACGGTCCATGAATATGTCCTTAAACTATTGGCATGTCTCTTACGTCCAGCACGACATTAAACTGCACCCTCTAGAGCCCATGCATATGACTTTATACTATTTTCATTTCTTTCGTCCCACATGACGTTAAACTGTAACATCCTAGCTACATGACGCTAAACTGTAAAGAAGTCCCTTAAGTCCAGCAAGACGTTAAACTGCATATCCAATGGTCCATGCATACGACTTTAAACTATTTTATTTTTTTCTTCCAACATGACTCTAAACTGTATCATCCATTTTTCATACAACATGACGTTAAACTGCAAGAAAGTCCCTAATACATCCAACATGATGTTAAACGGTGTACTCTTTTGTCCTTACAGCATGACATTAAGCTGCACAATCCCCCTTTCGTCCAACATGACATTAAACTATATTGTCCTCATCGTCCTACCTACATGATGCTAAACTGTACAAAAGTCCTTTAATACATCCTACATGACATTAAACTGTATTTGTCCCTACTACATGACATTAAACTGTGCACCACCAATATTCCTAACTGTAAGACTTTAAACTGCATAATCCCTTCATATGTCCTACATGACATTAAACTGTGCATTGTTAGGGTTGTTTCTACCTCTTGTTTCTCACAACGAGTATGACTCACTTGATCTTAGAGAAAACTTCAACCATAACATGTTCTCTAGGCCTCTAACCACGCGTAAGTCCCAATATCATTTTTAGGTCGTTTTCCCCAAGAACAACTTGATCACTAATTCATTCTTTAATTTAACTATGTAGACTTTGATCCTTGCCTTCTAGGATGGGAACGTAGGCAACCTCCCAAGGTTCATGCACTAAACCAATCACTTCACATCGGTTCACCTCCATCTCATATGATGTTGATTCATGAAACCGCCCCAGAATCAATATCTTTAAATTGATTCACCTTTGTCCTTGATATACGACGTTAAACTGTACAATACTTTTGTCCTGTATGACAATAAACTAAAATATTCTTTAATAACCTCACCTAAGAGGGAATCATTATTTACATTGATTTTCACTCATGTTTTATTCGAAATACTACGTGCATACATTGAAATTCTCGAACCTTTTATTTTGGTTCAAACCATCTTTGCACTAAAGTCCCCTTTCACACTTCACATGTACAAACCAAATCTGTACAGAGGGTATTTCTAGAACTACGTGGGCTTGAGTCCCATCCTTATGGGATGCGTAGGAACATTCGAGTGTCTCTCGAATCCAGCCACAAGTATTTTGGGCACAACCCCAAATTCCACTTTCATTCCCTTGACTGAAAAGTAACCATGAAAATACACACTATGTATTTCTTATAATGGTTCGAGCAATATAACCCTATACTAAGATCTCCTATCCTTTTGTTTCGCAGGACGTTAAAATGTACTTCCAGAACTACGTATGGCTTGATTCCCATCCTTATGGGATATATAGTGAAGTCCAACATTTCAATTCAATACCCAGCCACAATGTGATTATGGTTAGCATTGATCTATATATCTTTACATACATTGAACAATACCCATTTTAATGTATCATAATCCTAACCTTAAATATTTTCAGATCTTCATAACCATTTTTCCGGACTTCTAGTCCCCAAAATGTCCAAATTCTGAGAAATCGTTTTCCTGACCATGCAGCGCATGCCCTTAGGCGGCCTTGCATAAACAATCTACATAACAGACCTGTCAGTCAAAAGATGCTATTATTTGACTATGCAGCCAATTCCCTTAGGGGCCCTGCATAATTCAACCCCCTAAGAGGTTTCTTAAAATAATGGTAACTTCATTCTTAGGATGAAAATTTAATTTTTTCCTTAGTTTTCTTAACAACGATATGTAGGGATCCGCAAAAAATAGTCATTCTTTACATATTTATCTCATACTCTTTTTCATGATCTGAAAATATTCCAGTCTATAGTTTATATTTTCCCTTCCCTATGTTTGAATCAGACCTTCATAGGAGTGTCATTCATCCAGTTCTTAAACAATCGTATTTGGAAATATCATCTCCATATTCAAGTACCTCATTCCATACATCAAACTCTATACTTTGGAAAATTTGAATCTCCATAAACATTCAATGGCTTTCTAGCAGTAGAAAAGTAACTTTCTGAGAGTTCTTTTGCCTAACAATGCAGCACATGCCCTTAGGTGGTCGTGCATAAACAAGTCTACAAAATAGACATGTCAGCCAAAAGATGTTATTATTTGATGATGCAGCCAATTCCCTTAGGTGGCCCTACATAATTCAACCCCCTAACAGGTTTGTTAAATAATAGTAACTTCATTCTTGGGAACTACTTCTTCTAATGCCTTTTAGCTCTTTTCATATCATTCTTCAGATTCAAATTTTCTTAAGTCATAGTTTACATATTTTCCCAAATATTTGAGTATGGTAGTATGTTTTCAAACAAATTATCAAGGAATTGAGTTAATTTTAAATCTATTAGGTCAAAGCTATTTCAACCTTAAACATTAGCCTTTTTTTATGTCTGACTTGCATGACTTTAAACTTCATACAAAAGACAATGGAACTCTGAATAAAAGTCATGTTCCAGCTCACTAAACATTCATTTTGTATGATTTAGGTACTATTGGGAAATTAAAAGATTCAAATATTACAGTGATATTTATAATTATCCTAGTAAAAATAAAACTATTCTTACTAGGCCTATTGGATTAGGTAAAATATAAAGCAGGTAGTAGGAAAATACTTGCACAAGTGATTGAAGATGAAATAATTCTTTTCATTTAATGCACATAAATTAGAAGGACATCCACAGATTGAAATCTCTTCTCTTTTCTAAGAAATTACAAAAGGCTGTCAACATAAGCCTTTACCTGATAAAAAGCATCCCGAGCTTCATCCGAAGCTACATGAAGCTCACGCAGCCGGCCAACTTCGCTCTTTTCGGCCTGATGGATAGCTTTCTTGGCATCCGCAATGGCTTTCATACCATTTGTTTGAGCTCCCTCCAATGAATTATTGAGTTGGTCAAGTTCCCCAGTAACAGCATCTAACTGTTGCTGAAGGTGCATTTTCTAGATAACTTTCTCTTTGATCTTATGCTTTAGCTCCATCATCTTTGCAGCATAGTCAGCCTCAGCTCACGATACTGCAGCCTCAAATTCACTAATATTGGCTGACAGTTTCACCCTAGTCAGATCTTCACGACACTTTTTATCCTGCACCCTCCTGAAAATGTCATGTTTCACTGTGGCATGGATCTTTTCATATCCAAAGCCAACATGTCCCAATATGACAAATAGGGATAACAGCCACGAAATCTTCGATGGAAGATCCTCTAGAGGAACTTCAGATATGATTTTCCATATGTTCTGTCACGCCTTGTGTCATGAAAATTGGAACGCCTTTTGAACTTCTGGGTCTGATTCATCATCACTATCACAAGGGGGGTGTATAATTTGGTATT
This sequence comes from Viscum album, assembly GCA_963277665.1. Lineage (NCBI taxonomy): Eukaryota > Viridiplantae > Streptophyta > Magnoliopsida > Santalales > Viscaceae > Viscum > Viscum album. The sequence continues at coordinate 1,365,293,041 of OY728147.1, forward strand.
AATGCACTTATGGTAGTGCCATGTTCTACTCCTTCTCACCTGACCTGAGCTTCTTCACTTTCAATTCCCGTTGGGGCGGAGGCTGAGGCCTCACCTCTAGATCTAGCCACTTTAATTGATAGTCCTGTATAATTAATTCAAAGCTTTGGTTAGCTTCAAAGGATAAAAAAGAATTGGTTGTCATGAAAATTAAGTAAAATCACAAATATTGTTATTCCTTACCCAACGGTAGATCAACAACCTGAGAAGTCTCCTACCCATCATACCTAGATTTGATCGGATTTTCTGGATGAGTTTGAGGAAGCTCTACTGGGTTCAGCTCCACTTGTGTTAATTACTCTGCAATGGTAGGGTTTTCTATACCACCTTCAAGAATTGGTAGTTCAGCAGTTTTCTTAGACAAAACAACACATTTGAACCAATCATGATTAGACATATAATAAGAAATTATTCTTAATAGGATGAAGGATAACACTCACATCCATAATCTTCTAAATTACATGGTAATTTAACATGATTTATAAAATCTTCGAAAGATGCGCCAAGTTCCATCATTTCATCTATTGTCATCTAAGAATCCTGGTTAGTCTCACTAGTGGGATCATTTGATGTGTCTTCTTGGCGACCCTCATCCTTCGGTCCCTGACCCTGGTCAACATCTTCGGATAAAATCACGACATCTGTTGCAATAGCCGCCAAAAGCTCCAATGTAGGGGTTTAACCTGAAGTATCACAGAATAGAAGTTAGTATATGTTTCATTTGACATTTTATGAAGCATTGTTAACTTACCAGAAGTGGGTTCTTCTATTTTTGTAACAGTAGAAGGAGGGATAATGGGAATAGATATTGGCCCTTTTCCAAGAGTAGCCAAATCAGCCTGAATTTGAAATTGTTCCATAGAACCCTCTATGGTCCTCAGAGGAGGATCAGTCCTTTCCATCAGAGGGGAAATTGAATAAGCCCCTACAATCCCAAGGAAAATGAGCAATCGTTTTCATGATTTAAAATTCTTGATTATCTGAAGGACTTACCACTACTGATGAAGCGTTTAGTTGTGGACTTCCTCCTTCATTGCTTTTGCTTTCCTGGATTTTTGGGAGTGTCGGCAGTCTCCATTATAGGTACTTGAATTGGAGAATGGAAAGCCATTTATAGCTACTCATTCATGGCCTGCTGGCCTGAAGATATCTCGCCCGACTCGCGAGGAGGTTCAGCAGCAGCCCCAATGGCAGTACCACCAGGGCTATACTGTGGTGAAGGAACCTCCTTAGTTCCTTTATTTGCAGGCTACAAGATGAAGAAAATAACTTCCTTGAGTAACAATTCTTCGACTGAAAACAAGATTAAAATCAAATAAGGAAAGAATACTTACATCTTCAAGGGTCACGTAATCGTGCCACTCCTCATCAGTCCCCTCAGTGGTGCCATGATCTATCAGTTCCTTCACCTGCTTACTGACAAGAATGGAATCATCAATGGCATATATGATCATTTCAATCTCTCTGATATAAACTCTCACTTCATCAGGGATATATTTGAAAATAATATCGGTAGAAGCTAGAAGAGTCCCTATTCTAGGGAGTTGCAGCCCCTCGCATAAATCCATCCAGGTAGTTTCAATACCACAATATAAACTCTTCCATATCTGGACAGCCTATGGTCGTAGATATTCAGTGTGTATGCTAGAAGGCTTAGAGGAAGGTCCTACAATCTTCAACTTCAATTTCTTTCTAGATATTGTAAATACAGATAGAGAATAAGAAAATAATACTTATTGCTTTATAAGGTAATGGTGATTAAATTACCACAATGATGTAACTCACCAGGAGTTGATGGAGAAGGTATTTTGATTATGACTGGAGGATTATATCAGGCACAAGGCTGCTTCCCCACTTGTTGTGCCTCATCGTCCCCATCATGGGAATCCGGTGAACCAGTCCAAGAGGATGAATCTGGAAAACCTGCTTCAGGTGGGGAAGCATCACCTTCATGAAGAAGGGTTTCTATCTGTACAGTCCTCTTCCTTTTCCCCACCTAATAAACGGGGTGATTCATCACCCTTTTAGGGTATGATTCTATTCAGTGCTCGGCATACCATGTCATCAAGTTATGTGCCGCTCTTTCAACAGGTAGATCAAACACCACCCCAGTCTTCTCCCTAGCCGTCAGCAACCACAGTTGCCGAGAAACCATCAAGTGTTTCTCTAACATGACATGTACAGGGGGAGATACAAAAATATGTTGTGAACACATTAATTCGTGTGAAAATATATATGGAGCATAGGCCTCACATATAATATCTCTGTCAATCCAAGTGACCATCACACCATCTCTGCAGGCTAGCATGTATGCCCTCAAACCCATGTGGGTTGTTCCATCATCAACAAACCGCCTAGTTGGCAGATTTCCATAGTTAATGAAGTTTAATTCCTTAAACATGATCATCCTCACATTCATGTCATAAGAATTAAGATATTATGGAGAAATTCCCGATAATGCTTGCACTGATGGCATGAAAGAACGTCCTGGAATTTGTACACCATTCTGTACATTATAATTCCTGAAGTGAGTGGCAATTCATCCCCATAAAACTTGGAATGGTCCCACTATTCTCAAAGGATATTTACCCATGAAGACATGAAGTAAACCCCTGTGAATATTTGCTAAAATGGGGGAGCCTACCCAACCATTTTTCCCTCAGCCAACTTTTCCGCAATAACGAAGGTCCCTGGCCTGATGCCTCCCTTCGAGTCCCTAACAGGAAAGAGATAAACTCTAAGCCACAAATTCAAGAATCCCACCAGATGGGTTTTATTTGGGATCCTTTGATCACCTCATATCCCCATTTCTCAAACTCTCCTACTTCTAATGTTGTCCAAAATGTGCCAGGAGCACCCCTCTTCTCGGTTTTTGGGCAAGTGGTAGGACAGGTGGGCCTCTTATCCTTGGATTTCTTTTTCTTGGATCCTTTCTCCTTCATCTCCTTCTCTTTTGGCTCCTTATCTTTTTTATCAATAATAAATACATTCATCCACTCCTCCAGATGAATATCTTTCTATAATGAGTTACGGAGGTCTCTGAACTCTTGAGCTTGTGGATGATTTTAAATAATTCCTAAGCCAAAGTAGGAGTCTTCTATGAATCATTCCAAGCCACCTTGGGAGGGATGAATTCATCATACATGTCACCCAAAATTTGAGCCCCTAGATATTGTGGACATCCCACAAATTGATTCCTACTTCTCCATGAGTCAGATGCAAATAATTGGTTTCTAGGCTCCAATGGCTAAGTATCTCCGGCACAAAGTTATCATTTCTGTAAACATATGTTTTCCCAACGCGGATAGCTTCGTATATCGCCACTCCTTTAAAATCCTCAAAAAACACTGCACAGGATTGTCACACCCAGTATGCCCACATCCATGTTGGCTTCACACCTACCCCAGGACAGAAGTCCCAACTATTCTTCCAACCTTTGGATTGATCAATCTGAAAATTTTGGAAGATTGAAGGATGACAATGTGGTTGCAGCTCAGGCTTATGAGGTTTCAGATCTGGCATACAAGGGCTATGATGCATAATGTGGGACTTCTCCACTGTTCCTGCATTTATAAATCCTCTTCCACATGAGATATTTGCTGAAGAAAAGTTGGTGTAATTCTGAAACCACGAAAATGGGATATAGTTCATTGCTTTTAGAATAGTAACTTCTCATAGATTACCACAGCCATTCAAAGGCAAATAATTGCTTTGGGGGAATTCATGATGATACATCTTCAAATAATTAGCCAAATATTGGAGAGTGCTGTCATAGATGGTATAATAAGCATTGCCAATGATACTCATTATATCATCAAGTCGCTTACTTTCCAGTTCATCAGCTATTCTGATTCTCTTGGGAGCCACTGATTCTGCACAAAATTTGAATAATTAACTCTTATATAAGTTGACTTTTCATAAATTTGTGAAGGATTTTGAAAAAATGGCTAAGGAATTATGGCATGAAATTCTAATCTTGGCGCGCAAGTATGGATGTCTCAGGAAAATGTTAATGTGCCGCACAAGTTTTTGGCGCGCAGGTGTCACTGCGCAAGTCCAGATACCTTGACAGTAGCGCGACAGCGAAGAAAAGCGGAAAAAAGAGAAACTTGTGCAGTGAATGTGACCTGTGTGGCGAGAGCTTGAAAATTTGGAAGTCGGTGCTATGCGCGACAAATGGTCGCATATTTATTGGCCAGGCTGCCAACCTGCGCGCCTAAAATCCAGCGCGCTCCAGACCTGTGTGACTCGCACCTGCACAATGAGTGTTGCGCGCTGAGCACCTGCACACCTCATTCCCTTTGGTTTTCTTCTTTTCCTCAGAGTCACATCCTTATTCTTTCAGATCTAACTCTGATGGGGGACTTTTTTTGACGCTCCTTTTCATCATATTGTCTAAAATAATATAAAGGAATATGCCTTAGCACAAATTGATTCATCCGTTGAAGAAAACATCAAAAATTGACAAAGGCATGAACAAAGAGTCAAATACCCTTGGGTCGCGTGAGTTCCCTCACTGTCGCGCAATTACACATGTGTACCGACTAATGGTCACACAAGTGACTTGCACGCCCTCTTTCAAAACCACCTAGGGACTTCTCTACCCTATAAATACCCCCAGTGGGCCCCCCATTTGAAGAGGATTTTTTTTCAGAATTGAGATACAGAGCTCTGAACGCCCAAGTCTCTTCTACAAGTCTTCTGAACACTTCTAAGGTAATTCTTTACATATAATGGATGGTCTAAACAATAGGAATAAGGTATAAGTGTTAGACTTAACTAACAATTGTGCGCCTATGTGTTTTTACCCTTAAGGGAAATGGACACACTTTCGCGCCTCCTTACCTACTCATTGAGACATGCGCGCCACTCTTCTGGAAGTACTTCGGGATAATTCTAAAGGCTTTGGTCAAAGATCGCCCAAGTATTACCCTACTTGTTAGTCGTCGCCCAAGTATATAGGTGTCATTCAAGTATACTTGTGCGACCAAGACATGCGCGCCCACGTAGTACCTACGTGCCAACCAGGACTTGCATGCCCCTATCTTTTTGGGTGCCTCTCCTTCCTATTTCACCTCTCTTATGCCATTCCACTTCTCCTATTCAAAATTCACTCTTCAATACACTCTTCAAAGCCATTTATGGAATGTTTTCTTGATTGAATTCCTTATCTAAAATGAATTCCATGGAACATCTCTCAAAACCTAGTGATATACACATCTTTACATCACTAAAGTTAGAGAGTTCATTCATTCATCCTCATCTATTAATGATGAGAGAATCTTTAACCTGGGCCTTTTTTCATGAGTAAGCCCCAGTTCAAATCCTCATTAATTTGGGCATCCTCCTCAGGAGTAAGCCCCAAGTCCTCATTAATTTCAACATCCTCTTAGGAGTAAGCCCCAAGTTCTCATTAATTTGGGCATCCTCCTCAGGAGTAAGCCCCATGTCCTAATTAATTTGGGCATCCTATTTAGGATTAATCCCCAAGTCCTCATTAATTTGGGTATCCTCCTTAGGAGTAAGCCGCAAGTCCCCTTATTTGGGAATCCTCCTCATGAGTAATCCCCAGCCATAATTCCCTTAACCTCGGCCTTCTTCTCAAGAGTAAGCCCCAACCTCAATTTATCTTAACTAGTCTTAATTGAATTTTGATATGGGCTTCCTTCTTAAAAGTAAAACCCAATCATATGTCCCCTCCTTACATGGGAATCTTCCTTAGGAGTAAGCCCCAAGATTAGAGTATCAAAATCTCCATAATGTACATATACCTTTATGGACCCTGTTTCCAGGTTTCTTCCCTAAATAAATCCTAATCATCATTTTTCTAGGAATTCATACATACATAAGCCCCACATTATTTATCATGATCGCATCTTTCATGGCACAATTTTCTGGTTTTACCAATACCTCTTGTTTCTCACACTGAGCATGACTCATGTGAGCTTAGTGTGTAAAAGTAATTATGGAATCTTTCTTTGAGCCATAAATTATGCATAAACATCATACTCCCTTACACGAACTACGTGGGTTCTGATTCCTTTTCTAAATAAAGGATATGTAGGTAGCCCATCTGCGGGTATAATCCCAACTCTAAGGAATCCATGTCCTTATGAATGACAATAAACTTCAAGTTCCCCATTGAGTGGATTTAAAACCAGTATGGTCATCATAATGACCAAGAGACTTTTATGTATTAAAGGATACCATTGACTAAGAATCTCTATCAAATACAGATGATTCTCTATTGATGAAGATCCTCGAATACATATAAAATATTCTATAAATTTCATACATATCAATCATTGATTTTCAGATCTAAAGGAAAGATCATTTTATACATGGTAGTGTATTAAGGATTCACGAACATAAATTAAATATATAAAGAGAGTCCTGGATTAGACAATAATTCCCCTCAAAAAGGTGAGATGAGTCCGACCTCCCATCCTTTTGACCAATAAAAATTCCTAAGCCTCATAAGTCCACAACTAATGAGCACCTACCTTTGGAATGTAGGTACAAATGGATATGGTATCAATGGATGTTTCCGGTTCTATGAAAAACACCATTGGAAATGGATTGGAATGTTTGAACCTTCAATCAACAAGGTCATACCCAATTCCAGAGGGAAACAGCTGCCATAGCACCCATATGAGAGGAACTGATCGGCTTCAGAGAACCTTCATTCTCTTATCAACAATATGAATCGGATGCTCCTCGAAGGACCCATCTACCTCGAGCTCCACATCCTTGGGATGAAATATGTGAGATAGGTCTGAATGATAGTGACACAACTGAGAGATATGGAAGTGATCGTGCATGGCATGGTACCTCTATAGTAGCTACAATCGATATGCAACCGGCCTGATTCTCTCCAGAATCTCAAATGGCCCCACATACCGCAGTGAAAGTATACCTTGTCTCTTGATCCACATGTGTCCCAACCTCAGTGAAACACACAAGAAAACCTGATCCCCAACCATGAACTCCAAGGGTCATCTGTGACGATCAATATAAGGTTTCTGACAAGATTGTGTGGAAGCCATCTGCTTATGAATCAACTGGACCTGCTCAGAAGTATCCTTCACTATTTGAGGTCCCAGTAAAGCTGCCTCACCTGCCTCTAACCAGCAAAAAGGTGATGGGCATGTCCTACCATATAAACCATCTTAAGGTGCCATCTAGATAGTTTCCTGAAAACTATTATTATAGGAAAACTCAACTAAGGGTATATGATTCTCCAAAGAGCCCCCAAAGTCAAGGATGCATGCACTCAACATGTCCTCTAGCACCTGTATCATATGATCTAACTGACCATCGGTCTAAGGATGGTAAGATGTCCTCAGAAGCACCTGTGTACCCAGTTCCCTCTGAAAACTATTCCAAAAACGAGATGTAAAACAGGTGTCCCTATCTGAAACGATAGAACGGGCAAACCCCATGAAGTTGTTTGACCTCTCAAATATACAACTTCCCGATCTCATCAACATTGAAGGTCTCCTTTATCGAGAAAAATTGAGCTACCTTCGTGAGTCTATCCACAAAAAACCACACGACATCATTGCCTTGAGGTGACCTCGACAACCCCGTCACAAAATCCATCACGACATCATCCCATTTCCGTGCAGGAATGAGTAACTGTTGTAACAGTCCAGCTGGTCTCTGATGCTCTGCCTTCACCTGCTGACAGGTGGAACACCTCGTAACAAAACTTGCTATCTCACTCTTCATACCCGGCCACCAGTACTGATGTCTCAAGTCACGGTACATCTTGGTAACTCCGGGATGAACTTCCCAAGCTGAAGCATGAAACTCCCTCATCAAATCCTCGTGTATATACCATGGAACCCACAATCATCCATGGAAACACAGTACCTCATTATTGCATATCATCCAACTAGGAGGAGGGTCCTCACTTACCACCGACACCCATAAAACTAGGACTTCTGAATCAGATAACTATCTCATCCTCACTATATCAAGGAGGGATGAATTCACAGCTAAAGATGAAAGATAAGTTTGACACTGAATGTCGTGCACCTCCAAATGCATCTCAAAGAAAAAATCAATGAGATTTCATTCACCACTAGCCTCCTGCACTGCCTCTATCTGAGTCTTCCTGCTCAGTGCATCAACCACTGCATTACCCTTACCAGGCGTATAGGCAAGATCAAAATTGAATGACTGAAGGTATTCAACCCACCTTCGCTATCTCAGGTTCAAGTCATGCTGAGTAAAGATGTATTTGAGGATCTTCTGGTCGGTGAATATCACAAAATTCTCTCCCAATAGATAATGTCTCCAACAACGTAACTCATGAACAACTGCAGCCAACTCGAGATCATGCATCGGGTAATTCCTCTCATGTGGCCTCAACTGCCTAGAACCGTACGCAACAACCCGATCACCCTGCATCAACACTGCTCCCAGCCCAATACCTGATGCATCACAGTAAACTGTATAGCTCTTCCCTTTCCTTGGATGTATTAGGACTAGTGTGGATTTCAACCTTCCCTTCAGGTCCTGAAAGGCAATCTTGGAAGCTTCTGAGCAAACGAACATCACACCCATCTTAGTCAAACCCTTCAACAGCGCTTCTAAGTAGGATAAGTCCTATTTGAAGCATCTGTAGTAACCAGCTAGCCCCAAGAAACTCTGTATCTCAAACATGTTCTTAGGCTTCTCCCAGGAAACCACTTCCCTAACCTTCTCTGGGTCTATTGCAACTCATGCCTCTAAGATGATAAGACCTACGAATTGAATTTCGTCCATCCAAATGAGGCACATTGAGAGATTAGCATACATCTTATGCTCTCTCTATGTACTCAATAAAATTTCAAGATGGGTGGAATGGTCCTGTTGAGTGTGAGAGTGCACCAAGATGTCGCCCATGAATACTACCATGAAAGAATCTAGATAAGGATGGATCACACGATTCATCAGAGCCATATAAACTACCGGCGCGTTTGTGAGTCCAAACGGCATAACTGTATACTCGTATAGACCATACCTGCTCCTGAATGTTGTGAGAGGTATATCAGATGGTCTAACACGTAGTTGATGATATCCTGATCTCAATTAAATCTTCTAAAACACTCATTCTCCATGAAGTTGATCAAAAAGATCATCAATACTTGGAAAAGGATATCGGTTCTTAACCGTCAACTGGTTCAGCTTCCGATAATCCACATAGTGTTTGAGGGAACCATCTGCCTTCTTTGCAGAAAGGACCAGAAAACCCCAAGGAGAAGTATTGGGTCGGATGAAACCCTTTTCCTGTAACTCCTCTAATTGCCTCTTGAGCTCCTGCAACTCTAGTGTAGCCATTCTATAAAGAGGAATGGACACCGATGCTGCTCTTGGCATAATCTCAATAGAGAAATCCACCTCATTATCTAGAGGTAAACCTAAAAAGTCGTCCAGGAAGACATCTCTGAAATGATCAACCACTGGAGGGAATTCAGTCTGACAAGTCCCCTGATCATCCAGATATAAACTCGCAATCTGGGCTGTGACTCCACCTCGCCCACAATGCAATGGTCTAACTCGACTCACCTGAACATCCCATTCTCCCTTGTAGAGAAACTCTCTTCCCTCTGGTGACATGAAACACTCCCTGCGATGATAGCAATCTACAAAGGCTCAAAATGGAACCAATCAGTCCATCCCGAGAATGACATCATAGCTCATCATCCCTAAGACATAGAGGTCCCAAAGGAACTGACACCCACCAACCTCCAGGGGCACCCTTTGCACTAACGCACACCAGCCATTCTAATCCCCAATGGAGTGTCTAGCATCATAACATCAGAAGAAGAAGGAACACAGAGCCAGAGGCTCTCTACAACGGGTACAGATATGAAACTATGTGTAGTACCCATATCAAAAAGCACTAAAGATAAGACAGAAACTACTAGAATAGTACCTCTAATAGTAGAAGGTCCAGGATCCTGCTCATGTAGGGTCTGTTGCACTGCTTATGCCTACCCAGAGCCACGGCCCTGTGACACAGCCTGGCTACCCTGAGCTTTTCTGCCCTAATACCTCTGAGATCCTAGTGTCTGGATACCATGACCACAACCACCATCTCTTCCTGCACACCCTGATGTGTTCTAGTTGCCCAACTGGTAAGAAGCTGCTGGTCCTGCTCCCGCATGCGGAGTCTCTATAGAACCCCTCTCACTAGCCACATGTAGAAACACCATGAAAAGCACTGCAGATGACCCATCTTTCTACAACCTCGGCACTCCACTGGATCATGTGGACACTGTAGTATCTTGTGGCCCTCTTTACCACACTGGTAGCACCTGACCGAGCCACCTGGAGAAATAATCTGGCTGGTACTACCACCCTGGGAGAAGTCCATCTGTCTCTTCCTCTTGCCCTTAAAAATAGTACCAAAAATCGGTGCTGAACCACCCTAGCCCACAACATGAGCTTCCCGCAGGTTGAGCTAGTTAATCAGTGCCTGGTTCATGCTAGCATGTATAGTAGAAAACATGAAAACATTCACCAGTTCTCGGATTTCATAACAAAGACCATCCTCACAGTGTTTGGCTCTAAATGTCTCATCACCCACAAGCACAGGTGCAAAATGCTGATGCTCAGTGAAACGAGCAGAATAATCCATCACTGACATAGACCCCTACTGTTGATTCATGAACTCTCATGCTCTATCTTCTCGCAGTGTCTCTGGAAAGAATATGTCATAGAAGAATGCATGGAAATCTTCCCACGCCATGTCCATGTGATGCTCTGACTGGGCGGTAACATCCCACCACCTCATGGAGGAATCATGCAGCATATAAGTCGCGAGCCTGAACCTCTTCCCTGGAGGTGTCTCAAGATGCTCGAAAATAGTTGGCATAGACCCCATCCAAGACTCCTCAGCTTGTGGTCCACCATCCCCTAAGAACGTAGGCGGATGCTGCTTCTGGAAGATACGAGTCAACTTAGCCATAGATGTGGTAGTTGGCGGTGCTCCCTGAAAGGTCTACATGAACCGAATAAAGCCTTCATGAAACTACACCTCCACACCTATGTCTGGTATAACAACTAGCGGTGCATCTGGCTCTCCTGGAGGATCTGCTGGTAGCCCATGGCCCACCATCTCTGGAATATAATCGTTGCCGCTCTCCTGGAGAACAATGCATGGTCGTCTAGGAGGCATGAATCTATAAGATCAAATGCACACCTTAGACCCACATTATAAAATACTGAAAATGAAGGGACCAAAAAGGGAACATGAGGAAGAAGTCATTTCAAGATTTGGAAAACAAGTCTACACGGTGTGTATACTGACTACACGGTGTGTACATGACTTTTCTTCCCCTGCCCGGGTCCATCTACACGGCTAGGCTACACGGCTCTTGTTGAACAAAACTACACAACATATATATAATCCACATGGTGTGTATGGTGTAAATTTCCAACTTCCCATGCCGTTTGTGACACGGCCAACTACTCAGCTTGAGACTACACGGTGTGTTACACCCGTACACAACGTGTACACCACTCCGTCTTCCCAGCCACAAGGCTAACTCCGCACGGTCTGTCCTCAGATAATACTACACAGCATGTCCCACAGGTACAGGGTGTGTACTAGATGAGCTCCACCGACCCGTGTTGTTTGTTACATGGCCGGATACACAGCTCAAACGACACAGCGTGTTCCATAGTGGACAAGGAGTGTACGTCTTAAGGTCTCCTCCGTCCGTGTTGTTAGTTACACGGGCGGACTCTGGGTCAACACTACACGGCGTGTACATCTGGTACACGACGTGTTCCCCGCAATCATTACCCTTCCCTGTGTCCCTGCCCACATGGTCTTTGACACAGGAAGTTACTACAGGGCGTGTACTTAGGGTACATGGCGTGTACTCAAAAAATTTTCTTTTCTCCCAAATAAAAGATCACACGACATGTTTTTGAGGAACTACACAACGTGTATCCTGGGTTTTCTAGACAGTATGGCTTAGATACTACTCCGGAACCCATAAAATACTGAAAAACAACACCTAAGTTCCAAATTCCGATCTTTGAGGTCCCATACTCCCCGTGAATCAAAGTTTGGCATCTTTATATGTTATAAAACAATATAAACAATCAATGTTCCACCAAATTACGGTCAATGAGGGCCCATACTTTCAAGAAACCAAAGTTTGGTGTCCATTATATTATCTGTCTCACACGAAAATACCCTACCACACAGCAGGTATCTATCAAAGAAGCTATCACAACAGCATGCTTCTCTATCACAACAACTATCACAACAACATGCAATTTCAAATGCACCTACATGGCATGGATACTATGCATGGCATGTTATTCTTAGCATTTTCCTAAATAATGAATGAGATGGAATACCCTCATCTCATCGGGTTTCAGCTAAACAGAACCCACAAATAAAATATAAACAGCACAATAAAAGTGTCTCACCCAACAGTGAAATCAAATCAACTGTAAAACCTGAGAAATAAAAAAAAAATTGCAATAATTGAGGTAGACTGGATTTTCCTTGTACACAGGTTAGCTATGCCCAGGCACCGATTATTACCAACTACTGCTTTCATCTTATCCCGAACTACGGCTCCAAATAGTAAGTCAAAGAAAAGAACATGCTCTGATACCACTTTGTAACGTCCCTGGTCCGGGTGCCACTCAACGGGTTCCCCGAGCCCGATTCGCCACATGACCTCAAGCGCATTTCTGCAAACGCCCGAGGCTTCTGGCTAGCTGCGAGGGCCTAGGTCTGATAGTGGGGAAACTATGCGCTCATTTGTCAAAGTGTAGTGCAGTGGAATAATAAAAACATATGACAACAACGGAAGTGATAAACCATACACAATTTTAAACGCACAACTGCAGTAAAAATAACCAACAGTCATATATATACATAATGATGATGCAACATGCCTCATGTTCTAAGAAAATAGCCAGAACATGTTACAAAACAATAAAGTACAATACAATACAGAGTACAGCAAAACAAAACAAAACAGCCAGTAGCATCGCGAGCCTAAGCCTGGTCCCATGCTCCCCTACTCCTCAGCAGCAATCAAGTGCCTGTATAAGGACCCCTGCCCTTATCTACACCTGTAGAAACGTAATATGTTTGGGCTGAAAAGCATGACCCAAACAGGGTGTGAGAAATAATCTCATTAGGCACCCACCAAAGGCCCTTTCTCAACTGTGTGTAATCATGCAACAAAATTGTGCAAAAGTAAATGCAATAAACTAAGCAGTGCTCAAAAGTAACTAACTTTACCAGTTATATTTCCATTTTAGTATTCATTTAACCATTTTATTTAATTACATCGTGTGCTCAATAGAACCAAGACATCAGTCCAATAAGAATCGTTCCCATAGGCTAGTATAGTAGAACCATGCCCTCAGGCTATACAGTACCTTGCCCTTAGGCATTTCCCTCAGATGAAATAGAATCTTTCCCTCAGGCCAAACTGAAATGAAACACTTAGGTAATCAGAATGTTTCCATCAGGCATTGCCCTCAGGCTATTAGAGCTACACCCTTAGGCTAATCAACAATGCCCTCAGGCTAAACAAGTAACGGTCAATGCCCAACATATAAATTTTCAATTCGTATACAATTACTCTCAAGGAAATTTAAAAAATATTTTCAAAATGGAATACCCACGGGTATCCTAGCCAAATTGCTAAACAGAGGAACGCACCCCCGGGGTGGTCCTGGATCCAAGTAATGATCCCAAACAGCATTTTATTATCACATTTAATCACCGATTCAATTATAGGTATTTAAAATAGCAACGGCCTCACCCTCACGACAACCCAACATGGGTTCTTAGCGCAACGGTACACAAAATTCATAACAGTTGGTAATTTAAACACTAAGCCAACTACCCTTAACACCAACGAATGATATACGTGAATGTCGATTCCAAAAATTCCCAAAGACGATGTAGATATGGGTTAGAAGAAAACCCATTCAAACGTAAATAACTTCCCTTAGAGAAAGAATTGGTAAGAACCACTCGAGATGAAGGTAGTTCATACCTGTGCGGTTCCAGCATGATCGATAGAAGCGGAATCAGATTCCTGGTTAGCGATCAATAGATCTCCAAATCTCCGGCCTCCTCCTTCGACTCCAAAACGGCTCAAAGGCCTCCTCTACTAAATGAGAAATCTACTACCTATTTTAAGCCAAAAAAATAGACTACATGGCATGTAATCTCAATTACATGGCATGTACTTTTTCATTTAACTATTCCTTTGGTGGAACCGCCGCACTGTTAATCGGTAGACATGAGTACACAGCGTTTATTCCAGACTACATGGTGTATACTTTCACACAGTTGGCAGCTACTTCCACTGCCTTACTATTTTCTTGTCGACTGACTACACGGCGTGTAAATACCCACTACACGGCATGTAGTCATTTTTTCACCCTTCGTTGCCGACATGGGCTACACACCCTGTCTACTCATCCCACACGGCCAAAAGTACACGGCGTGTGGAATAGTACATGGAGTGTAGTTCCAAATTTTTGTATTTTTCCCCATTTTTCGTATTTTCACGAAAAAAACTTAAGGAAAAGAGGAAAAGGAAGAAACACGTACCTCAAAAATAAGAACCGGGTTCTTACAGGGGGTGTCCGAGGGGAAAGGGGTGTCTAGGGGGGTGGTGTGGGGTGGTCCAGGAGGTTGGGGGGGCTGTCCATGGAGGGTGGGGTTTCCTAGGGGTAGGGGTGTCTAGGTGGGGGAGGGGGGGCTGTCCATTGGGGTTTCCAGGGGGTGGGATGGTTTCCAGGGTGTCGGGAGGATTTCTAGGGGGTGGGGTGTCTAGGGGGATATGGGTGGTTTGGGGGGGTTGGTGGGGCTGTCCAAGGGGGTGGGGTGGTGTCCCGGAGGGTGGGAGGGGGGGTGTCCAGGGTGATAGGGGTGTCTAGGGGGTGGGGGTGTCCAGGGGGGTGGGGGTGGTCCAGGAAGTTGTGGCGTTGTCCAAGGGGGGTGGGGTGGTGTCCAAGGATGGGGGTGTCCAGGTGGGGGGGGGCTATCTATGGGTTATCCAAGGGGTGGGTTGGGGTTCAGTGTGTCGGGGGGGGGGGGGGGGCTTTCCAGGGGGTTTATGGGGCTGTCCCAGGGGGGTGGGATGGTGTCTGAGAGGGTGGGGGTGGTCGTCCATGTGTGGGGGTGTCTAGGGGATGAGGGGTATCCAGGTGGTGGGGTGGTGTCTAGGAGGGGTGGGGGTGCCGTCTAGGGGGTGGTGGTTGTCCAGGGGGGTGGGGGTGTCCAGGGGGTTGGGGGGCAGTCTGAGGTGGGGGGATGTCCATGGGTGTGTCCAAGGGGGTGGGGGTGTCCAGGGGGTTGAAGGGGCTTTCCATGGGTTGGGGGTGTCCAGAGGGTTGGGGGTGTCTAGGTCGTCGGTCAGTGGTTGTTTTTACTTAAAATTGTGTCCATTTTAAACAAAAGAGGGACACTTTGAGTGATACCAGCCACACCATGCATTAAATAGATACGGTATTGAATCGTGCACGTTTAAAGCAACCCATGGATCATTCTACTATAGGATCAAGGCAATTTGAATGCATTTGGTCGGATTTTTGTACTTCAGTTGTTGTTTTCACTTAAAATTTTGTCCATTTTAAAAAAAATGAGAGACCCTTTGAGTGATACCGGCCACACCGTCCCTCAGATTGAGGTCGGGTTGACTTTTACATGTCACAAAGGACACATGTATAGTTCTAATAAAGGATATATACAATTTGAATGTGTTGTTCATATTTCTGTAGGTCAGTTGTTGTTTTCACTTAAAATTGTGTCCATTTTAAACAAAAGAGAGACACTTTGAGTGATACCGGCCAAACCGTGCCTCGGATTGAGGGTAGGTTGACTTGTACGCCTCAAAAAATGACCCATGAATATTTATCTTATAGGATCAAGGAAATTTGAATGTGTTTGAGTGGATTTCCATAGGTTAGTTGTTGTTTTTACTTTAGATTGTGTCCATTTTAAACAAAAGAGAGACACTTTGAGTGATACCGACCACACCATGCCTCATATTGAGGCGGGGTTGACTCATAAAAGTCATAAAGGACCCATGAATCATTATACTATAGCATTAAGACTATCTGAATGCATTTGGTCAATTTTTCATAGGCCAGTTGTTGTTTTAACTTAAAATAGTGTCCATTTTAAACAAAAGAGAGACACTTTGAGTGATACCGGCTAAAACGTGCCTCATATAAAGATGGTATTGACTCGTACATGTCTCAAAGGACCCATGGATCATTCTAAAATATGATCAGCAGAATATGAATGCTTTTGGTCAGATTTTCATAGGTCACTTGTTGTTTTCACTTAAAATTGTGTCCATTTTAAATAGAAGAGAGACACATTGAGTGATACCGGCTAAACCGTGCCTCGTATTGAGGAGGGGTAGACTCGTACAAATCTAAAAGGACCAATGGATCATTCTTCTATAGGATCAACACAATCCGAATGCATTTGGTCAGATTTCCATAGGTCAGTTGTTGTTTTCACTTAAAATTGTGTACAATTTAAACAAACGAGAGACACTTTGTGTGATACCAGCTAAACTGTGCCTCAGATTGAGGCGGGGTTGACTCGTACATTTTTTCAAATCGCCCATCGATCGTTATCCTAAGGTATTAACACAATCCAAATGAGTTTGGTCATATTTCCTTACATCAGTTTTTTTTTCACTTAAAATTGTGTCCATTTTCAAAAAAATGAGAGACACTTTGAGTGATACCAGCCACAGCGGGCCTCGGATTGAGGCGAGGTTGACATACACACAACTAAAAGGTCCCATGGATCATTCTCATATAGGATCAACACAATCCTAATACATTTGGTCAGATTTCAGTAGGTCAGTTGTTGTTTTCACTTAAAATCGTGTCCATTTTAAAAAAATGAGAAACACTTTGAGTGATACCGACTACAATGGGCCTCGTATTGAGGCGGGGTTGACTCGTACATGTTGAAAAGAACCCATGGATAGTTCTCCTATATTACCAACACAATATGAATGCTTTTGTTTGGATTTTCGTAGGTAAGTTGTTGTTTTCACTTAAAATTATGTCCATTTTAAACAAACGAGAGACCCTTTGAGTGATATCGGTCACACCGTGCTTCAGATTGAGCCCGGATTGACTCGTACACATCAAAAAAGACCCATGGATAATTATACTAAATTATAAACACAATCCTAATGAGTTTGATCAGATTTTCGTAGGTCATATGTTGTTTTCACTTATAATTGTGTCGATTTTAATCAAAATAGAGACACTTTGAGTGATACCGGCGATATTGTGCCTTGGATTGAAGCAGGGTTGACTCGTACACATCTTCAATGCACCCAAGGATAATTATACTAATGTATAAACACAATACAAATGAATTTGGTCAGAAATCTATAGGTCAGTTGTTGTTTTCACTTAAAATTGTGTCCATTTTAAAGAAAATGAGAGAGACTTTGAGTTATACCAGCCATAGTGGGCCTCAGATTGATGCAGGGTTGACTTGTACAAGTCGAAATGGACCCATGGATCATTCTACTATAGGATCAACACAATCATAATGTGTTTGGTCAGATTTCAATAGGTTAGTTGTTGTTTTCGCTTAAAATTGTGTCCATTATAAACAAAAGAGAGACCCTTTTTGTGATACCATCCACATTGTGCCTCGGATTAAGGCGGGGTTGACTTGTACACATTCCCAAAAAACCCATGGATCGTTCTCATATTTTATCAAGACAATACGAATGCATTTAGTGAGATTTTATTAGGTCATTTGTTGTTTCCACATAAAATTGTGTCCATTTTAAACAAAAGAGAGACACTTGGAGTGATATCGGCCACACCATGCCTTGGATTGAGGCGGGGTTGACTCGAACACGTCACAAATGGACCCATGGATTGTTATCTTAAAGGATCAATACAATATGAATGCATTTGGTTAGATTTCCATAGGTCAGTTGTTGTTTTCACTTAAAATTGTGTCCATTTTAATCAAAATTGAGACACATTGAGTGATAACCTCCATACCATGCCTCATATTGAGGCGGGGTTGAATTGTACATGTCCCCAACACACCCATGGATTTTTCTTCAAAAGGATAAATAAAATCTGAATGCATTTTTTCATATTTCCATAGTTCAGTGGTTGTTTTCACTTAAAATAGTGTAAATTTTAAAAAAATGAGAGACACTTTGAGTGATAACGAACACAGCGGGCCTCAGATTGATGAGATGTTGACTCATACATGTCGCAAAAGACCCATGGATCATTATCCTATAGGATAAACATAATTTGAATGCATTTGGTCAGATTTTCCATAGTTCATTTGTTGTTTCACTTAAAATTGTGTCCATTTTAAACAAAAGAGAGACCCTTTAAGTGATATCGGCCACACCATGCCACGGATTGAGGTGGGGTTGACTCATGCATGTCCCCAATGCACCCATGGATCTTTCTTCTATAAAATCAAGGAAATCCAAATGATTTTGGTCAGAGTTTCGTAGGTCAATTGTTGTTTTCACTTAAAATTGTGTCCATTTTGAGCAAAAGAGAGACACTTTGAGTGATAGCGGCCACACCGTCCCTCGGATTGAGGTGTGGTTGACTCTTACATATCAAAAAGGACCCATGGATCATTCTCCTAAAGTATCAATACAACTTGAATGTGTGTGGTTGGATTTCCCTAGGTTATTTGTTGTTTTCACTTAAAATTGTGTCCATTTTAAACAAAAGAGAGACACTTTGAGTGATACCGGCCACACCATGCCTCGGATTGAGGCAGGGTTGACTCATACACATTCCAAAGGTTAGTTGTTGTTTACAGTTAATATTGTGTCTATTTTAAACAAAAGAGAGACACTTTGAGTGATACCGGCCACACTGTGCCTCGTATTGAGGTGGGGTTGGCTCATAAAAGTCCCTAACTCACCCATGGATCTTTAATCTAATGGATCAAAACAATCTGAATGCGTTTGGATAGATTTCCATAGTTCAGTTGTTGTTTTCACTTAAAATTGTGTCCATTTTAAAAAAAATGAGTGACACTTTGAGTGATACCGGCCACAGCGGGCCCAGGACTGATGAAATGTTGACTCGTACACATAAAAAAGGACCCATGGATTGTTCTCCTATAGGATCAACACAATCCGAATGTGTTTGGTCGGATTTTCGTAGGTCAGTTGTTTTTTGAACTTAAAATTGTGTCCATTTTAAAAATTTAGAGAAACTTTGAGTGATACCAGCCACACTGTGCCTCGGATTGAGGTGTTGTTGACTTGTACACCTCCCCAACGCAACCATGGATTGTTATAATAAAATATAAACCCAGTATAAATTTTTTTTCTTGGATTTCCGTATGTTAGTGTTTGTTTTCACTTAAAATTGTGTCCATTTTAAAAAAAATGAGAGACACTTTGAGTGATACCGGCCACACCGTGCCTCGGATTGAAGAAGGGTTGAATCATACTCATCAGAAAGGACCTATGGATCGTTATCCTATAGAATAAAGACAATCCGAATGCGTTTGGTTGAATTTTAGTTGGTCAGTTTTTGTTTTCACTTAATATAGTGTCCATTTTAAACTAAAGTGAGACAGTTTTAGTTATACCGGCCACACCGGGACTCAGATTGATGCGGGGTAGACTTGTACACATTAAAAATGACCCATGGATCATTCTCCTAAAGTATTAGTAAACTCTGAATGTGTTTGGTTGGATTTATGTAGGTTAGTTGTTGTGTTCACTTAAAATTATATCCCTTTTAAACAAAAGTTAGACACTTTTAGTGATTCCGGCCGCACCATGCCTATGATTGATGTAGGCATGACTTGTACACATCTCAAATGAACCCATGGATATTTCTCCTATATTATCAAGAAAATAAGAATGGATTTGGTCAGATTTTCATAGGTCAGTTGTTGTTTTCATTTAAAATTGAGTCCATTTTAAACTAAAGAGAGACCCTTTGAGTGATACTGACCACACCATGCCTTGGATTGAGGTCGGGTTGACTCGTACACATCCCAAAGGACCCATGGATCGTTCTCCTAAAGGATCAATATAATACGAATGCGTTTGGTTGGATTTCCATATGTCAGTTGTTGTTTTCACTTTAAAATCTGTTCATTTTAAACTAAAGAGAGACACTTTGAGCGTTTCATCACTCTTCAATGTTGTTGGTGTATATCATCTGTTAAAATTGGAAAATGACTCATTGGAGAAAGGATGTTTTATTTAATAACAATAACAATTTTTCTATGAACATTTACATTCAACAATGTTTCATCTATTGATCCCCTTAACCCCTCTAAAAATGACGGCCAGTTGTACACATCCCTAAGTCAGATCTTCATGCTATTTGTGTACAATACGCCATCATGTATGTGTCCCACTCATTTATGAACAAATATATAACATCTTGTGAGTATGAGGCCTTTTGGAAGTCATAGTAGTACTGCAAAATATAAAAATAAAGAATTAATAGATAAATTAAATGAACTAGTTGTTGTTTTTGAAAATACCTTTTTTGGGATTCTTGTTTGTTGATGAAAAATGATCTTTT